>OX030949.1:150512243-151712243 GCA_943735915.1 Pherbina coryleti | reverse complement strand
TTTGTTAGGACATCTACACCATCAGCAGCAGCAGCAGCAGCAGCAGTAGAAGTAGCAGCAGCGGCGTTGAATCCCTCGTTGAAAGTTTGGGGTGGCAACAACCAACCCACTAGGTGTGACATACTACAAACAATCAAATGAACGTACAAACGAACGACAGGCGAAACATGAACAGACGGACAAATAGACGCACACACATTAACTACAGTACGTGTCTAAAAAGTTCGGTTAGCATGATGGTGGGTCTCTGGCAATGGTCTCCATGTACGCACACCAGCAAACAATCTAAGCAATCTAATGTTTTGCATCAGTGTGGCCAGAATTTATTTTCCAATGTTGCTATGTTACCCCTTTTTTCTAGATTATTAATATATGCGGATACCAGATGGTCAGCATAGAAAACGTGTTAATTTTTTTTTTTTTATTTTCCTTCAAGATTGATGGGATTTTTGGTCTGAACATAAAGTAAAAAAAATATTAATTTCATACTTTACTGTGCTGGGGGTACTAAGAGAGCTTATTAAGGTAAGCATCGAGCTTGAGATAAGTTTCAGTTTTTGGGTGAACAAAAAAAAACTCTTTTGTGGTAAGATATTGCCAACAAATTTGCAACCAAACTTGCTTGATATCAAAAGATGGCGCATTTGAGGTATTTGGATTTGGGCGCAACTGTAAATGTTTAAAAAACAAAAAAAAAAGGAGTTGGCTATGTGGTGGACACACACGTCGGTTTTGACGTGACAGCATATTCTTTCGTTCCCAAACTTGTCCTCATTAATATCCTTGTTCTTATATTTGTCATAATAATTGCCCTTATCCTGGTCTAAATTGTTGTTTTAACCCAATTCCTGACTCATTTCTCATTCGAATCCCTTTCCTAGTCATTGTTCCACATATTTTCCCAAACTTTATCGCAATCTTTGAGTGCCAAAGTCTTTGTCCTAAGATGTTTTAGTCCTTGTCCTTGTCCTTCTTCTTTTTCTTCTTCTTCTTCTTCTTCTTCTTCTTCTTCTTCTTCTTCTTATTCTTCTTCTTCTAATTATCCTTATCCCTATCCTTATTCTTATCCTTATCCTTATCCTTATCCTTATCCTTATCCTTATCCTTATCCTTATCCTTATCCTTATCCTTATCCTTATCCTTATCCTTATCCTTATCCTTATCCTTATCCTTATCCTTATCCTTATCCTTATCCTTATCCTTATCCTTATCCTTATCCTTATCCTTATCCTTATCCTTATCCTTATCCTTATCCTTATCCTTATCCTTATCCTTATCCTTATCCTTATCCTTATCCTTATCCTTATCCTTATCCTTATCCTTATCCTTATCCTTATCCTTATCCTTATCCTTATCCTTATCCTTATCCTTATCCTTATCCTTATCCTTATCCTTATCCTTATCCTTATCCTTATCCTTATCCTTATCCTTATCCTTATCCTTATCCTTATCCTTATCCTTATCCTTATCCTTATCCTTATCCTTATCCTTATCCTTATCCTTATCCTTATCCTTATCCTTATCCTTATCCTTATCCTTATCCTTATCCTTATCGTTATCCTTATCCTTATCCTTATCCTAATCCTTATCCTTATCCTTATCCTTATCCTTATCCTTATCCTTATCCTTATCCTTATCCTTATCCTTATCCTTATCCTTATCCTTATCCTTATCCTTATCCTTATCCTTATCCTTATCCTTATCCTTATCCTTATCCTTATCCTTATCCTTATCCTTATCCTTATCCTTATCCTTATCCTTATCCTTATCCTTATCCTTATCCTTATCCTTATCCTTATCCTTATCCTTATCCTTATCCTTATCCTTATCCTTATCCTTATCCTTATCCTTATCCTTATCCTTATCCTTATCCTTATCCTTATCCTTATCCTTATCTTTATCCTTATCCTTATCCTTATCCTTATCCTTATCCTTATCCTTATCCTTATCCTTATCCTTATCCTTATCCTTATCCTTATCCTTATCCTTATCCTTATCCTTATCCTTATCCTTATCCTTATCCTTATCCTTATCCTTATCCTTATCCTTATCCTTATTCTTATTCTTATCCTTATCCTTATCCTTCCTTATCCTTCCTTATCCTTATCCTTATCCTTATCCTTATCCTTATCCTTATCCTTATCCTTATCCTTATCCTTATCCTTATCCTTATCCTTATCCTTATCCTTATCCTTATCCTTATCCTTATCCTTATCCTTATCCTTATCCTTATCCTTATCCTTATCTTTATCCTTATCCTTATCCTTATCCTTATCCTTATCCTTATCCTTATCCTTATCCTTATCCTTATCCTTATCCTTATCCTTATCCTTATCCTTATCCTTATCCTTATCCTTATCCTTATCCTTATCCTTATCCTTATCCCTATCCTTATCCTTATCCTTATCCTTATCCTTATCTTTAACCGTATAAAAGAAAAAAAAAGTTGTTTTATCATGGACACACCCGTAGATTTTGACATGTACCCTGTCATGTTTTTTTCCTTATTCTTAATCCTATCATATCCTTTGCTTCCAAATTTGTTCTGATCCTAATTTTCAGACTTTTATTTGTCCTAATAATCATCGTATTTCTTGTACAAATTCCTGACCTTTTTCTTGTTCAAATCCTCTTCCTAATCCTTGTCCCAACTTTTTTCCCAATCTTTGTGTTAAATCTTGTCATTAGTGGATCCAAATTCTTGTTCTATCCTTTGTCCTATTTCTTATCCTTGAGAAAATGATCTCAATCTTGTCCTAAATATTGTTGTAGGTATGTCTAAGTTTTTGCCCTACTCCTTATCTTATTCCTGGTCCCATATTTGTCCAAATCCTTGACCACATAGTTTTTCTAATCCTTGTCCTAATCCTTATCAAAATCCTTGTCATAATATTTATCCTTATTGTAATGTTAATTTATTTTCTTTCCTTTTTTTTTTTGACTTTTGCATCGTTTATTTATATTAGTGGGCGAGAAGGGTATGGCAAGTTATCAACTGACGTACGACCCTCTTTAAATAATTTTTAACACTCAAATGTCTGCGTACGTGATAGAGCAAATCCTTCCCATAGGATTTCTGCAATATTTTCAATGCATCCGGACAAGAAATTCCGTTAGCAAAACAAATTTGTGGCCGAGTGCGTTAAACAGTGCGTGGACCATTCGATGTCAATTCGGGACCAGGTTCGGACCCCAGCAGAGACAGAAAATTTTTTCAATTGAAATTAATTTTTCTGATCTACAGACAATGGCAATCCTCGGAGGGTAAATAATGCCACATAAATCATCTTGAGAACATGCACATTAGCCATTGGGAGTCGGTTTGAAACTAGTAGGTCGAATTCTAAATAATTTGTGCCCAAGCAGTTATAATAACACGGACAACACAATTCGATCATAAGAAACGCGATCAAAGTCCTTTCAAGGGCTGAAATGTGCGGAAAATTGTATTGTGTTGTGTTGGAGAATAACCTGTAATTTTATGCCAGCAAGGTTCCACTTGAATTTTACATGGAAAAAGTTGAGTCCTTCAACCTTTTTCTTATTTTGTTGAAGTTTTGCAGACAAATCTATTATTCTTTGGTCAATAGGTTCCAATGAGACTATCTAAAGAACTAGTTGGATTAATGGATTTCTTTTGGGTTTTGACAGAAATCTAATGATATTAGTCACAAAGGTTCCACTGCTATTATTTTTGAAAAAAGTTATATATTTTTGAGTTTCGAGGGTCGGTGGGAAAAAAATCTATGGCTATCAGTCATAGAAATAGGTTCCACTGGGATAGTCTATGGAACAAGTTGAATAATTGAAATTTTTTTGAGTATTGTTGGAGTATTTATTGGAGAAAAATCGATGATAATCAGTCAAAAAGGTTCCACTAGGTTTAATTATGGAACTAATTGGATTAATGAGTTTTTTGGATTTCGTAGAATAACCTATGATTATTAGTCAAATAGGTTCCACTACGATTATCAATGCAAAAAGTTGGATTAATGGAATATTTTAGAGGTTTGTGGACTCTTTGGATAGAATTATATGATTATCAGTCAAATAGGTTCCACTGGGATTATATACGAAACTAGTTGGGTTAATGGATTTCTATTAGGTGTTGTTATTGTACAAAAATCTATTAGTATTAGTCACATAGGTTCCACTGCGGTTATTTTTGAAAATAGTTGGATTATTCGGAAATTTTTTAGTTTCGTGGATTCCCGGGAAAAAATCTATAATTATCAGCCAAATAGGTTCCACTGGGCTTGTCTATGGAAATAAATGGATTAATGAATTTTTTGCGTTTCGTTGACTTATTGGACAATAATCTATTAATATTAGTCAAATAGGTTCCACTACGATTATCTATACAAATAGTTGGATTACAGGGATATTTTTGAGTTTTGTGGACTCTTTGCATAAAATTCTATGATTATCAGTCAAATAGGTTCCGCTTGGATTAAATAGGGAACTAGTTGAATCATTGGAATTTTTTTGAGTTTTGTGAGCTACTTGGACAAAAATTAACGAATATCTGAGAAATAGATCCCCACTGGGATTGTCTATAGAACTAGAAACTAGTTGGATTATTGGTCTATCTTTGAGTTTTGTGGAGTCTTCATACAAAAATCTACGATTATCAGTCAAAAAATGTCTACTAGAATTAAAAATATATGGGTTTATGGCTTTTGGGTTTTGTTTTGTACAAATATCTAAAGATATTAGTTTCATAGGCTCCAATGCAATTTTATTTAAAAAAAGTTCAATTATTTTTGAGCTTCGTGGACTCTGGATTAAAAACTATGATTATTAATCAAACGGGTTCCACTGGAATAATATATGGAACTAGTTATATTACTAGATTTTTTTTTAGTTTTTTTAGGTGAACTCCTTAGATAAAAAGCTATGAATATTAATTAAATAGGATCCACTAAGATTGTCTATGAAACAAGTTGGATTGTTGGAATTTTTTCGAGTCTTGTGAATTCTTTGAATAAAAATCTTCAATTATCAGTCAAAAAGGTTCCACTAGCATTAGTAATGGAACCAATTGCATTAATTAATTTTTGGGTTTTGGACACCTTGGATAAAAAGCTATGAATATAAATCACATAGGATCCACTGCAATTATCTATGAAACTAGTTGCATTCTTGGAATATTTTTGAGTTGTGTGAACTTTTTGGATAAAAATCTATGATTATCAGTAAAATACGTTCCACTGCGATTATAAATGGAACTAGTTGAATTATGGAATTATTTTTGTAGACTTCGTTGACAAAAGAAAATTTTCATCGATGTTTGTCCAAGGAGCCCACAAAACAAAAAATAAGCTTCAATGATATAACTAGTTTCGCAAATAATCCATGTGGAATCATCGATTATTGCCCTAGAAGTTTACAAAAATCTAGAAAATTTCCAATAGATAAATAGTCGATATTTATCTAAGTTGTCCATTGAACCTTAGAAATTTACAAAGCTCCAAAAATTGATATTGGATCAATAAAAAACCGTCGATTTTTATTCAAAGTTGTCTATTGAACCCTATAAAATTACTATGGTACATCTGGTCTTATAAACATAACCCCAGTGAAATACATATGTCAAAAAAATATCAGTGTTTTTCGAAGACGTCCATGGACGCATACGCAGCAATACTTTTCAGTGGGTACTAAATGCTATTAAAATTTTACTCTCGTACGTAAACGTGATACCTTTTAACGCATGAGTACACGAATGAACCTTTTCGTACACTGTTATAAGCATTAAGATTCGACAAAGCTTTCAATACTCAGTATATTTTTTTTTTTACTTTTTGTCATTCTTTATAAATTCTTGCTACTCTTGAATGTTCCTCAATGAACTTCTTTATAAATTCTTAAGAATAATTTATGCGCTCTCTAATAAAGGCACGAACAAAAAGCAACACTGATTCGAATAGCAGCAGCATTAGAAGTTAATGTAACACCACGAAAATTGAAAGCTTTTGTGCAATGTTACTTGTCTGCTTTGTATTATTTTATATTGTTATGAAGTTATTGTTGTTGTTGTTGTTGTTGTTGTTGTTGCTGTTGTTGTTGTTGTTGTTGTTGTTGTTGTTGTTGTTGTTGTTGTTGTTGTTGTTGTTATTGTTGTTTTTGTTGTTTCTGTTTCTGTTTTTGTTTTTATTGTTGTTATTGTCTTATTGAAAAGAGTGTGTGACTGAGCTGCGCTGAGTGTGTAACTGAGGTTCGGCGCAGAAGATGTAAAGCGTAAGGAAGTAAGGAAGCAAGGGTCAAAGTTTGGTATTTATAACGGCAACACATTGTTATACAATACATAAGCATAACGACAGCTGGCGATGGTTGCGGCTGCTGCTGCTGCCTTTTGTGGGGTACGCTGCAATTTAAGTGATCATCATTAAAGCTCTGATAAGAACCTCAAGCTGCACACTGACTGCCTGCTGGTGAACTTAAATGCTTATCGAAGAAAGACTTTCTATGCAAAAAGTAACAGTAGAGAGATGGGAGCGTTAGAGAGCGCGGCATAATGAGAGGGGGTGAAATATAAATACCATGACGTCTTTCAAAATAGATTTAAGATTTTCCAGTCAGCGCAACACATACACATAGCGTGCTACACTGATGCAAACACACACATAGCACACACACATAAAACACACATAACACACACACCACATACATACACGCAGCAATCTTTTATCCGCTTTAATACCAAGAGTGTTTTTCAGTCTTTTATGCATTACGTTGCACTTTTTATGTCACTTTTTGCAACACTTTTCTTGTTGTTGCGTTTTATTTTAAATTTCATTCAACGTATTCTACTTATTTGTGCTTGTTTACACAGTTGTTTTGTCATTTATTCGTATTCTTTTATACTGTCAGTTAATTGCACCTGACATGATTTTCGCCTTTCTTTATAGACATGGCTTGAATGTAGAGCAATTTTTTTTTTCTTTTTTTGTTTTTTTTTTGTTGTTTTGTTTTGTTTTGTTGTGTTTTAAATATATTTTTATTGAAAATTATTAACAAAACACAAACAAAAACAAAAACTTTATACTTAATTCTGCAAACATGGAAGTTACTCCATTGTACAGTAGAAAAATTTCTAGAAGCAAAAATATAGAAAAATAAAGACAAATAAAAATAAAAGCAAAAATCAAGCTAAACAAAGAGCAGCAAAGTAGCTGCTGCGCTGAAAACTCATTGTTTTGCTCACGTAGGCGTATGAGTTATTTTTTTTCCCCTATAATATTATGACATTCCGGCTGTTACCACGTTTTGCATGAGCGTTTTGCACGCGCTCATTTAATTGCTTTATTAGAAAACAAACATAACATGAGTCATTTTGTCGACAAAAAATTCAAACAATTTATTATTTAAAGGAAATTGGAATAACATTTTAACGTTGTGGCCGCTTTGGTTGCTCTGGCCATCAGTGCGTATGAGCAACTTTTTTCTTAATTGCTTTGCTGGCTGGGCTGTTGCTCGGCTGTCTCTGGCTTTTGAGGTTGGCATAAAATTGCAATGAATTGCATTAGTTCTGAAATATAATGGGCTTCGTTCTCCTGCTAATACACAACAAATTATATCTATGGCCAAATAACGCGCAAGCACAGCTTGTTTGAATGTAGTGTGTGACGCAAAAATATGTTGTTTTAAAGTTTTGCGTTCTCGGAAAGTTTTTTCATTTAATTTAATCTATTCTTGTGGGCGTTATAATAGATTTTATGCGATGGACTCACAGAAAACATGATAATAGAGCAAGGAGTTGTTTGGAAAGTAATGTAATTTGACCAAACGTCTAATGATCAACTATGTTAGGCCTGTTGTTATTAAATATTTGGGTACATTTTGTTCTCGGAGTTGACAGTCGAGTGAAATCTAGACAAGTCCATCGAGAACTGAACCTTATAGTTTTATACCAACTCCGAAGAGCTAATATTCATATTCTCAAGAAGCTTCACATAGCAATATTTACTATCTTAGGTTTGCCAAAGTCTTAAAGTTTTTGCCAAAGTCTTTGCAAAAACTTAAAAACAATAGGGTGCGGTGGGGTGAAGCGTTTCACCTGTGACATTTTGACAGCGCACTAACATATAACCAAGTGTCATACCGTCACGTATTGCTTCCATTGCCGCACAGTTTTTCATGATACAGCATTAGGTCTGTTCCCGTACTTTTCAAGTAAAAACTAGTAAAATTCGAATTTTGAGAGAGTAAGCAAAAAATCTCTCAGAAAGAGCACAAAACACAAAAAAGTACTGGAACGCTTTCAAGCAAAAAATCGTATCAATTGTGCAAACGTCAAAAAATCTGTACAATCTGGATATTTTTTATATTGAAAGTTACAGCAATTTTTAGAAAATGTTTAAAATTATTGCTGAACAATCTGGAAGCGAAGAAGAAAACCTTCTGAGGAAGCTAATTAAATTTGACCACAAACGGAAACGAAATTGTGTTAAAAGTTTTATACTAAAGACTGTTCATTCGTATAGTAAAGATGAATTTAGATGTCACTTCCGAATATCCAAAGGCCTTTTTGAAAATTTAACCGAAAGACTAGAGCAGACGGAAGCCTACAAATATTTGTTTTTTCAATTGTTTTGACGTTTAAAGATTTTACTACTTTTTACTCGATCAAATTTCTTGAGTAAAAACTAGTAACTTTTGTCGTGGAGGGTTGTTCTTAAAAAATATGAAGTGTTTGTAAAATATCTATCGAGTGGTTGTGTGATGCCAGCCGTGTTTTCAAAAAGAAACGTTTCACCCCACAAACACCGTTTAAATGCGTATTTAGGGCTTTTGTGTATGTTTAATGCGATGTTATTGGTTTTGTTTTTTGGCATTTTCCAATTTATAGAAACAAAAGCGACCGGCCATATCACTTGAAATGCGGTGGACAACCATGGCTACTATACCTGTCGAAACTGCGACTCTGACCTCGATGTGAGCGATGAATAACAAATTTGTATTCAATGACTTTTATTCAGTTTTTTAATTTCTTGCTGACTTAAGAGCTTGCCCTAGGCCATTAAACTGATTTATGTTGATGTTTATACATGAAAACGGAAAGATTCTTTTGGTGAAACACTTCACCCTACCATTTTTCAATATAGAGGCACAGATGACCTCTACTTTCAACAGGATGCTGTTACGTGTCATACAAGTTAGACTTCTTTTTTTGGGATTGCATTCAGTGTATGGTTTATATTAAATATCCACAAGCAATTCCAACTTTCTAAGCGAACATTGGAGCCACCATCGCTGCGATGGATTGATCGAAAAAATAAAATAGCATTAACCCTCTCATGGCTTCTAAGTCCCGATATTTTTGATTTGTTTGACCTGCGGTTTTTTGCATTATGTAGCCTTATCAGCTGTGCACACTAACAGCTATTGGACCTATTTCAAACTGTACGCGTGTTCATTTAGTAGCCGTTCTCCGTAGAGTGAAATTGTCAAAATCAAGATCAAGATCGTTTCGCGAAAAAAGTGTTTGTACAAAGTGTTTAAAAACATTATAATTATTGTCTTATTGTAAAACAAAGTAAAAAAATAAATAATTAAAGGGTAAGAAAGTTATTTAAAAAAAAACAACATGAGGAAAGTGTTTAGGTTGTCCAACCACTCCCCAATGTTGCCTATAGATAACATTCTGTAACAAACGAACCAGGACACCAACGACTTTGACATTTTTGTCAGTTCATATTTGAGGCAAGACTAACTCATATTTATTCTCAAAAAATGTATAGCTTCTCCCATTTTAATTCGGGCATGAAAAGGTCAAGAACTGCAAGCTTAGCTAAGGCAGCCATTATAAAGATATTCTATACATAATCTATATATGTCTGCTTTTAAATTCAATAAAAATTTAAGAGACATTGAAACAATAGTTAGTTTTATTCAAAAAACAAATTCAATACCTCTTGTTGATACATCCCTTATCAGAATTAATGTTTTTACTTTACGAGGGTAATTCGAGAAGTACCCAAACTGACGTATAAAAGGCGGTTGTAATTGGAAAAAAAAATCACTATGGTAGAAAGCATCAACCTTATAGAGCTTAAGTTTGAAGTTTGACAACATTACTTTGTTTATTATTTGTTTGGCAGCCATCAATAGTGAAAGGTCTCAGCTAATTTTTAAATATGGAAGAAATTGGTTTTCGCAAGTGGTACAAAATTTTCATTTGAACGGCCCCAATCCAACCAATATCAAAGCTAATCTAAATTATAGACAGGGGCGCACCGAGGCCATTTTGATTGGGGGAATAGCAAGGTATTTCGGCCGACTGGATACCCTTAAGTTCCGAGTTTTTTTTAAATACAACATAGCTGATCAATATGAATAAATCTTTAGGGAAAGTGAGGTGTCCGACTAGTTGGTTAAAGGTTCGACTGAAAGTGAATTGGGCGAGTGAACTTCGTTTAAGGTACGTCTAAAAGTAAATTGACCTACTGCAGATAGTTTTGGGTATGTCTTAAAATGAAATATCCGACTAAAGTTGGTTCTTGTTATGAAAATGGCAATAAAAGGTACGACTGGCTTTGATGTGTTTATAATTATTATGAATAAAAATCAATATTTTAAACAACTTTCTGTAAAAAAAACAATCAGGCCGACTCTAAAAAAGTAAGGGGTAGACTACCCCCTTACCCCCTGCTAGTTTCGCCCCTGATTCTAGTCTGGGGGAGTTTTAGGTGGAGAGTTTTAAAGCAGCATTTTTGCTTCGATTCATAGCCATGGAGGAAACATAGTTTAATTGCATCACATCTGAGACGAAGGAACAGTCAAAACAATGGACTGTAAGAGGAGAATGTGCGCCTCCAAAGAAGGCGAAGACAGTTTCATCTGCAGGCAAGGTCATAGCGTCAGTTTTTTGGAATGAGCGTGGTATAATTTTCATTAATTACACTACTCCACAAATTTACGAAAACTTTCACCACAACTAATTGCGACAACATTTTCTATAGTACAATTTTCCATAGATTCCGAATATTGTAATGATTTTTTTTTTTTAAAAAAATTAAAAATTAAATGTTCCCAAAAAATTAAAAAAAATCCACTATTGGGAACACATACTTCACATAAATGCTTGTAAAAACTTACATGTGCAGTCAATGAATTTTAATTTAATTGCATGTAGTATAGGAGAGCCAGATGAAAATTTGAAGGTACAATATGTGCCAATACCATCAGACAAGCAGGTTAAATAAAATACGGTTGCCACCTAATAATATATTTTTTAAGTAGTAAAGTATTTGTATTGCTCTATATTTGTACAGTGTATTTTATACATTCTATTTGTATAAAACAACAACACTGTGTTCATTTTTTAAATTTAAGAAGCTGTCTCAAATTCCAAAATGACAGAAATGTGTTCAAATTCAAAGTCAAATGTTTGAAATATTAATGCAAGCAAATCTGTCTTAATCCTCTTTATTATGTATTCCACCCGAAATGGCAGACAATTTTTACCGTGTTCTTCACCTTCGTTTATTATTAGATTTGAACTTTCGAAACTAAAAACCAAGTAGTTTAAAATTAAAACATCAAAAGCCAAAACAAGGTGAGAAAAACAATAAAACATTCACTTTGTTAACAAAACAAAGCATTAAAATTAACAACAATAGACATAAAAACAGGCATTGAATGAAGTGCCGAATATATACAAATACATATACAAACATGCATACAAAACATATACATAAATAAATACACATATTTATTTATATAGCAAACGCACACGCAGCCAATTTTACTTGGAGATAACGGAAATATAAAAAATCACACGCACACTTAAATATTCCTAAATATTCGCATTAATAAAGTCACAAATGTACTAAAAGCTTTAAAAAAGCTTTCCCAACAAAAGCAACAAAGCTTTTCGCTTTGCGCAGGCTTCATATTAAAGCTAGTTGGATTTTTTTCGCCTCAAATTTATTTGGCTTTGTGCTCCAAACTTGCTCGCTCGGTGCTCAATGGCGCATATGTATTGGGGTGCACTACTTTGGCTACTTTTCTAGTGCTCCTTCTCACTCTTGCCGCTTTACTTGGACTATATAACACTTCCTTTATATAGCTCTTTCTCTCTCCCTCTCTCGGTCTCTACCTAAAAGGCTATATATTACACGTTGCTCCATTGCTACAATGCCGACAATTATTATATTTTTATCGCTCATTTATTTTGCTCGACCCATTCGCATCATTTTGCGTTTTGCTTTTCTTAATTTTATTTAATTGAAGTCGGCAAAAATTTTATGCATGCCAACGTTAAAAATTCTTAAAGCACAGTGGGTGAACGCTTTAAATGTGGTCATTATAATGAAATGTTATTGTTTGTTCATTACTTTATCATTTTTTTTCGTTGTTGTTGTTTTCTTTTTTTAAACTTTTCAAATTGAGAGTTCATTATTTGTTCTATAATTAACATTGCATACATTGTAAGTACAAAATTAGGGGGAAATATATGAAAAGTCTTGACGATATTTGTTTTGCTTTGAGAGACACTCTATATAAATAACTTGTAGACAGGGGGTCTTTTGGTGAGGGGGTGACATCATTTAAGTACTCAATGGTAAGAATACAATTTTTTATTTGCGGAACTTAAGAAATTACTTTATTTTTTCGTATTTCAAGTTAATTAGCACAAATTTACTATGGAGACCATACAGGGTGCAATAATGTTTGCCTTAATTTTTTAAAATTGTGCGTGATTCTTGTTCAGGAGAAGTAAAATAAATATACAAAATTAAAGTTTACTTTGAGAAATGTTAAGAAATCACATGGGTAGCAGGATGGTCATAGGATGGTCCATAAACTATATTGTAAGATAGGTAATAAATCGCAAAGATGGTCGCGACGTCACTGCAAAAAAAGACGCCGCCTACAAAGCCACTCTGCAGTCGGTTATAACGTGTGCTTATAAGGAGCGATACCAAGAGAAGATGTGGAAAGAGATACGCATTTTCAGGGGAAAGAAAAGAGAATCGGAAAAGCGTGAGTGCGAGAAGCTTGAGATGCATGGTGACAGGAATGAGGTCCGAAAATTTTTCGAAAAAATAAGACGCCTGGCCGATGGTTTCAAGACCGGGGCCTCTTTCTGCAAGTATGAAAACGGGACAGTGACAGATATCCAGAGTACGCTGACGATATGGAGGAAACACTTCTCTAGACTTCTGAATGGCGACGACGACAACAATCCCGCCAATAGAGATGATATCCCGAAAACCCCAATTGTGGACGACAGCGTTGAAGTTCTGCTGCCCGACCATAATGAAGTAATGATAGCTTGAAAGCTGTAGCTCGGCTTAAAAACAACAAAGCCGCAGGAGCCGATGGCTTACCTGCTGAGCTCTTCAAGAGTGGAGGCAAGGCTCTATTTTAATGCATTCATGAGTTCCTAGCAGAATATGGTCGGAAGAATGCATTCTAAACGTTTAGAACCTCAATGTGCTCTTCCCAATCCACAAGAAAGGCGATCCCACCATTTGCGCCAACTACCGTGGGATAAGTCTTCTTAATATCGCATATAAGGTCCTGTCGAGCGTATCATGTGAAAGGCTGAAGCCCATCGTAAACTAGCTGATTGAACCTTATCCTGAAAAATCCACCAAAGATCCGCTACGACAAATCTTAGAGAAGACCCCAGAGAAAAAATCGACACACACCATCTTTTTGTCGATTACAAAGCCGCGTTCGACAGTCCAATAAGGAATCATCTATACTCCACCATGTCTGAATTTGGTATTCCTGCAAAGCTCATCCGTCTTTGCAGAATGACACTGAGCAACACCAGCAGCACAGTTGAGATTGGGAAGGATCTCACTCCTCCATTCGATAACAAACGAGGTTTCAGACAAGGTGATTCCTTATCGTGCGACTTTTTCAACCTTATGATGGAGAAGATCATCCGAGCTGCTGATTTGAGAAGCAGTGGCACGATATTCTTCAAAAGTATTATGCTGCTAGCGTATGCTGATGATATCGATATCATTCGCCATAATACGCGCGAAGTCCGTGCAACATTCTCCAGATAAGCGAAAGAATGCAGATAAGACGAAATACCTAGTGTCAACAAATAAACAGTCCCAGCGTCTTGGAAACCTGTTGAAAACATCTCCTTCGAGGTAGTTAAGGACTTCGTCTACCTGGGATCCAGCATAGACTCTTTCAACGATGTCAGTATTGAGATAAACGAAGGACACTCTTGCCAACAGGTGTTACTTTGGGCTGAGTAGGCAATTGAGAAGCAGAGCCCTCTCTCGACGAACAAAACTCACGCTCTATAAGTCACTAATCATGCCCGTCCTATTATATGCAGCACAAACCTGGACGTTGAACAGTTCTGATGAAAAGACTCTGGGAGCCTTTGAGAGAAAGATCCTTCGTAAAATCTTCGGTCCAATCTGCGTCAATGACGAGTACCGATTTCGATGGAACTACGAGCTGTATGAGCTGTACGCTGACATCGACATAGTTAAGTGCATTAAAATCGAGTGGTTTCGCTGGCTTTCATGTCGACCGAATGGGAAACGACGCTCTAGCGAAAAAAATATTCGATTCGGTGCCCGGTGGTGTTCAACACAGAAGAGGATGCCCACATCTTCGTTGGAAGGATCAGGTGTTGGATAACCTGACCACGCTTGGTGTTTTCAACTGGCGCCAGCAAGCGCAGAACAGAAATGGCTGGCGCAATTTCTTATACGAGGCCAAAACCGACTTACGGTTGTAAGCGCCAGATAAGTAAGTAAGTAAGTAAAATCGTCCGCTGAACTCATATATGCCATCAAATTCTTAAAAAAATTAGTCCTTGATCCAAAATTGGCCTACTTCATTAAGAATTTCCTAATTTTGACGTAGAATACGTCATTCTCGAAGGTAAGTAGGGTGGTTGATAGTGATCAGGTGTCGGTATTAATTTAACTTTTTGAGCCTTTGGTGGGCCTAAAGTTCTGATCGTACAATGTTGATGTTAGCACTTGTTGGTCTGCTTGATCCTCAATGCGACAAAAATTCATGTTAGAACTCTCTAACTTATATTAATTTTACACAATTACATGAAATATAAAGCCAACATTTGATGTTTTTGTTTGCTAAAACTTGCTACCTATTTATCGACAGTTTCCGGTTTTATAGACAAAACCATAATATTTGTATGGGAGCCCCCCTAAGCAGTGGTCGGAGGGAATAGGTGTCAAAGGCAAAAATGTTCCTTTTGCAAAAATAATGGGGGTCGGTGATACATATTAACCCTTTCCGGCACAAACACAATAAAATTTGTATGGGAGCCCCCCTAAGGAGTGGTCGGAAGGAATAGGTGTCAAAGACAAAAATGTTCCTTTTGCAAAAATAATGGGGGTCGATGATACATATTAACCCTTTCCAGCACTCTTTTAAAGGTCATATGCTCAGGTGTATGGAATAAATAAACAAAAACCATAAAATTTGTATGGGAGCCCCCCTAAGGAGTGGTCGGAGAGAATAGGTGTCAAAGGCAAAAATGTTCCTTTTTCAAAAATAATGGAGATCGGTAATACATATTAACCCTCTCCGGCACTCTCTTAAAGGTCATATGCACAGAGGTATGGCATAAATATACAAAAACCATAAAATTTGTATAGGAGCCCTCCTAAGGAGTGGTCGGAGGGATAAGGTGTTAAACGCAAAATTTTTCCTTTTGCAAAAATAATGGGGGTCGGTCATAAATATTAACCCTCTCCGGCGCTCTCTTACAGGTCATATGCTCAGGTGTATGGAATAAATAAACAAAAACCATAAAATTTGTATGGGAGCCCCCCTAAGGAGTGGTCGGAGAGAATAGGTGTCAAAGGCAAAAATGTTCCTTTTGCAAAAATAATGGAGATCGGTAATACATATTAACCCTCTCCGGCACTCTCTTAAAGGTCATATGCACAGAGGTATGGCATAAATATACAAAAACCATAAAATTTGTATAGAAGCCCTCCTAAGGAGTGGTCGGAGGGATAAGGTGTCAAACGCAAAATTTTTCCTTTTGCAAAAGTAATGGGGGTCGGTCATACATATTAACCCTCTTCGGCACTCTATTAAGGTCATATGCTCAAGTGTATGGAATAAATATTTTGCTAAATATTTTTCAAAAAAGATGTCATCAAAAGCGAATTGACTAATTCTACGTCTTGTGTTACGACATAGTCGAAACGACTGTATCTTTTTTTCTTTCTTTTCTGATATGCAAGATAATAGCCTAAGGTATAATTAATATTATGTTCTTTTATTTATTACTGTATGTTTAATAGGAGCTGAGATATGATCATTACCGCAAACTCTGCAAGATACGAAAATCGCTCGTGGTTGCATGACAAACATGGCCGCCATTTTGCAAATACAACAAAAACATTTTTTTGAAAGCAGTTCTAAAATGCCGAAACATTACGAAATCGTGGTAAAAAAAAATTTTTTTTAAAATAGTCGATCGTCCACTATGTGATCAATCTCTGCGGACTGACCCCATTGAATAATCCTAAAATATTACACATTTTGCATAAATAAACAATTTGAAGGGGGTCGAAAACTGTCGAAAAAATAGGCGAAAATACGAATGTTTTATTAAAAACTGTACCAAATTTTTTATTTCGTACTTTTTCTCAATTTTATAGGTATACTCTATGCCTAAACTCATCAGTAATCAAAATATTTTTGTTTTTTTGATTTGAGACCAATAGAAAAAACTAGGCGATGACAGCCGTTTTACGACTTCGTCAAAAAAGTCCTTCGTGGAGGTACTGTACCGGCACCATTTTGTATTAAAAAAAAATTGTTTTTATTGCCAGACACATGTCATTAAATTATGTCAAAAGTGTAAAATGATTTAATTTTTTATCATTTATCACCTTCAAAATAATTCACGAAAAATTACAGATTTTCGAGCAGTTACATGTATTTCTCCCCTTAAGATTTTCTTAAGGTACAAAAAAAAAAAAAATTTTAATTTAATCATTAACATTTATTTTCCTTAAGATTGATGAAAAAATCCATATGAGTTACCCTATTATATTGTCCACAACTGTATATTTCATTAAGTGCTTATATAGGATGATTTTCTGAATTTACAGAATTTTTGTATCACTTCGAATTTTTTGTCAAGGACCTAGTCAATTAAAATTTTCGTATCTTGCCTTAATTGATATGTCATAACATTGTTTCTGCTCAGCTGATTTAGTTACTGCATAAAATAAGCTGTGAGATGAAATTAACCCTCTACTGCATAATAATACCTTTAGGCATACTTACGTTTACATTCAAATCTAGAACTGAAAACATTTTTTCCAAATTAAGAAGTCAAATCATAGATTATATATCGGTTCTATGCACTTCGGGTAACATTTTTTGTAACGGACATTTTTTCTAGCTTTTTATATTTCTGATAGTTTTGTTGTTATATACAGCCTTAAATTTGAGAGTATTCTCTGCATAAAATAAGCGGTGAGCCCCTGTATGTGCCGCGGGCATTAACAATCGTTCAAAATAAGACGACTTCGTGATTCTGAGCAATGCTAAGCCATGTTTAACCGTGATCCGAAAGATTTCGTTCTTTGATTAATTAGATGTGATGAAACATGGATTCACCACTATCCCTTCGATAAGTGACAGTTCTGGTGTCGTTAAGCAAGTGACAAGGTTCGTAGGGACCTTCAATGAATTTTTTGAAGTTTTCATAATACATGTGTGTTTTTGGTGATTTGCATGTTGGTTTTTTTAATGTATTAAGTACTAACATACATAAAGAATGGTAACAAACAAATAAAAAGGAAAAATAGTAATAATTTTGTTGAAAGTTTATTAATTTTTTTATTTTTAATCAAATATTAAAAAAGTAAAAAAAAATATGTTTGTTCTGCTGCTTCACCCCCCGTAAAATACCACAGATTTATGGGTATTGTAGACCAGGATACCCTTGGCTTTTGCTTTTCGCTTTCTGAATTTATTTCACAAGTGTAGTGCACTGTGGACAAAAGCAAGACCGATTTGTGTTTCTTGGGCACATATGAGCACAACAAAACATTGTCTTCGTAAAACCCAAACAATGGAGCTGAAAACGGGACCTGCAGCACTTTTTAAAAACTCAGGCGGAATAAATGTTTTATTTGAGCGTACTGTTCCAACAAATGCAGTCTTCTGGCTCATCAAAGACAGTGCCAACGATGAAAAGATGCTGTCGGCATAAACTGTACGGCCGTATGAAGATATTTTTCAATCAATTGTTGTACAACATTCTGGCCCTGGTTAACTTTGCGCTCCTGACCAGGCAAATTTCCGGGGTAAATCACACCTTTGAGGGGGTAGAAGGACTTCGAGTCACACAACCACCATATTTTTATTCCGTACTTGTCTGGTTTTGACGGAATGTATTGCTTAAAACGTGTGCGACCTTTATACGGAAATAATTGCTCGTCCACGGTCAGTGAATCATACGGACTGTAAGCTGCTGCCAAATTGGTCTGCAACATCAGTCATACATCATCAAACATCAAACATCATCAATAGCAGCAGCAGTTTTTCTTGTGATTAATCTCTCCGACCATGAGTTCACGTTATCAAAGCGTAAGTACATTTTTATAGCCATAAATCGATCAAATGACAATGCGGCTTTGAATATTGCGGCATGTGTTGAACCCCAGAGTTCCTTACCAGACTCGGTGTTTGACTTAGACAGCCCAGCATACAAAACGATAGCCAAAAATGCATCAAACTCTTTAAGAGTCAATGGTTTCCATACCATTTATTTTATAGGATTTGAAACGTTCCACGCAGCTGTTACTTGATTGGCTTTTCGATTCGCTTCGCGAAGGATGATATGTGCAATATCTTCGGTGATCAATGCAAAAATAAAAGAAAAACACCTAAGCACAATTCAACATAAAGGGTGTCCCAACAAGAACGCAATTCTTAAATGTGGCAACACTGGAAGTGTCATTGTTTGACATTTGAACAATTGTTACTGTTTGCTAGTAGAAGGTACGAGGTTAGTAAAAATGGAGCGCTACACGAATGAACAACGCATTCTCATTGTGAAATTGACTCCAAAATGGTGAAAGTTTTGCGGCTACAGTTCGCAAATTGCGATCAATTTGGGGTCACAATAATGCTCCAAAAGAGTCAACTGTAAAGAGATTAATGGATAAATTTGCCGAAACTGGGTCTGTTAGTGATGTAAAGACAACAACGCGCCTTCGACCAGGTCGATCGACCGAAAATGTCGCAGCTGTACGTGATGATGTCGCTCAAACTCCATCCACCTCAATTCACTGAAGATGATTTCGAGCTCAACAAATTGGTGTCTCCAAATCCACTATGCAGCGAATTTTGACGAAAGATTTGCATCTTCATGCATACAAAGTTCAATTGACTCAGGAACTGAAGCCAGCTGACCATGGACAGCGAAGGGAGTTCGTTAATTGGGTATTGGAGAGACAACATGAAAATGCTGATTTTGCCGCTAAAATCATATTCAGTGACGAGGCCCATTTCCATCTTGATGGCTTCGTCAATAGGCAGAATTGTCGCATTTGGGGTGAGGAAAATCCTCGAGTGATTCACGAGAAGCAAATGCATTCTCAACGTGTCACTGTGTGGTGTGGTTTTTGGGCTGGAGGAATCATTGGACCTTTTTTTTATGAAAATGAGGCAGGTCAAGCGCAAACAGTCAATGGTGTTCGGTATCGTGAAATGATAACCAGTTTTTTCTTGCCTAGAATTGAAGAAATGAATGTGGAGGGCATGTGGTTCCAACAAGACGGCGCCACATGTCATACAGTCATTTCCCTGTCGTGTTATTTCACGTTTTGGAAATCAGAATTGGCCGCCTAGATCGTGCGATTTAACACCATTAGAATTTTTTCTTTGGGGTTTTTTGAAGTCGATGGTTTACGCGAATAAGCCAACGACGACTCAAGCCTTAAAAGAGGAAATTGGACGCTGCATTAATGAAATACCGTAGCATTTATGCAAAACGATCATTGAAAATTTCATTAAAAGATCGCGTGCATGCCAGCAAAGCCGCGGCGGCCATCTGCACGATATATTGTTCCATACATAACCTCATTCTGTCTACTTTACGATATAATAAAGTTTCACGATTTTTTTTTTAAATATCTGTGTTTTATATAAAATTTAAAAATTGCATTCTTGTTGGGACACCCTTTATAACGGTACAAGCTCCTGGTATTGATATGAAGATCACCGAAGTACATATTCAAACGAAAGCCAAACACGATTCAACATGATTAATTTTCGATGCCGCAGAAAACGCAAGTACACTGAAAAAACCGATGCTGTCAAGGCCGTAATTGAACGGCTGGAAAAGTTTTCTGAGTGCATTCGTATGTCGATCAACGCAGTTCATATATATACGAAAGCCAAACATAATTTAATAAGAATTATTTTCGAATTCTTTAAAAAATAGTACTAGGTCCCTAGGGACCTTGTCACTAATCCGAGTACTAAATATGTTAAAAAGGGAATAAATACGAATGAGTGTTCGCGTTGCTTCGAAACCTTATTTAATCGATTCAGCATTATTTTTTCTTGGAATGCATGTAGCATTAGCTTTCTAAAATATGTGAAAAAAAAGTTATGAACAAACAAAAATCGAAAAGGTCCCTAGGGACCTTCTCACTTATCGGAGGGCTATACAAAACAATAGCTTGGATCAAATGGAAGTGCTTCGAAGACACAACAATCGACCGGAAAGGCTTTGGGCAATATTTTTGGATTGTCACGAAACATTATTAAACGACTATCATGAAAAAAGAAAAACAATGACAGGCAACTATTGGACCGTTTGAACGATGCAATCAAGGCAAAACCATCTTACAAGTCATTAAAAGTAACAAGTTGCACGAGTTTCACTTTGAATGGCTTTACTATTTGCCGTATTCTTTAGACATGGTCCGCAGCGACTGTAATTTTTCTCCAATCTCAAAAGATGGTTGACGGGAAAAAGATTTACATGAGATGAGAATATTGAAATACAAACCTATGCGTATTTTGAAGATTTGACAAAACCGTACCACACAAAAGGCCAAATATTACAATTTTTTCAATTAAACGAAGGACTTATTGCACAGCCTATTGTATTGTATAGAGTACAAGCTAAATTACCAAATTGTAGCCCAATCGACAAAAACCGTAGGAAATATAGCATTTTTCTTGATTTGTGGGCGGTAAAAGGGGATGTGACAGAAATTTAAACCATCTCGTACTTGAAAAAAAATGTACTGCCAAAATTTTAGCTCTATCGGCTCAGTAATTTTAAGTTTCCAGCCATCTCACAGCGTTTTGCTTTTTGTATATATATTTTGGATAAAGATTATTGGCTATAACTTTTGAGTGGTAAGAGAAACTAAGATAATTTTTTCTAATAAATTAATTTTTTAGCTTGTTTATTTTTCAATAATATAACAACACAATATTGGCAAAAAAATTTTTGTTCGAAAAAATCTTTTTGAATCACCTTGCTTCATCAAGGTGAATCACCAATCTTTCATCACGAAACCTTGCTTTTTGAATCACAAAAATGGTTTTTAATTTTTGCGCCAAATTGAAACAATTTTTGAGTAAAAGTGTTATTATTTTTAAATAGAGTTAAAAATTTGCGAATTTGAATTTAAATTATTTTTACAACAAAAACAACTTTTGAACATTTTTTTGAGGAAAACTCCAACATTTCAGACCTTTTTTGAAAAAAATATTTAAAATATATATACTCAACTAACGGTATTTTTGCAAGATGGTTTTCATAGTACTTTGATGAAGCTTTAAGACAAAAAAAAAATTAACAAAATGTATAAAAAAGCACCGGAGATATTTGAATCGAAACTCACAAAATTAAATTTCTGATTGTTTTTTTCTCATTATTGAGCAACATGTTGCATTAAATATATCGTTGTAGTAAAATGTTTCATGGTTTTCAAGATATGTTCATGTTTTTGATGTCAAAATAACGGAAATTTTTTTATATTTTATATTTTGTAAATATTTGCACATGTAACCTAAGAAAACAACTAAAAATATACGATTTTGTAAAAAATTTGTACTACAGCACCATCTGGTGTCCAAGGTGGTTCAAAGAAGATAGTGCTAAAAAACTCATCGTACCTGAAAACTACTATATACCAATTTTTATTCTAATCGCATGAGCGGTTTGGGAGTTTTAGGTGTTTTTGTAAAAAATTTGTACTATAGCGCCCTCTGGTGTTCAAGATAGGTCAAAAAAGATAGCAGCAAAACACTCAACGTATATGAAACCCACTGTATACCACTTTTGATTCTAATCGCATTAGCAGTTTGTGAGTTTTAGGCAGTTTTGTAAAAAATTTGTTCTCCAGCGCCCTCTGGTGTTCAAGGTGGATCAAAATTGATAGCCCACAAACACGCACCGTACCAAAGAACTTCTATACACAAATTTTCATGCTAATCGGATGAGTAGTTTTGGAGTCTATGGCATAGTTACAAACATAAGCTCTTTTTTATATATATAGATTTACTCTTTAAGGTTTAACATACTATTGTCTGTAGAGAGCTGGCGGTCGATTAAAAAAATAATTGAAAAAATAGTCTGTGTCGTTTGGGATTCGATCCACGGACCTTGCGGTTCATAGTATTTTGGTCCACGCATGTTTTCTCAATTGGATACTGCTGGATTGCTGAAGTAAGTAAGAGCTGGATGGTACTACTTCCAGTATCTCAAAATTGCATTTTCTGTACAGACTCGCCACAATTCACCCAGTTTTGTCCCATAAGTGAATAATCAATTAAACACAGACATTTTTTTTTTATATTATGAAGATTCAAACATAGTTTTCTCTTATTGCAGTGAAATTAACAGTGAAACGGTTAATTCCATCCAAAAGTCAAGTTTTTCGAATTAACAGTCTGAACTGTTCATAAAATAACTGTTTTACTTAATCAGTCCACTGTTAGTTTAACATTTTAGACTGTTAAATTGAAGAAACTTCTGTTGGATGGAATTTAAAAATGAGAAAACTATCACTACATCTATTTGAAACTTCCTTTTAGATGAGCAATTCACATTTCAGTTAACTTCGTTTGCCCCAATACTCTTTTTCTTTTATCTCAAAAACAAGTTTAAATTCTCCAATCGGTCCTGTAAGGCTACTACCTGTTGATTCGAGAAGATATATACCATCCGGAAAAACAGAAGGCAGGCTAACTAGATTGCAAGGAAAATCCTTTAAAATGACATCCGTCTGTAAAAAGTGAATTGAAAAGCTTATTGACGATATAGCAACTTATCTCAAGCCGAGAAATATTCATTACTTTAATGGGGCATGTTACATTACGGTTTAAGTAGGGTTGGCCAGCAGAGTAAAACCAGTCAAAAACTATATTCCTCTTTCCAGCCAAAAATTTGCACATATCCAGTGTGACTTCGATGCCAAAAGGTTTATAGCCACCGGTGGCTCTCTTCAGCACACGGAGATTTACCTATTTTTCGTAAGGAAAACAAATAAGAACTGGTTTAATAAGCTTTTCTAATTTATGATAAGATAAGGTGTAGAACCTACTATGTAGTGAGTGATGGTCTTGAATGGCACCATGCGTATGTTCAGATATTTAAGCGAGCGATTCACAGGCTTTATTCTACAATAATCAAATTTTCCGTAAGTTTCATCCAAAACGGTGCAACGAATCGACTGCAAGCTTATAGTATTTGACCTTTTCAATAAGACCTATAAATACCGTGTTCACAAAAATGTCAAAATAATTATTGTAAGTATCTAGTTTTATCTTACCTGTCTGCTGCTGCAAATGTATTTCTTATTTAAAACTATCAAAATGACTACAATTGCCATAAATTTAGCTCTAGTAACTGTTGTTGACTTAAATTTCGCCATTGTTGCTTCGAATTCAAATTCTAAATAAATCAAAATCACAAATATATAAATATTTTATTGCCAATTTTAGACAGACAAGTTACATGATTTCTGCAATTATTCAGTTCACTGATGAATATGGCCAATTTGACTACAATTAAAACAATACATTATGAAGCGATTTTAGATTTTGTATCAATTGCTTATAATTTAAAGTATTTAAAAAGCGGAACAAAAAATGACGGTTAATATGATGCTTAGCAGTCTACAAGAATGCTAATTTAACAATAATTATTGATGTATCTGTTGTCAAAGTAGAGCAGGCACGAAATCGATCTATGTGAAATCGATCAATTAGCCAATTGATTGGATTTTTGGCATAGAGTTGAAATTGTAACCGATTCCGATATATGAAGTGTGTTAAAAAATAACGGAAATTTTTACTTTTTAAAAATAATTTTATTAATTTCATCATCTTCATTGAAGTTATCTCTTTCATCGTAGTCCCTATTTGATATTATACACTTATTCCAGCGCTTCTTCCAATCCCCAAAGCTAGAACTTCCTTCTAGAACAAGTTCTTTAGAATAACATTAGAACTATCTTGAGCTTTTTCAGTGATCTACTTTTATAGCATCATTTTATAGATCCCTGCACATCACTTCACGCTGCGTTGTTGAAATTCGCAATTTATAAAACGCAACGCTTCACGCCATGATCTTTAGAGTTGAGTAACGCAATAGCGCAGTGAAAACAGTACAAAGTTCGCATTTTATAAAACGTTGCACTTGATATTTCGCTCACTTGAACTGTCACTTTCATCACTTGCTCTTGAGCTGCCGTTAGAACGAATAAGTTGGCATTGAAAGGGAATTAACTGTTTGTTTCACTCATTTCACATATTCTTAAATGTTTACATATATCGTCTGAATATAGGTTAAAGACAGCAACAACGAACCAACAGTTCGAAATGTTGCTAAAAGAAATAAAAAAACTACCGCAGGCAGCAAATGGTACGCCAGTGTTTGGCGTTTGTATTGCAATTTCAATTTAATGATGGCTGAAAAAAACAGCTGATATGGTTGCCAACAAGTCAGAATTTGGTGAATCTTAAATATTTCAAAGATTTGCAATAATGATGCTAGTTTTATTTTATGACTGACAGTTCACCGTGGTAACGTAACATAGCTAACGCAATAACGTAGTGATTAATTAAATGGAAATTTTTAATCCAAGTGATGCGCCGCGTTAGCGTTGCGTTTCATCACGGTGATTTATAAAATGATGCCATTTATCTCATCTATGCTTGCAAAACGACGGCTCTTAAAGTTTTTTTTAATTTTGGGTACAGAAAAAAGTCACACGGAGCCTCTATGCCTGGCGAATAAGGAGGCTGGGGCATAATTACTGTGTTGATTTTTGTCAAAAATTCACGAACTTGCTTGAAAAGCCATGAATTGTTTTCACACTGAGTTGAACTTGTAGGTAGAATTCCTTAATGACAGTTTGAACACATGGCAAGAACTAATGGTGAACTACATATGTCATTAAAATCGAAAAACACAGTGAACATAACCTTGACATTTGATCAAACTTGTCGAGCTTTTGTAGTCTAAGCGATTCACAATGCCTTCTTCACTGGGACTGTTGCGCATTTGTTTCGACATCATAACCATAAATCCATGTTTCATTACCTGCTTTGATACGTTTTAAAAGTTCTGCATCGATTTTGACTTCATTCAGCGATTCCTGAGCAATTTCCATGCACCGATGTTTTTGGTCGAAATTTAACACATTTGGAGCAAATTTTGATGTAAAACTTTTGTTTAATACGCAAAACATCTGAAAAAATTTTATGACCAAAGCCAATTTATATAACAACACAATCAAAAACTTCTTCAATTATTGATTCTGCGCAGTGGCGGATCTACATATGGGCTGAAAGGGCTTTAGGCCCCCCCTTGGAGAATTTTTTGTGTGGGAAAAAACGAAAAAAAGTCCAAAAAGACCCCCTCATTGGCATACAAAAGTATAGTTTCAGGCCCCTATTTGGGGAATCCTAGATCCGCCACTGATTCTGCGTAATCCATTCTTTCACTTTTTTTCCCGAATGTATGACTTACGCCTCTCGTACCCTCATCATCTTCAACGCCTTCACGGCCATCTTGAAAACGCTTATACCACTCGTAAACTCTTGTTTTATTCATAGCAGATTCTTCAGAAGCAATATTTAATATTTCGAAGACTTTGTTGCACTTTATAACATTTAACGACAAAATTTAATACATAATGCCCTGAACCATTATTAATAAATACTGAAAATTCGCCATAACTAAAAGAATAATCATTTCGGCTTTCGGAAAGTGTAGCCCTGGCATTTCGCAGCTGTCAAATATACATGTTATTTAAACTGTAGCTCATTTCTGTAACTTTTCTCACCAGATTTTCTCACTTTGACGTCATTATGACGTCATTCTCACTTGCACTGTTTCTGTAATAAAATGAGATAGATCGGTGACTTGTCTCGAATGTTTCAATTCTATTTTCCTAGGAATACGACAGCTGAAGTGTTTCTGTAAGGCCCATATTACACGATGTCCGTTTGTCCGACCTTTGTGGTTGCTTTCAATGTGAAACTGTCAAAAAACAGTGAGAGTGAGAGCGCATGCAACAACCGCTTGTCTGCAATAGCGTACGCCGGACAAACGGACATCGTGTAATATGGGCCTAACTTAAAATATGCGACTCGAGTCGCTTGAAATTCTCACTATGTTCGAACGTGGTGAGAAAATTTTTTGCTTGTTTATTCCATTGTTGCCAGATTGAGGTAAATTTCCCTAATTGAGGTAATTTTCGACTCATTTTTTGGGCAGAGGTAAAAAAGTTAATTTTTGACCAAAAGTGGTAAATTTTGCAAAAACAATAACGTTTTTAGACTTTTTAATTTTTTGAGTTATTGGCAGCACTGTTACCTCTTTAAACATACTCACAAGCACTTGAAGAGGCCGAACAGAACCAAAGCGACTGTCGGTTGGCGATCCTCTCTCGGAGAAATCCTCAGAAAACACGTCCAGAATAGGAGCGGTTGTCGGATCAACGCATGGTATAATAATACAAGGTAGCATTGAGAACTGCTTATTTTTTCTTCTACAAGAAAACATCTCCTGTCAAAAACAGATGTTTGTGAAAATGCATCTGCAGCTGCTGAGGTTGTGTTTTTATTAACTTCAACGTTTCAAGATTGTTTGTGTTTTCAATGGCCGATTGTGGGCGCTCCCTTTTTGCTATTTTTTGACAGGAAATGGTTTCCCAAGCAACTGTCAATGCTACCTTGTTATTAAAGGGTGTTTTTTTTTAGAGGTATAGAACTTCGAATTGAAATAAAACACACGAAAATCGTTTTAATGTCCATCAATTTGGCTTTATTGGAAGGATAATTTTAAGCCATTAATGTTTCAATATGATTTCGGGCATGTGGCCGCCGCGGCTGGCTCGGATAAAGCCAATTTTACAGGTCCAATTTTCAACCACTTTTTCGAGCATATGGGGCCGTATGTCGGCAATAACGCCACGAATGTTGGCCTCCAAGTCCCCTAACGTTTCTGTTTGGTGGCGTAGACGAGCGACTTCACATATCCCCAAAGAAAATAATCCAATGGTGTCAAATCACACGATCTTGGTGGCCAATTGACAGGTCCATTCCGCGAAATTATGCGCTCATCGAATGTTTCCTTCAATAAATCGATTGTGACGTGCGCTGTGTGGCATGTAGCGTCGTCTTGTTGGAACCACAACTCATCCACATTCATGCCATTCAATTCGGAAACAAAATAGTCGGTTATCATGGCTCTATACCGGTCTCCATTAACGGTAACTGACTCTCCAGCATTATTTCGGAAGAAGTATGGCCCAATGACTCCACCAGCCCATAAAGCACACCAAACAGTCAGTTTTTGTGGATGTAATGGCGTCTCAAGAATCTCATGTGGATTCTCTTCACTCCAAATGCGGCAATTTTGCTTGTTGACGTAGCCATTCAACCAAAAATGAGCCTCATCACTGAACAAAATTTTGCGATGAAAATCAGCATCGAGATCAATCTCATTTTCGGCCCATACACCAAAATCACGACGCATTGCATGGTCTCGCGGCTTTAATTCTTGCACAAGCTGGATCTTGTAAGGTCGCAAGCCAAGATCTTTGCGCAAAATCTTCCATAAAGTTGATGGACAAAGCTCCAATTGCTGTGCACGGTGGCGAATCGATTCATTCGGGTCCTCTTCAACATTTTGCTCTTCAGCGGCAATTTTTTCTTCGGTGCGCACTGTTCGACGTCTCTGCGGATGCGTATTATCACATAGAGTAAACGTAGTGCGAAAACGACCCATGGTTAACCGAATTAATTGCTCTGATGGACGATTATGTCGACCATAAAATGGACGGAGCTTGCGGTAAACTTCGCGAACTGAACCATTATTTTTGAAATAAATTTGCACGATTTGCAAGCGTTTTTCTTTTGTCAACCTGTTCATGATGAAATGGCAAATCAAACTGAACATAAATGACATTAGAGTTGCCAGATTTGACCACAAAATGCCAGTTTTATCTCTATTCGAAAAACAAACCCCTAAAAAAAACACCCATTATTATACCAATGGATCAGCGTTGCTTTTCGGTGTGTGAATGGTACAAATATTATTTTATCATGGTTTTGTTGTTTCTTTATAAATATATATGTATGTATACTGACAAAAAATTTATAACGGTAGTTAATCATTTAAAAATACTTAAGTTTTTTATTTTGGGAAAGGTAAATTTTCTCCGAATGTGGTAAATTTTTTCTCAAATAGTGGTAAATTTCAGTTCGTCTCTCTGGCAACACTGGTTTATTCAATTCATTTTCAATGATATACAGTGATGTGCGATGAAATAGAGCCACGGACTTGCTGATGATATTACTTAATTAAAATTTGTTTGTTGCAACTTGGCATGCTGTGAACCAATTGTAGCTTAAAACCCACTTCTCCCATGAATATTATACAGTTGTTTTTGAGTTCAATTGCTCGTTTATTTTTCGCAAATCTGTGAAACTGTGATATTGCTGCGTTTAAAGGTGTGCGTTTAAATAGAACCAACCAATATAATTACAAATTTTTTAATTTAAAAAGATATTTTTTAATAAAATTTTACAACACAACGTGAGTAAGATTTCTCAGTTTAATGATTTTAAAATAAATTTTAGTGTTTCAAAAAATTAGGTCTAAAAATGGGAAGAGCCAAGCACTGTAGTCCTAAAAACCGAAAAATGATTTAAAATTTGCATAAGCAAGTTAAAAGCCAAAGGGAAGTAGCCAGTATAGTTGACTGCTCAAATAAAATGGTTGAGAACGCATTAAAGTTTACACAAAAAACAGAAACCAGAGGGAAACAACTCAAAATAAGTACCAGGTTGTAAAAACGAATCCTGCCTCATATAAAAAAAAGATCCGTTTGTGACCGCTCTCAAAAAACAATATTCCTTGGACGTGGATACTTCAACGATTCGAAAACTTTGAATAAAAAACGGATTGAAGGCTAAAGTTGCTCAGAAGATACCATTCCTGACCAAAGTTAATGTCCGCAAGCGACCACCCAATACCGAATTCCTTTCCATCGCATCGAGGGAGAGATTAATGCTTTATAATACACCAGGATTTGAGTAAAACCATTTGCCGTACGCAGAGTTTAGTATGCCGCTTCGATGGGTGCTTCAGCAGGATAACAATCCGAAACACACAACGGAGCGGGCAAAAGAATGGTTCAAACAAAAAAAAAATCGAAGTCTTAAGCTGGCCGCCGCAATCGCCAGACCTTAATCCTATCGAAAATTTATGGCGGGAGCTTAAAGTGACTCTTAGAGACAAACATCCAACCAAAACAGATGATTTTTGGAGGTTAATCAAGGACGGATGGGTGAAAATTCCAGCTACTAAGTGTCAAAATTTAGTGGATTCGATGCTTAGGCGTAGCTCAACAGTTATCAGAAATAATGGAAACTACACCAAATATTGAGGTAGAAATAATTATATTTCAATCATTTCTATTGATTATATCATCAAATTTTAAATTTTTTAATCACAGGTTGTGGCTAAAATTTAGTAACTACTTCTGGCTCTATTTCAAGTCACAGTCAAAAGAAGACATATCAATGAATTTTTAATTTTTTTCTTTTATGCTTAACACTTAAGTAAACTTATTAATTTACTAATATGAATTAAATAAATTATTCCTTTTTACCTATTAAAAGAAAAAAATAAAAATGCAAAGTTTCGTAAGATTTTTTGATTTAAATAATTTTTATAGCACTGGCTCTATTTCATCGCACATCACATCATCGTATATACGAATATATTATTGACATAATATCGTCCCCTCTATGCCAAAAACGCCAATGTGAAAATACATGGGTTTTGAGTTTTTAATTGCATCTAATGTATTTCATTGCAAAGAATATTCCTCCAAAACAAGAAAATCCAATTCCGTCTAGAAAAAATTATAAAATTCCATGCTAAGATGGTTTTAGGAATTTTATGTGATTTTCTGATATTTTTTTCATGCCAAAAACGCCAATGTGCACATTTTTTTCATTTTAAATATTTCCAATATTAGCAAACAACTTTTTTTTTTATTTTTCTTTGAGGATACGTTCAGAATTATTTGTTTCCATAAAAAGTGAAGAAAATCAGTGGTCTTTGTACTTTGTAGCAGCTAAGAGTTAACTTTTCTCTCAAGAATGATACATTTTTAGGTTTTAAAAACTCCCTAAAATCGACATGGAGCTTTCTTGATAAAAAATCACAAAAATCGAAATGGACACTTCTTGCCATTTTTTTTATCAGAATACATTGTTCTCACCTTTATTCAAAAATAGTTAACAAAATCATTGATCTATCTCATCAGTAGCGGTTACAAGCTCACTTTTGAAAAAATGTGCACATTGGTTTCGATTTTTCTGAGCCATTCGAATCTTTAAACTCAATTTCCCAAAAAACACAAAAATTCACATTGGCGTTTTTGGCATGAAGGGGACGATATGATATGTATTACAATGAACATATTTTTAAATATATAAACTGAAATATTTCATAGTGAGATTTATTCCATGATAAAATTTGTATCATAACATAATCAATCGCATTAAAAGAACACTCGATTCAATATGTGGATTAGGTTTGTGTATTTAATATCAACATCAGTAAGTAGAAGAACCATGTTCAACTTCATACAGAGTCCTCTGTAATTTATTGCAATTTCATATATTTTCTTTCGCTTATATGTCTTTCTTATCACAGACCACATTAGCTTTCGCAAAAGTGAGTATTTTGGAACGAAACAGTGTTGCGTTAGAAAAGTGACTATTTGTCGCAAAAGTTATCGAAATGTGCTACTTGTTTTTGTATAGCTAAAGGTTTGCAATTTCCAAGCTCCAGATTACCCAAAAGAGGTAGCAACTGCAAAAAATATTGAAAGAGTCCATGTCATCCTAGTAGACAATCGGAAAGCGATAGTGCGTGAAGTACTTGAGGCTGCAAAGTTATCTATTTCATGTGGTTTCTATTTGGCATGAAAATTTTACTATGAAAAAATTGGTTGCAAAATACAGTGGCTCACAGCTGCTTTTATGCAGTGCATACTTTCAACTTTAAGGGCGCGTTTATATTGGCGACTTGTTGCCGAACCGAACCGAACCGAGAAGGAAAGCTGAATAACGTTGCACATTCAATCATAAGAAATAAGTTCAAACTGCGTATAGTGCCAGCCGAACAAGCAGCTTAAAGCGGCTTGTGCTGTGGTATTTAGCTGTGGTAACAATCGGTACGCCGAATATCACAGCAAAGAAATCAGAAGACTGCATTTATCTCATTAAATTTATACTTGTCTTTACCTAGTCGTTTCCATTCTCTTCATTTATTTTTTCTTAGCCCGTATCTTTTTTATATACTTTTTCTAACTTTTATCAATTTCTCTTTTCTTAGCTATTATTATTATAAGATTTTCTAGGCTAGGATTTACCTTAATTTCACTTTTACCTTATAAACCTTTAAGAATTCAGAAAATAAACTTGAAATATAAACTGTGTGCAATAGTAATTCAACTCGCATAAGTCTTTTTGCAAAATAACACGCAATTTTCTTTCAGTGGAAGCTTAAAAGCTTGCTTGTGTTAAAGCAAAATGAGAATGTATTTGTGGGGCAAAGCTCGTTTACACTGCTTTGGAAGCTCATGTCTGCTCTATAACAGTGGTGCTCACTACATGGTTTCCCATTGCCCGTGGGCATCGTGTGCTGTTGAGCTTTTGCACACGAAGTAGCAATCGGCTTGCTGTGTTTGTACACTGCGTAAAAGTTTGTTTTTTCTGCTGTGCTTTAAATTTCAAGTCAGTATGCTTTTAGTGTTCAGGCGGTGAGGGTGTTGCTCGCTGTTTTATTTATGAATATACGTAAATATATTGCAATGTTTCAGGAAAAACATTAATACATTTTTGCTTGATATTTTCTATGTTAAAATAGCAAAAAACAAACGCAAAAATAAAAAAGAAATGATTATATTGAAAATCCAAAACTCGACAAAAGTTCCTCGCACCAAATGTTGTGAGAGCTTTTAACAACTTCTTGTTTCAGTGTAAAGCTGTACACTCGGAAAGCTCTCTTTGTTGTTGTTTGAACCGTGCGTTGAGCACCACTGCTCTATAACAACGAAACCAACAGGAATTTTAAAACGAATGTAGTATCATTTAAAAAAGGAAAAAGTCAACTTTAACAAAGGAACTTAATTTATCTTAAAAATATACAATTTAAAAAAAAAATAAATAAATAACTGGCCATTTCAGCCCTTTTTGACCTAGTTTCTTATGATCAATTGTGTTGTGCGTGTTATTAAAGTTTGTACACAATTGACCGAGAACCGGACCTACAGGTTTAACGCCGACTCCAAACGGCGATGAACGGACATTTTGATTACACTCTGAGGTTTGCCATTGTCTGTAGAGAGGTGGCGGTCGTACAGAAAACTTATTTTAATTCAAAAAATTTTCTGACGCTGCTGGGGTTCGAACCCGGGTCTCCAGGTTCGTTGACATAAAGGCCACGCACTTTAACCAACTACGCCACGGACGTTACAGTGCAGTACATCATCCAGCGCTTTTTGCACGAAAGTCGTGTGGCTGATAAGGGCAGAAAAGCCCCAAATAAAATATTTACAGAAGCGGACGAGCGACTTATTCTGCGAAAAATCAAAAAGAATCCGAGGCTTTCGACTCTCAAATTGGCCACGGAGGTTGACAAGGAGTTGGGCAAGAAATGCTGTGCCGAAACAATTCGTCGTCTGCTGCGGGCCAACTAGTTTAATGGTCGAGTAGCACGCAAGAAACCTTATATTAATAAAAAAAACAAGTATGTCGACTAAACTTCGCCAAACAACACGTTTTATATCCTAGGACATTCTGGAATGACGTTATTTTCTCGGACGAGTCTAAGTTCAATATTTTTGGCTCCGACGGAATGCAATATGTGTGGCGTAAGACTAATACCGAGCTGAACAATAAACATCTCAAGCATACAGTAAATTGTGGCGGCAGTCTAATGGTTTGGGCCTGTATGGCTGCATCGGGCGTTGCAAAATTAGTTTTTATTGAAAGCATTATGGACAAGGCAATCTCCCTAGATATTTTAAAAGAAAATTTTCTTCAAAGTGCCGACACCTTGGACGTACGAGAGACATTTCGGTTCTATCAGGACAACAACCCAAAACATAAATCGGGAATCGTCCAGTCATGGTTGATTTGGAATTGCTCACATCTTATGAATCCGCCTGGACAGTCATTTAATAGAAAATTTAAGGGCAATTTAGGAGAGCGGCATTCGCAAGCGGAATATTTTCAATAAAAATTATTTTAAAACTGCCTTGATGGAGGAATGGCAATAAATAAGCCGGCTTAAGATGGAATTTAACAAAATGGCGGCCACATTAAATATTAAAAAAGACTAACCTATAACATTTTCTTAAGATTGCGAATAAGATAGCAGTGCACGAAATAAGCTGTGGCGTTACATTTTGCTGCATTTTCGGTTTTTTGTTTATTATTCTTTTAGTATATTTTTATATCAAGAAATAAAAGTCTATATATAAATATATAATTACTAGCATACAAATATCGTTTAAATTTTTTCATTACCAGTACAAGTTACCAAGTTATAGCATTTCAAAGTTTAACACATCGTCTGCATGAAATAAGCTGTGTGCCACTGTATATGGAAGTGCTACGCCTAATTGTCCAATCCCACCGAAATTTTGCAAGAATATTAAAGATCACATATTAGTTATCCACCGATAGTTCTATTAGCGCTGCTGTTAACGTACGTTTAAAATACAGTGCAAAATGTGTTTGAGTTGTTTGGGAGCTGGCACGCCCACTTGTTCAGTCGCATCGATATTGTTTACACTTTTTGTAAATTACATACTAGACGTCTACGTTTGATTTTGTTATCGTTCTATCGTAGCATATCTCATTTCTTAGATACAATATAGAGCAAAATGTGTTAAGATTGTATGGCATCTGCCACGCCTACTTGTCAAAAATTTCTGAAAATACTTTTTTGTACTTTCCTATACCTTAAACATCGAAAATTATAAAAAAATATACAAAAGAATTTTTGTCCGTCTAACTTGTACCAATCGCATCACTGTGCGTCGTGGGCGGTCTGTCGGCAATATTCTTTGAGCCCATTACACTTTATACGGAAACAAATCCAATGGTTAGAATGCAAATTGTAAATACATTGCAAGAGATAAATCTTGTCATGAAATTATTACCACTGGGTAATTCACTCTGTATTTCTGCTTTCTCTCTCTGCTTTCTCTCTCTGCTCTCTCTCACTCTCTCTCTTTTTAAGCTTACTTAATTAAGCTATCCCATTAGGAAAAATAAGAACAAGTATGATTACTTTTTAAGTGTTTATCGTCACGCGATATAATGATTCTACTAAATTTTTGTGTCAATGAGATCATATTAATCGTCTTTATGTTTTTTTTTGTTTTTTTGTTTTTTTTTTTTGTAGTATTAAAAATTTTTCAATAGAATGGGGTGTTAAAAAACAAAAGTAAAAATTGGACAAATAAATATATCGCATTGAAAGAATTTCATTCAGATTTTTATTTTTACTTTTATTTTCATATAAATATAAATAGCTGTTGACATCTCTAGAGTTTTCTAGAAATAAAGTATCTACGGTGAATAACTTTTACTATCAGTAGTTTTAAGATAAGATACCGATATTGATAGTCATCGTTTTTTATACCGGAATACGAAGTATTCAAAGCCATAAACTTTTAGCTAAAATTTTTTCAAGAAAATTTAAATGTCTTGGGTAATTAATAAAGATCTATTCTTCTTTGTGTTGATATAAAATAATTTATTATTCTTTAAAAATATTAACGAACCGAAATTGTTCTTAAGTCAATAAATAAATAAAGCGTAAATCGTACACTTTTGAGCTGGTAAAGTTGGTTTCTTTCTTAAGTAAACAATCTAAAAATATAAAAGTAATCTTATCTAAAGTAAAAGGTAATGAGTAGTAGTTCTCGTGAGGCAGACATTTAATTGCATTAATTTTGCCGAAAACGGTAAAAATTTAATTATTCCATTGATAGTGATGATGACAGACAGTATCTATCTTAAGTGACAAAAAAGAAAAAAAATGATTTTTATCGTAACATTAAATCATATATTCAAGCATTTTTGGCGACTGAGTTACATTTGTATAACTTGTATTGACGATAGAAAAATAAAAATATTAATATAAATGTATGTTTGTAGAACAATCAACACTTACAAAATTTTTGAGTAGTTTCGATTTTTCGACTTGGATACAAGATCAGGGTTAGATATGTGCTATTCACAACTTTTCAAGGTTTTTAAGAATAATTTAAAATCTCAATCTTCGAGCACATGCCGAGTACTCGATGGAGTATAGTCACTATACAGGCGGGGTCCAGTATAACGAACTTTTGTTGAATGACTTTTAGATTTAACGAAAAGTAAAATTCGTTTGAGTAAAAAATAGTTTTATATTCAGTGAGAACACATTCGAAAATCTAAGAGTTTTTTGGACATTTAAATATTTCATGAATTTTGGTTTTAAGATCATCTAAGGTGGAAATGTAAACACACTACCTTAACATACCTGGTATTTTAAGGAAATTTATTATCATTCAGAATTCAGACTAAAGCAGCACATATACGATCTTGAGCTTGGTTGGTTGGTTGGTTTAGGTGGTGATAATGCTACAGGTAGTATTCAATTAGCCCAATTGAGCCGTTTTGATGTCTTTACCTATCATTCCTGCATGTTCCTACATTTAAAACCTTTAGTCCCATCCAGTTTTATTGATAAAAATATGTAGTTCTTTGGTTTTTACAATTGAAAGATCCTCTAGATCAAACATGCCCACGGAGTGGCCCGTATGGCCCGCGTGGCCCTACATACAAATTTTTTTTTTATCTTAATTTTGTCTTTGCAATGAGCCGAAATCAAAGAACGCCTGCAGAAAACAACAACACAAACCGCACTCGTTCAGTGTTCAGCATATTTTCATGACATGTGATTTTATTGCATTGAAATTGTTTTTTTAAGCATTGGCCCGCGCTTAAAATTTCTTGGGCCCGACTGCTCTAGATTGTCAACAAATTGTTTACATAGTTCTGGGCAAGGGTAGAGAAAGCGTAATTAGGTCCCCTGTTCATTACTATCATTGCAGCTACGAAAGTGGGGGTTGAGAGAAATACGAATTCTTTCGACGTGTACACTAATGACCCGTACTAATAGCCGTGATCTACCTTTATCAACTTGCGATGGTGTAAGAGCAGTTCGCGAGTTCTTCGTAGGCCATATGAAGACCAAATTTTTCTTGCTATCTTACTAGTTGTTGGAATTCTCCATTTACAACTAGCTATATGAAGGTAGTGCGTGTATACTCCTTCCCTAACCGTGTTTAATGGAACAGGGATGGTTCCGCTCTTGCAACATCCGGGGAGGATAAGGCTTAGCCTAGCCAGCTCATCGGCTTTTTCATAACCATAAATGTTCCTGTGGCCAGGAACCCAAATTCGGAAAGTCTCCAGTAGGTGACTTAGTCTGACTGATGTCTCTTTACACTGCTTAACCAGTTTGGAGCTGGATTTTACTGCAGCTAGAGCTTTGATATCAGCTGGGGTATCCGACAGAATGGCTACATGTAGGTTTTTGGTGTTGGCATGACTTATAGCCCGACAAGCTTCACTTATCCCAAAAGTTTTACCTGAAAAATGCTGGCTAAGTCCGGTAGATGGCGGGAGTTGGTAACGCCCAGTTGTCCTCTGAGTATATACCAACTCTCACTCCACAACTGATTTCGGATCCATCAATATAGAAGGTAATGTCGTAGATGCCGTAAGGATTCCCAAAGCGGAAACTAACGTTTCCAATGGAAAGTTTGATATTTTTTATCTTGTACGTGCTCACAATATTTTGGTGACTATGCGCATATTGGGTTGTTTGCTGTACTTTTAAAATTGTATTTCAGCAAAAAAAATGGAATTAACACATGAACATTTTTGTGTGTTTATTTTTTACAACTTTTGACGTGGATTATCTCAACAAAAGTGCATCAATGAACTCAAATCGACTTTTGGCAATGAAGCACCATCAAAAACCTCTGTATATCGATGGTATTCTTCCAATGTATACCCAATACCTTCTTTATGTTTCCATACATCACGAACAAATTACGTGGACAACAATTTTCGACGCCAAAAAGAACCGTTGATGCGTTCAAAAACTATGTTTTGGGCCGTCTCAAGAGGATTGGGATAAATATTATGACAAATGGTTCGAAGGCATGCAAATATGTATTTATCAGAAAGAAGAATATTTTGAAAAAGCAACTTAGTTATTTCAATGAAGAAACTTCAGTCTTTATATTTATTCCCGAAATATATGTAGCAACTCTCGTAGAAGTATTTTTGGCTTAAGATCAGAGAAGGGCATGCACCTCAAATTTGAGGAATGACGTTACATTTCTGTAAACACATACAGCAGTCAGCGTTGATCAGCAGAGATCAGTATGATACGAAACTTCAACAGGCAACATCGGTTCGTCCGTTTCGCTTTTTTATAGCTTTCAGTGTGGCAAGCTGAGTGCGGCACATACATTGACATAATGTCGGTGTGTGGTGTGCTCATCTCTGCTTAAGATCCTAATTTTTACCAAATGGTTTTTTTCGGTGTATTCAATTTAAGTTTTAAATCTAGAGTGACTCCTAGATATTTGTCATTATTTGACAGATAGAGTGTCTGACCATATTACTTCGGTAGTTAAAAGTGGTTACACCTTGGTTTTTGTGGTTCAGTCTAGCTAGGATTTACTCCCAAGCCACACCCGGCAGCCAAGTGGCTGAAATGTTCAAAGCTTCTTTCATAATTTCTTTGTTGTGAACGAAGATAAACAGCCAGATACCATTACAACTACAGCACTCGCTCATTTTTTTTTTTTTTTTTTTTTTTTTTGTAAGTATTGATCCATGTGTTTTTGATACTGTACTTATTCAGTCAAGTCTACCTTGATTCAAAATGGACTGATAGATCAGTGGGAAAGAAAGAACATTTAAGTGCAACATGTGTAGGATGTTCTATGCGTTGCGGGAAGCCGAAGAATCATTTGAATTGGAATCTGAGGCAAGTGTTATGCCTTCACCTCAGTCAATTCCATCCACAAGCTTCTCTTTCACCAATTACAACTTTTAAGTCGTAAATTTTGATGAATTCTCAATTTCATTTGATTTGAAATGAGAAAAGAAGCGTAGCAAGGTTAAAGCCCAGGATCATGACATGGCCGGGATTCGAACCCAGGTCCGCTGGGATAACAGCCAAGTGCGCTACCCTAACGGCTACCGAGGCCGCAAGAAGAGGAAAAGAGAAGAGTAGAAATCATATCACCTTGTTATGAACATCTGTTTACGAATCTAGACATTTTGGTATTACCAAGGTCCACTTGAATTATTCTTGTGCTGAGCATCGAGACTATCCGGTTTCTCACAAACACAATAGAAATGAAACTCACAAAAATATACATATATAAATACATAATTTTTGTGAATTTTCATTTTTTAAAATTTTGTGCAGAGCTGGTTTTGAATTCAATAGAAACTTACTGTGTAATTGTTTTCAAAATAAGTGTTGCATATTTTTGGGAACTATTGTTTTTACAAACATAATAATTCTTTTTTGTTTGGGATTCCTATTCAAAAACAAAACAGAGACAGTCTTACAGTCTTAAAACAGAACAAAATTATAATTCCTTAAGGCATTGTTGCAAGTTTTAATTTCGAACAGTTTAAAATAAATCGGTTATCATTGAAAATTAAACACCCGATACGCACGTTACTAAATTTGCAGATATGAACAATCAATATTTTATTTTTTTTTAATAATAAAAAAGTTCCAATTAAAAACGTTTCAACAAAAATTGCACAAGAAATCCCTATCTTGCTTTGCTTATCAATTTTATTAAGCAATCGCCATCATAAAAACTACCCATCACAGCTTTAAATAAACAACCAAAAGAATTCATAACAATTTTTTTGATTTTTTAAAAGAATAAACTACAGAAATCTAGACAAAAAAATGTTCAAAAAAGCTTCTTCAAGTGGTTCTTATCGCTTATCAACGATTTAATACAAAATATCTTCGAAACCTTAGCTTTGGCTGAAGTACTTTATATAATAGTCATGTGTGATAAAATTAAAACGTTGTCTTTAATGTAAAACTAAATAGGAAATAGAAAGAAAATAGCGATAAGATGAGGTTTTATCCTAAAGTTTATCCAAAATGGACTTAAAAACTGAACTGAAGGAAGATAAACTAAAAATGTTTCTTCTTTCGTATTGACGAATAATGCAGTCTTACTTAGAACTAATATGGCTCGACATTTGAGTGTAGCATTCATACAAAAAGCATTCTGTCAAGTTTAATGATCTTTAAATAATATTTGAATCATTCTCTTTTTTACGACCTAGCCAGTGTTGCCAAAAAACTCTGATCTAAATACGCCATTTTTCAAGTTTAAAAAACGTATTTTCTCTAAAAACTATGTAATTTTTAATTTTGGGTTGACAACGTTGCGGTATAACGCGCAGTTTTCCAAAAAAGTTGAAAAATGCTTTTAACTAAAATGCATTGCCGTTGCATGGAATTTATTACTCAATGAGTATGGCTGTTATAAGAAAAATAATGACATGACAGTAAAGAATAATTCTTTGACTTTAAGACAAAAATGAATAAAAAAAACCAACTCCGTATTTTAAAAATAATTTTTAAATTTTTTTCCTATTCATTTCTTTGTCAAATTTGATAATTTATTTATAAATATTATTTAATTGGAAATCTTATTGTTTGAATTTTTCTTAATTTGTTTTATTATCATTAAGTTTTGAAGTTTTTAAAAAGTTTTTATTTGTTCCTTTTTAGAGATAATAAATTTTATGTAATATTGGGTCTATAACTTAATTCGTGCAGTTTGCAAAGAGATGGCGTAACTTGATTATTATTCCATCGTTCCAATATTCCGAACATGCGTTGGAAAGCTACTGACATTGTGCGTTTTTTTAGTATATGTCATTCATTTGAAGCGTTAGCAATAATATTTTTTTCTCACTCAAATATGTCGAACTTTGTGCCTGAAAAAGTGGTTTTGCGGGGAGTTCTTCTTCATTACTTTAATATGAAGAAAACTGCTGCCGAAAGTCATCGTATTTTGGTGGAAGTTTATGGTGAATATGCTTTAGCTGAGCGAACGTGCCAAAAGTGGTTTGCACGATTTAAAAGTGGTGACTTTAGCTTAGAAGATGAAGAACGTCCTGGTCAGCCAAAAAAGTTTGAAGACGAAGAACTCAAGCATTACTCAATGAAGATTGTTACCAAACACAAGAAGAACTTGCAAAATCGCTGGGAGTCACTCAAGCAGCCATTTCAAAACGTTTAAAAGCAGCGGGATACATTCAAAAGCAAGGAAATTGGGTGCCATATGATTTGAAGCCGAGAGATGTGGAAAGACAATTTTGCATGTTCAAAATACTGCTTTAAGGCTACAAAAAGAAGTAATTTTTGCATCGGATCGTGACTAGGGATGAAAAATGGATCCATTACGACAACCCGAAACGCAAACATTCATATGTGAAGCCCACACAACCAGGACCTTCCCAGCCAAAGGCAAATATCCATGGTGCCAAGGTAGTGCTCTGTATTTGGTGGACGATGGACAATACTTTGAATAATACTAGTGTACATGTTTTTCTTAAATAAACGTTCAAATTTAAAAAAAAACCACACGAATTAGGTTATAGACCCAATATTATTCTTAAGAAACATTTCAAATATGAAACTTTCTTCTTAAAAAATTTGTTTTATTTATTTCTGAAAGTTTATTGTCTATTTAAATTTCTGTCTCTTTAAAATTTTTCTGAAAGTGTCACTCCTTTTTGAATCCCACCCACTATATTGATCGTACTCTTTAATGATTCTACTTTCAGTTCCCAAGTATCAATATAATAAAGAGCTGCACGGGTGTGTTTGCAAGACATTAGTTTGTTGTTTGCATGCTCAATCTATTCAACTCTCATCTTTAACAGCTTTTAAACAAAATCGTGGCCTTAAGCTGGTATTTTAAAATAATATTTTTAGACAGGGTGTTGTTAAGATATATTTGAAGAATTCAAATTGAGCAAAGTTTCTTCGGTTCCATTTCTGGTACCCGAGATATAAAAAATTTCATTCAAGTATACATTTCTCAAAAATAGAAAAATACATATGCAAAAATTATGTTAATTATTAATTCGGCAAATGTAAGGAATATGTTAACAGTATAATCAATACCATCAAAATTTAGACTATTGGGTAATAATCAAAAGATCTGTGCTATCTCGATTACAACTTTAGCTTCAAATATCCTTCACACAGGACACTGTGGATAAAAATCGTGAGTGGCATCGTGTTTACCAATATATTGTTAGTTTAAGCCTATACCTACTTTTGTTTTAAGACATACGTAGTTTTTTTATAAAAGTCAAAGCATTTTAAGGTCGTTATTTTTTACTGTTTTCCTCAAAAAACAACTTTGTCCTTGCGGGACAGGAAGACATCCTTTTTTTCCTTAAAATTTTTTTGGGTGATCTTGACAACCTCATGCAACTTTTGAGACCTCTTAGAATGTGAAATTCGAAAAAAAAAATGTAATTCGATACGCCCTAGTGTCCATACTATATAATAATATAATTATTTAATTCTGCGTAACACTATGTGAAAAACATGTCGAAGCCTTTCACGGCGAAGTGTTTTATCGGCGAATTGATTCATCGAATTTACTCCCCATCGCGGCTAAAGAAGTTTCACTTCAATTAAGTATTTAACATTGTTCTGGCAACGTTGGCCGTATCCCAAAAGTTCAGCTCTTTTTTTTTCTACTGCGTGTGTAAACAAATTAAAGCATAAAAGCTGACGCATCTTTGGTGACTATTTAAAGTTGACAATCAGACACACAGACAGACAATTCTAAGTTGTCTATTTTAAGATCATTTGTTGCTGCTGTTACACACATGTTGTTCAAATATTTTGAATTGAATAACGACGCAATGAAGCGTCTCTGTGCAGCAAGCAACTATTTGTCAATGCGCTGTGGCTCGCTTGTCATCCGTTCATTGCATGCCACCCACACACACCCTACACCTAGTCCAATGCACTTTCACACAGTCAACCAAAACAGCGTTCTTTTGCAGTGAACCGCAGCTACAAGTAATTCTTATCGTTCTCAATAAATATATCTTAATTTGAGTGCATTACTGAGTGAATTACTGTTGAATACTTTCTGAGTGCATTTCATTGAATTTCCTCCATCTTTTTTTTTTTTTTTCTTTTAAATGGTTTGATTTTATTAACACCACAGTGCTAATGATTCATAATTTGTTTTTTGTGCTTTGTAGGGTTGCGATAAGAAATTGAAAAACGTATTTAAGCTTTCAAAAAGTTGTAGTATTTATAGAAATTTATTGCTGTCAGCACAGAAGAAGAACTAATAATAGTTCTAGACAGTTTACAACTTTAAACAGTTTAACGAAGCAATTATTACATTTCATGAACGCAGTTAAATAGTTTAATGCGCTATTTACTAAAGAGCTACACAAAACCTTCTGCTCGTGTTTATATAATTGTTATACAAAAAGTCAATTATAGCTTGGAATTTCTATATTTGCACACTACTAAGAGTAAACAAACTATAAAAAAAAAACACAAAAAATATTCAAACCGCACTATTTGTCATATGTATACGAGGGTTGTTCAAAAAGTGACGGGAATTTTAAAATTTCACGGGTTTCACATCAAGAAAGTATCCATAAGTCTTCAGTCATATTGGTTGTTTACTTTTTTGTCAGCTGTTGAAAGTAAATGAGACCGCGTGAAAGCCGCTTCAACATTTTAAGGCCACCTTCAAGGGCGTAGCCAGGGGGAAGGCGGGGCAACTGCCCCTGTCCCCCTAAATCTGAGATTTTTTACATAATCGATGGCTTTAAAAGTAGTTTCTATATGTAATTCCTTTTTAATCCTTTTTAATATGTGGTTTTTCCTTTTTCTTTGAAACTAGATATGGTTAAAATATATGGTAAAGATATGAGAGATATGGTAAAAAGAAATTTATAAGGTTTCATCCTTAATTTTCATCCTACATGTGAAAATTATTTGCGAAATTTTTTTTTTACTTGGACTATGAACTAGCCTAGTATTGAGAACATACTTTGAAAATTTCTAGCAAATCCACCGAGTAGGGTTATTTTTTTTTTTATGAAGGCAAGTCAGGCACAAAATCACACCAAATGCACATATTGGTTCGGTTATAAATTGTCACTAGATGGCTCTAAAATGTAATATCTCTGGTAATATTAATTGCATCTGGCAATGCTATAGCTTTTTTGAAATGTGATATTTTAGGCTTCATTTTGTTAAAAAACATTATTAAAATCGCATAGTTCTGTGAAAAGTTATTTAAGTTTAAAAATCAGTGAAAATTTGGGACATTATCGTCATATTTTGCTTTTCTATTATGGAAAAGGTAAGAATACGTCGCAGGCTGTTAAAAAATTGTGAAGCTTACGGAGACGATGCTGTAACAAGAAAAACAGCAGCGAAGTGGTTTGTTCATTTCCGATCTTGATGTATAATTTTTTTGATGTACATAATTTTGATGTTAAAGATGCATCTCGCTCTAGTCGACCAATCACTGAAAAAGTCGATGAAATAATGGAAAAAATTGCGCAAGACGGGCACATAAGCAACGTGGACGTTACTAGGGAACTAGGCATTCATCACCAAACAGTTATCAACCATTTGAAGAAAGCTGTATACACAAAAAAGCTTGATGTTTGGTAGCCACATGAATATACAGCGAAAAATTTAATTGACCGAATATCCATTTTCAAATCACTACTAAAACGGAACGAAATCGAACCATTTCTGGAGCGAATGATTACGGGCAATGAAAAGTCGATCATGTATGACACAATAATGTGCGAAAAAGATCATGGTCAAAGCAATATGAAGCTTCGCAAATGGTTGCAAAGCCAGGATTGACAACACCATGAAAAGTAATGCTGTGCGTCTGGTGGAATTGGAAGGGATTTTTTCATTATGAGCTTCTACAACCTGGTCAAACGATTGATTCTGATCTCTACTGTCAACAATTAACGAGATTGCAGCAAGCAATTCAATTAAAACGGCCAAATTTTGACCAAAATTGATCAACAGAAAAGGTGTTGTATACCATCATGACAACACCAGACCACACACATTTTTGATGACCCGGCAGAAACTGAGAGAGCTTGGCTGGGAAGTTTTGATGCATCCACCATATAGCCCGGACCTTGCACCTTCAGATTATCAATTGTTTCGATCTCTGCAGAACTCTCTTAATGGTGTAAATTTAAATTCTATGGAGGCCTGCAAAACGGATCAGTTTTTCACTCAGAAAACCCAGAAGTTCTACACAAATGGAATAATGGTTTTTTCCATTAACCACACGAAAGCACTTTTTCGCGATTGATTGTGATAAAAATTTATCAAAAAAATTGTACTATTTAAATAATTTTTACACCACATATTTGAAATACCAGTCATTCTTGTCGGTACTAGAATGAGGGTAGCTCCAAAAACAATGGAGCCGGACCTATCTAAAGTCTTAAAAAATGCCTTTTTTTAAATTTTGATATTTGGATGCTACAGTTCCGTTATTTTTTTAATGACCCTCTTAATTCTAGTACCGACGATAACGGCATTAGTTCTAAAGATATTTCTGTTATGCTTTTTATTTTCAGATGATGCACACAAACTTTTTGTTGACTACTTTGACACGACATACAAAAATAACATGAACTACAACAACAACAACTTTTTAAAAAGTTTGATATTTTATATATTCAACAAGAAAAACACCGTTTGTCGATATCTTTTAGGTTGCCCTTAAATGAAACAATTTTGCAACGGCGTTGCATGGAATTATTACTCGGTGAGTATATGTGCTACAATAACTGCTATAAAACCAAAATGAAATATTTACAAAATACAAAAATTTTTAAATTTGATTTTCGTGTTTAGTGGGCCAAAGTCCATGAGAAAATCATAGTTAGATATGGTGGACAAAATGGCTGTTAGCCTGTGTAATTGTGAATTTGCTAATTAAGTTAATTTAAAAAACTAAACAATAAATACCAGCAAACACTTTTCGAAATATTTTCAGAATTTTTAAATTGAAACATTTTTTTTTAATATTAACTTCGATTGTAACTATCTCATTTGCATTAATTTTTTTAGTACTTTTTGATCCTATGGAAAGGGGTGTTTTGGCCCCGAAAATCTTACTTGGCTTCGACCCTGCCCTATATATCTAATTTCATTATAAAAGCTTCAAAATTACCACGGTAATCGTATCGACAGAAGGCCATAATGGATCGCTATACTGCTCTGGGATATTAATACTTTTCTATAACTACCACGCCTCTTTATGGGCTTAAGAAATGGAGTCACAAAGTTATTATACCCCCACGCTTACCGTGTGAATAAAAATTCCACAAAAAACGCATTCTTACAAATTCACATCCTTCTTTTGACGCGTTCAAATACCAATTTCCCAGTAGGGATGGATAGTCGAATGAAACAGCGGACTTTCGACTATCTTTATTTTGTATAAAAATACGAAAGTCGACTCTCGACTTTTTGAGAAGTCAAAAATGAAAAGGTCGATTTTTCGACTTTTATAATTTATTTTACAGACATAACAAAGGGAGAAAAGGATAAACTAACAAAATTTATTCAATGGAAAATTTTTTAAAAAAATAATTTTTAAAATTACAACTGAACTAGAGAGAAGTTCCAATTTTTTTATTCCTTTCAAATAGTAGGTTTCATTAGACCCAAATCTCTTACCGCCAAGCCATTTTTTCAAGTTCGAAAATAGAAAATAGTCGTAGGGGGCGAAATCTGGAGAATATGGTGGATGGGGTTCCAATTTATAAATGTTTGTCATGACAACTACAGACGTATGCGCTAGTGCGTTATCATGGTGTAAGAGCTATTTGTTCTTCGCCAAAATCTATTCAACAGGTGTGAATAATATTCGCCGGTGATCGTTTTACGCTTTTCAAGGTAATCGATGTGAATGACTCCGCATGCATCCCAAAAAACTTTTGCCATGACCTTGTTGGCCGACAGGCCCACCTTGTCCTTCTTTGGTACACGTTTGCCCCGAAAAAGTCCACTAATTTGACTGTTCCTTGGTCTGTGATGTGTTGTGATGTATCAATGTTTCGTCTACGGTTACGAAAGGGCGCATAAACTCCTTCGGATTGCGATTAATCATCGCCAAGCCCTCCTTTGAAGTGTTCACACTTTCATTACCGTTACAGTTCACCAGGTTATCTGTTTTAAATGGCTGTCAACACACAAACTAAAAGACACAGCTTTCTCAAAATTCGACAGTAGTCTATTAACAGATGGTAGTTGACAGAACCTACAATCGTTGTATTTAATATTGATATGCCAGAAATAAAAAAAAGTCAGTGACTTCTCAAATTGCCCTCGTAAAGAAGGCAAGTCAATTATATGATTATATCTGTCTATTACGAAACCTAGACTAATGGTTCTGACATTGTAGAAAACAAGATTGAAGGTTAAATTTTCAACATAGAAAGTCGAAACTATGAGCGATAAAACGATAAAAGTCGATCTTTCCATCTCTAGTTCCCACACACAATTTTTCAACGTCACTCTTGTGGCATGTTTCTGAGCTGCATGAATGAAGCTTATTAACATGTTTTATTTTTAGCTAACAGTTAAACGTGTTAATTAGTTAAGCTTTTGACTAATTATAATTAATGAATAAATTGTTGTGTTTGTTTGTAAAAGTAATCATTTAATTTTTCCAGAGATAATTGCATCCAATCATATATTTGAATAGACTCTTAAATGTGTGAAACTCTTTGAGGCAAATAAATATATCACGGTTTAAGAATTTATAATTGCATCTTGTAATTAAGCTGTTAAAAAGTGTTAACAGAGTTATTTAATATTTGTTTTTGTTATAAAACTTTGAGTTCAGATATAAATTTAACGGCAGAAATTTAAAAAAAAAATTAGTTATACAGAACTGACTGACAGCTAAGCTGCATATGTAATAATTATAAATAAACAAATTAAAATGTTTTCAGTTTTAAATTTGCGGTCCGGTCCACAAGCAACTTTTGATTCTTCTTTAAAAATATGTAAAGTAGCGGTTGCGAAAAAGTATTCGACTTTTTTCTTCTCGCTTGACTTTAAAGTGTCATAACTAAGAAACGGTTGGCTGCATCTGGCAACTCTTTTTTTTCTTGGCTTAACAGGAGACCAATCAGCTGTTTATTTGTGAAAATTTTCTTGAGATTGGTGGGTCGTGTTAAAAGTTATTGCAAAGCAAAAAATTAGTGTAATTTCTGAAAAAAAAATTTGTTAAATTTTACAATTTTACTACGCACGACTCACAGTGGGGTATTTTATGCCAAAAGTGACGATTAATTGACAGGGGCCACTTATCGAGATAAAAATTGTACTTTAGGGGTTTTTGGGGTCGCTGATCACGAATCTGAAGTCAAAAATCTGAAATTCAAAATGGCGGCTTCAAAATGGCGGCCATGAACAAGCTAACTTCTACAAAAAATGTTTAAAGGAGGTAAAATGTTGTATACAGGGTTTTGTGAGGTCGCTGATTAAGAATATGAAGTCAAAACTTTGAAATTCAAAATGGCGGCTTCAAAATGGCGGCCATGACCAAGCTATTTTCTGCAAAAAACGTTTAATGGAGGTAAAAATTTGTATACTGCGGTTTGTGGGGTCGCTGATCATGAATCCGAAGTCAAAAATTTAAAATTCTAAATGGCGACTTCAAAATGGCGGCCATGAACAAGCTATTTTCTGCAAAAAACGTTTAATGGAGGTAAAAATTTGTATACTGGGGTTTGTGGGGTCGCTGATCATGAATCCGAAGTCAAAAATTTAAAATTCTAAATGGCGACTTCAAAATGTAATCATTAGCTATAAACCTTTTACCGAATTACATAGTATATAGAACATAATTTTCATTATTACTACAAATTGCACAAAACAAGCTTTGAACGACATTTTATACAAAACCAAAGGATTGCAATAACAATAGTTAATAAACATAAACAATGATTTTGATTTCACATGTACCCTGCAAACTGCTGGGCAAACAATTGATGTCTTACTAATATCAAAATCAGAAAATAAGTGTTAAAATCGAACAAATATAATTTTATTTAATAGTTTAACACATTCATCTGCTTCTATTAATATATAAAAAGCCGGTGTTTGAAAGAAACATCAACTATCTACCTTAATTGTGGAAAGGTGCACTGCATACGCCGCTTTCCCTAATGTAGGGTAAAAAATAGCGGAAAACAAAAAACAAAGTGAAGAAGAATACTGGTAAACGACAATAAACAAAAAAAACAAAAAAAAACAAAAAAAAAACAAAAAAAAAACAAAAAACAGCAAAATCTGTTTAGTATTTACATTTATTTTGTACTTTATTTCGTTTGTTTTAATTTTTCGAAATAAAATCGTTAATTCGTGACATGTAAGTTAAAGTAAAAAAATCGAAATACCGCGAAAGTGCGCAGCATTGACGCAATTTTTTTCTTTATAGAATATAGCTTGAATGTTCATAGCTTACGAAAATCAAAACAGTTTTTCTTAATTCCACTCAACACACAACTATATCTCTAGTTACATATCGAAAAATTCAACTTTTTAAGGTTAAATTAAAATAAATAAATTAATCTTCTTATATATAAAAATGAAATGCGTGTGCGTTAGTCCTGCAAAGGCTCAGAAACGGCTCGGCCAATTTTAATAATTCTTTTTTTGTATTATTTGCCTTAATACAGATGTGGTTTAGAAAAAAAAAAATACAAAAAACTCGAAGGAACAGCGGAAAAATCGAAAAAATCGAAATTGGTAATTTTGTATGGGAATTGCCACAGTATAAAGTATCAGACTACTTTAAATAGGCAACAAAACTTAACGGCTGGACGGATTTACCTCAGATTCGGCACACACATAACTTGAAGCCCAGATTAGGTTATGAAATACTTAGTTTTTGACCACGCCTCTTCCGCCCCTTTACAAGAAACGCACCTATTAAATTTTTCTTAGACAAAATGCAATTTCTGGACAATTACATTCGTTCAAATCAGTTGATTGTGTAAAGACGAAGCAACCAATTATTGAACAGTGTTCCTGAATTCATTGATTTGCAAGGATTACCACCACATAATTTACCACTTAAGGTTGGATCTGTTATCATCATGCTTCGTAGCCTCAATCAGCCGAAATTGTGCAAGGGAACAAAATTGGTCGTGAAGTAACCCAAGAATAATGTCATTCAAGCAACGATACTCAAAGGAAAATTCAAGGGCGAGGAAGTACTCATTTCGAGAATTCCATTGAGTTCAACCGATCAAATGTTTGAGTTAAAATAAATTCAATTCACATTCAGTTCGCTTCTTATCGTCATGACTATTGGAATTGATTGTCATGACTATTGGAATTGATTGTGGGATTGTGTGCTGGATTAAATCAAATCTAAACTTATTATCTACCTTATGAATAAAGACAACATACGAGTAATAACATCTTTATCTACATATCTTCTATAGTCTTCTTCTATCTTCTTCTATATATATAAAAATCAATTGCCATGCGTTAGTCATGCTAAAACTCGAAAATGGCTTCACTGATTTCAATGCTTTTTTTTGTGTTCACTTCTATACTGATGTGGCTTAGGAAAAGAATTGCAGCCTCGGTAGTCGAGTTGGTAGCGTGTTCGACTGCCACCCCAGAGGTCCCGGGTTCGATTCCCGGCCAGGCCATGGTTCTTCGCTTTAAAAACCTTTCTAAAATTTTCTATCCTCATATCTAATCAACTGAAATTAAAAATTCATCAATATTTACGTCATGAAGTTGTAGTGGATGGTACAGAAGTTTGTGGATGAGATTGCCTTAATACTTGAATTGACTGAGGTTAAGGCATAACACTTGCTTCTGATTCAAATTCTCATGTTTCTTTGGCTTTCCACCACGCTTATAACATTCTACACGTGTTTACTACTCATCCGATTAGCATGAAAATTTGTGTATAGAAGTTTTTTCGTACGGTGCGTGTTTGTGGGCTAACAATTTTGATCCACCTTGAACACCAGAGGGCGCTGTAGTACAAATTTTTTACAAAACTGAGTGAGTTTCATGTACGTTGAGTGTTCTGCTGCTATCGTTTTTGACCTATCTTGAACACCAGAGGGCGCTATAGTACACATTTTTTACAAAACCACCTAAAACTCCCAAACCGCTTATGCGATTAGAATACAAATTGGTATATATGTAGCAGTTTTCAGGTACGATGAGTTTTTTAGCACTATCTTCTTTGTTTCTTTATTCTATCAAATCAAATTTTTTACAAAATCGCCTATTTTTAGTTGTTTTCTTAGGTTACACATGCAAATATTTACAAAATATAAAATATTTCTTAAATTTAGTAAAACTAAAAAAAGTTTCGTTATTTTTACATCAAAAACATGAACATATCTTGAAAACTATGAAAAATTTTACTACAACGATATATTTAATGCAACATCGTTGCTCAAAAATGAGAAAAAACAATCAGAAATTTAATTTTGTGACGTTCGATTCAAATATCTCCGCTGCTTTTTTGTAAATTTTGTTAAATTTTTTTTTGTGTTAAAGCTTCATCAAAGTACTATGAAAACCTTATTGCAAAAATACCGTTAGTTGAGTATATATATATTAAATTTTTTTTTCAAAAAAGGTCTAAAATTTTGGATTTTTCCTCAAAAAAAAGCCTCAAAATTTGTTTTTGTTGTAAAACTAATATAAATTCAAATTCACAAATTGTCAACTCTATTTAAAAGTTATAACATTTGTAAACAAAAATTATTTAAATTTTACGCAAAAATTAAAAACCATTTTTGTGATTCAAAAAGCAAGGCCTATCCCTTGATTTTTTCGAAGAAAATTTTTTTTTCCAATATTGTGTTTTTATATTTTTGTAAAAATATAAAAGCTAAGAAATTAATTTATTAGAAAAAATTATTGTAGTTTCTCTTACCAATCAAAAGTTATAACCCATAATCTTTATCCAAAATATATATACAAAAAGGAAAACGCTGTCTGTGTGATGGTTGGAAACTTCAAAATTACTGAGCCGATAGACCTGAAATTTTGGCAGCACATTTTTTTCAAGTACAAGATGGCTTAAATTTCACACCCCCTTTTACCGCCCACAAATCAATAAAAATGCTATATTTCCTACGGTTTCCCTCGATTTGGCTACATTTTTGTAATTTAGTTTGTATGCTCACTGTCGGCAACTGTACTAAAACTGGGTAATGTCCATCTACTAGAAAACTGGGATGAGCATTATATAAGAGGGTGTGGCTCCGCCCATACAGTTAAAATTTGTATTATCGAATAGCTTTGAAAGTAAAAGTAGCAATACTTACATACAAACTCAAAATGGAGTTACTATTTGGTGATCTCCTGCTACTGGGAAACTGTAACGGGCAGTGGAAAATAACAGTGGTGTCAAACTATGAGTCTAAGAAAAGTTTTGAATACACCTATTATGTTCCCATATAGTTGCAGGGTGCAGCAATGCGCGCCGGGAAAAGCTAGTATATATATATATAAACACTATTTCATAAAAAAAATTAAAATTTGTATTGCTTAAATACCTGAACAAGAAGGTTCCATCGTAATTTTTTGTAATTTTTAACAAATAATACACAAAAAAAAAACTTTAAAAATTTCGAATTAACACGTTTGTCACTGTGCACACTCGAAGAGAAAAAAAATGATGACTTTCAAACTGCATTAAGGGTAAACGGTAGAATATTTTTCAACTATTCTTTCACCTAGTGATGCAGAATTTTTCTCCTTTTATCGGGTACCTAACATCACTATGTACCTTGAACGTTTTTTTTTCAATTAATCGTCACATGTGGCATAAAATACCCCATTGTGCGACGGAGGGAAGAATGCGTCACAGGCATGTAAAAAGATTTGTGCTATTTATGGTAAAGATACTCTAACCCAATCAACTGTCAGGACTCGCTTTCGTTCTGGAAATTTTGAAGTGAAAGATGCTCCTCGCTCTGATCAACCTAGAAACTGAAGATCGACCACAAAACAGTTTTAAATCATTTACATAAAGTTGGGTTCCAAAGGAAGCTCGGTTTTTGGGTGCCTCATGAACTAAGATAAAAAATACAATAGACTGAATTTTCATCTGTTGAAAAGTAAAGAAATCAAGCCGTTTTTGAAAGGTACGGTAACAGCTGATGTAAAGTGGATCACAAACGATAATGTGGTTTGAAAATTGTTTTGATCGAAAAAAAGTGAAGCTTCAAGAACGGTGTCAAAGGCGACATTGGCAAGGAAAGTGATGTGTGTGTTTTTGGAAAGACTATAAGCGTTTTAATACATTCATAATCCATTATGAGCTACTACCACCTAGCCAAACGATTGATTCGAATTGCCAGCAGTCAATACGGTTGATGCAAGAAATTGAAAAAAAGGAAGTTTACTGTATTGTGGACACACCCGTAGGTTTTGACGCGACAGCGTATCTTTATCCTTGTCCCTATTTGTCCTTATAACTGTCCTACTTCTTTATCAAACTCTTGATTCAACCCATGTCCAAATTCCTGACCTAATTCTTGTTTAAATCTCTTTCCTAGTCCTTTTTCTACTTCTATTCCCAATCGTTGTCCTATATTATTTTAGGTTTGTCTTTATTTTTGTCCTTATTCTTGTCCCGATCCTTGTCATAGTCCTATTCGGTATTTTTGTCTGAAATTTTGTATTAATGCTTGTCCAATTCCATGCAATTCCATCCAATTCCAATTGTCCATCTTTGTCCTACTACTTATTTTATTCCTGGTACTAAGCTTTGTCCAAATTTGCCACCATCCTTTTTCTAATTCTTGCCCTCATCCTGATCCAACTCCTGGTACTAATAATAAACGGTTACCTACGTGGAGTCATGGCGCAAAAAAAAATAATTTTATTTTCGTTATGAGTGTAAAGAACTGACCTTTGCTGATGTAAAATAAAATTTACGTATTACCTCTACTGAGTGAACAATAATTCCATGCAACAATTTTGCTTTTTTGTTGCGTCAGCTTTTACCTCCGCGATCCGACGACGGAATTTATTTTTTATTTTAGCCGTAAGGCCAAATAGGCCTTGAAAGAACTTAGATCGATCTTATGATCAGATTGTGTTGTGCGTTTTGTTAAATGTTTTTTACACAAATAACAGCAAACGGGACCCACGAATTTTTGGATTTCGGCGTAAGCTCAATCCTGTGGAAATATTTAGTGAATGCCAAACAGCGTTTGGAGTGTATGCGCTATCCCTTGTGACTATTTCAAAGTGGTTCCGGAGATTCCACACCGGTCATTTTTCTGTGGAGGACGAACCTCGAGAAGGCCGTCCAAAATCTGCGACTGACGATGATTGACCCAGGAAATGATTGCTAAAGAACTGGGCTTGAATGCCATGGCTGTATCGCGAATATTAAAAAATAACCTTGGATACACGAAAAAATCTGCACGATGGGTTCCTAGAATTTTAACTGAAGCTCAAAAAGAGGACGTGTGCGTTTTGCTCAATATTTTCTTGACAAATCCAAAAACGGAAAGTCTTCCACTTTTCAGAAAATTGTAACAGTTGATGAAGCATGGCTTTACAAGAACGATCCTGAAACCAAACAACAAAGCATGGTATGGAGCCCAGAAGGTCCAAATACACCCGTTAAAGCAAAGCAAAAAAAGTCAGCAACAAAAGTAATGATGTCAGTTTACTTCACCAGAGAGAAAGTTGTAGCTGCTATTCCTTTGGAAAAAGGTCAGACGGTAACTGCCAAGTGGTATACTGAAACTTGCTTACCAGAAGTATTCCAAAGTTTATTGGGAAAACGCCAAAAAAAGGAACTTCGCCGATACTTTTGCGATACTTTTGCTCATGACAATTCGCCAGCGCACACTGCTAGTAAAAGAAGCGACTTTATTGCGCTGTCAGGCATCGAAGAAATTCGACCAGTACCTTATTCCCCAGATCTAGCACCTTGCGACTTCTGGTTATTTCCAAAAAAAAACAAAACTTTGCGTGGAAGAGTCTTCAACAGCAATGAGGAGATAATAAATGCGGTCAATGATGAAATTGCAAAACTCCAAAAACCCGATCTTGAAGACTGTTTTTCAAGGTGGATTTATCGACTTCAAAAATGTATCGAAAAAAATGGCGATTACGTTGAAAAAATACAAAGATATGAAGAATAAAGATATAATATTAAAACTATTTTTATTTAGTTTTTTCTATTCTATTAAGCGATCTTTCGTTAGTCCCGTATATTTGTATATACGGTTAAACAAAGAAATCTTATTAATGGCGTTGTCTTAAAAACTAACTTTTCTAACTTTAAGAGCTGCAAAACTTGAAATAACCTCATCGAAATCAATATTAACTTGCAAGCTCGTTTTCAATGGATAAAATAGCAAGATCGGAAAGCCTTGCCTGTCCCATGGAAGATCTTAAATAAGTCTTAATTAATTTTAGCTTCGAAAAACTCCTTTCGCATGAAGCTACTGATACACAAATTGTTAGAAATAATTTCAATGCTACAAAATGGGACATACATTTTTTAACGTAATGTATTTATACCTTTTTCTTTCTGTTTGAGAAATTAAAAAAAAATATCGAAATGGTGTCACCCCTAAAATGGTGGTACCCGGGCACACCGCTCCCCCCCCCCGCCCCCGCCTAGGAACGCCTCTGCCTCCCATATAAGACAAAACTAAAAATCGATGTATCTTTGGAGTCCTTCAATATTTTTTAAAAAAATTTATTATTTGGTAAAATCACATCAAAAAATATTCGTACCAAAAATGGCCTCAATCAGACCATTATTCGGGGCAACCATATAACCCGAATTTTAAATATCTCGTATCCTTAAAAATAAATACTTTATTTTATTATCAAATCACACGCAAATATTTTCAGTATTATAGCAATGGTCTTTACAAAAAAAAAAAGGCTGAGTCAGACCAGTTTTTGGGGTACCCCTCATAAAACTTCAATTCTTAAAACCCGAGTATTTTTATCATAATCACTTCGTTTGAACAAAATAGCATAGAGAACTTTATTTTATACCAACTAAGTCTTTGCTTAAAATAGCCTGAATTGATACATTGTTTGGGATACCCCCCGTATAACCTTCGTTTTTAAAACACTTTCATTTTAATATTTTATAAAAAGGGAGTTTTTCCAAATAAAGATTCCGTATAAAATATGTTAACTTTCTTTTGTGCTATCCCAATATAAACCAAATTTTCATAACACCAAATTTTCAACACAAAAAACAATTTGAGATCATTTATAAAAAAAATTTGTTGGTACAAAACTTGATCATTTAAAGTGTTCTCTCTCTAACTCATATACTATATAACTCTTTTAATAGCTTTAAACGTTGAAGGTTGTATTGGAAGTGGTCGTATTTGTAGGCGGACTACGCCTATTTTCTGCATATTTCTACTTTCACACATACCAATTCTTATAGTTATATGTACCTCAATTATAAGCCATTTTATAGTATTTACACTGTTGTGGGTTGAATGGGAGGTGGACGTGTTCGTAAACTGTTTTCAAAAAATTATCATTTGTCCAGGAATTTGGGTGCATATGAACATGTGTACCAATTTTCATGTAATTTTCTCAACTCCTTCCGATAATTCTACACTTACGGACCAGTAGGATGAGTAGGTTGAACGAAAATTTTTTTTCTTGCGTTAATATCCAAGCAATTAAAAATTTTTAAAAATACTTATCTCTTTATAAACATTACTCCTTTAAGCTTAAAAAATTTTTTTCCAAATTAAAGAAACAGCTGACCGGATAACACACACTGTAGACATAGCTCGCAGTGTTGTATTTGCCTATTTCAGTTTTGCATGGCAAACAACAACAATGCCGATACGTCAGTCGTAAAAAAATAGAACAATAGAACGATAAGAGAACATACAACACCTTGTGAATTGCCTAAATATATCTTAATCCGCATTTAAAACATACTTTAAAATTACATCGTTTACTTATATTTTAAGCTATATCACCCTATAAAGAAAACACAATATTTAAATCAAAAAATATTTGAAATCCAGCTGTCCCGTTGAGTTATGTTTGAATGGAAAAAAAAAAAAAACAAAATAAATGCGCAAAATATTACGTGCATCAATTTCTCTATATAAAGTTTAGATGTAGATACATACATATGTTGTACATATGTTGTCATTTCTCCGGAAATGTCATTTTTAACTTAACATTTTAAGCTTTCTGTGCTGTTTTGCTAATAAGAAAACTCTCACAACTGCCGCATATTAAAAATTTAGCTCAACAACCAGAAGCGCAATGATGCGAATAATCTTAGACTTAATCTTTATCTAAATACTGCGTCGTATTCGCGTAAGAATTCTTCTCTCTGATTGTTTTGTTTGTCATTTCAATTATTGTAGGAATAGAAAAATTTGTCTGTTTTGAAGTTTGCTATTGAAACAAATTGCCGGTTAAGTATGATAATAAAAAAAAAAACACTGTGTACTCGCTTCTATATCAAAATATGTAAGGCCCTTAATGCTAGACAACAACTATTCGAAATTTGCAATTCTTCAGAAAATTTCTCATTTTCACAACATGATATCGAATCACAGGTTCAGTTTAAGCAGTCAATTTATCCATTGTCAAAAGCGTATGTACTTGACCCCAAATAATTTATGGTCTTGCATTGACAATGAATAGGCTGTTGCAGTTTTATTAATTAAAATATCTATCTTATGACCAAGAGTCAATTTAAGCAACAAATGTTTTATTATCGACTGTGCTATTTACATATCTACAAATATAGACATAATAAATATTAATTCAAGTTCGGACTGATGTATAGAGTAGGCGGCTCACCAAACAGCTTTACATAAATATTTGTTCGTATGTCTTTATGTGCTCGGTTATCCAATCTTAATCATTATTTGCTGTTTTTCTTAGACAATTAAAGTGAGTTGCCTTGAGAGCTCAAATACCTAAGAAATTTTTTAAAAATCTATGTTTTTATAGATTTTACAGCCGTCTTCATAAATATATTTTAAAATAGCTTTAAATGGCGTCCGTGGCGTAGTTGGTTAAAGTGGGTGGCCGCTATGTCAACGTACCTGGATACCCAGGTTCGAACCCCAGCAGCGACAGAAAATTATTTGAATTAAAATAATTTTTCTGTACAGTCGCCACCTCTCTGCAGACAATGGCAAACCTCAGAGAGTACTCAAAATGCCATGTAAAGCTTCTTGAGAACGAGAACTTCCGTTCATCGCCGTTTGGAGTCGGCGTTAAGCAGGTAGGTCCGGTTCTCGGTCAATTGTGTACAAACTTAATAACACACACAACACAATTGATCATAAGAAGCTAGATCAAAGTCCTTTCAAGGGCTGAAATGGCCAGTTATTTATTTTATTTATTATAGCTTTAAAATGTTCAATAGTTAAAAAGATTTTTAACGTTAAAGTCTTTAAAAAGTGTGTAATTCAAAAAATGCTTTGTAGTTAAAATAGGAACACTTTCGATTTGAAGTGGGAAGAATGTAAATAATGTTAGTTCGTAGATTAGTTAGTAGAAAATAAATAATGTAAGTTCTGTAGCTCAATGCCTAATTTTTTTTTATGAATATTTTGTTGTGAGTTCTGCAGCTCAGAGCACACGGCGATCGCTTTATAATCGTGAGGTTGTGAGTTCGAGCCTCAACAATGTCAATGAACTTTTCCGATTTTTTTTTTTTTTTTTTGACGTAGAATACGTCATTCTCGCAGGTAAGTATGGTAGTTGATAGTGATTAGGCAGCGGCTGATAGCGTTTTTAAGTCACACACTTTGGTGTGCCTAAAGTACTGATCGTACAATGTTGATGTTAGCACTTGTTGGTCTGCTTGATCCTCACTTGGAGAAAAATTCATGTTTGAACTCTCTAACTTATATAAATTTTACACAATTACATGAAATATAAAGCCAAAATTTGATGTTTTTGTTTGCTTAAGTTTGCTACCTATTTATCGACAGTTTTCGGTTTTATCGACAAAACCATAAAATTTGTATGAGAGCCCCCCTAAGGAGTGGTCGGAGGGAATAGGTGTCAAGGGCAAAAATATTTCCTTTGCAAAAGTAATGGGGATCGGTCATACATATCAACCCTCTCCGGCACTCTCTTAAAGGTCATATGCTCAGGTGTATGGAATAAATATTTAAAAACCATAAAATTTGTATCGGAGCCCCCCTAAGGAGTGGTCGGAGGGAATAGGTGTCAAAGGGAAAGCTGTTCCTTTTGCAAAAGTAATGGGGGTCGATCATACATATTAACCCTCTCCGGCACTCTCTTAAAGGTCATATGCTCAGGTGTATGGAATAAATATTTTGCTAAATATTTTTCAAAAAAGATGTCATCAAAAGCGAATTGAATAATTCTACGTCTTGTGTTACGGCATAGTCGAAACTACTGTATCTTTTACTCTGACAAAAGGTTGTCTAATTTCCTGGTTGGACAATTTTTTACAAAGTACTAACCACTGATTTTGCTTTTTTAATTTCTAAGTTAAACTCTTACTATGTTACTTTAATATTTTACAGGATTCTTTTTTATTTTTGCAGATTGGATGGTTTTTGGCAAATTTATGATGTCAACAAGATGGCGCCATTGTTTTCATCAGTAATACATTTACGTCAGGGACAGAACAAAAGTAACGATTATTTCCAAAAATTAAATAACAAAAAATCAACATGTTCCAAATGCCGGAGCACATTTCGGATAACTTCATAATGCTGCAAAATTCATGTTCTATCGAAATAAGAAATGATTTTTATTTTTTGAGTTGTTTGATTGCTATTTACATAATAACTTATATAATAAAAAAATAATATTAATATAATGAAAAAAAAAATTTTAAAGTTTTTAATTTTAATTTATTTTTGTCACTATATAATCTTCCTTATAATTTCTCAAACAAATTAAATTTTCAGCACGCGCAGGGGTATGAAACAAACACTGATGAAACATTTACAAAGCATTACCTAATGTTAAACCGCTCCTGTGTGATACACAAATTATAATCTTATCAATAGATTTGCAATTTCTAGAAGCATTAGCAATTTCTACAATTTTGTGTTTTTGTTTTTCTTTTTTTTTTTAAATATAATAAAATCAAAATTAAGTAAATAATTTTTATAACTAGCAAATAATTTTCTGAAAATCTATTTTTTATTAAATGCAAAAACAAGGAAAATGTTTATGCGCCATTCAAACTCAAAATGCATTTAGCAGGTTTCTGTATTAAAAATCTTAAAATATCTCACGCATGGTCACCTGATACCTCATAGATTGTTTTTAATATTCTCACCCTCTCCACAAGGCTCTCTGCACGGCGTGCAAATGAGGCGCGTCTCTCTTCAGCAGCGCCAGTCGACATGTTGGAGCCTGAAATTATTAAAAATAAAAATAAAATATCTGTGAGAAATACTTCAATAAATAATAAAGAAAAAATTTTTAACAGCAATAAAAAATACTGCATTCACACATACATAAAAGAAGATATTATTTATTGACAAGAAGCATATCATCCAAAAATATGCAGTGTGTTGTCACCATTTTAGCGATACAGGAAATATCAAGCATATTCGTAACGTGTGAGCAAGTTCTTTGACCTCGTTTGTGAGCAACAGAAAGACATTTTCACATTTTTCACTAAAACGTGTTGTGTTCTATAGAAATGGTAAAAGACTTATTTATACAATGTATTTTAGAAACGATATTCCTCAAATATTCTAGGAATGAAATCACATTTCATTACAGGGATGATGAATAACTTTTTCAATTTCGTATGAAAACTTTAAATAAATTGCACTAAATTAAGTTGAATTGTATAGAAAAAAACACAGGGGTATTCTAAATATACAATATGCAATACTGAAATATGCAACACTGCGGGAGCGCACAAAAACACAAGTATTGTAAATATTGTAAAGCACAAATGAAAACAAAAAAATGGTGGATTTTCTTATTGAAAATGTTGCTTTTAATATTACGTATTCTGGAAGATTGTTATTATTTAAAACAATTTTTGTTCACCTTGTTATCTAATTTGTATTGATTTACCAGATGAGCGCTCTTATTGGATGATATTGACACATTTTTCGTTTTTTTTTTACGCACGGTTGCATCCCCACTCAAAACATGGGTGTCAGTGTTGCACAAATTCCACGAATTACAAAACTTTTTCCCTTGTATTTTGTTGTTATGTCGTTGCATGGATTGCAAAATTCTTAAACTTTTGCAATTCTTACACTTTGCAAGGGTTTTGCAAGACTGCGAGAATACCCCTACTATCCGAAAAATTTTTTATTAGATATTAATCCATTTTGCGCCCGACACGTATCTTGAAATCACTGTATTACACAGTGCAACACGAAAAAATATAACCATATACGGACACCACTACGTGATAAAAGACTAAAAAAAAAGACCCGTGTCTCCCAATTTTTCCCAAAGTCATGCACTTTTTTGTTTATGGGCCGCCAAAGATTTGGGGCCTCGGTATCATTTTCGCAAAAAAAGTGATCATTTTCTCGGGCTCATATCTTGCAAACCGTTCAGAATTTTGATTTACTCTCTGAGGCAAAGTTGTAGCTCTTGTCATAAAGAACAAAAATTGCGAACATGTAAAATCAAAAAAACTTCACCTTCCAGATCAAAATCGCAAAAAACTTAAAAAAATTCGATTTTTTTTACCTTTTTTCCCGTGTTCAGGTCCAAAGGTAGCAAACCGTTCAAAATTCAAGGAAACAATCAACTAGAAAAATTTACCTAAGATCTCAATAAACAAATTTCTAGAACATATAAACTTCCTGGGAATTATTCTTAACACCGTTTTTTAATTTCATTTGTTTTTTATTTACTTCAACATTGAGATTCTATGCTATCTATTACAAAAATATTAAAAAAAAGTATTCATATTATGTTTATAATGTTGATGGCCCTGGACTTACAAATCGCGACCTCTTAAGTTGTGGATCCAAATCGTCGTCCGAATCGTCCGAATCTGACTCTGATTCAGAACTTATGGTGTCCATAGGCACGTTGCTTCCAGACTGCCCTCCATCATCAGCTCTTTCTTCTTCAAATACTTCATTAACATCATACAGGGTGATCTTGTGACTCCACCAACATACCTCTGCAAGCAATGCGTCGAGGTTTTTGCCTTTGTAACGTTTTTCCATGGGCATTGTGGTTTGGTGAAACCGTTCTCCTTGCGCATTGGATTCGGTAGGGAGTTGTTTGATAAAATCGTCAAAATGAAAATGAAGAAAATGCAGCTTTAATGTCATCGATGCGCCGATTATCTCAAAATAATGCAGCATTTCTTTCACCCATTCTCTTGCTTCCGGTTCCGCGTCTCGATCCCCTCCCAAGACTCTGGTGCATACACGCTGAAGGTAAATCCATGCCATTGAATGATTTTCATCAAGCGATGAATTAAAGTTGCTCTTGAATAGCTTTCTAACGTCAGGGCCATTAAGTACGCCTGTTAAATGAAAACAAAAAATAAAGACAGAAAAGAAAACATTAACATAGTGTAAATAGTACAATTAGGTGAACAAAAATTCGTTTTAAATTTACTACAATACCTTTTTGTAAATAAGGAACCTATGGACCTGAACAGGAGAAAAAAAGGTAAAAAAAAATCAAATTAAAAAATTTTCGCCAAATTTTTCACTTTTGCGTGCTACCTAAACAGTGTTAAGAATCATCTCTAGGAAGTTTATACATATGTTCTAGAAATTTGTTTATTGAGATCTTAGGTAAATTTTTGTAGTTGATTGTTTCCTTGAATTTTGAACGTTTTGCTACCTATGGACCTGAACACGGGAAAAAAAGGTAAAAAGAAATCGAATTTTTTTAAGTTTTTTGCGATTTTGATCTGGAAGGTGAATTTTTTTTTATTTTATATGTACGCAATTTTTGTTCTTTATGATAAAAGCTACAACTTTGCTTCAGAGAGTAAATCGAAATTCTGGACGGTTTGCAAGATATGAGCCCGAGAAAATGATCACTTTTTTGCGAAAATGATACCGAGGCCCCAAATCTTTGGCGGCCCATAAACAAAAAAGTGCATGACTTTGGGAAAAATTGGGAGACACGGGTCTTTTTTTTTTAGTCTTTTATCACGTAGTGGTGTCCGTATATGGTTATTTTGCCATGACTTAAAAAATTGCACACAGTGTTATTAAAAGAAATTTTCTGTTTGTTTGAGCTGGAAACAAATATTAACGGCTGCACGGATTTAACTAAAATTTGGCACACACATTACTTGAATCCTAACTTAGGTTATGGCATACTTAGTTTTGACCACGCCTCTTCCGTCCCTATACAAGAAATGATACTAACATGCTTTTTTTGCATACGAACCTACCTACTAGCAAACGAAAATGTTCGTCTAATTAATTTAAAAAAAAAATCTGTTATTTTGACATCAAAAACATTTTATTATTTTGAAAATTGCAGAAACTTTTAGTACAACGTCTTTTTATTGAAATCGAATTTGAGCTTTAGACCAAGTATGGTGACAACAAGACATATAAAGACAATGAAGGCAACAACCAACAACAAAAACATCGGAAACATAGATAAATATCGGGCATTCTGTCGCTCGCGGGAAAATAGCCTTCTCTGCTGCCGCACGTTCGCTGTTAGAGCTTTTTACACACTTTTTTTTAACATTGGAAAGCTTTTGAATGCACAAATACACGTAACGCCAAGATTGCGGCTGTGTTAGAATGCCCACCAATGGTATATAGCAAATAACACAGCAGACTAGACAGACTCTTTCGTTGGCCGCTACCCAACTCATTAGAAGTCTTGCATGACTTTTCACTGTGATCCACTCAAGCTACTTAGGTCCTAAGTACTTATACTGCCAATATGCCGAGAAAGTTACCCGGAAGTTTATTTTGACAGAGATAACGCTTTAACATTAGTAACTGAGTTCTTTTACTTATGATGTACCCTGTGTCAAGGTTAATCTTGATCGTGTCATACTTTTAGGCATTTCGTTTCCTTAAAATAACAAAAAACTATCAGAAATTCGTATGTTTTACCTTTGATGCAAATAATTCCGTTGTGCTTGAATATATTTCATTAATTTTTTTTTCATTGATAAACTCAATTCAAGTACTTAACAAAAACCATTGGAAATGTATTGGTAATTTAGGAAATGTATTTTTAATTTTTTTTTTTTGAAAACGAGTTATTCGTTTCATCAATATAAATAATGAAAAGGCCGTATTCAAAAATATTAAGATTTTTTTTTTTTTTAAAGGTTCTAAATATTCACTTTTCACTCGAATAATAAAAATAATAAAAACTCAAAATTTCATTTTTGACTACCTTTAATATGACTTCGCGTTTAATAGCAAAAATGGTTTCAGTTTTATGAAAAAATTTATTAAATGTTTCTGTCATCAAAAAACAGGACCTACCGCCAGTGATTTTTTAAAGAAATTGATATTTTTAAAAGTTTGTTTTTATTCTTTTTACAGAATATTTAAGCTCCAAGAATAAAATACGTGAAAAATTATACCAATATCTCTTTCCCAACAAAAGTTATCGCTATAAATTTATTATTTCGGTCCCTCGGTATCTCTTTATTTCAACCGATGGGAAAGAAACTTTAATATTAGCTTTTAAGTAATTTAATAATCCATTTATTGCAGCTTATTTCTCACTATTTAGATTTTTAAAAATATTTAAAAGCGGACTAAATATCAAAATTTTACATTTTTTTTTCACCCGAGTAAAACCGGGTATATCAGCTAATTGTTAGTAAAGTTTCAAATGTTAACGTGCATGGACAAGAACTGTTCGCATGAAATCTTAAAATAAAGGAGAACTTGCGCAAAAAATAGTGGTTATTATACAACAGCCAAATTTTAAATTTCTTCGGCAAAAAAAAATATTATATGACGAATCCATGTTGTTTTTATCAAGGATGCAAAGTATTTAAGACTGAATTGCTGTTTTACAATTTTATATTTTCCCTTTGGGAAATGAAAACATTCCCGGACATAAGCAGGAGACATTCCATAGAATGTAAAAAGCACTCCCTTTCGTTAGACACTTCATTTCTTTTTATACACACTATGTCATTGGAGGGAAACATTCCTCTCCATTGTCTTAAAAATTAATGCGAAAACAACAACAACAACAAATAAATAACAACTAAAAATGGTTAGTCTGGTTGGGATTCGAATCCGGGACCTCTGGGGTAGCAGTCAAGCACGCTACCTACTCAACTACCGAGACTGCCTTATACAAGATTTTATTATTCGAAATAAATTGAAATTGAAATTGAAATTGCCTTAAGGGCAAGCAAAAATTTCCACATGCATTCCTTACGAAAAGGCTTAGAAACAACTTTAATTTAAAAATACCCAAAAGTTTCCAAAATATGAGGACTGCTTCCCTTCTAATGCTATTGTTTCCACATACTATATTTTAGAGAAAGCGGTTGGTAAGCAATATCGATTTTAAACTTCTCATAAGTTTCCAAAAGATACGATGAGGAATGTTTCTCCATCACTTCCACATGGAAGTCTTCAAATTTTTCCCAAAGGGTTGTTTAATTTATAAACTGGAAATGTGTCAATTGAAACAATGCTAAGCTTCCACTCATTATTTCATATTAATACATTTTGAAATGTTATTGGTCCAAAAATAAGAAAGCAATAGAAATAAATTGACAACACAATTCAAGTAATCTCTTCCCCTTTCATGCAGTTCGCCTAAAAGCTCGAAAAATTACCTAAATTGTAAACCAATATAATAGGAGGGATGTATCGAAAATATTGCCAAATTGTACCAAAAAGTACTACTGACCAAACAATAAACACAAACAAACAAATTGGATGGTTCAGCCCTTGAAAGGACTTTGACCGAGCTTCTTATGTTCAAATTTTATTAAATGTTCAAATGTGCGTTTTATTAAATGTTTGTACATAAATGATCGAGAACTGGACCTACTAGTTTTATGCCGACTTTGAACGGCTAATGTGCATGATCTCAAAAAGCTTTACATGGCAGTGCATTTACTTTCTAAAGTTTGCAAACAGGTGACGGCCAATCTGAAAAATTAATTTCAATTGAAAAAAAGGTCCGTCTCTCCTAGGGTTCGAACCTGGTTTCGAATTGGCAGCGAGTGATCCCGGTAATGTTTAACCCACTCGACCACGGTTGCCACTCTAATGACTTAATACCAAAATAGTACAAATGCATGGAAAAAAAAGCTCTAATGACACGGGCATGATCATTAGAGCTTGAGAATTTGTTGTTTGTTGCCCCAAGTTGGTATCTCTAGAGCTAGCAGTCATAATATCATGCAAGCAAAATAGTTTAAGAGAAAAAAAAGAGACTGAAATTTTGGCATAGTTACCATTTTTTCGAGCTATTTTTAAATAATAAATTTCGTTTGAAGCCGCAGAAGAAAATTGTTTATAAGATAAGTCAAAGCAATAGCTTCCACAGATAATAAACAAAAACAAAAAACAAATTGTAAACGAATGATATCAATGAAGAATAAGGAATAACCAAAAATATTTTAGTTAAAACATTCTAGTCCTAGGCGTAATCAACTTTAATGAATAAACAAACATTGTTATAAATTTTAATAAATCACTTTTCTAATTTTTATAGCACATTTAAACTTGATGTTAAGACTTTTCAAAAAGAACTTGAGGTGCATCCATGCAAGCAGTGGACAACAATAGAAGGAGTTGTTGGTTGTGTTTCGCCGATTAGAAAAATTTATTTCAATTGAATACTCTGCATTGTGGGATTTGAACCGTGAATTTTTTGGTTCGTAGAACTGATATCAAACGTTCCACGCACCCTAACGTGTATGTACATTAGACCGTATCGAAAAAAACTGTGCAGCACACGATCTAGTCTGAAGCATTTTTTAAAGAAAATATCAAAAAAAAAAATTTTAACGAACGTTGGGTGTAGGGTCGCGCATTTAAGTTCTTCTTCACATCTTCGCCACTTATAGTCCGATCTTAAAGAATAAGACCTTAAGACCTTAAGAATAAGATCTTAATAAATGTTTTTGTTTCGAGGAGACCAAATTGTTTGCTATACAGGTCATTGGGGTCAAGGACCCCATTCTAGCACTTACCAGATATACAACATGAATTACATAAATAATAGTTAAATCTAATAAAATGTTTTCGAACCGTTGCCCAATATCTTGAAGGCACTCACCATATGATACATTTTCATTTGAAATTTTTTATCATTTCTTTTTTATCATTTCATTTTTTATCTGTCTCAAAACACCTATTGTTTTGACCATGTAGTACATGAATCTGCCATTGTTGTCACCGATGAAGAACACATGGGTCACATTTTGCCTAAGCTCGAGAGCCGCAAGAAATACAGCCAACTTGAATCACGTCAAAAATATGCGGTAAGTGCTAGAACGGGCTCCTTGACCCCAATGATCTTTAGAGACAAAAAATTGGTCTCCTCCAGACAAAAAATCGATATATTATTTATTAAGTTCGGACTTCGTAAATGTCGAAGATATGACGAAAAATTTAAAAGACGAAACCCAACGTTCGGCAAAAAAATTAAAAAATGTATTTTAAATAGTTCTACTGGGATACTCGGTATAAATTCTTCAGAAGAAATTCTTCATAATTTCTTCAGAAATAACCTTAGAATTATACATTAGGATGGTAGAAACTGGGATCTGGTGGGTAAGTTCTAAAACGGGGTGCTTGACACCAATGAATTTCAGAGCAAAATAGTTCAACTCTTTGAAACAAAACAAATAATATATCAATCTGTAAAATTAAACTGTAAATGTCAAAGATATGAAGAAAAACTTAAAAATGGCATTTTTTAAAAATTCATCGGCGTTGCATTGAATTGTTACTCGCTGAGTATAGGTGCTGTGAAATAATGGTACGACCGTAAAGGTTAATTCTTTGACTTCATTATAAAAATAAAACAAAAATTCAAAATGTCATCCGGAAAAGTATTGTACGCCTATAAAGTCCTGCTCTAAGCCCTCACAACAAAATTAGACGAAAAATTTCGGATGTCATTGGGACGCAAACAGAGCCGCTCAAAGATCGATAATGCAACATTCATGCAACGGCGTTGCATTAAAGTTTTACTCGGTGAGTATATGTATAAGCTTCGATAAATGTTTAAAAAGGAAAATGACGAATTTATACTTGGCTTTATGACAAAACTAAAAAAGAAATTCTGATATTGTCAGGTCGTGAAGATAGCTGTTTATGTAACAGAAATGTAATATCGTTGCATGGAATTATTACTCACTCAGGAGACGTGCTGCGGTAAATTTTGTTTTTCGACAGCATAGATGTCTAATTACGCCTCACAACGTAAATACAAAAAATTCTTATCGTTATGATTTCAGGATGGCAACCACATAATGCATTAAAAATGCTACAACAATGAAAAAACGTTGCCTGGAATTTTAACTCTGTGACTACAGGCGTAACGGTAAATTTTAAGGAACGAATATAAAGGTGAGGTCTTCGGGCACATGATAAAAATACAAAAAACAAATTGAAGGCGTCGTGAGGCCCCTCAGCGAACCTAATGTAACATATATGCATCACTTTTGCTGCAACATAAAAACATCAACATCAACATCAACACAAACATCAACATCAACATCAACATCAACATCAACATCACCATCAACATCAACATCAACATCAACATCAACATCAACATCAACATCAACATCAACATCAACATCAACATCAACATCAACATCAACATCAACATCAACATCAACATCAACATCAACATCACCAGCACCATCAGCTTAAACATAAACATCAACATCAACATCAACATCAACATCAACATCAACATCAACATCAACATCAACATCATCAACATCACCATCAACATCAACATCAACATCAACATCAACATCAACATCAACATCAACATCAACATCAACATCAACATCAACATCAACATCAACATCAACATCAACATCAACATCAACATCAACATCAACATCAACATCAACATCAACATCAACATCAACATCAACATCAACATCAACATCAACATCAACATCAACATCAACATCAACATCAACATCAACATCAACATCAACATCAACATCAACATCAACATCAACATCAACATCAACATCAACATCAACATCAACATCAACATCAACATCAACATCAACATCAACATCAACATCAACATCAACATCAACATTAACATTAACCTTAACATCAACATCAACATCAACATGAAAATCATCACAACCAACAAAATCATCAAAATCATCAACAACAACAACTACAACAACTACTACAACTACAACATTAAAAAATCTAGTTAGTTATGATTTCAACAGTTTTTTTCGTGGCAACCAACACTGCTCACAAACAACAAAATAACACAATGAAACCGATATATGAAACCGGAAAAGGACAATGATATGAATTAGGAAATGGATTAGGACAAAAATTAAGACACACTTAAAACACACTTTTCAAAACTAGGAAAGCGATTCGGTGTATTTGATTAAGTCAAGAATTTGGTCATGGATTAAAACAAGAGTTTGGACATGAAATAGGAGTATAAACAAACACCGTCACGTCAAAACATACGGGTGTGACCACGACACAGCCAACTTTTTTTCTGGGATTTTTTTCTCTGAAGTTATGTGAACTCATGGGCTTATCCAAACAAGTTGCATCCAGCAATTATGGACGCCTTGGAAAACAGCATTGTGCGAATCATTGTCGAGATACTCTCCCAAATGCTGGAATAAGTGGTCGAAAGTTGGACTTCCAGAGTCCGAATTTATATTTAACCCTCTGCAACTCAAGTACCCTTATTTCACAATTCAACTGACGTGGTAAACACACCAGACACCATTTTGACAGCTATCATTTTCATAATGCGGTTATCTCAATATTTTATTTCAATTCAATAAAATGCACCTTTAAAAAATATATCAAGATGCAGCTTAAAATGCCAACCGAGTAATGATTCTTCAATTCAAATAGTTTTTTGTGTGTTTCAAGAACCAAATCTGTGATTATTAATGACCTAAAATTTCTTGTTTAAAAACTACTTTTAATTAATTGTAGTACATGTGCTCAGTCGACAAGAAAGTGGAAAATTACTCAAAACACCTTCGGGCACGCAATAAATAACTCAATAATTTTTCTCAGACATTTTATCTTTCTTTTTTTTTTTTTTTGAAAAACGCTCAACAGGTGTTGACCTCAATAAAATTAGCTATCTTACTTAAAAAGATAAGCAGTGTGTTGGACACTCGAACAATACGCAATGCGCTCAAATGATGGCCTCTCAAGACGCTACAAAAATTAAAAAATAAAAATAAAACTCTGAAGTGTGTTGGCTAGAGAAGCTAATATTTCTTATGATCACTTTTTCTAGTGGAATTGTAGAAATTATTAATGTGAAGAATGTTTTTTCTTAATTTTTTTTTATATATAACGTTGCACAGTGGGACCGCTTCATATAAGTGAGTGCTTTAAATGCTGAAATCCGTTTTTTTCCACCAAACTCGTTTATATTATTAATTTTATGTAAATTGTTGATGATAAAACCCATTTGTGAGCATAATTAAACCCATTCGTTAACAGTTTTTAACCCATTAGTGATCAAGTTATCATAAATGTAAGACAATAGTCCACCAAAATTGTTCAACTATATCTATATATACATTTTAGAATTAACTTACATTCAAATTTTTGCAAATAACACTTCTATTTTTCGTAAAAAAAAAAGTTGTTAATAACTAGAAGCCTCTAAGGGGAACAAGAAGAATTATTGAGCGAGCCATAACCAAAAATTTGTAATAACAACACTCAAACGGGCGTTCAAGATGCTGCCGGCCTAACAAAGAAAACGCCCAATTTTGCTCCAATTATTGTTTATTCTTCCACATAGTCCCCTTTCAGCTTGATACACTTATTGCAACGAGTTTCAAACATTGTGATGCCATTTGAATTGTAAGATTTCTCAAGATTTCCGAAATACGCTTCAGTTTTCAATTCGACCTGTTCATTCGTCGCAAATCTCGTTCCTTGGAGCTACCTTTTTAAGTTTGGGAACAGATAATAGTCGCTGGGGGGGGTCAAACCTGGAGAATATAGAGTATAAGCAAGCAATTTAGTCATGGTTTCGATTGATTTGTGAGCTGAAGGATTGTCTTGCAAAAGATTATTTTTTTTCCTTCTATAAATGTTTGCGATTTTGTTCTTCAATCGGTCCAATAACACAGACCTGTAATGGTTTTCCCCTTTCAGTATTGATGATTGATGTAGATAGATTATGGGGCGCTGATTAAGAGAAAAATATTTAAAAAATTCCATCACGTCAGGTTTTAAAGTTATTTAGCATGGTTTTTATTTGCAAAAATTACCTAGGCCTTCCCAGTTATTGATTCATATTTTATTTTAATCGTTTCTTATTAAACAAAAATCGCCCTGAATGGTTGCATTAGAGACTAATGAATAAGTTCTCAAAAATTATTTATTAAATATAACTTAGTGACATATCATTATTTTAAAAATAAAAATTCGATTTTTGATTCATTTGCTAAGGACCTCATTTCAGTAAACCTTGTTTTTTTATAGAAATTAACTTAAATCGTTAGAAGAGGATTAAAGTCAATATGACACTGGCTAGTTTTAGTATTTTTCAGCCTTTAAATTGTAAGTTTGGAGTGCTTTGGTCCCTGGAAGAAAAAATGTTGTGAGAGATAATGTACTTCCCCGAGAAAAGTTTTGCTACCCCCTTTACAAATAAAACTGGGGATGATGAAACAATTTGTGAAGGCGCTGGACAAAGAGGGAGAAGGTTTTAAGTATCTACACCAAATTTTTTCGTCTCTGTCTGAAGATGAACTGAAAGAAGGTATTTTCGTTCGTCCGAACAAAAAAAAAAAATTGATGAAAGATACAGCTTTCAATGAAAAATTGAGTGAAGTTGAGTTAGAAGCCTGGAAATCTTTTAAGGAAGTAGTGAGACACTTTCTAGGCAACCACAAAAGTCCTAATTATAAGGAAATTGTGGAAAAATTATTGAAAATTTCGGCAAAATGAGATGCAAATAATGTGCCTTTGTAGTCGATGTAAAAAAAGTAAAAGAAATTTTTTTGTTTTTACCATTTGAAGTTAGTTAACACGTGTTCATGCAAGGTATGAGTGAAGCTAATCATTAGAATTTAAAATAAAGTATATTTTGCAAAGTTAACTAAAACATAATATTAACGCAGAAAATGTAAGTGTTTTTAATAAATAAAAATAGTTTTATATTATTAAAAAGTGTTTTCTGTGTATCTCATAGCAGCTTCAGAAACTTTGTTGTATATCTGCAACATTGCGCATTGGGAGCAACATTGCGCATTGGGAGTAAAAAATGGTGTCTCTTACCGATATTGAAATTTAAAAAATTTGAAGAACATAGGCGATGAAAGTGAAGATGGTATGGATTTTTCTGATGAAGAAGATGATGAATACCAACCTCGTGTAGATGAAGTCGAGATAGAGGATGAAGAACAGTAGTTTATAACAGATGAAGTTACTCCAATAGCTCTAAAATAAGAAAGAGTACAAAAGGAAGCAGTGCCGAAGATGGAAGAGCAACAAAAGTGAGAAGTCATTATAAGACTTATGTATTAACTAGATTTCTTATTATAAGCATATATATTTCTTCAGGTTAGTGTCACATGGAAAACAAGGAGTTTAGAAGTAAGCGCGTATCAGAGAGATTTTCTTGGTTCTAGTACCTTACCAAATGAAATTGTACAGCTCGGTACTCCGTTTCAAGTATTTTCATATCTATTTACCGATAAAATTATGGAGTATATAAAAGACCAATCGAATCTTTACAGTGCCGAAAAAGATCCAAGTAAACTTATACCTTTTTTTTCTAATAAATAAACTAAAACCAAGGTTAGGTTAGGTTAGGTTGACGTGGCTGTCTCCTATGAGACACACTTAGGCCAGTTTGGCCCGTTGTGATACCAGGGGTTAATTATTTCCACCCTATTTGAACCAGTTGGAGCTATTTATGAAGCTTTGTATTCGGTAGACCGAAGTTTTTGAGAGTTCGTCTAGGTCACTGTAGAACCAGTTACCTAGGAAGAGATGGCGCTTTCTGGCCAGCGCTGGGCATGTGCAGAGAAGGTGTGTTGTGGATTCAACTTCCTCTTCATCTCTGCAGCTTCTGCAGAAGTCGTTATGGGGAGTATTCAGTCTTTGGGCGTGGTTTCCAATCAGGCAGTGTCCTGTTAGGACGCCTATTGTAAAGAGTGATTTTTTAAGTGCCTGATAACTTTTTTTTTAAAAAAAACGCATAAAATTTGCAAAATCTCATCGGTTCTTTATTTGAAACGTTAGATTGGTCCATGACATTTACTTTTTGAAGATAATTTCATTTAAATGTTGACCGCGGCTGCGTCTTAGGTGGTCCATTCGGAAAGTCCAATTTTGGGCAACTTTTTCGAGCATTTCGGCCGGAATAGCCCGAATTTCTTCGGAAATGTTGTCTTCCAAAGCTGCAATAGTTGCTGGCTTATTTCTGTAGACTTTAGACTTGACGTAGCCCCACAAAAAATAGTCTAAAGGCGTCAAATCGCATGATCTTGGTGGCCAACTTACCGGTCCATTTCTTGAGATTAATTGTTCTCCGAAGTTTTCCCTCAAAATGGCCATAGAATCGCGAGATGTGTGGCATGTAACGCCATCTTGTTGAAACCACATGTCAACCAAGTTCAGTTCTTCCATTTTTGGCAACAAAAAGTTTGTTAGCATCGAACGATAGCGATCACCATTCACCGTAACGTTGCGTCCAACAGCATCTTTGAAAAAATACGGTCCAATGATTCCACCAGCGTACAAACCACACCAAACAGTGCATTTTTCGGGATGCATGGCCAGTTCTTGAACGGCTTCTGGTTGCTCTTCACTCCAAATGCGGAAATTTTGCTTATTTACGTAGCCATTCAACCAGAAATGAGCCTCATCGCTGAACAAAATTTGTCGATAAAACACATTTCGAACCGAACACTGATTTTGGTAATAAAATTCAATGATTTGCAAGCGTTGCTCGTTAGTAAGTCTATTCATGATGAAATGTCAAAGCATACTGAGCATCTTTCTCTTTGACACCATGTCTGAAATCCCACGTGATCTGTCAAATACTAATGCATGAAAATCATAACCTCAAAAAAATCACCCTTTAATACTTATTTGGTCCCTTCTAAGGGATATTAGTTCTTTTGAGCGTCTTAAGTTTAGTGTTGGCCACACTTGACGCGATATGCTGCATGTACTACCCGTTGACCACCTGATGTTGGTGTTTTCAAGGGATAGTTCATTTATTAGTAGCTTACATGTTGCGAGAGGTATTCCAATTTGTTCCTTATCTGTCGATAAGGGTTTGATGGTACCGTTTCTAGCGAGTTCGTCTGCTTTGCAGTTTCCTTGGAAATCTCTATGTCCGGGGATCCAGCATAGGAATATATTGAGCTGCTCTGCCATCTCATTTAGAGATCTGCGGCAGCCTAGGACTGTTTTTGATGTTATTTCAACAGATTCCAGGGCTTTCAAAGCGGCTTGACTATCAGATAGAATACAAATATCTTTTGCTAATATTTCGTTCATCTGTAGCCAAGTAACGGCTTCATGTATGGCAGTGACCTCCGCTTGGAAGACACTGCAGTGGTCGGGGAGCCTAAAGGCATGGTTAATGTTTAGGGATTCAGAGTAGACTCCTCCGCCTACTTTGCCATCTAGTTTTGATCCATCAGTGTAGATTCTAGTGGCATTGTTTGGTGGAGGGCTTCCAATATCCCATTCGTATCTGGAGGGGTTTGATACATCAAACTTTTTGTGGAATAAAAGTTTTTGAGTGATGTAGTCTATATTCTTGGGTATTTGAGGAGTGAGTTTCCTGGTGTCAGAGTGTCCTGTTGTGCCCTCTTTCCATTGGGAAGTGGCTTCTAAACGGATTGCTGTGTTTGCAGCTATCCGTTTTGTTAGGATATCTAGTGGAGTTAGATGGAGCAAAGTATCGAGTGCGTCAGTAGGAGTGGTTCTCAGCGCTCTACTGATGCACAGCTCTGCTGACCGTTGAACTTTGCGAAGTATATTGAGGTGTGTTTACCTAAAACCTAAGGTGTGTTTAACTAAAACCAAACACAAATTTTTTTATTATTTAATCTCTATCGTAAATAGTTAAATGAAATCGTTTGAAAAACATTTTACTGAAAATTAAAAACTTGCACAGTAAAGGGTTAAACTTCATTTCCTTAATTCGCATTTGGACTACTTTCCTGATTACTTGGGAGCTTTAAGTGTGGCAAGATACCACAAAAGTATATAATATTTTTAAGTTATTTATTTATTATTGTCCCTAAAATGTATTTCTAATGTTTTTAAAGTTATGTAATTGCTTCTTAATTGAAATAAAAAAATAATATCTCAGTAAAGTCGCCTGTTTTTTTAATTCACACAAAGCGATTTTACAAAAAAACTGAGGGTGATAGGAAAAATTCAAGTACATATTTGTAATCTACGCACCAAAATAACCCAAGATCAGCATTAAAATTCAAAAGGGAAAAATAAGAGTTAAAATTTGCAGACCTGTGTAATTTACAGTAATAGTCGCTGTTTATAGTTTTTTCTTTTCTCACAGAGTCAATGAACAAAATGCCACTTGAATCCCAAAACACAGACGCCAACACCTTTCCAACCGTTTTGACAACACCGTTGTTGAGTCTTCGCTCTCTTTGATATACTTCCACTGGGACCTACCTACTCTTTCGATTCTGGTGTATAGTGGTGGGTCCATGTTTCATCCATGGTCACTGTTTTACGCAAAAAAATCATTCGGATTTTCTTTAAACATATCCAAACATTGTTGGGAAGTGCAAATAAGGTAATTTTTTTGATTGATTGTTAACGAACGCGCGCCCATCTTGCAGTCATCTTTCTCATACCCAAATGTTTATGTAAAATTGAAACACCGACCCCTTGAAATGCCTACGGCTGTAGCTATCTCACGCACTTTCACTTTCGGATTGTCCAATATGAAATCTTGGATTTATCCAATACATTCTGGAGTGGTCACTTTTTTTTGTGTTCCCCCGGCATGTTCATCTTTTATGCTGATTCGATCTCTTTTGAACTCTGCAATCCAATATTGTATGGTTGAAAACGACGGAGCAGATTCACCAAATAAAGGGTGTCTCAGTAAGAGTTCACTTTTTTATTTTAAAATAAAAACGCATATTTTTTGAGAGAGTTGTGATTTTTTTATTGAATTGTAAAAAAGACATGTTCGATTAAGTATGGAATAAAATATCCGACAAATGGCCCCCACGGCCATGATGACAGACTATTACTCTTTTCATGAAATTTCCGATAACTTTTTCTCATAGAGTGACTGTATCTCACCGATGACGCGTCGGATCTCGGATTTGAACTCAGGAATTGTTTCTGGTTTATTCGCATAAGCCTGTGATTGCAGAAAGCCCCAAAGAAAAATATCACACGGAGTTAAATCGCATGATCTTGGTGGCCAGTTGACATCAGAATTTATTGATATAATTTGTTCTGGAAATCGTTCCTGCAATAAGTCGATTGTTTCACACGCGGTGTGGCAGGTGGTGCCGTCTAGCTGAAACCACATGTCGTCCAGATCCATGTCGTCCACTTGAGGCCATAAGAACTCTGTTATAATGTTCCTGTAACGAATGCAGTTCACAGTCACTGCAATTTCGGCCTCATCTTCAAAAAAGTAAGGCCCTATCACGCCGCCTGACCAAAATCCGAACCAGACAGTTGCTCTTTGTGGATGCATTTGTTTCTCATGAATTGCATGAGGATTTTCAGAGCCCCAAATTCGACAATTTTGAAAATTCATCGGAGAAGATGAGTTTTTTGGAAAAATTGGCATTGACTTCACTTTGCTCCATTACCCATTCAACGAATTGCCGGCGCTTACCATGGTCTGCTGGTTTGAGCTCCTGAGTAAGCAGAATTTTGTACGCATGAAGGTGGAGATCTTTTGTCCAAATTCGCTGCATAGTGCTTCGTGAAATCTGAAGTTGTTGAGAACGATGCCGAATTGATGTTGTCGGTTTTTCGGCGACACTCTCGCTTACAGCAGCAATATTTTCAAGAGACCGACCGGTACGTTGACGCACAGTAGTCTTACTGTCCATAACCGACCCAGTTTCTTCAAATTTTTTGGCCACTCTTTGAATAGTTGACACATTAGGTGCACTTTCTCTACTGAAAATTGTTCGAAGTTTGCGAGCGATCTCAGCATAACTTTCCAAATTTTTGTGATATCTTTTCACAATTATAACGCGTTGTTCTTTCGTAAAGCGCTCAATTTTTAATAATCGGAATAAACATATGTTCCAACTGCCCAATTTCAGAGTTGCCACTTGCACAAAAAAACGAAAATAACACTAAATTTAAAAAGTGCACTCTTATTGAGACACCCTTTATTTATCGAGCTTTTCTTTTGCACTTTTGTTACGCAAAAAGTAATGCTTATTCAAGGCACGAAACTCTTCTTTTTCCATTTTTATAAAAATACCAAAAGTTGTTTAATTTAGAACACTGTTAACGTCATCATTCATTGACAGATCGATTTGACATTTATGGTGTGTTCATGTTAAGGCTGTCATACGTCAAAAATGTCATGCATTCGAAGAGTGGTGGAGACGTCACTTGGAGACCGACAGCATCTTGAGCGCTCTATATAAAATTTATTTGGATGCTCACAATAAAAAAATAATAAAAAAAAATGGAAAATTTTTTCAAGTTACTTCATATCTTCTATAATATTCAAGGTAAAGAACTTGTTTTTTACTATCAATGCATAAATTATTTGTTAAAAAAAATGACGTTTTTATTTTGTTTTTGTTTTTTCTAAGCTCATTTTTTAAAAAGCTACTTTTGAGCACCGAGTTATATAAAGCGGCCCTCCGTGCGTTGTTGTCGTTGAAGAGAAATGAGATTTTTATGAGCTACAGAAATTTCAACAATTTCTCAAAAATAGAGCGATAACAAAAGTTTTTGCCGTGCTTTTACTTATCACTAAAAATTAAACGCTTAGATTTATTTGATTTTGTCGTGTTCTTAGTGAATATAGTTTTTTTTTCAACATACATACATCGAGGCACAAATGTTTCGAGAAAACAAATTCAAGCTATTTATAATGCTGAGGAAATTGAAATTTTAAAAACACGCGACCCAGCAACCGAAAGCTACTTTATGACCGACTGACTGACTTTTAATAAAAAAAAAACAATTTCAATACGTTGTTGATTAGCAAAAATATTTTCATTTTCTAAACAAAATTTTGGAATTTTTTCTATTTTTTCTTCTGTTGTTTTTGTATTATTTGTTTTTTTTTTTTTTTTCTTCCATTTCATTCAATTCTGTGCGCCAGACAATGAGCTTCATCACTTCATCACCGTGGCATTGAAACAAAGAGTAATAAAATCGAAAATTTGTTATTTCAAATAAATACCTGAATATTTGATGAGCAAAGTATAGCAGACACATTTTGTATAACACTCAGCTATACATTATATATTGTATGTTAGTATATACTCTTGTATATGTGTCTCGACCGACATACAGTGGTGATTATGATTTAAGCACACTTTGCATGTGTTGTGCTAAAAATCAAATGTTTTTTTTCTAGTAATGAGGCAAAAATTTGTTTCCCGTTTTTTTTTTTTTTCTCATTCTTCTCTGCCCTTTATTTCTACTCTCGTTTAACTGATTCGTAATCTGTGCTGGAAACAAATTTAGCACATCTTATAAAAGCTGATATTTTCTATTTTTTTACGAGTATCCTAATTGAATTTATTAATTGGTAAGTTTTAATCAATATTTTGTTTAATGGAAATTGTTATAAAGGGTAATTTTTTGCTATTTGTTGTTTCAGTGTTAATTTTTTGACACCTCACGCGAGTATTGTTTGCCATTTCACCTTCTCAACAATTAGGCTTGTGTTATTCGACCACCTGGAATAACGTAAATACGTAAGGACCTCAGAATGAAACCATACAAAATACAGCTGGTGCAAGAACTGAAACCGGGTGACTTACCATAACGTCGTTTGTTTGGTGAATGGACCTTAGAAAAGTTGGATGAAGATCGACATTTTTACCAAAAAATTGTCTTCAGTGATGAAGCTAATTTTTGGCTCAATAAAAAATGTCACAGTGCAACACATCCCGGGGATAGCAGAAAATTCCAAAACAGGATCAAAGTAGACCCCAAATGGAGACGAATTCCCAAAGGGTTTCGAAAAGTGAGCTTCTGCAGCGAGGGAAAAAATCGTAAAACCAAAGAGAATACACTTTGCCACAAAAACTTTTATTGATTAGATTGTGCCCATAGACAAAAAATCGTTACGGCAAAGGCACAAAAGTTGTTAAATTTCCATGAAAAATGTAGAATTTAATCAAAGACTTAAGTTTTTGTGGCAAAGACTCAAAGTTAAAAAGTTGATTTTCTTATAACTATCTTTCTATGTCAGCTTTTTTTTCTATTACCCTTCCCTGCTTTCCCATTCTTCCTTCTCTTCCCCTTCTTATTTAATCTAGTGTTAATTATAATTTATAAAAATTGCTTTATAAGGGACATATTACCCACAAAGTAACTGCGAAAAATATGATTTTGAAGAACATATTCTTTAAAGTTAAAGACTATGTATTTGAAACAAAGATGCTTACCTTCAAAAAAGCCCAGAAAAGTTGTTGATTAAGTAAGGGAGAGGACTGGGTTTTGTTTTTGGGCTCTAATTTTTCACAGAATAAAAATATCAAATAATCCAAGATACCGTTGGAAATACCGTCTTATTTATGCAGACAGATTAGCGTTTTGGCTAAAATTTAACTCTCTACTGCCAATTTTCTAAAGACGTAATTTTTGGCTCTTCAAAAAAAGTGGCTGGGTTGTGCACCCTCTGTCATATCTCAATAAAAGTCGGAAAATATGTAGTAAAACATCAATAATTTTATAATAAGTTGAGATTTTATTTATTCAGAAGGCCTCAAGCGGCAAAAAATGTTATAACGACGCCCCTTAGGCTTAAAAAATCGTAATGAATGGAAGTGTTCACTCTTCATCTTCATCAAAATCGGTGTCGCATTGTTTGCATGTGAAATATGAACGCCTTCCCATATTGGCGGACTTCAAGTGAATAGGCCGGCCACATTTGTTGCATTCGACGGAGTTTTTGGGTGTCAGTTCTTAGACAAAAACTTCAAACAAATGGTGCCAAAATCAATATCCTCATCAGATGGTTTTGATGGTTTCTTTGGCTTAGGACGTTTGGATAGTGCTAGTTGTGCCTTCTTCAGTGATGCTTTTGCTGGTGATTTTGACTTTGCTACTGTTTTTTCCCTGCTTCAGATCATCAATTTTGTCTGGAGAAGTCAGCTATCCATTGCCTTTCATCCGCTTTTCGATGGTTTCTTGGGGGTGGCTTGTTGCAATGGCCCAATTTTATCCAGAAGCGATGAAGTACTGGTGCTTCCGGGCGCAGCTAATACAGAGTGGATGGCTCGTCTTCACACCCGACGTTCAATGGATCGAAAAAACATACCATGTTGGATGGAATGTGCATATTGGAAATGCGGATAAATTCCAACACATCAACATCACTGACGGTGGAAATATCTGTGAAATGGTCGGCAACTTTTTTCGCATGACGGGTAAGCGTGATTCTATCGACATCATTTTCACAGGCAGCTGCTCGTATGGCTTTTTTCCTCAACAAAATGTTTTTAATGGCACCCAAGAACGCATCAAATTTCATTTCTTTGGCTGCGACAGCCTTTTTTGGCAATGCGGCGGTATTTTTTTTTTTTTTTTTGAGGTTAAAATAGCTCAAAACTAAAAAAGAATTAACAAAAACCGAGAAAAATGGCATAAAATCACTTTATTTTCATATATTCAACGATATTTGACAGTTCTAGTACAAACAACGGATGGTTCACAACCCCGCCACCATAGTGGTTCACAACCCAGTCATAACACTATTTTGGAAACGTCAAAAACAATGACACTTCCAATTATATTTTGAGATAACCAAATATTGGCTAGTAAAATTGAACCAAAACACTAAATAAGTATGCATTACTCTCGCCTTTTTGGAATAAATTCACTCACTTGATAAGCACTTTGAAAAAAATGAAAAAAAAAGTTTTCGTATTCGATTTTTATACACGATGTCTGTCGCTGGCACAAGCAATTCATCTGTACACTTCGGTGTAACTGCAAAAATTGAGTCATGTCAAAAAACAAATTGAGCAGTTCAAGGATGGCGATATGTCAATTTGGAAAAGAAAAAAGTAATGGTTCATAACCCAGCCCGGTTAACAACCCAGCGCTCTCCCCTACTTTTTCAACCCTTTGTAAACAAAAAATTAATTCGATGTAGTAAAGATTTTATCTTTACGGCAAAGATTTGTTTTCCTTGATTTAGTTTCAAAGAACTTCAGTCTTTTGTTTCAAAGATCAGTACTTGGTTAGTTAAAGAATAAAAGTTTAGTGCAACGATCTTTTTTTTTTGTAGCAAAGATATTTTGGTTACAGTCAAATCAGAACTTTTCTTTGATTTTAAGGCGTTCAGTTTTCTCAGTGTGTTTGCTTTTAATACGCGTTTGAAGTTTGGTTGATTGAGGATGACCACCCTAAGATTTCTGTGATTTTACATATGCATGTGGTTATAACCTCATAAAATGCAAACGGCTCTATATTTAAATATACTTTCTTCGGGTGAAATTTAGAAAAAATTTTGCCAAAGAATCGCTTTAAATATTATAAGGCATAAAAACTAGCCACATTTCATTAGATCAAACTAAAAATCCAAAATTTGTTTAATGAGATCAAATTTTTCAAAATCGATGTAAGAAATTCCGAATGCTCACCAGGACCCGACAAAGTTATTGGTACACCAAAAGCCATTGCATTTTTTTTTTTTGTATTTTTTCTCCACTTTAATAAAATTCCACAGAAAAAATAATTTTTATATGCGGCGCTTGGAGCCCAATTCACCCTGTTTGGGTCATCAAAAATTGGACTGAGGCGGCCATTTCTGCTGTGCCATAAATACTGGCATGAATTTAGCTTAAAATAAAGGCTGAATCAATTTTATATCTCACACCGTTGTAGTTTTATTTCAATTACTTTTCCTATTGTTTTTACTTGGTCACCCTTCACTTGCTTCAAAATATTACATGAACTAAAAGTGCAAAATTCGTGTTCACCACTGTATAGTATTTGTCTACTCGTGTGTGTGTGTGTGAATTTTAAAGATCAAAGTACTTGGGCTTAAATAACATAAAATAAATTAACTGCTTGGTTGAGTATCAACAAAAAGCACAACAAAAGAGAGTAAACACAAAAATTTAATATTCATAATATTTTATCAGAAAATGAGAGGAAAAAAAACAACAAAATTTGCCGGCTTATGTATTGTTCACGTTTTAGAGCAGGCTTTATCTTGGTTTTGTTAAAAATTAACACAATACGTTTAGAAAACAATACAAACGTTAAATGGATCCAAAAAGTTTTAGCTATTTTTGTTTGTCGTCATGAAAAACAATAATTTCTACAATAATTAGAATAATCACAGTTTGAATTAATTTTACAAAATGGAAAACAAAACTATAAAAACGGGTGCCAAGTCATAACTTTACTACTAAGGCATTGAACAAAAAGCTTTCAAAAACAATTATAGTCAGATGAAGTTTTATGACTAAACTTTAGAAAATTAACATTAATATAGTCTCTCAAAATAATTCTATTGTAAAATAAATAAAACTCAACAAAATATGCTTCAAAAAAATTAACTCAATAAAACTCACCATAACGTCAGTGGATATGTTGGGAAAAGAGACCAACCACACCCAAGTAACAAACATTGCACAGTGGAACGAGTAGTAAAATTTAGAGGGAAGAAATTATTTTGCTAACGGCAGTTTTTAGTATTTTAGGCATAGCAAAGTACAAAAGAAGGGTTTTTTAAGAATTTTGGACAAGTAAGCGTGGCACTTCCTATACAACTGGAACACACACCACCGGCTAGTATGCATTTATATATAAATAGGTGCAGGCGAAACAGTTAAGAACCATTTTCTCCCGTGTTTCTCAACCGATTTTTATAATTTTTTTTTTTTTAATTAATTATAGTAGGGAGAAGGAGTGTATCAAATATATTTTTTTTAAAGAAATGCACCTGAACCGGTAAAACGATGTAGGATGTATATTTATTGTGAATTCATAAACACAAAGAATATCCGCACAAAAAGAAGAAAAAACGTTCGGCGTTACTTCGTTAGGTTATTTTTATATACAATGTTTTGAATTCGCTACGCTCATGTGAGAGCGTAAGCGAACTCAGAGGAAATAAAAACGAAGAATATAAAAGAGATGAACGAACGACGAAAGTTCCACAAATGGTGAGAAAATAGTCAGTTGTCACTCCTTCCTTATATAATTGCACAGAGTTTTCCAATAAGAGGTGTTATTTTGGTATTCAAAGAAAAATACCATTTTTTGAGATAAATGATCGGATGTTTATTTCATAATAAAGAGGAAGGTATGCCATTAATAATGAAAAACAACATCAGCCAAATGGCCACCACGACCACGCTTAAAGGACAATATCCTTTTCATGAAATTTTCCATAACCAAATCGCAAAGTGGCTGCCCTATGTCCTCTATAGCCTCACGAATTCCATCTTTGAGGTCTTCAATCGATGCTGGGCTGTTGGCGTAGACCTTATCTTTCACGTGGCCCCAAAGGAAGAAGTCGCAAGATGTTAAGTCACAAGATCTCGGTGGCCAATTGTGATCACCTCTTCGAGAGATAACACGGTCCGGAAACTTTTCCCGTAAAAGATCAATGGTTTCGTTGCTTGTGTGGCACGTAGCGCCGTCTTGTTGAAAGTAAACGTTGTCCAGATCAATAACATCCAACTCCGACCATAAAAAATCATTAATCATCTCTCGATAGCGCAATCCATTCACCGTAACTGCTGATCCAACCTCATTTTCGAAAAAGTAAGGTCCAATGACCCCGCCGGACCATAAACCGCACCAAACAGGCACACGTTGAGGATGGAGAGGCTTCTCAACAATAACTCTTGGGTTTTCCGAGCCCCAGGAAATGGGTCTCATCAGTCAAGATAATTTTTCGCTAGAATTCCGGATCATTTTCATGCATTTCAAGGACCCAATCAGCAAAGACACGACGTTGTTGATGATCGGCCGGCTTGAGTTCTTATGTTAACTGAACTTTATAAGTCTTAAGACCCAAGTCTTTATGCAAAATACGGTGTAATGACGTATGTGGAATGTCCAATTCCAAAGAACGACGAGGAATGGTCAAACCTGGCTTTTCTTCAACACTTTGGGCTACAGCATAAATACTCTCAGTTTTTCTTGAGCGACGTGCACGGGTTTTATTCTTCACATCACTAACTTGTCCCAACAGCTCAAATTTTTTCAACAATTTCTGTATTGCGGTCCGACAAGGTGCTTCACGACGACCAAAAAATGCTTTAGTTTTGCGAACTGTGACTGTAAGATATTCACCATTTTTGTAGTGAATTTTAATAATTTCAATGCGTTTTTGAAGCGTGTATCGTTCCATTTTTAGTAGTGGCATAGTTTCTACTTGTCAAATGTCAAAGAATAAAAGCTTTAAAAGTGAGCGATTCACAATACCGGGCGATTCACAATAACACCTCTTATTGGAAAACCCTGTATCATGGTTTATACCAACTGCAGAATATAAGGGGTATTCACGGATTGATGCGAATTGCAAGAATGCGAAAATGCAACATATTTTTCGCACTAATGCGTGAACATCAATATTATGACTTTACGATAGCTGAAAGAAATATATTGCCACCTTATTTCAAAATAACAAAAACTTATTTAAATCAACGTACAAACTTAGCCCTTTTAAAGTTTTACCCAGATGGCAACTATGCTTGAAAACAACCATAACATGAATCAGCTGCTTCGCATCACTGTTTGTGCGCTTTCGCAATAGGTTTAAGCAGTGCATAATTCAAATAATTCAAGAAGAGTTGCTAAATGGCTTCTAATAGGGGTTTTCACAATTTAGTGCATTTGGCTGTGCATTTGAGCATGAGCAAAAAATCCATGCTTTTTTCTCATTGTATGCACATTTTGTTAGTGTAAAGAGAAAAAAAGCATGGATTTTTTGCTCATGCTCAAATGCACTGAATCGTGAGAACCCCTAATGTGTTTGTTGTTGGAATGAAGCAAAAATTTGCAATCTTGCATTTTCGCATCGTCGCAACTGTGTTTCGCATCAACCCGTGAATACCCCTATAGTTTTTATTCAAATACTTTGTCATTAAAATAGGTAAAAATTAGAAAGTAAAAACATTTTTTTCCCCATATAAAAAAAACAACAACAAACAATGCCACAAAATTTTGCAGTTGCTGCACAATGTTGCTGTGATGAGAAGAAGAAAAAGCTTCAATACAGCTATGTGTTTGTTGCTTTTTCTTTCCTCTTTTCGGATCATTCAGCGGCGTTGCTTAGAACAAAGACTATAGATTGTCTCTATATATATAGTCTCTGCTTGCAGTGTGTATGAGGCACGATAATGTGATAAAACAAAATTTATAGTGCTACGAAAAATTTAATTTTAAAACAATAAAAAAATTGTTTTAAATTTTACCTTGTTACGAAACAAATTTTTTTAAATTAATTTCACATATTGCCTCTCAGTGAGCTCCTTAAAGTAGCCACACCGAATAAAAAACAATAGTAAAATCACCTAAGCCGATCTTGGGTGAGAATTGGGAAGATAAAAAAAAGATAATTGGGACAAGATTGGGAAACGTATTAGGACAAGAAATAGAACAAGGAAAAGAACAAGGATTTGAACGCAAGAAGGATAAAGATTTAGAAAGGAAGTGGACAAGAATTAAGAAAAGATTTGGGCAAGGAGTTTGGAGTCAAGGTCAGGAGTTTGAACATGGATTAAAACAAGAGTTTGAACTGGAAGTAGCTCAATTATTAGAACAAATATGAGAAGAAGAATATTAATGAATGAATAATGAACAATTTTGGGAACGAATGAAAGAATAGGGACGAAAGATACACTTTCACGTCAAATCGGCAGTACAGTAGTAGTACAGTAGTAGTACAATACTGCCAACTTCTTTTTAACTTTGCCAAGCGTTTTTCAATAAAAGTAAAAGAAAACAAGAGGAAAATCTATATGGTATGGTCGAATTTCGACCACAGGCTATTCTAGTAGATATAAAATACCGTGTATAATCATTATTTTATTTATGAAACACTTAAACTTAAGTGTGAAAATGCTCTCTATCAATAAAAAACTTTTTAACAAAAAAAAAACCAACTTCAAAATCACTACAAAGTAAAAAATAATTTTAAATAACTTTTCCCATTCATTTCTTGGTCATATTTTAAAAGCTATTTATATGTATTATAATATTGGAAATCTTATAATTTTCATTTTTTCTATTTTGTTTTATTATCATCAATATATTAATTGCTTTATGTACATAAAAGCTTTGAAGTCGGCGCTTATCTTACTATGTCGAAATCTTTTTATTTTAATTTTTTCTAATTTATTTTATCATAAAAATATTATTAACTTTATGAATATAAAAGCTTCTTAGCGATTTTTTTCTTTCAGTTGGCAATTTTTGAGTACGCTGAATGTAGCCAATGTGTTCCATGCATTATTTGTGCAGCTGTTAGACACTATGTCATATTCAATATGAGCTTTACAAGCTCACCGAAACCAGTTTAGTGAGAAATTTAATATGTACAAAGCTTTTAAAATTACTACAGCGTCACCAAGGCACCAAATAGTGCAGGGATGGTAAAAGATCATGATTGTGTGTCAAAGATGACCGCCGACTTCAAAGCTTTTATGTTCATAAAGCAATTAATATATTGATGATAATAAAACAAAATAGAAAAAATGAAAATGATAAGATTTCCAATATTATAATACATATAAATAGCTTTTAAAATATGACCAAGAAATGAATGGGAAAAGTTATTTAAAATTATTTTTTACTTTGTAGTGATTTTGAAGTTGGTTTTTTTTTTTGTTAAAAAGTTTTTATTTCTTCCTTTTTAGAGAATATGAAATATTTTATGTAATTGTATTCTTGAGGAAAATTTAAAACATGAAACTTTGTTCTTAAAAAATTTATTTTGTTAATTCCTGAAAGTTTGTTGGGTATTATCCATTTCTGTTTCTTTACAATTTTTAGTGCCATGCCCTTTCTCTAATCCCGCCCACTTTATTTACCGCAACTTATAATGATTCTACCTAGCCCTGTGCCAAATTTCAGTTTCCAAGTATCAATATTAACCGTAATATAGTAGTTTCCTTAAAGTGCCACACCCTGTGTACAATCCCGCTCACTTTTTTAATGATTCTACCTACCCACCTTCCTACATGCCAAATATTAGTACGCTAGTGTTAATATTAACTAAGATATAGTATTTTTATAATATTGACACGCCCCTTTGTTTAATAACGCCCACTTTCTTTACAGTAATTTTTAAAAATTGTGTCTACCCCTGTTCTAATTTCAGTACCCTAATGTCAATACTATTCGAGATACAGTGTTTTTCCAATATTGCCACACCCCTTTGTCAAATAACGCCTACTTTATTGACTGTAATTTGTAATAACTATGCCTACCCATGCACTAAATTTCAGCACCCTAGTGTCAATATTATTCGATATATAGTGTGTTTCTAATATTGCCACACCCCTTTGTCGAATAACGCCCACTTTCTGTACAGTAATTTTTAAAAATTGTGTCTACCCCTGTACTAAATTTCAGTACCCTAGTGTCAATACTATTTGAGATACAGTGTTTTTTTAATATGACCACACCCCTTTGTCAAATAACTCCCACTTTATTGATCGTAGTTTGTAATGATTGTGTCTACCCCAGTATTTTTACTGTAAATTTCAGTACCCTAGTGTCAATATTAACTGAAATACAGTGTTTTTCTTATATTGACACGCCTCTTTGTCGAATATCGCCCACTTTTTTAAAAAAGGACCTCCGCGTTTATGGTATCTATCTGTTGACAAAAAATTACGGCAATCGGGCAAGTCCTTTAGGAGTTATCGATGTACATACATTTAAAAAAAAAAAAAAAAGCGGACAAACCAACGAACTTGAGAACCTCCTCCTTTTTGAAGTCGGTTAAAAATACAGTTTTTTTTCTAGAAAAGGAAATGAAAATAATGAACTTTATAAACAGCTTCCCATCTTATGAATCCCACTACACTAGACGAGATACTTGTAAGAGATATTTGTCAACTGATTTATCAACTTCCGAACTATTTTTTCTCTATAAGGAAGATATGATCCTGTTTCACTTTCTAAATTATCTAAGATTTTTAATACTCTGAATTTAAAATTGAAAAAGCCCAAAGTGGATATTTGCCATAAGTGTGAGATATTAAAAATGAAAATTGGTGTTGCTACTTACTAATTGAAGAAAGAGATAAACTTAAAAAAGAACAAACAGATCACTACCTCATTCTGCAAACGCCCATTATGGACATACAATATTACTGTTCATGATTGTATAAAGCGGCAGCCATTATTTTACATGTGGCATGAAGCAATAGGAAACCGTTGTGGAAATGAAATCGCATCTTGTCATCACTCAGACATCTTCTACACCCTTCATCTGACACTCAACGCGTTATTCTATATAGCGATTGCTGTTCAGGGCAAAATAAAAATTCATTTGTAGCTTCAATGTTTGAGAGTTTGACTGCAACTAAACAGTAATTTAGAGTTTATTGACCATAAATTTCTTCTTCCAGAACATACTCGCATGGAATGTGATATTGATCACGCACTTATTGAATAAAAAGGAAAAGCATTCCACTGTTAAAATACACCATCCTCGTGATTAGTATCAATTTGTGAGAACAGTTGGCGCAAAACACAAATTTGACTTAACCCATTAATGACAACGTATGATATATCATACGCGATGAAATTTTTTTACGCATTTTTCGAAAATTCCTCAAAAATCCACCGACAATGTAAAACTTTTGATTTCGACAATGTGAGAAACCTAAAGGAATGCTTTATCAAAAAGCACTGAAGTTGACGCCAAAAGCTCTTTTGCTTACATTTTTCGCGTCAGTTTTGTTCAGAATGATGAGCCCACCTAGTTCTGGTGGTGAGCATTAATGGGTTAAAGAAAATAAGAAAGTGTACTAGTACTTTAAGAACATAAACACAAATTCTTCAAAGTCGGTCCAGTTCCCGATCATTTGTGTCCAAACATACCATAGCACGTACAACACAATTGATCATAAAATGCTCAATCAAAGTTTTTTCGAATGTCAAATTCATATTTTTTATCTACTGTGTCTTAGCACTGCTATCTATAAAAGTGATAAATTTCACTAAAAAAATATTTCTTTTTAGTTGTTGATTGACACACATTTTGGGTTAACTCAGCTAAAAAGAATTGGTAATAATAAGTAATATTTTGTTAATTTTATTTTTTTTTTTTATTAAAGCGGAATACATGTTCAGCTCAGTGTACCTCGCCTACAAAAATCTTGAAAACCAAGAATCTTTTTAATTAGTTATGACCAGCTATGGGCAGAGATCCCTCTGGGAGCTTTGAGAGCAAAGGCTTATGTAGCAATACAAAACGCAACAACAAATCAAAGACAAAAGACAACCACAGAAACAACACAGAAACTTTAAATGTAGTGGTACCCATACCTGGTTATGACTTACATTTTATAAATTTGAAAAATGTTTTTTATCTTTAATTGTTTTGCGAAGAAATACATAGCTCTGCTTAAATGTTGTTACATTTTTTTATTTCCTTTGAAACACCCTTTAAAGCACTTTAATTCCATTGAGGTCAATTTGGGTCACTGAGCTTAACCTGTTGTTGTGGCAATGTTTATTTAATACTACGATGCGAAACGAATGATTGGCCGTATTTCATTCTCATAACGCCAACTGAAGCCATAAATCTACACACAAGGCTGAAGTATTCCACACTTTATCAAGCAGCCCAGAAGCCTTAAAAAGGAAAACTTTCGATTGTATCTCAAAAAGCTTAAGAAATAAGCCGTTAGTTGGAGTTTGGTGTAAACAATCTTCAACATACATATATACATACATAGCTATGTATATGGTATAAAGGCATTTTTCAAACATTGGTAGTTTTTCTTGCAAATATAAGTAATACAAGAAAAAAAATTAAAAATATATTGCATCAATGAGTGAAAAAGAAGAACTATTACAAATTTTGACATTTAATTTTTTTGCATGTTTCATGTATTTTTTGTTAATTTCATATTTTTGAATCTACAAAAATTGATTGCAGATAGAGTTTTTGAAGAGTCTTTGAATGAGTGCAAGAGCAGTACTTTCCAATGATGCAATTTCGATTTGGCTCGTACGCAGTACATACAGTTATGTTCATAAAAGTAGCAGTATTTTGTTTTAATAATAAATTTTACGCCATTTTAGTTGCTTTCTATTAGGTTTAGGTCCAGAGACTGAGCTGGCCAACCCATCAGTCGACATTCTTTCTCCCTAAACTATATTTGCGCCAGCTTACTTGTGCACTTCGGGTTATTATCCTGCTGATATATCCATTTCAGCGGCATATTTTTCTCAGCAAACGAAAGTTTAGTTTCTTCATGTATCTTAATATAAAAAAACTGATCTATGATTCCGGTTAGCGGATATATGTTATGGGCCCAACGCCGTGATAGGAAAAACATGTCCAAACCATAAGCTTAGCGCCACCATGTTTTACTGGTTAAACGGTGTATTTTGGATCATAAGCAGTATTAGCTGATATGCTCACGTATTGACCTTTTGATCCATAAAGAACTATTTTACTCTCATCGCTTGAGAGAATGTTTCGCAATTTTTCGATAGGCATCTCAGGGTGTGCTTTAGCGAAAGTTAGTCTTTTAATAACGGGTTTTTTTTTCCCGATAGATAGATAGAACGGGAACTGGAAGCTAAACTGGAAGCTAAACTTCGAGTCAACGCTTTCTTATTGTCACTAAACTAATAGACAGCTTAAGATTCTCTTTTATTTTTTTAGAACTGATTTGCGGATCTTGCTTTACCATTTGCACTATTTTTTCGATCTGTGCGGATGCTTTTTTCACGTTTTGTCCCAAGTATTTCGCGTTTCATTTGTCATTTTAAGGCATTTGAAATCATTTTGGAAGAGCAAGCAACGATTTTTTTCAATTTCCCGGTAAAGTTTTCCCTTCCTTTCGCAACTTTTTAATAATTAATATTTTTTTAATATTATTCTTCAGAACAGTGTTTAGAGTGGCCCATTTTCCTAAACAACTGAATGAAATCAATTAAATGCATCTATTAATAAACAATATTATTTATAAATAAATAATTGCTTACCTGTCGTCAGTATAAAATAAACTAATTTTGAAACAGAGAGCACAATTAAATATTGCTGCTATTATTATGAACAGTTCTTCTTGCAAGTGATCTAATGATCTCATAAAATATAATTAACCTATTTTTTGAGCGCTCGCGATATACTGTTATAACGGTATTTTCATGCAGTTAACTACAAGTAACAAGCCACTCAATTGGAAGTATTTTAATATATAATTTTGGCACTTTCATAATATAACGCATAACGCTGCTATTTTTATGAACACAACTGTACGTAAAAATTATATTAATATGCAAAAATCCATAAAAACGGCTCAAGAAATGACCTTTAATGATAGAAAATGACGTATGATAAAAAATATAAATGTCCAAAATGGGGAAAAATTTCTCTATAAGTTTTTAGCATAAGAGTCTGGGGACTATGTACGGTGCTTTGAATCTTCAGGAAATGTGTACCTTCTGATCAAAAAATATCCGAATTGCAATATCTTTTGAGATATTGTCAACATTTTTTTTTTCTGGGTTGGTACATCTGTCATATGGTGCTCAAATATCTGTTTGAGCGCCAATTGTCGGCAGTTTGTGCGTGATAGCTTTGTAAACAAGTCAGTGTTTGTTGTATTCTGCAATTTTTGCAATGTCGAGCATAGTTGAGCAAAGAGTCTGTTTGATATTTTGTGTTCCTACCATGATACAATTATACTAGGTAGGAGTGACAGCTTTTTCGTCTTGTTCCAAATGTCAAAAACAATATAAATTAGAGAACAAAAAAAAAATACAGCAGTTTCGACTATGTCGTAACACAAGACGTAGAATTATTCAATTCGCTTTTGATGACATCTTTTTTAAAACATATTTAGCAAAATATTAATTCCATACACCTGAGCATATGACCTTTAAAAGAGTGCCGAAGAGGGTTAATATGTATGACCGACGCCCATTACTTTTGCAAAAGGAACATTTTTGCCTATGACATCTATTCCCTCACTCCTTAAGGGGGCTCCCATACAAATTTTATTGTGTTTGTGCCGGAAAGGGTTAATATGTATCACCAACCCACATTATTTTTGCAAGGGAACATTTTTGCCTTTAACACTTATTTCCTCCGACCACTCCTTAGGGGGGCTCCCGTACAAATTTTATGGTTTTTGTTTATTTATTCCATACACCTGTGCATATGACCTTTAAGAGAGTGTCGGAGAGGGTTAATATGTATCACCGACCCCCATTACTTTTGCAAAAGGAACATTTTTTCCTTTGACACCTATTCCCTCCGACCACTCCTTAGGGGGGCTCCGAAATAAATTTTATGGCTTTTGTTTATTCATTCCATACACCTGAGCATATGACCTTTAAAAGAGTGCCGGAAAGGGTTAATATGTATGACCGATCACCATTACTTTTGCAAAAGGAACATTTTTGCCTTTGACATCTATTCCCTCCGACCACTCCTTAGGGGGCTCCCATACAAATTTTATTGTGTTTGTGCCGGAAAGGGTTAATATGTATCACCAACCCCCCATTATTTTTGCAAGGGAACATTTTTGCTTTTAACACCTATTTTCTCCGACCACTCCTTAGGGGGGCTCCCATACAAATTTTATGGTTTTTGTTTATTTATTCCATACACCTGAGCATATGACCTTTAAGAGAGTGCCGGAGAGGGTTAATATGTATCACCGACCCCCATTACTTTTGCAAAAGGAACATTTTTGCTTTTGACACCTATTCCCTCCGACCACTCCTTAGGGGGGCTCCGAAATAAATTTTATGGTTTTTGTTTATTCATTTTATACACCTGAGCATATGACCTTTAAAAGAGTGCCGGAAGGGGTTAATATGTATGACCGATCCCCATTACTTTTGCAAAAGGAACATTTTTGCCTTTGACATCTATTCCCTCCGACCACTCCTTAGGGGGCTCCCATACAAATTTTATTGTGTTTGTGCCGGAAAGGGTTAATATGTATCACCAACCCCCCATTATTTTTGCAAGGGAACATTTTTGCCTTTAACACCTATTTCCTCCGACCTCTCCTTAGGGGGGCTTCCATACAAATTTTATGGTTTTTGTTTATTTATTCCATACACCTGAGCATATGACCTTTAAGAGAGTGCCGGAGAGGGTTAATATGTATCACCGAGCCCCATTACTTTTGCAAAAGGAACATTTTTGCTTTTGACACCTATTCCCTCCGACCACTCCTTAGGGGGGCTCCCATACAAATTTTATGGTTTTGTCGATAAAACCGGAAACTGTCGATAAATAGATAGCAAGTTTAAGCAAACAAAAACATCAAATGTTGGGTTTATATTTCATGTAATTGTGTAAAATGTATATAAGTTAGAGAGTTCTAACATGAATTTTAGTCCGATTGAGGATCAAGCAGACCAACAAGTGCTAACATCAACATTGTACGATCAGGCCAAAAAAGTGATATAAATACCGACACCTGATCACTATCAACCACCCTACTTACCTCCGAGAATGACGTATTCTACGTCAAAAAGAAGAAAATAGAAAGTAAAATATACGGGCAAATGACAGTCGGTGCAAGACACTCGTGAGAAAATAGGCAGCTGTCACTCCTACCTTGTATAACACTGTGTGTCATTTTTTAAGTCATGGCAAAATAACCATATACGGACACCACTACGTGATAAAAGACTAAAAAAAAAAAGACCCGTGTCTCCCAATTTTTCCCAAAGTCATGCACTTTTTTGTTTATGGGCCGCCAAAGATTTGGGGCCTCGGTATCATTTTCGGTATCAAGAATAATTCCCAGGAAGTTTATATGTTCTAGAAATTTGTTTATTGAGATCTTAGGTAAATTTTTGTAGTTGATTGTTTCCTTGAATTTTGAACGGTTTGCTACCTATGGACCTGAACACGGAAAAAAAGGTAAAAAAAATCGAATTTTTTTAAGTTTTTTGCGATTTTGATCTGGAATTTTTGTTCTTTATGACAAGAGCTACAACTTTGCCTCAGAGACTAAATCGAAATTCTGAACGGTTTGCAAGATATGAGCCCGAGAAAATGATCACTTTTTTGCGAAAATCATACTGAGGCCCCAAATCTTTGGCGGACCATAAACAAAAAAGTGCATGACTTTGGGAAAAATTGGGAGACACGGGTCTTTTTTTTTAGTCTTTTATCACGTAGTGGTGTCCGTATATGGTTATTTTTTTTCGTGTTGCACTGTGTAATTGCATCATGGTTTCTACCAAAATACCATGTGGAGAATTGTGAAGAAATATCAGTATTGTGGAAAAACAACTCATGGTTTCTTCACGACACATCGGCCATAGGCTCACACATCATCTTTTACGCGACAATTTAATCAAAAATAACGTTCACACCGTTCCGCAAGCTACGTATTCACCCAACATGGCTCCTTATGACTTTTTCCTATTCCCACGACTCAATTTACCACTTCCGCGGAAAGTGTTTTGAAACGATTCAGACGATAAGGGACAATTCACAGAAGGAGCTGAAGGCGATTCCAAAATCAGCCTATGAAAAGTGTTTGCACGATTGTAGGAAGTGGTGGAATATGTGTATTGCTTGCAATGGAGATTACTTTGAATGATGATGAAAATGAATATCGATGTATAATTTAACCGTTTTCGTTTGTTTTATTGAAATATTCCGGGTATTTTCGGTCAGAAGGTTTGTTAGAGCAGGAAAAATATGACATTTCAATGAAATGGTGGCTTTTAAGGCTTGCGTCTCGGCAACACAAGCGTTGTCAGATGAAATTTGACATTTCAATTCGAAAATTTGACATTTTCTAACATAAATGTACTCAAAACTTTGTGATGTATGTGCGCTTATTGTGTTGTTTACAATGGTTTGAAAATTGTATTTCAGCAAAAAAATGAAATTAACACGTGAACATTTTCGGGCAATGAATTTTTACGGTTTTCGACGTGGATTAATTAGAAAAGAATGCATCAATCAACTTATTTCAACTTTTGGAGATGAACCACCTTACCCAGCGACTTTACAACACTAGTTCAATGAATACTCTCCAAGACGAATTTCTGTTGCGCTTGACGATATCGCAAAGCAATTCAATGCATGAAAATGTATGAGCGCGTCCAGAATAAAATCGCAGGTCGCTTTAAAGTACTTGCTATATAGAAGATTAAATTCGTAAAAACTTTACCTATAAATAACAACTGTACTTCTCTTGCGAAATTCATAAAAAAACTTAATTTGAGTCGAAAAAGAATAATTTTCTAATAATTTTAGTAGGTGAAAATTCCTCGTGAATGAACCATATTGTTCATAAATGAATTCAGATATTAATCATAAATGTTTATTTTTTGCATTCTTAAGTTCAATAATTAATTTTGTTTATCATATCAGTAGAGAAAATTTCTCATAAACGAACCAGTTTTTGTTCATAAACGAGTTCAGAAATGAATCAAAAAATTTATTAATAATCATATCGCTCATAACATTTATTAATAATCTAAAAAACATAAAAATTGAGTTTTGTAAAATTGTACAATTTTGGTAACGATATCTTCTTTAATTTTTGCAGGAGAGTAGAATTTGTGATTCATTCACCTCAATATATTTCCGATTAGATCGTATTACATATCGATAATCTCCAGTTTTTTTTGTCAGTTTGTATGGATTAAACCATGTTCATTATAGTAGTACTTGTATATTTGATGTTTTGTCCATATTTTGAAAATGGTGATTTAATTTCCGAATTGATTATAAATTAATTTTTAAGAGGCATTTTAGTCCGACGAATGATACAAAAAGGGTTAATTTATGAGTGCCAAAAATGTTTCTACCCGAAAAGTTTCATAAATGAATTCGAAAATGATAGTTTTGTTTCACTGGGTTGGCTCTCAGCCGCGAGTCTACTTTGTTTATGCTTACATGATCAGCACTTAAAGAGAGGATCGCTAGGTCGCCAGAGAAAAAATAAAATAGATTCTAAGTGGGCGAAGAAAGTTCGTCGCGATTGTCGATTGATGATTTCATTCTAAACAACTTCATACATTTTAATGTATTCTTTTGCTCGAAAGCATCGTCGTTCGACAATAGCTTTGATACCGCTCGGGATCTTACTAGTTATAAATACCTTTGTAATGTTTTTTTTTTTTGTTTTTTTTTCTTTAAATGTCACAAGATGAGTGAGTGACATAAAAATAAAGTGTCATTTATAGTTATTAATTAAACAATTAAGTTTAGTTTAATAATTTTTTAATAAAACCAGATTAAGTGAAAGAACAGTCCCTTCCTTCCGTCCTTGGTACCAATGAGAAAGCACACTCAAGAGGTACACAATCAAGCTACTAACTAGGTAGTAGTTTTTAGACAGCAAAATTTTGACATTTAAATTTGAGTTATCTGCATCAAATAGAAATGTTTTTAATAGTATTGTTTTTCCACTCAACGATTCAATTATGTGTGCTTAAAATGAATAAATTTTTATATGTCAAGTTTTACCGGTTTGATAGGGAAGGTACAAAGAGGCACAATGACATATAATGTCTGTCCAACACAGATACTTGACGATAACTCAATAACGTAAATACGTACACATACGCACATATTCGCAATCTGTCATTTGGAATCTTTGTTGCTTTAAAAAAACAAAAACACATTCATGCAATCGCCAATTTTAATCGCAAAATAATTGAAAATAAAGGAAAAGTACAAAAGACTAAACTAAAAATAACAAAATTAATGCTAGTTATCAAAATCTCGAAAAAAGTAATTGATAGCATTGGAGCTGTACTATATTTGGACAGCTTATGTATGACGGTCGTCTTAGATATCTTAACATTAACACCCAACAGCCAACAACAAAAACAGCCAAAAAAGACGACAGCTGACAATATACGCGACAAGGCGTAAGCATGAAATGTACTGGGCTTAGTTTCACCAACACTAAGTTTTAAGAATTTAAGCGTTTCAACTGGGAGCGTTTCAACATGTCAGTTGAATTTGACTTAAAAACAATTTGATGAAAACGAAAAATTATAATTAACTTGAACTTGAAAGTTCAACAAGCAATTTAATGGAATTAAATTAACTTAATTAGAAAATTGTTTGTGTCACAAAACTTGCTGAGTAGGTAACTAAGTAATAAAACTAAGAAATGTTCCACCAGTCATTTTGATTAAAATTAAATATAACTTGAAGTGTGCTATTTTTAAATATAAGTACGAAAAAATCAAGAAATTTAGGGGTTTTTGAATATAAATATCTTTATATGCACCACAGAGAAGAAAAACACGTTTGACAGGCCGAATATTAGTGGACAAATAGAACTGGTACCGGCTTCAAACTCATTTTTAAAGAAATTAAAAACAATTTAAGCAAAATCTATGTTTATCAAATTTAAATTTCTAATTTTTAATGAGGTGTTAAATTGTTTTGCAATTTAACTTTTTAATCATTTATAGAAGTCTGCAAAGCTTTGAATCAGACAATTTAATTGTTGCAATAAATATATTTTCCCAATGACTGTGGATGCTCTGATGGGTTTGGAGAAAAAAAAGTTTAAGTTTAATAAGAAATCATTTCATTGAATTAACAAGATCGAAATTATTACTCCCAGAGTTCAAAACTATAATATTTCAAAATGACAAGCATACCTTTTACCTTTCAGAAGTACAAATACAAGGTAGAGCAAAAGTAATTACACTATTGGAACACCCTATAACTTTTGCAAATGTCGCCAAACGTCAATTCGGTTTTGACATTTGTTTAGTAAACAAATGCAGAATACAAATCGACAAGTCACGAATCGGTTTACTCCGCAAGAACGCGGAATAATTGTTTCCATTTTTTTGGGCAATAATTTATCGGTTGTGTTGGCACAGCGTGAATTTCGTAGCAGATTTCTTGGCCGTCCGACAACCAACTGGACAAACACTGCGGCGTTTGGCCACTCTCCTTGAAGAGTTCTGGCCGTCCCCGGAGCAGCCGTTCTGCTGAGAATATCGCTGCTGTTACCCAACAAGTCGAAGAAGAGCCCGGAACATCGACCAGACGACGTGCCACGCAATTGGGCATTAGCCGGCGGTCACTACGCAGAATTTTGGTGAAAGATTTGAAGATGTTCCCTTACAAAGTACAGAAAGTACATCAGCTGTTAGCTGGTGACCGCCAACCGCGTGTAACCTACATTCCAGCCATCCTGCATCTCAACGAAGAGATGGAGGATTTTTCATCGAAAATTATCATGAGCGTTGAGGCTCATTTCCATCTTTGCGGTTACGTGAATAAACAAAATAATCGTTTCTGGGTCACCGAAAATCCGTTTCCATTTGCACTGGCCGGCCAAATCACCCGATTTAACCGCTCCAGACTACTTTTTATGGGGTTTTTTAAAGTCGCGGGTGTACGTCAACAAGCCTCAGACTCTTCAAACTCTTACGCTGCTAACACACGTAACAAATTGGCATAACAATTTTAAAATATGTATATGTTGTCAAATTATTGTCGCCATCAAGCCAATTGCCGATAGTGACGTAGGTGGCATAACAATTGCATGAAAAAAAGTGACATTTCTTTCAGTTTCAGCGTGTTTGTTTTTTTTACACTTTCCCAAGTAAACGTCAAATTTTGCCACTCTATGTCAAATTTCTTGCAAACCGACTTGCAATGTGATTTTTGCAAACAACTATGCTGGCAATTGAAAAGTTATGAGTGTGTTGGTAACAAAAGTTTAAATGTGTTGAAATTGCTATGACAAATTGTCTCATGTGTTCGCTGGGTTATGGAGTGACATAAAACGAGCCCGGTCATCAACTCTGGTGGCGGCCACTTGGCTGATATCATTTTTTCAACTTGGTGAAAATAAATTCTAATGGATTAAATAAACAATTTTCACAAGCAAAACCAAAGTTTTTCATTAAGAAAAAAAATACAGCGAAAAAACATTGGGTGATTACTTTTTCTCCACCTTGCAGATCTGAGATTAACATATTGGCAATATTCGAAACCCGAAGATCTCTTCCTTAGGACATTTTAATAAGTTACAAGGACCGTCAAAATTTGAGCATGAATACACTCTTTTGGTCTTTAATCCATTTTCTACCACGGGTAAAAATTTCTTTGTTATCAAAGCTATTAAGTGTTCCAAAATTGAACAGCCATAGCAAATGGGTTAAGCTACCAACCAGACAGAGATTGGTGCGAAGTTTTTTTGGCCAAAAACAAATCATTTTCTCGGATGAGGCCCATTTTTGGCTAAGCGGCTATGTCAACAAGCAAAATTACCACTATTCGAGCGACCACAATCCACAAGTATTCGACCAAGCATCAATGATTTTGAAAAAAAAAAAACTACAGCTGAGTCTCAGTGACTGTTTGTGGGGAGACATACGGAGATCATGCTCTCTCTGAAACAACTTGCAGAGAATGGTTTCGGCGTTTCAAAAAAGGCGATTTTGATGTCCAAAACGAAGAACGTGAAAGGCCTCCCCAAAGAAGTTTGAAGATGTCGATTTGGAAGAATTGTTGACAAACTCAACAACAACTCGCAGATAAGCTAGGCGTTTCTCGACAAGCCATTTCCATTCGTTTACGAGAGATGGAAAAGATTCAAAAGCTTGGAAAATGGGTACCACATGAATTGAATGATAAGCAGATGGAGAGACAAAAACCCATATGCGGAAATCTTGCTCGAACGGTACAAGAGCAAGTCATTCTTGCATCGCATCGTCACAGGGCATGAAAAGTGGATCTATTTTGAGAACCTTAAGCGAAAAAAATCATGGGCAGATCCAGACGCACCATCCACATCGACTGCAAAACCCAATTGCTTTGGTAGGAAGCAATGCTCTGTGTTTGGTGGGACCAAAAAGGTTTGGTCTATTATGAGCTCCTTAAATCGGGTGAAACGGTTAGTACTATGCGCTACCAGAAACAACTGATCGATTTGAACCATTCCTTGCTCGAAAAACGCCCCGAGTATCAAATTAGGCAGCACAAAGTCATTTTCCTACATGACAATGCTCCCTCGCATACGGCAAAATCCATTCGGGATACATCGGAAGCACTCAAGTGGGAAGTGTTGCGCCCCATGCTGCTAACACACCAGATTTGGCACCATCTTATTATCACTTGTTTTCATCGATGGGTCACGCACTTGGTGAGCAGCAATTCATTACCTACGAAGATGTCGAAAAATGGCACGACGATTGGTTCGCTTCACAAAAAATAAAAACTTTTACTGGTAAGGGATCCACAAACTGCCAGAAAGATAAATAAATGCATGAATACCGATGAAATATACTTTGAATGATATCTGTTTTGATGCTTTTCGAATAAAAGCCTTTAATTCAAGAAAAAAAAACAGCTGCTTCATACTTGTACATCAGTAGCTCGTTTCTGTAACTTTTGCGACAAATAGTCACTTTTTCTGACGTCACACTGTTTTGTTCCAAAGTACTCACTTTTGCGAAAGCTACTGTTTCTGTAACTGATAAGTGAGTAAATAGTGGTCCGTATTAAGAAAGGCACACAAGTGAAAGGGAATATATGAAATTGCAACAAGTTACAGAGGACTCTGTATGAAGTTTAATGTGGTTCTTTTACTTACTGATGTTGATATTAAATACACAAACCTTATCCACACATTGATCCAAGAATTCTTTTAATGCGACTGATTATGTTATGATACAAATTTTATGGAATGGAAGAAATCTCATGGAATAAATCTCATTATGAAATATTTCAGTTTATATATTAAAAAATATGTTCATTGTTATACAAATTATATTGTGTTAAAAATATATTCATATATACAGTAGAGACTCACAAAAGATGAGACTCGCAAAAGTTAAAATATACGGTAAAGCTAACTAGGCTTCTATCACCACAGTAAACTCTAAAAAGTTAACTTTTGTGTCAACTTTTCTGAGTTCTTGTTTTATCACCCTTTTGTTTGTTTTTATATATGGAGAAAAAGCTGTACAAATTGACCAACGTAAAATAAACTGTCCAATTAGTAGCTCTAAAAGCGAAGGCGAAAGATATCTTTACAGAAATCTACCCAAATAAAAAATCATATCGCTGGTTTTCGATCGCGACGAACATTCGCCAGATTAGAATCTATTCTATTTTTTCTGTTTGAGTGCTCTCAAACATGATAAGTGTTGCCGTAATTTTCCTAATGATGGGGTAAGTTCGGTGCTATTTTCTTAAGTCTTATTATCTTCTGACATTTGTTGTCTGTGTTTCTGTTTTCTTCATGTCAATTATGCATACACAAAACAAAACATTCTAACAAGTCAGTCTGTATAGTTCGCCAATCGCTAATCGCTTTCATTCTGGACGTGTTCTGAGCGATTGGCGAGAAGAGAGGATCGCCGATCGCCAATCGCTTTGATTCTGTTCGGGCTCTCAAGCTACTCGACTCGCATATTTTAAGTTACAGAAACACTTTGGCTGTCGCATTCCTAGAAAAATTGAATTGAAACATTCGAGACGAGTCACAATAAAAATTGAAACTGGGCCTTAAGACGACTTGACACCCCTCGATTATTTTTTCTGGGGCCACGTCAAGTCATTTATCTACGCTCATAAGCCAACTACTTTGGACAAGCTCAAGGCCAACATTAGAGACGCTATTGACATTATAACACCGCGCGCCGCACATATTGGAGCGAGTCATCAAAAATTGGACCTACTGCTTGAAATGATGTGTTACATAATGGCATGAATTTAGATTCAAAATAAAGTCAGTATCAATTTGATATCCCACACCGTTGTTTTATTTAAATTTATTTTCCTATCGGTCTTATTAGGTCACTCTTGACAATAAAAGAAAAAAAAGTGTTAAGACCAAACATCTTAATGTAAATCAATTTTCTTGATGTTTTATTTTCGGAAACGTTTCATAAACACAAAGTTTTTGGAAAAATTTTTCTCGTGTCGCAATTGCGACATTCACAAACGCAAAGTATTACAAGGCAAAATAACAGATGAATTTTTGTTTTTTTTTTTTTTGTTTTTTTAAAAACTGAATTATTATATTATTTCTCACACCCACAGCGAAAAAAAAAATTAAGTCTCTGAGACAAAACTACAAAAAAAAAACAAAAATAGCATCTTACATAAAAATAGAATTAATTTTACACTTGATAGTACTGCAGATTTTGCCACAATTTGACTGAGAATGTCAATTGCAAGAATGAGCAATTACACGAAGAACAAGAAGCTGAATTTCAAGAAATTAATTAACGTAGATAATTTATTTCAAAAATAATATTAAATACAAATTTTCAAACGGCGACAAAACCATTTTTCAAAACAAAAAGCAAAAACAACTGTGAAATAGTAATTCACCATTGTGTCAGCTGATGTCACCACAGTAGAAACTCAACAATATGCAGCAAAACTACAATATTTTTTAGCTATTTTTGTTAGAATAGAATAGAATTTTATAAAATACACAAAAAAAAATATAAGAAAGTAGCAAATTCTTGTGTTGCAGACACTTTTCATTAATTGCTTATTGTACGAGTAGATGTTGTAGTCATTGGTGTTGTTGTTGTTATTGTTGAAAGATATTTAAATTATTATCTGAATTTTTTTTTATATATTTATCAATTAAATTACCTTTTTTGTTTTGAAATTTTGTTTTGAAATTATTCCTTTCAAATTGGTTTTATGCAAAACTGTCTGTTAGGTACAGTTCGGTCTAAAAAAACCTTACAACAGTTGTGTGTTCACAATAAGTCAAGCACTTCACTGGTTTACACCTTTTTTACTGCGTTGCTTACACTTGCGTTTTATTTTTTTACTCTTTAATTTTACACGCAGCGCGTATTTTTTTTTTTTTTTTTTTTTTGTTTTATTTGAATGTCTTCAAATTGACCGTAGATACTAAAGAGATTAAAGTTTAACACTCAAGGATTTGAACTGGTTTCGCGCGATCACAACTCCACAAAGATTTCAACAACACTGAGCGTTGCGGAGCGGGTCGTCTGTGTTTTTGTAGCATAGAGGAATGAACAAAATATTTAATTCGTATTTATTATTTTTTTTTTTAATTTTACTCTTTCTGGTTGTTTATTTTTTGTTCGTATTTTGTTTATATTCGGTTTTAGTTCATGTTGTTGTTGTGGTTTGATGTTGTTGTTGTTGTTGATGTTGTTGTTGTTGTTGTTGTTGTGGTTGCTGTTGTTGTTGTGTTTGTTGTTGTTATTGTTGTGGTTGCTGTTATGCTAGCGTAATCTTCAAGTGCAGCCCATAGTAGCCGCAACAGAGAAGTAACAACAACAATTACAAAAACAATAACAACAACAACATAAACAACAACAACATAAACTATAACAACAAAAACAACAACAACAACAAGAACAACATAGATAATACTACTCGAACGATATTTAATAATTATAACAAAATATTATACTGTGTAGAACAAAAGAAGGCACAAAATACTTGCCGCAGTCTCGCTGAGGCAGTGTCATAGCACATGTTCTCCGAAATGTGGTTTGTTTTTGTTTTTGTTATTGTAGTATTTTGAGAAAGTCTGTTTTTGTTGCGCCTTCTTTTCTTGGCAACCTTGATAGGATGAAAGCAAATAAATGAACCAAGATGATGATCTCCACACAATTGGGTTAAGTATCAACAAACTCTGTGAGGTAGACAAATAGAGATAGACAAAGACGAATCGAAACTATGAAAAGAGAACAGATCTACACCTTTTTCAATTGTAATTCATATTTTTCAATTGTAATTCATGAAATCCCAATTGTAATTCAAATATTATCAAATGTAATTAAAATATTATCAAAAAAAAATTAAAAATTATCAAATGTAATTCAAATATTATCAAATTTAATTCATATCATATTAAAATGTTAAAGTGTACATCATAAAATAGGACAAAAATTGGGACAAGAATTCAGTGAAGGATTGGGACAAGATAAGATGTAGATAAACCTAAAACAATATTTAGAACAAGATTGGGAGAAGGATAGGGACAAGGAATAGAACAACGGTTTGGACACCCTTATGACAAAATTTAACACAAAGTTTAGAAAAGAAGAGGGATAATGATAAGGAAAGGAATTCGAACAAGAATAAGGTCAGAAATTTAGACATGAATTAAAACAAGTTTTTGGTCAAGAGTTAGGACACTTATTAGGGTAAACATACACATACATAAAAGTGATGCGTGCTGCTCCATACCTAATATCGCTCAAACTGTAATTATTTCTTACTATTATAGTGCTTTTTAAACTTTTCAGCCTGAAAGTATACACAGAAAATTTATTTTTGTAAAATGATATGCATAAATCGAACAAATTGTTGAATTTTTTACTCTAAGTGGATCACAAACCGTCGCACAATGGTTCCATATCCAAAAAAGACGGCCAAAACCTAATTTTTTAAGAAATTTTACAAACATTTTTTACTTCAGATATCTTTTAAGATAGACAAAGGAAAAAAACTGCGTTTTCAATTTTTTATTTAAATTTTTTTTAAGAATTTTTGAGGCCTTCAAAGTCTGACAAAGATTTAATAAAAAAAAAATTCGACAATTTGTTCGAATATTTTAAGCCAATTTCGAATACTTGTTGTATTTTTTGTATAAGTAATTTATAATGTTTTATATTTTCGTGTATTGGAGCAAAACTTAAGTAATCAGAAAAAAAGTAAAACTTTAAAAAATATGCAACCACTTTTTTTAAAAAAATACAAAACAAAATGCGCATTTTTTAAAATATTTGACTCAGTTAAAATGGGAAAAAGTTAAAATGGAAAAATGGGTACCACATACCACCCAGCATACACAAAGTACTTATGCACGGTCCTTCTGTGGCAAAGAACAGCATGCTCCATTGGGTCAGCTATCTGAAGAGGTTCTTGAAGCATCACATAAATATGCAAACAAATTTTTAATCTTAATATTTGAATTTTTTCAATATAATCTTAACATTTGTATATTTGTTCTCAGCCAAAAATAAATTCCGGGTAACTTTCTCGGCATATTGGCAGTATATGTAGAACCTAAGTAGCTTGAGTGGATCACAGTGTAAAGTCATACAAAAGGCTACTGATGAGTTGGTGTAGCGACCAATGAAACAGTCTGTATAGTCAAGCTGTGTGGTTGGCTCTATACAGAGCCGTTGTTGTTGTTGTTGGTTGTTGCCTTCTTTGTTCTTCATGTTGTCTTGTTGTCAACATGCTTGGCCTAAAGCTCAATAAATTTGTTTTCAATTTTTTCAATATATGCGTAAAAAATTAGAAATAATAATGCCAGGAGGATGTCACGGTTGGCTACAAATGAAGATGTTTTTAATAGGTGCCTGTTATATTCAGACCCGAAAATCTCTGTCGAGAGACATACCAAAAAAAAAATTAAACATTTACCACCAGATATTTTACTTCTATTAGAAGAATAGTTTTTTAATATAAATATTAAAAATAAACAAAAAAAAAACCAAGTTTCCATAATTTTGTTATTGTGTGGACCTCAGATTCATTATAATGAACATTAAAAAAGTTATAAAATCTAAAATTTTAGAAAGTTTAGCTCAGATATTAGTTCATGACCGTCAATTGGAATTTCAAAGTTATTATAAAAGTTAGCATATATTTTTTAGCTGCCATTTTGAACATTGAATTTTTGACTTCAGATTCATGATCAGAGACCCCGAAAACTTTTTGGGCACTAAAATTGCGCTGCATAACATAGTTATTATAAAAATTTGCATTTTCATGACCGTCATTTGTAAGTCGCCATTTTTAATTTTAAATTTTTGATTTCAGATTCGTGATCAGCGACCCAGATAACTTTCGGGGCAGCAAAATTGTACTACATAGTATAGTTATTATAAAAATTAGCATGTTCATGGCCACCATTTTGAATTTCGAATTTTTGACTTCAGATTCGTGATCAGCGACCCTAAAAACGTATAAATCATCATTTCATGCTGATTAGGCAACGCCTTGAGGTTTTAGCCGTCTTTTTTCGATTTGGAACCATTATGCATCGTAGGACGGTCTTTTATACTATTTAACTATATAAAACAAATACTTCATATTAGATAGGGTTAAGGTCTGGGGATTTTCGGAATAATTCATGGAGAAGTTACCCTGTGGAGAATATTTCACGTATCCTGTGGAGGAAAGCTATTTTTTTTTATTATTTTCGCCGTATGCTTGAGATCGTTATCTTGCTGGAAGATCCAAGGATTTCAGGTGGAATACCTATTCAGTCAAGTCTGCCTTGGTTCGAAATGGAGTGATAGATTCGTGGGATGGAAAGGGCAATCAAGTGAAACACGTGTAGGATGTTCTAAGCGTGGTGAAAAGCCAAATAAACGTGTGAATTTTCGGTCGTTATTCTTGCCCTAGTAGACAGTCAATAACAAGTTTGGTGCAAAAATTTGAGTCAACATATTCGTTGTGTGATGTTGCCGTGCCAGTGAGATAACGGGTTGGTCGAAGTGTCGAAAATATCGCTGCCGTTCAGGTCAATTCCACGGCGTTCTCAAGAATTCGAGAAAGACCACTTTTGCGACGTACAAGATCAAGCTGGCTCAAGAATTGAAGCTGATGGACCATTTGAAGTGACGTACGTTCTCCGATTGGGCTCTGGAAAAGATGCACCAAGATGATGAATTTCATCGCAATATCATCTTCAGTGACGAAGCTCAGTTTTGGCTCAAAGGGTTCGTCAATAAGCAAAGTATGCGTTATTGGTCGGGTGAAAATACACATGTGCGTCATGAATCACCACTTCATCTACAAAAAATAACTGTTTGGTGCAGTTTGCATGCCGGCGACGTCATTGTACCATATTTTTTCGTCGACGATAACGATCGTAACATTACTGTAAATGGTCATCGTTGTCGCGCCATGATTACCGATTATTTTTGGCCCGCATTGGAAGATGTGGACTTGGAAGCCACACAGCATACGTTACAATCGATTTATTGAAGAGTAAGTTTGATGAGTGTGTTTTCTCAAGAAATGGGCCAGTCGATTGGCCTACTCGCTCGGGCAATTTAACGCCTCTAGACTATTTTCTTTGGGGCTACGTCAAGTCATTGGTCTATGCCAACAAGCCGACGACGTTGGAAGAGCTCAGAACGAATATTGAACACGAAATAGCAGCTGTTTCAGCCGAAATGTGTGGCCGAGTCATCGAAAATTGGGTCCAACGAATCAACCGCTGCATACGCGCCCGCGGTGGCCATATGAACGAAGTCGAGTTCTATTCATAAATGTTTTGATTGTACTTCAAGCCGATAATAAAGTTTTTGAAATATCTGAAATGGTTTGCGTTATACTTAAAAAAAAGTTGTGAAGTCCTTAATGAAAAACCCTTTATTAGGATTAGACCGTCGTTACTGATTTTCCCTCCCTTTACCAGGGCCTTGCGTACCTCCTGGGGTACACGAATAGGTAGGTTAGGAATCAATGCTCTGCAGTGAAGACGCACGCTTCAACGTTTTAAATTTAAATAAAATTAAGAAACTGCGCGTGGTGAAATGAACGTGACTTTTTATCATCGTTTTAATAAGAATCATAATTTTAGCAGTCACAAAAAAAGTTTCTCGACACCTGGCTTATAAGCTCATAATAATTACATACTTCAGAAAAAGAAACGAAACTATTCTCTTAGCTATATAATGTTATCTTTCAAAGAGCTTTTCTAAAGTTTGAAATTGTTGTTCATATTTCATTTACATATATTAAGAGAGCTTACATTGAATTTAATTATGATAACGACGTACAGCTCTTTTGTAGCAAATGAATGTTCTCAGTTTTTAATCCAATGCATATGAAAGCTTTTGGATCATTTTATTGCATTATTATAAAATTTCAATGCATTTCGTTATAAAATTTAAATATGTAGTTGTAGTTGCATTTTTCAATTTGCGAATTTTAATGCGTAGAAATAATTTTAATAAAAGCAAATTAACTTTTAAGTTGGCACCAGGTAAAAAATTTGCCGCCCCCGGGTGGGCTCGAACCACCAACCTTTCGGTTAACAGCCGAACGCGCTAACCAATTGCGCCACGGAGGCCACGGAACCAGCAATGTGCATTGTTGTTATTTGTTAGCTTTATTTTATGTATAAACATTACAAAGCATGCAAAAAAATTGCAACAAAAACTTGAACAGAACAGAAGTGAATTGAGGGATAAGAGAAGGGGGGAAACTTTCGTAAATAAGTTGGAAGTCGCATCAAGTTAAAAATTGAATGGTAAAAGGGGGTGAACGGTTAAGAACTATATAGTTTTTTAGTGATTTTCATGATTTTTTTTTTTTTTTTTTTTTTTTTGAAGTGACAACTTTACAATTTACCGCGCAGGTTTACAAAAAAGTTGAAAAATGCATTTTTTAAAAATGCATCGTCATAACATGGAATTGTTACTCGCTGAGTATATGTAGGTGTTATGATAAAAATAAGATACGACAGTACAAGGTTAGTTCTTTCACTTTGTGACAAATGGAAAAAAAAATAAAAACTTATTCGGCACGCGAAACAAAGCTGCTTAAGCAACGAAGCTGCCAATTTGTTGCATGCAATTATTACACGCTATATAAAGACGTTACGGTAAAAAATATTACACGCCTGTAAAGGTTGGTTCTTAGCCCTCACGATAAAAACAGACAAAAAATTCATGGTGTCCTGAGGCCGCGGAGGAAGCCGCTCCAAAATCGAAAATGCAGCAATAATGCAACGGCGTTGCATGGAATTATTACTCGATGTGTATATGCGCGACGGTTAATGTTCTAAATAAAAAATTAAGGATTTGTACATTTGTATTTGTATTTATTGGACTTAAGAATTAGTACAGTAAGATCAATAAAGTTCTTTTAGCGTACAACAATTTAAAAACATAATTTAAGGACATAATAGTCAACAAGAATAACATGGTCTTGGAATAAACAAAAAAAAAAAAAGTATTATGCAACAGCAGCTTATGCAACAAAAATGTTATATTGCTTCATGGAATTATTACTCGCTGAGTAGAAGCCCTACGAAAAATTTTATTTTACGACTGCAAAAAATAGTTCTTTGATCTTATAAAGGAAATATAAAAAAATGTTTGCAATCACGACACCACGGAGGCCACCGCTTAATGTAGTAAAAATGCAACAGCAATAAAAAAACGTTGCATGGAATTATAACTCCTTGGCTATTGGCGCTACGGTGAATTTTATAGAGCACTAGCATAACCGTTCCCAGCGTTACTTGGGAGTATAAATATGATATGAAAACATATTTTAAATAAACACTCAAGAACCAAATATGTTTCATTTTATTTATTTAAGAATATTTCTTATTAAAATAAAGAGTGGCTTCTTATTGAAAAAAAAAGAGTTTCATCTTAGTAAAATCAAAATAAATACGATATATTGGACTTATGGCAACACTGCAGCACGAATTAATTGAGTACAACCATGGTGTAATAATAAAAAGGTGTTAGTGAATTTGACACTTCTCTCTCAACATGATAAATTTTTTCGCCCCGCTCCTGTCAAAAACAGCTGATGGTGAATTGGAATGAAAATAAATCAGCTAACGTGCAGTCGGTCGAAGCTCAATACCATGTCCACTTCTTTTGATGGCTATTATCAGTTGAGGTATTGAACTTCTTTCATGGCATTCGATATTTGTTTGAAGCAGTCGATGTGAATGTAAAACAATTTGCATGCTGGCCAAAGCTTCACGCCGGTGGCACCTTCCAGCGCACGTTTTTGATCAAATGGCAAGACCATTCAATGGCGAACTTGGCAAATGGGCGAAGACAACTGCAATAACTTTTTATCAACACAACACGGCACAATTAATTGAATTAAATATTTATTTAAACTTTATTCGCACAATAACCTATAAAAACTATAACACATCATCATCTAGCAACTCAAACAAATAACACAATTTGGCAACTATCAACGGCTCCTCTCTTTTGCTCACAAGTTTTTGACAGAAAGAAAGCTATTCTTGGTGTTGTCAAAAATTCACTAACACCTTATTATTATTACACCATGAGTACAACTATCCACTCAGTGTTGCCAGGAAAAAATATTTCGAATCGTAACTTTTGCTTTCAGCCTGTCGGATTTTCATCCCGTTTGTCGGAAGGAAGACATATAAAATGCAATATAAATGTGTGATCCACATTTAAAGTTTATTTATTTAAATAAATTACTTTTTTTACATCATCTATTTCTTTAAGCAACGTTATACTACAAACATACAAAATTAGAGAATTTGCTCTGCATAATTTGAGCTAGAAAGACCACTACTTATGCCTTAAGAGAATAGTAGAAATTATTATTAAACTCGTGCATTTATTTTCCAACCATAATTAACTAGTGTTTTACGTTTTTTAATCAGAAATTTATCCATATCCAAATATAAGATGTTTATCCATATCCAAATATAAGATGTTTTTTCATCCACGACGCAGTTTAGCACAAACATAACAGTAAATAATTCAAACGTAAAGAAAAGTTTTGAAAGCAGGGTAGCGAAAGTAATTGCCATTCCTTATGTTGACATTCGTGGTAAGAAGTGCTGCCAACGATTTTTAATTAAAAATAATGCTTCAAAGTTGCCACCATTTTTTTATTTAAAATTTGTTTTTTATTTCATATGCATACATAAAGACATATATGTGAAATCTGACGTCGGATCTATTTTTCCTGAAATCGTAACATTTTGAGGAATTTCGGCCTAATATCGGATCATCGTATTCAAGGCTAAAAATCGTAACAAATCCGATATATCGGACCATCTGGCAACACTGTATCCACTTAAGATGGTAGTGCGGTGAGTTGTAGACTTTCACCTCTCTCTCTCAACAAAGAGCGTGAGCTATTGTTTTCTGGTATTTTGTGCTGCTTATACAATGGCAGCATGGATTAATATGCATGAATTCTTAAATAATTAAATAAAAAGTTTTACCAAAAACGTAGTACCCAGTAGCAGGGTCGCTTATAATAGCAATTGAATAGAGAAACAATTATTAAAATCGGTTCAGCGGTTACCCCGTGATTGAACGATAAAAATCCGAGAGAACCCTTTTATATAATAGTATAGATATAGATATAGATATAGATATAGATTAATAAAGGCGAAATCTTCAGCCATATGAACGATAAAAATAAAAAGAAAATTAGTGGTGTCATGAGGCTACTCGGGGAACAAGCAAGATTCAAAGAAGGACTTAGCTGAGGATTGGGATAAGAATTTGGACAACACTTAAGGGCCTCCGGGAGTATTTAAAAAAAATAAATTACACTTTTTTAAATTTTTTTTTTTTTTGTAAAGCTGTGTTTTATTTTAGACCAAATTTTCTTACATTATTAAAGTTTAACTATTCAAAATTTATCCCTGATATCTTGGTCCAAAAATATTCGGCGAGAACGCAGAAAAATACAATGCCGCATAAGAGCTTAAATTTTGTGGTGAGCAAGATATCTGGAGACTGGTTCATCTGAAAAAATAAAAAAAAATTATTTCCGGTTTAGTAAAGAGTTCTTGTGCGTTTAATCGTTTATTTTTGAATAATATTAATTTTTGACAAAATGGCGGCCGTAAAAAGAAAATTTTCATTTCTTATGTACAAAATTTAGGTCGTTTTAGGTTATAAATCAAAAAATACGAATACTAAAAAAAATCGAACGATTAAACGCCCCTTAACGAGTCCTTAAGTAAGTGTCGAAAATTTGGTTGCAATCGGATGAGTGGTTTTTGAGCAATCTTGCTCACCGCAAATTTAAGATATTTCGTGGCATTGCACTTTTCTACCTTATTGACGAATATTTTGGGCCCAAAATGTCAGGGATGAATCTTGAATAGTTATACTTTTATAATGTAAAAAAAAATTGGGCTAAAATAAAATACGGCTTCAAAAAACAATCTCAAAAAAGTGTAATTTCTTTTTTTGAAATACTCCCGGAGGCCCTTAAAACAAGAATTAGGAAAAGCATTGGGACAAGAAAATGGATTCGGACAAAGACAAAGTCAAGAATTTGGACATGTATTAAAATAAGAATTTGAACAAGGAATAGAAAAAGAGTTAGAACAGGGATTTGTTCCAGTATTAACACAAATATTCAGGCAAGTATAATGTCAGAAACATATGAATGCATACGAACAAGGAAAAGGATACGGATAAGAAAAAGAACGAGAGTTAAAATACGTTGTCACATCAAAACCTACGGATGTGTCCATTAGAGTGGGTAGAAAAAAAATTTTAAAAATATAACCTCTAAGCAACCCCAAAAACAAAAATTTGGACCCCCGGAAAAACCGCCAAAATGGTATTTTTTCATAATATTGGACATAAAATTCATAAGTTATGGGGAAAAAATAACATTTTGGCGGATAGGTCCAAAATAATTTTTTTTTCTTTTTTGGAGTTGTTTCGAGGTCATCTTTAAAAAAGGGGCGTACTTTTAAAACTTTTTTATGGAGACCGACCCACTGACACAACCAACTGCATTTTTTTTTTTTGTCTTTATACACTCTATTTTTTCATTTTGATTAATAAAAAGACTTCCTAGACCTATCATTTCTAGACATGCTAGCCAACAAAACAACAAAAAATCTCGCCGATCGGAATTTTTTTTTTTTTTTTTTTTGTTTTGCACTTTACGAAGGATCATAAAAAGCTAGGTCAAAGTCCTTTCAAGGGCTGAAATGACCACTTATTTATTTATTTTTATTTACTTTACGGAGGAAGATATTCAATCGTTCATAACATCAGAAGGAATAAAAATTTTTAATTATAACTTTGGGAACATACTTTTGAATAGTTTTACTAACAATTTTTGGAATAAAAAAAAATTAAATTTTTCAAGTCATCTAAACCCGTTACCCCCCTTAAAGAAATTTTTAAGCAACCTGTTTGACTTACTAACAACCTCTCTTAGTTATAATTTTTGCACACTTTTCATCAATAAGCTTTTCATATTTAACTAATAAAGCTTTATTAGAAAATTTAAGAGTATTTTAATCGCATGTAAGAACGCTTAGATCGTGCGCTCACAGCTCAAATTGTTGTTGACATCGACGACCTTGTTAGTCGCGTACTAGCTTAAGCTTCGAGCGAACGTTCGTTTAATCTCTAGGTAACAAGGTTCTTTTCTATTATTTTGTAAAATAAATAATAAATATCTTTCCTATAAAAAGGATAACTTGAAAATGGCAACTTCCTGGTGTGGTCGCAACTTCAAGCAACGCGTCTTTGCCAAGCACCCACCAACACTGTGCTACAATAAACCAGCTGCTGCCTGCGTTTCACACACCGAATACGATGAACGCCGCTTTGAGGCCATCATGGGTGAATTGATCGAAACGCTAATTGTCCCAAAGCGTACAGCTCGTACCTTTACAATGCAAGCGGGCGATCTTTGTCGCATGACCGTTCACGAAGGCTCGCAGGTAGGTGACGTGAACTTCTGGAATCTGGATAATACCAAGGAGCGCTTCTACTCGGGCAAGACACGCCAGCTACATAGCACACATCTAAAAGTCTACGATCGGCTCTGGAGTTGCCTGCCCTATTTGCGCCCCATGGCGACGTTCGTCTTCGATTCCTTAGCCGCGTACGGTATCGATGAGGATGGTGGCTCATTACATGATGTAGTGGGCACACGTTGCGATGATTACACATACAAACTGATAACGGGTGAGGATCGCTCGAATAGTTGCCACAGTTCGCTGACCAAGGCGGTAATCGAAGAGCGTGGCATGACGGAAGACGATGTGCACGATGTCTGGAATATATTTATGTGCACGGGATTTACACGGGTACGTTGGTAGCATAGCTTATCAGGTGAAACATTATAAGCAAGTACATATTTACTCATTGTATGTAAATATGCCCTTCATTTTAACCGAAAAGCTTATCTAGCTGCTGCTTATGTTGATAAGATTTAAACAGATTGTTGCTAATTTGTGTTATATTTTTTTTTTTTTTTTTTTGTCAGGACACGCAACAATATTTCTGCAAGCCGAGTCCAGCAAAAAAAGGAGATTTCATTGAATTCATAGCCGATATGAATTTGTTGGTGGCTTTGAGCGCCTGTCCACATGGCGATGTATCCATACCGGTTGGAGTAAAAGTACCCGAGGAGAATTGCCACCCTCTAAAGGTGGAAATATACCGCAAGAAGTAAACAAAAGTAGGAATGTTTCACTTTTTTTTTTTGTTTTTCTTTGTTTGCTTAAACAAAAAAAAAGAGAAACAACAAGCATGCTGCATGACTTCTTAACTTAAGTACTAAGTTTATACATTTTATATGGAAATATAGCCTTTTATATACATTCAATATAGCAAAATATACAGCATTTCTTCTGCTGATTCATTTATATTTATTTTTATTTTATATTATTTATATTATTTATCAATTTCACACGCAAAAAATTGTTATTCGACCGTGACAGGACTCGAACCTGCAATCTTCGGATTCGAAGTCCGACGCCTTATCCATTAGGCCACACGGTCCACATATTAAAGTTAACAATTCAGTCAGTAACTAAACGCATTAATCGTCCTTTGCCACAAAGGATAGCAATATTAAGGGTAGTTTAAGGATAATTAACATCCTTTTGTATACAGGAGCATGGCTGTCATTTAAAAAAAGAGCTAAAAAAATAAAATGTCTGTACTCTTAGATGCTATTTTTAAATTTCTGTCAATAATAGAATATTTTTAAACATGTCCATACAATAGAACACACATATTTGTGTGCAAGAACTTAAGAAGTAAGGGGTAGCTCAAGACAGTCTAAACAAGGAAGTAGCATGAAAGGCTGTCCTTAGCCGTGTGTATGTCAAAGCAATTCCACAAAACACCAATATGTTTAAAGAGTGAAATTTTGTATATGCTTTTTGACGGTTTGGTTCAGCAGAAATAACATAGAGGACTCTTTCTTCGACAACATAGATTGATCTTTGACACCATGATGGCAACTGCTTAATGCAGTAGAAATGCAACAACGATAAAAAAAACATTGCATTGAATTCGGTGACTATGAATGCTACGGTAAATTTTATGGATCGACAATGAAGGTGAAGTTTTCGGGCATATGATAAAAATAAGAAAAAAATTTATGACGTCAAGAGGCTCCGCAGGGCCTACACTTAATGTAATGCAAATACACCATTGTTGCATGAATTTATTGCATGGCGTTAAAATAAATATGAATGCACTACAGAAAAGGAAAAGCAAGATAAAATCAAAACCAAAACCAAAACCAAAAGCAAAAGTAACAGCAAAAGCAAAAACAATAACAAAACGTTGACTTTGCCACATCAATACCTCCTCTTGCTAGATATACAGACAACTTCCTTTTGTTTTCTTCTAAAAAACTAAACATTATCAATTTTTTCAATTTTTTCAATTTTATTGAGACTTTTTTTTTTCAAATAATTACAATTTTAGTTATTAGTTAAATAATAGGATGACATGAGAACTTAGAACTATAGTTGTGTTGTTCTAATAAGGAATAAGTGAAAGCAACTTGCTTTGTGTAAAACTAGAATACATACATATGAGTATTGTTGATTTTGAGATCGTGATATAATGCTTGCTCCCGGCATGGGTTAGTATGGTAGAGACGTGTTGTCTCTATATATACTTAAAAACTAAACAAAACACTTAAAACTATTCTTAAAGCTAAGACATTTTCTTTTTTTTTTTTTTTTTTTTTTATTTTTATTTATAAAAGAATTCAATGAAGAAATTTTATATATAAGAGAAAATGAACAACGTTCATGTACAATGTAATTAGCCCCTGAGGGTGTTGGGAAGAATTTTATTATAAAATTCGGGTAGCAGTGGAGAGTCAAAGTTAAGGTCAGTTTCAATTTCTTCATTTAAGATGCCAATTGGAGACAGATAGTGCACAGAAGACCAGTTGAAATTTTTTTGAAAGTCATAAATATCTCTCAGTAAGTCATTTTCATGAAATTGAAGTCTATCTACAAATTTTTTTTGTAAGGATAGAGCATAGCGACATAATGGATTTATAATGGCTTTCCTGTAAATGAATTTATTTGAGTAACGTTTGTGTAAGGATTCAAAATTCTTATTGACACAACGTCTTAAAACGTTACGCTCTAAAATCTCTAATTGTTTGGCTACTGTTGGTGAAATTGAAAACCAGATAGGAGATGCGTATAGCATTACTGAGCGGATGCTTACTTTGTAAATCAGAAGCTTTGTATCTTGGCTTAAGTATTTGTTGTTTAGAAGTTTAGAAAACATACCAGTTAACTTATAAGCTTTCTTTAGGTTCAGCCTTGCGTGTTTATTAAACTTAAGCAGATTATTAAATTCTATACCAAGATACTTAATGTTATTTTTGAAAATTATTTCTGAACCGTCTATGAAAAGTTTCAAATTTTTACTTTCTGGCACAACTGACCTTCCGCATTTGCCAGACGCATTTCTTATACAGATAGCTTCTGATTTTGAAACATTGATTCGAATACCCCAGTCATTGTAGAATTCATTGATAATTTGAAGGTGTCTAGAGACCTTGTTTAAAGCAGACAAAGGAGATTCATGGTGAGCGAAAACAAGACAGTCGTCAGCATATAAGATACTTCTTGAGTCAGACATGACATGTGGGAAGTCGTGAATAAAGATATTAAAAAAAAGAGGCGCCAGAACAGAACCCTGGGGAACGCCGCTCCCAACCAGACCGAGATTGGACAGAGTTGTTGATTTTAATGCAGAATTTTCGATTAGAAAAAAAACTCCTAAATATTTTTAGTAAAAAAGGATCGAAACCTAAGTTAATGAGTTTAAAGAGTATTCCGTCCTGAAAAGCTCTGTCGAATGCTTTTTCTATATCCAAGGAGACCGCGATTGTACATTTTTTTTGTCGTAAATTACGGATGATTGTATCATGAAAAAGTAATAACGCATGAACTGTAGAATGAGCTTTTTTGAAACCAAATTGGTAAGGGGGAATATATCTATCACCTAAGTTTAATTCCATTTTAAGTTTCAAAATGTGTTCGAAAAGTTTTCCTAGATTGGATAGCATTGAAATTGGGCGAAAATTATTCAGATCAGTATTATCAGGTTTTTTTTTAATAGGAACTATACTACCTATTTTCCATTTGTCTGGAAAGTAACCGTTATTTAAGCAGTTGTTAAATAAAATAGTTAAAAATTTTAGTGCTAAAAGCGGGAGTCTTTTGATGATAAAGTTAGAAATTTTGTCTAAGCCTGAAGATTTTTTATTGTTAAGGGTTTTAATGATTGTTCCTAAAGTTTCTGCTTTAATAAAATGAAAACCATCATCATTGTCCAAAGAATTAAAGTGATCGTCAAAGTTATATATTGAAGTGGGCAGGCCAGATAAGTTGGTTGAAACCGTATTTTTTATATCAATAGAATCTCTTCTATCAGGAATAATTTCTTGGTAAATTCGTTCATAATGTTGACGAAATGCTTCTAATATATCATTATCATCTTCAAGAATAATGCCGTTAACAGAGATCTTTGAACAATGCGACTTTTTTTTATTACCGACAATTTTGAAAATTTGCTTGTAAGCTGTGGGGCCTGGGTTGATCTTTTCTAATTTTGTTTTAAACTCATTGGCTTGCTCTAATTGGCACTGCTCTTTTATGATTATCTTAATGAGTTGAATTTGATTCGACAAAAGCTTATATTCGTCATTAGTTCTATTAAAATGCCTATGAAATAGTTTTTTTAAATCTTTCTGCCAGGTGTGTTTAATTTTGAAGAGTTTTTGGATGTTGTCTGAGATAAAATATCTGTTTCTTTTACATTCAATTTTTTCTGAGTGTAATGAGATAGTAGATTCGGTTATTGATGTGAACTTGTCGATGTATGAGTCTATATCAGAGTTTTGTAAATTAATGTTGTTTGAAGGAAAGTCTTCGGATAAAGAGTTTTCGAAGTCTCGTCCGAAATTGGACCAATTAGTTTTCTTAAATGAAGTTAGAAAACGAGGACTTTTTATGATAAAATCAATTTCATTGAGATCGATTCTAAGTCGGATTGGGAAGTGATCAGAAAAGGTTGCAAAGCTTGTAATAGTGAAGTTTTGGTTGATTAAGTCAATGAGGTTCGAGCTTACAAGGAAGTGATCAAGAAAGGACCCAGCAGAAGGAAAAGAGGGTCTGCTGTCAGAAATTCGGATAAAGTCTAGAGTGTGATTTTGTAACCAACTTAAGAATATTTTACCATTAGAATTATCTAAACTATCACCCCAGACGTAGTTTCTAGAGTTGAAATCACCACCGATTATTGAGCCCTCGAAGTTTTTTGAGAATTTAAGGATCTCACAAAGTCCTGAATATAAATTTGTTGAAGGAAAATTACATGGAATGTATATGGAACCTAGTAAAAAAGATTTATGACAACCACGATCAGATAACATTAATTTAATAAACTTGTGTGGAAAAGACACGCCTTGAATTGTGACTCGAGAATAGGTGAAGTGTTTTTTTAAAACAATAGCCACACCTGTGGGAGAATTGTCATAAATAAAATCATATTCTTCTAAGAACACTTTATGATTTCGTAAATGACATTCTTGAATAAAACCAAAATCTATATTGTGTATTCGAAGTAATTTTAATAGATAAATTTTCCGACTGTAGTCAACCAGCGATCTTACGTTAAAAGTGAGGAAATTTGTGGCATTACGGGCCATAAGAATTTTTGACTTGAGCTAATAAATCTATAAATTCTGATTTTGCTTGGTCAATAGGTAAATTTTTGTAATTATTCATGAATTTTTGAATTTTTTGCTCTAAAGTTAGTTGTTGAGGGATTAAAAAAAGATCGGAAAGTTTAAGAAATTCATCTACTATTGATGGTTTGTTGTTAAGAGTAACTGAAGGAACTTTTGAAAAAGTTTTTTCATCCTGCGATTTGAAGAGGCTGGCAAAGGATTTTTTAGGATTGATAAGCCCTAAATCGGAGATAGCTTGTACAGTGTTGTAATTTGCGGCTTTTTTTAATTCAGCTGCATCTTTAAGTTTTTTATTTTTTAAAATTATAAATTTTTGATACACTTCGCAGCCTTTCCAATTTGCAGGGTGTCCAAACTTTTTGCAGTTATTGCAGAAAGGCTTTGAGTTCTCAACCTGGTTCAGAGGGCACTCCCCAGGGTTATGTTTCTCGCTACATTTTATGCATACGAATTGTCTGTTGCAATTTCTGGAGATATGGCCCCAATGTTGGCAACGCCTACATTGTATTTCTTTTTTTTTACTTTTTGGAGCTTCCCAGGTGATTGCCTGACTCAATAGGTATCTTATATGGCTGATGTCACTTAGCTTTTTTCCTGGGTTAAGTGAAACGCTGAAAAGACCTGTATCGATGTTATTTTTCATTGAGAAGGGAGTTGAAAATTTAGTAACCTTATTTACAGTATCAGGGACGAGCTCGTCGAGAGCATTTTTTATGTCGGTCAGTTCTGTGGTGTAGAAGACACCACGTAAAACCAAGGACAATTGTCTTTGGTTTTTCGGTGTGAACGAGTATGAGTCGATTTTATTCTCATCAAGGAAGGCCATCATATCGTTAAATGCTAGTTCATCTTCTAATAAGAGTTTGCTCTTAACTTTGCTGATATTTTTAATTTTGAATGAGACTTTTGGTTCTAATGCACTAAGTTGGTCTATTAAATTCTTGATATTGACATTATATAGAAAAATTGGGGGACAGCTAGCTTTTTTAACTGACACACCACTGCTAAAAGAATTTTTAGTGTTTTTATTGTTAGAACTTAAAGGAGAATCAATATCTAAATCGCCTAAAATAGCAAATCTATTTGAGCTACTAAGCGGTACCTTATTTTTAGTTTGAGGCATTCCAATTTCGGCCTTATAGTCAGGAGTTGGTGAGTGTTTTTTCCTTTTTGATGCGCACTCTTGGCTAAAGGGCATGAGATCGTCTGCAGTAGTGCACATATCTGGATAAGCTGAAGAATCGAAGTCCATATTTTGTTCTGAATATATCTGACTTGGCGGCGAAGATGCAGTAGCTAATTGCATGAGCGCAGGCGTATTTCCTATGAACGTGAAAGCAGTAGGCAGTTTTATGTTATCCAGGATGCGTGTAGAGTAGTCAGTAGTTGAAGACCTTTGAGTAGCAGCAGTATTTGTAATATTATCAGCGGTGATAGGAGGGCAATGATCTGAAGGAGCAGGGCGACCTTTAATAGCAGCGGTTGGATTAGTAAGACTAGCGGAAGCCTTGTCCGGTGGCTTTTTTTCCTTGCGGGAGGAGGCGTTATGCTTGGATTTATAGTCCATGCGGTGAAGCGTATATGGCTTTATTGTTAGACTTATGCAATTAATCAGCAATTAACAGCAGCAAAAGATTGGTATTTGTGATTGAATTGATCAAAAAATGGTTGAGTTCAAAAATTTTCAAAATTATTTTATATTTTTTTCCTTAAATTCAATAAAATAATTTATAACAGCTAAACATTATCAAAAAATACGTGTCTGTCCATCAAAAAATTTAAAATTTTTATTTTTAAATTTATTTATTTTGATGTAATTATTTAATATTTTGACGTGACAACATAAGTTAAAAAAAAATAATTTTTTTCAAAATGCATCGGCGTTGCATGGAATTGTTACTCGCTTAGTATAAGTACTATAACAAAAGCAATGATACGAGAGTAAAGATTTATTTCTTGACTTTCTGAAAAAAAAAAAAATTATTGACATTTCCGGGACGCGGAGGGAGTTGCTTAAGCAACGCAACTGAAAACTTGTTACATGGAATTATAACACGCTGTATAAGCGTGCTTAGGTAAGAATTATTATAGGCCAGTAAAGGCTAGCCCTAACGACAAAAATAGACAAAAAATGCATGACTTCATAAGGCCGCGAGGAGAGCCGCTCTAAGATTGAAAATGCAGCATTAATGCAACGGCGTTACATTTAAATTATTACTTGGTAAATAATGTACTTAAAGGCTATGTACTTGGCCTTACGACAAAAATAAAAAAAAAAATATGATGCGTCAGGTCGCGGAGGTAGCGGCTTATACAACAAAAATGCAAAATTGTTGCATGAAATTATTACTCGCGTATTAGAAGTGGTACAGTAAATTTTATTTTACGACAACAAAAATTGGATCTTCGACACCATAACGAAAATAAAATCAAACATTTTTGAGCCATGAAAACATGGAAGTAACCGCTTAATGCAGTAAACATACAACAACAATGAAAAACTGTTGCTTGGAATTATATCTCCGTGACCATTGGTGCTACCGTTAATTTTATGGAGGATAAAACACCTTACATCAAGGGAACTACTTGATGTAAGTAAATGCTCCATTATTGCATGGGTTAATAGCATGGCGCTAAAGTAATGTTAATGTACCACACAAAAGCAGAAGCAAAGTAAAAATAAAACATTAAAGATATTAAAACAAGAATCAAAATCCAAATATGGATTAGAAAAAGAATAAAGACAAGAATCCTTACAGCGATTACGACCAGGAAAAATACAAGAACTAGGACACATCTTGTTAATACAAGACTTGAACAAGGACTGGAAAAAGAACGATAACAAGAATTTGGTTGAGATTAGGACAAGAATTAAGACTAGGTTTCCAACAAGGATTTATATAGAAAAGGAGTGCAACAAAAACTTAGACAAAGCTTAGAATTAGGACAAGATGTGAAACTAGGGGCTAGACAAGTATAGGGTGAATTATACGAATAGAGGCAAGGATGGGGACAAGTTTAAGGACAAGGAATAGGATACGGATAAGAATAAAGCCGAGGACAAAGATACGTTGTCACGTCAATACCTACGGTTGTGACCATGACACAGCCAACTGCATCCTTTTTTCCCAAAAAAAAAAAAAAAAAAAAAAACATAAATCAACTTTCAATAGCTTGCAAAAATAAACTAACGAACTTTGACCTTTCTCAACTACTTTGATAAAACCGACGACTGCCTCAGGGCAACCTTACGGGTTAAAAATACATCAAACGAAGTTTACCTCTAGTTTAATTTTAGAAATGTATGGTGTTCTCAAAATTATATAAAACATGTTTCAGAGTAAAATTATTGCTAAAATTTTTATAAATAATTCTCAGATTCGGACAATCCGAATCTCTGAAATCAAAACTCAAAAATGCTGTTTATTCAGTATGTTTATTCAGCCTCTCATCAGTAGCACTGACTTAACTGCTCATAAGAAACGTCTTGAAATCACTCCATTCACAGATTCTTATACGCATCATGGTGTAATAATAGGTCTGTTCCCGTACTTTTTGGGCTAAAAATGGTAAAAGTGTCAAAAACGTGAGAGTAAGGAAAAATCTCTCAAAAATATTGAAAAACACAAAAAAGTACGGGAACGCTTTTTGGACTAAAATTGTGTAAACTTTCAAATAAAATCGTTTGTTTGATGTGGAGCATTGGCAGTGCAGACGACATGCTAAAGATTTTAAACAATATAAAAATTAATTCTCAAATAAACATTTATATTTAGTTTTTACACAATTTACCATGTTTTTGGTTTCCATTCCAACAGTTTTTTATTGTTTCAAAGAACTTTTAATTGTTTTGCAATTTCTTTGCAAACATGTGAACATATGATTTTAAGCAGTTTGATACTTTTACCCTTTTTGCCAGAAGAAATTTCTCGGACTTTAACTTTTGACAGGGAAAGAAAAGCAGCTTTTGACAGGGAGGGGAAATTTTTTACTCTCTCGTTTGCACTCTCTTTTACCATTTTTTCGAGTACGGGAACGCTGCTCGGACTAAAACCTGTAAAAATGGTAAATTGGACTAAAACTTTAGAGTACGGGAACAAACCTAATAATAAGGTGTTAGTGAATTTTTGACAACACCAAGAATAGCTTTCTTTCTGTCAAAAAATTTTCAGCGAAAGAGAAGAGCCGTTGTCAAATTGTGGTATTTGTTTAAGTTGCTACATGATGATGCGTTATAGTTTCTATAGGTTATTGTGCGAATAAAGTTTAAATAAATATTTAAATCAATTTATTGTGCCGTGTTGTGTTGACAAAAAGTTATTGCAGTTGTCTTCGTCCATATGCCAAGTTCGCCATTGAATGGCTTTGCCATTAAACAAAAACGTGCGCTGGAAGGTGCCACGGACATGAAGCTTTGGCCAGCATGGAAATTGTCTTGCATTCACATCGACTGCTTCAAGAAAATATCGAATGCCATGAAAGAATGTTCAATACCTCAACTGACAATAGCCATCAAAAGAAGTGGACATGGCATTGAGCTTCGACCGACTGCACGTTCGCAGATTTATTTTCATTCCAATTCACCATCAGCTGTTTTTGACAGGAGCGGGCCGAAAAAATTTATCATTTTGAGAGAGAAGTGTCAAATTCACTAACACCTTATTATTATTACACCATGATACGCAAAACAAACAAGAAGAAACAAGAAAATATATCGAATGATTTTTTTTCTACTGGGCTACTGTAATCAACTGTTCTAACAATATAGCATCCCTGTTCTCTTATACTACTGTGGCAGCACTTTTCTGACAGCTGTGCAAAAATAAAACTCACTCGCTGGCAGCATTTTGACAGTTGAAAAAAAATTCCCAGTCCGTCAAGGAAAACGTCAACGCCAGTTGAATTTTTTCCCTTTCGAGTTTCGATTCGTTCGACGGTGCTATTCCTTCACTTTGAAATACCACCGATTTTTCTAAATTAAATTTATTTATTTCCAACGTGAAATGTTAAAACGAAAGTTATATTAAGCAACAGTTAATAGTTTGTTTAAAAAGAAAGCATAAAATGGCATCACGCGGTGGTCCTATGGTTACGGGAACCGATGGAAACGACTTCGAATACAGACAACGAGTGGCAGCTCCACATCAAATTAGGTTAAAACGAAACCAAATCAAAGAAAGAAAGAATTTCACTTTTTATGTCTTGAGTTTTTTTTGTTTTTCAAGAAATGCAACTTTACTTTCTCCGGGATCGAATTTATAGAATTTCAATTCAGTGGCATTGTGTTTTTTGAGAATATTGTTGAATTCTGGACCAAATTCAGTTGATATAACCAATGCAGGCCAATGGAATAGGGAAGACCTTAACAAGAGCACAGACTGTCGACTGGGCATAGTGCCAAAATTTGTTTACATTTAATTTTCTTGACCCCACATTCGCGAGGGTGTCCTCTTGCAATACAAGCAACTAAGTTTGGCGGCTTGGGAGGGCAAACATTTGACTAAAAAGTACAATAAAACATTGCTTTTGACTGCGATAACGATGTTATTGTTTCTATGGGTTATTGTTTGGTAGAGTTTTGTTCATTCTTGGTTTAGTTAGCTGTTGCCTGAAATTTTTTTAAATAAATGTCGCGGATGGTTGACAAAACCAGGTTAAAGAACTACACCAAAACGAGGTTCATGTATTTTGCAACGATGTTTTTGTAAAATTCTTGGATACTTCGAAGATAGCGCTTGGTACAAAGCACAGCGACTGAATCTCTATAAATTTTGTGCCGGCTAGACGGTTTGGGTACACCCAAATCCAAAATCGAAATTTCTTATTAAAAAAACGGGAGAAGGAAAAAATATATTTCCTATTGTTTTTCAATATCGACGTAATTTTAAGTTCGAATGTTTCGAAACAAAATTTATAAAATAAAATTCCTTACCAGGATCTGGGTTTGATCCGATATTTAGACAGTTCAATATGTCGCTGTCGCTGTAACTTATAGGGGCTTGAATATGTATATCTCTTATATTTCTATAAATACTTCAAAAGATGGGAAGACGAGGTCAAATCTTTATAATTCGAAGAAGAATCGCTATTTAGCAGACATGCAAGCTATGCTCTCATAAGATTCAACAATGTATAGTTCAAAATACAATCTAAACTTGGAAAATAAAGAAAAATACTGAAAAGGGCATGTTTTATAAAAAAATTATAAATGATTTTTTCAAAAATTTGGTTTTAAAAATTTTGTTCTGAATAGATTTAAATAAAATTAACCTTTTTTTATTAAGGCTAACCAGATATTGCTTTCTTACCATGATTCCTTAAGTCCTCCTTGAGATACAATTATTACATGAAGAATTATCCGAAGGAAAACTAAAGCTTCCTTAACTCAGAGACCCTGGGTTACATCTAAAGTCTGTGGTTAACCAACTAACCTACGTTTCAAAAGTTAACAAATTGATTGCAGCACATTAAATGGTGTTTGAGAACTTGGTTCGACAACTGAAAATATCAGCAGCTTCAGTTGTAAAAAACAAGTTATTGGTGCAATTTTCTATTAGGCCTCCTGAAAAATTTGATCCACATCTAATTAGGTTACAAAACTTGAAAGATGAAAATACTCTCTGGCCATATTAAACGAATGCTTTCCTTTACCATATTGAAAGTCAGGGGTCGAAAACTGGACCTACTAGTTTTTATGCCAACTTCGAACAGTCAATGCTCATGTTCTCAAAGAGCTTTTCATGGCTTTTATTTAATCTGAGGTTAAAGCATCGTCATCGATATTAACGCATCGTCAGTAAAAAGGCAACAGAGAATTCTTATTAAGATTTAACGTAGTCACCTGCCTTGTCTGCTTAATACTACGTGTCCCATGGCGATATTTCGAAAGTTAAAGGAATTAACACCCAACAAATAAATTTCTTGGGTGTTATTTCCTTGATTCCAAGTGTGACTAGGTACCGATCTAATACTTCTGACTATATATGGGCATTGCCACCCAATTGCAAGCATCCGCAACTCCACGTCGACCAATTTAGGTCTGCTCGTGACATTGAGCTACCACAAACACCACAATTCTCTCCGAAAAGTTAGCCTACAATAGTCAACCCGGCAAAAGGTTCCACAAAGAAACATTCCGTCAATACCATCGACACCAGCCAAATATCCAGAAAAAAATATTTATACCTGACTGACTTTTAGTCACTAATTGTATATGGCTAGGCAAAATAAACATTTGCCATTCGTATCCCGTATTTAGTGGATATTTATATAAGACAGCATTAAAATAGTATTAATAGTTAATTTCTCTAAATGAAAGAAAAATTATATTTAATCATTAAATTCCAAAACAAGAATAATTCTTTTTCTGTGTACTGAAATGATGTGGAAGGTTGTCACTTCAATTATACTAATTTTTCTTTAACAGATAGGAAACATTCATAGATCCAAATTTGTTTAATATTTATATTTAATATTTATATGTATATAACATCTTTTTATTTTACACATAATGACGTCTTTTCTCTCAACAGCTTGCTGAATAAATCGCGACTGAAATATTGCATTTTCTTTCATGCTCTGCTCTTCTTTGTTATGCTAGCCAAGCTGACATCCGATATTTTGGACCGTTTGGATATATTCGTCCTGGAGATAGAAGAATTAGAAGTACCACCTCCTCTTTGGTGGGAGTACATCTGGTTGGCCTCATTGTTAACCTCATTTTTGGGCCTCTCCGCGGCGCGTGCCAATAAAATACGCGAAATGCAGAAATACATGATCGCCATTGGATTGTTCAGCGTACTGCCTCTGATCTACTGCTTTATTTACTATTTCGGTGATGTGTGGGAATATGTGACTATGGAAGAAGGCATTGAGTTGGATGAAACAGGAATCTTCTTATGGAGGGTATGAGAAATAATAACACTTTTTTCGTCCAACTCTTATTTAATAAATCGCTTAATTTTATTTTTTAGGGTTTGCCCTATGGCTTGCTATGGTATGCCTTCTGCTTTACAGGATTCCAAATTCATGGTTTCACTTTGTACTTCGCTTTGAATCTCGTCAAGGCATGGAAAGCAAGAACAGCTGCCAGAAAATATCAATAAATGCAGCTACAGTTAAAACAAAAAAACAAAATCACACCGCACCAAAGTGTTTAACAAATTTAAGAAAACACTTATAACCACAAAAATACTCCTAAATAAATGTCAAGGGCAAATCAAAGTAAACACTATTTTATGACTTACAAAAACAAAAACAACAAAATTAGCAATTGAATTGTTAGTATAAAGAAAAATTAAATTTTTGGAAGTATTTATTTTCTTTTAGAAAAGTCAATGTTTGTAAATAATTATGAGAACAATTAAAAATCGCACAGAGAGCAAAGGTAGCTAAAAAACACGTTTATAATAAATAATCTAGAATGATTTACGTTTATGCAAAATGTTATAAATGTTGTTGTTAAATATTAAAAGAAACAAAATATATACAAATATTTATCTTAATGTCATTAAATGGACAAAATTTGCGCTTTACAAGACACATAAACTACATTAAACAATTTTTATAATTTTCGAATTTATTTTTAACTTAATGACCACAATATTTAATAATAAAATATTGTGTTGAACTTTTAAAACAAAACAAGAAAAAAATAAACTATTTTTAATGTGCCTCCCGTTGTTATATTTAACTGCAGTACGAAAATATTTTGCCAATATAATCTTTTTAACATTTTTTAAGCTTCTTTCTTGAACTGCCTTCAAAAACAATCTTATTCTATTGATTGTCTTTAGAAAACAAACTGCAATACACAACCAAAAAACAAAAACATAACGTTGTATCAATTTATAGAATAAAATGTGTTCTTCTGAGTGGATTAAAAAATAGTGTCATTTTATTTGCATTTCAAGTTGTGAATTATTTAATAAGTTAAGTTATTGTAAATTTATTTTGTATAGTGACCAAGCGCTAGTAAAGCCAAGAGCGCTGGTTAAATGGGCTCTATACAACAATGAGCTCTATAAATAAACCTCGAATTGGAATCCTAGAAATTTGTAACTTAAATTCTTAAAAACAATCTTGTTGACTCATGCGAAAAACAATAGTTTTTCTTTTGGATTTCCAAACCTTTATCCGTAACCGTCCGTGAGAAAATTGTTAATTTTTACGGAAAACTGATCTTTTAGCTTTTTGACTTTTCTTGATGATTTTATTAGAAATTTGTGTTTGGGTTCTTTTATAAATAGCCTCCTGAATGATAATCAGTCTGAAAGTTATCAGTGAGAAATATTCATCTTCAAAATTTGTTGGTTAGATTTGACAATTTTTCTTTCGATAGCATATCGATTAAAAACAAAAAACAATCTGTGTAATTTGAATTAATTTAATATTTTAATTGAAAATTAATCACTTTAAAAAGTTAATATTATGTTTTATCAAAATCGATGAATTATTTAAAACAGTACAAAAGGGATGCGTCTTTTAAATACTATTTTAAGCGTGAAACAAAATTGTGAATTAAAAAATTTGTAATAATCAACAATTTAGTTAAAACATGGTGGTTGCCCATTAAGAATTAACGAAAAAAGGGAGTGCAACTGCCTCGGAATCGGAGTGAATCTGCCGAGTTGTAACAGGCAGTCTTAACATCGTCCCTTGATTGAAAATTTAAAGTCAAAAACACAAATTCTCTTTTCTCAGCCCAATAATGGATATTGTCGAGAATTTTTTTTTTCTCGGGATTATAAATCCTCTTACTCTTAAAAATATTGGCCATTTCATTAAAGAAAAGTTTTATAGCTCTAAAAAAAAAAAATCCCTTTCGTTGGAACAGCAGTTTTTTATTTAGAACAGGAGGAAAAGGAAAATATATAAAATTCCCCGGGAGTTTCGATTTAATATTGAACTGTATATTAAGTCCTTTTATACGGGTATGTCACGCCCATTCTTCCAAAGCAACTATTATCCAAAGTTCATAACCTACATTCCAATTTTTATCAATTCAGTGTTGATACAGGGTGTACCATCTAAAGCTTCGGGATGTTTTTTTGGAAATAAAAATAAAACAAATTATTTGCTGTGAAATGATTTTTCGTTTATTTGAACCATGTAAATTTGTTCTGATCACTTGTGGAACATGATTTCGCGTAAATGGTCGCCGCCAGAACGACTGGCGCAAGAACGACTTCGAAGAATAACGGCCCAATGATCCTTTCCGCACAAATTTCAGCCCAAACAGTCACGTGTTGGTCGTGGAGAGATTAATCGTATATTAATTGAGGATTCATTGGCGTAGAACCAACAATTTTGCTTATTCACGCTCCCATCGAAAGAAAAATGAGCCTCATCACTCAAATTGTTTTGGTAAAAATTATCGTCGGTTTGAGCCATGTTCACCACGAAATTCGCATAATCCAAACGATGTGGCTTGTCGATCGGGAAAAGTCGTTGCGTTCATTGAATTTTGTGCGGGCATAACTTTAAATCAGACATGCGAGGAGTAATCAGACGGAAAAACATGCGAGGGATAGCTAACTGGCAAGAACGGCCCACTAGATGTTGAAGGTAATCTCTCAACACTGGCCTGTTCCCATCAGACCGCCTCGGAAGACGTCGGCCTTGATGATTGGCATTACCAAGATAACCGGTGGCGATACATTTTTGGTGTCAACCCTAATGGTGTTTTCTGAAGGCGCTCTCCTCCCTTGACATATATTGAATGTAAAGATGCGTTGTGATGGCGTATACTATTCCATGCCACAAATTCACTTAGACTGACGCTTCCAACGCGGGGTGTCATAAAACGATCTAAAAACAAAAAAAAATTTGTAAGGTTGCCAGATGCCGGAGTTTTAAATGGCTCACCCTGTATATCACTTGTTAAGGCATTTTTTAATTACTCTCACGTATCTTTTACATGTCCATTATTTAAATTCTGTATCGATTTAAAGAGTTAGGCCGCTCTAGACACCGGAAAAATATGCTCTCTTTGGATTTTTTTCTTTTTCAGAAATACTACACCATAAATCGAGATTCCATGGTAGAATAAAGAAGGTAGTCGCATGGGTGAGAGTGAGTTCCCATAAATGTCAAATCGAAGTTGACAGCAAAGCCGATGAAGTTGTTTTTGTTGATTTTCATTGATTTTGACAATTGTGGGTACTGAAAAGAGAGTACGATCAGCCACGAGACAACCTTATTTATTCAACCATGCGAGATTCCAAAAAAGAGTGTGTATTATACATATCATTGACTGTATACAATAATTTTTTGAAGCGATTAATTTCCAAATGATGTCTCCGTTTTTTCATAGTCCACGCCGGACAAACAGCTCCTGTAATTTTTTAATTATAAAAAGCCAATAAATTTTTTTGATTATATATAATATCTGCTGAAGAAGTACGTAGAATATTTTTAATATATTGATTTTCGGCCAAATGGCGCACTTCTAAAGTGGTAAGTGAAAAATGTGCCTAAAAAATCATCAATCATCAATATAAAAAGAAATCCTACGTACTTACTATATCATACACAATAAATCCTAAATCATACACAATATATTTTTCAATATACAATATTCAATTTTTCAAGTGAATCAGCTCAAAAATGTCTAAGTTATGTTTCCGGGAAACTTAACCCTCTGCAACTGCGGTGCTCCAAATATAATAATAATCCTGACGTGGGGTCTAGCGAGAGTAACGAGAGCGTAGAGATCGTAACTTCTAATTTTACGTTTGTACGCACGAAGTTTTGATTTTCGGTGTCTATCAGAGGGGTAAGCAATGCAGTTTTGAGATAAACGTGTTTGAAATTTTGAGTAGTAGTGGTAGTAGTAGAACCAGGCGGCCTATACTAAAATTCAAAAACTAAGTACTTAGAAATTTTTCCCGAACATAACCTTTTGAGACATCATTTTTGAGGTCATAGGGGATAATTTTAAAAAAATAACAATATTGATTTTTCGAAAATTCTAGAGTGGCCTAACCCCTTATTTTTTTTTTTTTATTAGTTGGCGTCTCACACATCTTATTGAAACCATTTTTAGTCTAAAGGCTTTAAGCGCAAGTACCCAAATTTCTTCATTCTAGTATGTAGGAGCACAATCTAAATCACAACATTACTATCATAAAATAGCTTACGCCCTCTTTTGATGAGTCGATATAGCCGTTAATTTCTCTCATGCTTTTTGAATTTATTCCCAGGTAATAAGACATTCTATTGCACAAATTATTAAAAAACGTTAGGTTTTTCATTCGCTACAGTAGATTGCCCCTTAAGCTTTCCACAGAACCAAATGTCCCATTTTAATTAAATTTTTAATGAAAAATATTTATGTATTTGATGTTAATCTTTCATTGTCCTTTCTATGCCCAGTTTTACTTTTACTTTTTTACTCGGTTTCCTTATTTGATTCACTCTAAACTAACATGCATTCATTTTTGATTATACAAAAAGTAATTTTTTTTTAATGCGCTCTAAGGGTTTTATTGATTCGGTCAAGTGGTGTTTTATGCTTTCTGACCGCAAATGCCGCATAACCATTGCAACACTGCCCTCAATCTGTGCGGCTTTCTTTGTTATGTTCTTGCAGACATTTTGGCGATTGGCTAAACTCATGCAGCCAACCGCCCTGTCTGGCATAGGTTTGCAAGTGATTTTAGTGGACAACAATGCAAGCAGGTATTCACAGCAGTCACTGCAATAAAGTCACTCAAGCACAACAGTTGAAATAGTCGAAGTGTACCCAGCATTATAACTAAAAATGTACAAAACATATGTAATATAAGTTTAATCATTTGCTAGTCTCAACAATTTTGTTCATCCTTGAGAATATAATCTTCTTAATAAGCGTATCCTGCGCAAAATCCTGCACTGTCAAAAGTGTTCGCAGCATCCAATGTGAAGGACTGACTGAATATATACTATATACTATGGTTATAAAAAACCATAAATAATACTCTGACATAACGACGTAGTGTGTCTTGCTTGTTCATGGTGGTTAGTGAAGGAATTTATTTTGAAAATTTACAAAAAAATAGTTAAATCATAGTTCAACAATAATGCGTAACGAAGAAACATTTCGACGCGTTACACGTGAAAAACTAGTGGTTCGTGGCAATACAACGATACGCACGCTGGACTCAACAACATCCTATTTACCTATTCCGCCTGGGTGAGTTATGTCATTGAATCAGATATGAACTGGTTTTCAAGAATAGAATATAAAAAAATCAATACTTGAAGCAACATCTTGAGAATGTCTGGGACATTGAGGAGATAAGGAAAAAAATGTGTTGTAAGTACATGTGTAAGAATCTGGAGGTCAGAAAAAAGTTTTATCTATTAGAGTTTCCCAACGAATTTTGACATTTCGTTAAGTTTCTTGGATCTTTTCTTTTAATATTTGGCGATTAACTTAAAATTTAAAAACAGTTTTGATAATTTTTAAATTTAATTTTTCAGAAACTCAATTTGTGTGTAATTTCTTTACCGTTATCTTGTCAATGTTTGTTGTGATGTTTTATGCTATCCGTGTATATTCTACCGGCAAAAGCAAAATCGCTCTTGAATGGTTACTACACTTTCAACACCAATTTCGCATGCTCGAATACGAAATGAAAGGTTTATGTTAAAATAACTAAAACACTTCGGACCGTTCCTGACGTGACTACGTCTAACCTCGCCCGTTTCCAAAAAAACTACAAATTTCTTAATTGGAACTATTACTGGTATTATTGAACATAGGTGTTACACTAAAAATAAATTAGGTCTGTTCTTGTACTCTAAAGTTTTAGTCCAATTTACCAGTTTTACAAGTTTTAGTCCAAGGCGTTCCCGAAAAAATTGACGAAATGCAACAATCATGTAACGACGCTGCATGGAACTAATACTTGGTTATTTTATGCGCTAAGGTCTATGTGATGAAACTAAAATCCCCTAAATACCCCTATAATATAAAAATAAAAATTTAAAAATAAATAACAGCTTATGCAACAAAAATGCAGTATTGTTGCATGGAATTATTCCTCGCTCATAATAGGCGCAACGATAAGTTATATTTTACAACAGCAAAGACTGATTCTTTGAACTGATAAAAAAAAAATTAAAGGCATTTTTGGCGCCATGCAACAAAAATAAAAAAACGTTGCATGGAACTATAACTCCGTGACTATTGATCCGCTATGGTTGATTTAATGAAACGACAATAGGTTTGTTTGGCCACAAGAATAAAAAATGATAGTGTCATGACGTCCCTTACCATTATCACCATCGGACGTTCAAAATCAAAATCAAAATGAAAATCAAAATCAAAATCAAAATCATAATCAAAATCAAAATCAAAATCAAAATCAAAATTAAATCAAAATCAAAATAAAAATCAATATCAATATCAAAATCAAAATCAAAATCAACATCAAAATCTAACTCAAAATCAAAATCAAAATTAAATCAAAATCAAAATCAAAATCAACATAAAAATCAAAATCAAAATCAAAATCAAAATCAAAATCACAAACAAAATCAAAATCGATATCAAAATCGAAATCGAAATCAAAATAAAAATTAAAATCGAAATCAAAATCAAAATCAAATTCAAATTCAAAATCAAAATCAAAATCAAAATCAAAATTAAAATCAAAATCAAAATCAAAATCAAAATCAAAATCAAAATCAAAATCAAAATCAAAATCATAATCAAAATCAAAATCAAAATCAAAATCAAAATCAAAATCAAAATCAAAATCAAAATCAAAATCAACATAAAAATCAAAATCAAAATCAAAATCAAAATCAAAATCAAAATCAAAATCAAAATCAACATAAAAATCAAAATCAAAATCAAAATCAAAATCAAAATCAAAATCAAAATCACAAACAAAATCAAAATCGATATCAAAATCGAAATCGAAATCAAAATAAAAATTAAAATCGAAATCAAAATCAAAATCAAATTCAAATTCAAAATCAAAATCAAAATCAAAATTAAAATCAAAATCAAAATCAAAATCAAAATCAAAATCAAAATCAAAATCAAAATCAAAATCAAAATCAAAATCAAAATCAAAATCAAAATCAAATCAAAATCAAAATCAAAATCAAAATCAAAATCAAAATCAAAATCAATATCAAAATCAACATCAAAATCTAACTCAAAATCAAAATCAAAATTAAATCAAAATCAAAATCAAAATCAAAATCAAAATCAAAATCAAAATCAAAATCAAAATCAAAATCAACATAAAAATCAAAATCAAAATCAAAATCAAAATCAAAATCAAAATCAAAATCAAAATCAAAATCACAAACAAAATCAAAATCGATATCAAAATCGAAATCGAAATCAAAATAAAAATTAAAATCGAAATCAAAATCAAAATCAAATTCAAAATCAAAATCAAAATCAAAATCAAAATCAAAATCAAAATCAAAATCAAAATCAAAATCAAAATCAAAATCAAAATCAAAATCAAAATCAAAATCAAAATCAAAATCAAAATCAAAATCAAAATCAAAATCAAAATCAAAATCAAAATCAAAATCAAAATCAAAATCAAAATCAAAATCAAAATCAAAATCAACATCAAAATCAAAATCAAAATCAAAATCAAAATCAAAATCAATATCAAAATCAAAATCAAAATCAAAATCAAAATCAAAATCAAAATCAAAATCAAAATCAAAATCAAAATCAAAATCAATATCAACATCAAAATTAAAATCAACATCAACATCAGCATCAACATCAACATCAACATCAACATCAACATCAACATCAATATCAACATCACCATCAACACCAACATCAACATCAACATCAAAATCAACATCAACATCAACATTAGCATCAACATCAAAATGAAAATAATTACATTCCGAGCTATTCACGCTTATATTTTATAGAATAACTGTCTTCTTTATACCCCCTCCCCTCCTCCCTTCTTCAGCTCCGTGATTCAAAACGAGCATAAATCGGAGATTTAAATCAAAATGTTTATTAAACTTAAATACAATTCACATTTCATACACAGATTTCAATGCGAACTCTGGTTGATCATAGTACAATTCCTCCAGTGTGGGAATGTGTAGTTCCTTCATGGTTGGAAGTATTTCATTCATTATATATGGATATATTTTAGCAGTTTCACTACCACAACTATTCTTGCATCCCTCAATCCATCTGATGGCCAGCGCAATATCGTTCACACGCCGACAAGCATGTAGTCCAGCAATAATTATCTTTGGATCAGGTACTAAATCCATGCCGAGCAAATCATTCATTCCCTTGCGAATCTCCCAGCCATCGATATCACAGCGGTCGAAGTACTCGATGTAACGTTGATCGAATTCTTCATCAGTTTCGCTGAGTTTATGAGTTGCATCTGAAGCAGCAGCGGTCGATGCATGTTCGATTGGTCTCATGAAACTACGCAGTATGGTAGTTATCTTTCCAGTAACGATACGCAACATTCTAAACAGCTAGAATGTCAGAAAATACGTCAACCTCAAGATTTAATTTCCTTATGTCAGCCTCTATAAAAATGCTCAAAATTGTGAGGAAAAAAAAAAATTTTTGAAAAAACATAGAATACAGTGTAGGTAAAAACGAAAATTTTATTTATAATGTTTGCGTTTAAAAAAAAAAAGAATTTGCAGAAATTTTCCACTCTTTTTTTTAGTTTAAAATCGAATTTTGACGTTAGAACTTTACCGCGCAGGTTTCCAAAAAAGTTAAAAAGGGCATTTTTCCAAAATGCATTGGCGTTGCATGGAATTGTTACCCGCTAAATATATCATAGATCTTAAGAGAAAAGTTACGACAGGCCAGTAAAAGCTAATCCTTTTAGTGACAAAAACAAATTAATTACATCAAGGGATGCGGAGGAAGCCTCTTAACCAACGATACTGAAAGTCTGTTACATGGATCTATTAATCACTATGCAAAGGTGCTACGGTTAAGATTAGTAAAATAAAAAAAAATAAATAACTGGCCATTTCAGCCCTTGAAAGGACTTTGACCTAGCTTCTTATGATCAATTGTGTTGTGCGTGTTATTAAGTTTGTACACAATTGACCGAGAAATGGACCTACAGACTTAACGCCGACTCCGAACGGCGATGAATGGAATGTTCTTATTCTCAAGAAGCTTTACATGGCATTTTGAATACTCTCTGAGGTTTGCCATTGTCTGCAGAGAGGTGACGCCGTACAGAAAAATTATTTTAATTCAAATAATTTTCTGTCGCTGCTGGGGTTCGAACCTGGGTCTCCACAGGTTCTTTAACATAGCGGCCACACACTTTAACCAACTACGCCACGGACGCCACAAGATTAGTATATGCCAGTAAAGGATGGTGCCTAGCCCTTAAGACAAAAATTGACAAAAAAATTATGACATTATGAGGCCACGGACAGAGTTACTCTACAAGATCGAAAATGCAATAAGCATGCAACGGCGTTGCATGAAATTATTACTCGGTGATTATATGCACTACGGAAAATGTTATTGGAGGACAAGGAATATGTAATGGATTCAGGCAAGGACTGGATCAAAAATTTGGACATGGATTAAAATAAGAATTTGGACGAAAATAAGGACAGAAAAAAAAGAAGAGCACATGGAATTGGTTAAAAATTAAGACAAAAATTCAAACAAGGATTGGGACAAGAATTTTGACAAGAGCTAGGACTAGAATAAGAAAAATGATTGGGATAAAGACTGTGACAAGAAGTAGGACAAGGCTTATACAATGGATTCAGATAAGGACATGAATTTGAAGATGGATCAAAAAAAGAATTTGGTTAAGGATAGAGATAAGAGGTTAGGCACAAGGGCGGATCCACGGTGGGGCGATAAGGCCGATCGCCCCCCAAAGCTTTGTGAATATACAAGTTCTCTAAGCTAGTCTCAAAACATATTTAGAATAAAGCATTTGTGCCTGAGTATTTATTTAGGTCAAAGTCCTTTCAAGGGCTGAAATGGCCAGTTATTTATTTGTTTTTTTATTTATTTTAGCGTAAGCAAAAAGTTCTATTAAATAATACAAAACCAGTATAGTACATATAAGTATAAAAAAAAAAAAATAAAAATAAATAACTGGTCATTTCAGCCCTTGAAAGGACTTTGACCTAGCTTCTTATGATCAATTATGTTGTGCGTGTTATTAAGTTTGTACAAAATTGACCGAGAAACGGACCTACAGACTTAACGCCGACTCCGAACGGCGATGAACGAAATGATTTTATTCTCAAGAAGCTTTACATGGCATTTTGATTACTCTCTGAGGTTTGCCATTGTCTGCAGAGAAGTGGCGGCCGTACAGAAAAATAATTTTAATTCAAATAATTTTCTGTCGCTGCTGGGATTCGAACCCGGGTCTCCAGGTTCGTTGACATAGAGGCCACGCACTTTAACCAACTACGCCACGGACAAGGGAAAGGATACGGATAAGAATAAGGACTAGGTTGAAGATACGTTGTCACGTTAAAACCTAGGGTTCTGTCCATGACACAGCAACTGCATCCTTTTTTGTTGTTAATGTTTTTAAACTGTCATATAATGGAAGTAACCGGGTACTTTAACTCTTCATTTGTCCGAACCTTTGCGGACGTTGGTTTTTTTTTTGTTTTGGTTTTTCCAGATTTTTCTAACGCAGTGTATATTAAAACTTTACGCTTTTTAACTCTAAAAGAATAAATATTGCAAAAAAGTTTAAAAGAAGCAAATTTGCTTTGAATAACAAAAAAAAGTAAATTGTTTAAGAGTTTTTTAACCATTTTTTGATTAACGAATGTGCCCATTTATGGAAAATACAAAAATGCAAGAAAAACTTAGAAATTTTGACGGGTACCCGGTTTTGCCCGTGATTTTGTACTAAAAACTGTTGCTTTTCTATATTTTTTTTAAACTTTGAACTAAAGTTGATCCAACGTTGTCATTGGTCCGAAAAAAACCCCGACTAGCAAATTTTGTCTATAATATTCAAATCTGGATAACCTTTTATATCTGTTACATTCAATACCCGTATGTAAGACTTTCTGAATTTAGATCCTTTCATTTTTATATAATTTTCATATTCGACTTATTAAACCGGTCATTAAAGAGGCTTTAAATTTAGATTTCAGCCCAAAAGTCAATATATTGAATAGAAAAATGTGTGACTTAAAGAGTTAAGACTCGACCACTCGAGGTTCTATGTATAAAAAGAATATATCTAGTCGAAGAACTTCATTACCTTTCATCCCAATATCTTTATTTCGTTTGCTTGTCATATGAATTTATTTTCTTAGGTTTGTGAAGAATGTGGAATTTTGTGAAAACTGGTACATTTTAAATGAACAATCAAAGCATTCAAATAGAGTTTTTACATTAAATTCAACCTTCTTAATTTAACTTTTAACATTTCAAATACAAATTTTTACTCTTCAAATACAACTATTTATAAGTTTACTAGTTGAAAAGTTGAATTTGAATTGAAAAACAGTTGAACTAGGTAAGTTATTTTTGATTTGAAAATAGTTAAATTTGAAATGAAAAAAAACTCCTAAATTTTCTAGAAAAATATCAATAGTAAGTCAGATACATTGTACTCAACCGTCATATTTAGACAGATACCGACCCAAGACATATTTTAAAAAAAAAATGTTCATTCATTATATTAGCACAATAGCTTCGAAGAGTACAGGGCTAGCTCGTGTCCAACTTCAAGCAAAACAGACACATTCCGCACAATTAAGGAAGCGTTAAAATATTATATGTGTTTGGCAACCCTAGAAAGGGTACAACTCTAAAACAGTTAGCAAATAAATCGATTCTATGTATTTTTGCCATTGTCGTGTCTTGACCATACACGGAACAACTTCACCACGCAACACCATTACCCAGCTCAAACCACATTACACAACTAAACTCCTCTACCCTCTCCAACCCTACCTAATCAACGCTCCAACCAACCACAAATAAAAACATTGCAACCAACGACCGCCAATTTCGCCACTTAAAACCCACTTCCTTTAACCTCATTTCAGTTGTATTGTTAACATTTCAACGAACAAGTGACCATGGTACACCTCTGGAAACACATAAGATTCCGAAGTACCAACACAAAAAAAAATAGCTCTTTTTTGTTGTGGCTACGGCATCAAAGCACGAACATGGTTCTGTTGCCGCAGAAATGTTCTGTTTGAGGCCGGCATCCAACGAACTGATGGTCAGTTCGAAATCAACCCTCAGCAAAAACGGACTAACAAACGGACTATTCGATGACTACGCGTAAGGTTCGTTGGCATTAGTTGTTTCTTCTAAAAGAAATATAATAAATTCAAATATTAATCGACTATCGCGCTTCAAGCATTACATTTAGTTTTGATTTGAATACTTAACTTTCGCTAAAATGTTTAATGCAAATACACAAAATTGGTTTGGCATGAGTGAGCAGAGTATTACACATCATAGTCACCCAAACAATCCACCTTATGTTCAACATCAGGCGTCAATTAACGGAAATGTGACTCCAAATGTATTTTTGCGAAAGCGTAGTGTTTCAAATTCGAATCCCTCCTTGGATAGAGCACCCCCACCGACGGATATTCATGTGGAGTATGAAGTGGCAGTGCCAATAGTTTCATCGTATCGACATACACCATATCATTCGCTATGGGATCTACATCAGTGGTAAATATGTATTTATTATATTGTTCTTTTTGACTAAAATTCCTTGGTTTCATTTTATATGCCTTCTTTGAACATTCCTTCAGCAAGAGATTTCTCCAGAAAGTCGAGATCTATACCCGATTTCTAGGTTTTTAGGAATTCTGAGATTTCAGCTACGTAAATTTAAAAGCATTTTGTTGAGCGTAGTAATTTTTTTTTTTAGAATTTTTACTAAAAGCCCCCTACTAGTTATCTAATTCAATATCCTCATAAAAAATAAAGAAATTAAAAAAGATTTATTTTTTTAATTTTTGGAATCATACTTTATGAACCAATATCTTTCAAGGTTTGTAAAATAAAATAAAAACTTTAAATTGGTCGTAGCTTCAATTTAACTGCTTTTCAGGATTAGATCTAGTTTCTTTCTAACCTTAAGCAACAATTGCAATACAAAGCAAATAAATATGTTGTGTTGTAGTCCTCTTTTGAAGTTGTCGAAATTTTTTTCACTCCGAAACTATTTTTTAACGAAAGGTTTAAGGATTTTTTTTTTAAACAATGAAGAGTGTATTTTATGCACCTAAAATGTTTTTTATGCACTTAAAAGAGTGAACTTTATGCGTGACAAAGTAGTGTAAAAACTGCCAAAATAACCTTGAAAAAGTAGCGAATTCCGAGTTCAAAATATCTGATGAATCACTACAAAAATAAATTGTTTTGTTCAGAAAATTTTATTTTGTCACATTGACAATCAGCTGTTTGAAACTCGAGATTCGTACTCGAAGAGATTGTTCAAGTAAAGCTCGAGTAATAGAGAGTGACATTTTGCTTGTTATTCTTCTGGAAAAATGTGGAAAGATACGCGTTCGAGTAACTTCAAGTTACTTGAAGTAAGTACGGAATCAGACCTATCATAAATTTCCTATTAAAGAGATTAATACGTAGAATGGGAAAAAAATATTGATAGATAGTTACATACTTTGATTTACAGGAAGAGTTAATCCACCCCATCTAATTCGGACTTCTGTCTATTGTGCCATGCCACTATATTAAAAAGAGAAAATAGAAAATAGAAGCGTTAAAAATATGAGCTAGATTGCCACCCCAGAGTACTCGGGCTTGAATTTTGGTTGGGCCATAGTCCTACGCCTTAAACTTTCTTCATTTCTTTCCTCATTTCTAATCCTGTGAAATTAAAAATTCATCAATACTTACGTCCCAAAAGTTCTGGTAGAGAAATTTTATGGAGAGGTTCGTTAAATAACTTCAATTGACTGAGGTATAGGCATGAAACTTTCCTGAGGTTCAAGTTCACATGTTTCTGCAGCTTTTCACCACGTTTACAACATCCTACACCGTGTATGTGTCAAATAGTATCCTAGACAGGCTCTAGAAAACACAATTAAAATAAGTTTTGTTTCCGAAATTGAAAATGAAGTTGGAAGGATAATTTTTTAACGATATTCCGGTCATCCAAGCAGCTACGACGTGGGCACTGGAGGCAATCCCGCAAAATGAGCTAGGGCAGGCATTTCAATCACTATTGAATCGCTGTTGCAAGTGTCTAAGCAACGACACTGCAAATTTTTTACATAGAATTATAAAGCTCTATGTATAGGTGCTACGGTAAAAAATAAAATACGCCTTTAAATGCTGATTCTTAGTCCTCATGACAAAAATAAACAAAAAATTCATGAGGTTAAAGGGCCGTGGTGAGAGCCGCTACAATATCGAAAATGCATCAGTTATGCAACGACTTTGTATGGAATTATTATTTGGAAAGCATATGCAACACTGTATATATAATGAAAAAGAAATGAAGGATTTATACTTGGCCTTGCGACTAAATAAAAAAATAAATTATGACGTCGTCAGGTCGCGAAAGTAGAAGCTTATGGAACAAAAATGCAATATTGTTGCATGAAATTATAATGCTCGGAGTAAAAGTGCTACAAAAATTTTCTTTTTCGACATCTATGAATAGTTGATTGACCTCATAACGAAGATAAAAAAAAATTTTTTTGTAGCAACGACACCACTAAAGCAACTGCTTAACGCAGTAAAAATGTAAGAACATTGAAAAAACTTTGCATGGGATTATACTTCGTGACTATCAACACCTCGGAAAATTTGATTGAACGACAGTAATGCTGTGGTTTTCGGCCAAATGATAAAACTAAAAAAAAAATGATGGCGTCATGAGGCCATTTAGAAAGCCGCATAAAGTAACCTAAATGCACCTTCGTTGCATGGAAATATTGCATGATGCTAAATCAAAAAAAAAAGTAAAATCAAAAGTAAAAGCCAAAGCAAAAGTAAAAGCAAAACCAAAGGAAAAATAAAAAAAATTAAGATTAGGACAAGTTTTATTAGAAGAATTTGGATAAGGATTATGTCTAGAATTATAAAAAGGATGAGGGCAATTGTTTGAATAAAGAGAGGGCCAGGAATATGATAAGAAATATGTCAAAGATTTGGAGAAAAATTACAGCATGAAATTGGACAAGAATTCAGACAACTATTGGGAAAAGTACCAGAACTAGGATTACGAAAAAGATTTAGACATACTTAAAACAATTTAGGACAAGATCGTGAAAAGGATAAGGACAATGTTATAAATGAGCTATAAATGATTAAGACAAGGATTTGGACATATTAAAAACAAGATTTCGGACAAAGATTGGGAAAAGAAGTATCACATGAATAAGAAAAGGTATTCGAAAAAGAATAATGTTAAAAATTTCAACATTGATCAAAACAACAAATTGGACAAGGAGTAGAATTATTTTAGGACGAATATAAGAATAAGGATGAGGATGAGGACAGGGTTGGGAAAAAAAGAAAAGTCTGGTATGTCAACGATAACGCCAACATTTTTTAAAAAAATTCAATAAAAAAAATCTGAAAAAAATCCAATTGGAATAGAAAATAGGTGTTGCCGATCTTCAAAATTTTTATCATAAATTAGAAACAAGAAATTAAAATCATTAAATTAAGTTTTAAATTTGCGGCTTTTTAACTTTTCAGTTATTGTAAGCAAATAATATTGATAAAGGGCATTGCTAATTTCCTGTCCAGATATTTGCTTTCAGAACATTATTGTGCAAATATGCGTGTAAAACTTATTTTATTTATTAGCTTTATTAGTTTTTATGGCAATAAAATAGAAAAAATGTTTCAAATGGTCCATTATGCATAAATACAAAGGTATGAAGTGAAAGTCACAAAAGTTGCCAGTTGCAAACAAAGCATTCGTACGATTCGCTGCACAGCTCAGCGAAAAATGTGTAAATGTGTATTCGCCCATGTAACGCACTCAACGATGTCAATCCTGTATTCAAAATCACAACAATCAAGATTAGCTGCTAAATTGCAAACTCTTTTATTGACGAAGAATGACTAAGAGAGTTTATTTGGTACTTAAAGTTTGTCGATGATCCTAATGTAATGCAGAACTGTAAGCGGAAACAAGCCATTTTGTATTGAAAAAGGTTATTAGTTTATTTTTATAGAGTGAAATTATTTTGTCAAAATTATTTATTTAAATATTTAGAATTGATTTATTGAAATACCTTAATTGATTTTATGTAATAATTAAAGGTTTATAATACGTAAATTATGAAATGCTAGTTCCTAGATGTAGATTCGTAGATTCGTAGACGTGTAAAGTATATGTTACAGTGTTTTAGTTGTCATGCCGAAACAAATGTATTTACAGTATTTTATACATGAGTTGGATGTAGTCAATACAAGGATTATTTCAATGATTAATGAAGAAAAAATAATTAGGATATCGGTCAAGGTGAACAGATTGTAATAGTCGTTACACGATGTCTGATCGACGATGTCATATGTCTTAAAAAATTATGATGGTCAGAATGTTACTGTAAATGGTGAGCAATACAGACATGATTGCTAACTTTTTTGTGCCTCGATTGGCTAGGTATTAATGTTGCAGACATGTCGTTTCATGAGAACGACGCCTCATGCCACACATCGCGGAATACAATTAATTACTGAAAGAAAGATTCAACGAACGATTAATTTCACGAAACGGATCTGTGAACTGGCGACTTCGTTCGTGCGATTTGACGCCATTCGGTTATTTTCTTTGGGGATATGTAAAGTCGCTTGTTTACGCCGTTAAACCAGAAACAATTGAACACTTCCAAGCCAAAATTTGGAAGCATTATTACCTAAATACATCCTGATTTACTGCGAAGAGTATGTGAAAATTGGACCTTTAGATTACTCTATGTACGCGCTAGTCGCGCCGGACACATTTCTGAAATCATATTCAAACATTAATGTAAAAAAATTATTTTAAAAGTTTATTTCATGGATTTCAAAAACATTTTTCTGTGTTTAATTTCAATTTAAAGTTCACCGCCTCTAAAAAACACTCTTTATATTATTATCTTCATAAAATTTTGAGATTTTGAAAAGAGATGATATTTAAAACATAAAATTTGTCCCAATCCTTTTCATAATTTTTGCCCAAATCCTCACCTCAATCTTGGTCCAAGTCTTTGTCTCAATCCTTCTTCTTATCCTTGGACAAATCCCTATCGCAATTCTTGTCCTAATTCTTATAAAAATGTATGTCAATCTTTTTTCCTAAAATTTGTCCTAATCATTTTTATAATCCTTTCCCCAAGCCTTGCTTAAATCTTTGTAAAAATACTTAGCCTAATCGTTGTAAAAATCCTTGACACTAACCAGTGACGGATCAAAATACGGGTTGAAAGGTCTTTAGCTCCTCCCTTGGAGAATTTTTTGTATGGAAAAAAAAATTAAAAAAGCCCTTATAGCCGTTTCAGCCCTCTCCTTGGGCTACAAAACTGTAGTTTCAACCCTCCCCCCCTCTGGCGAATCCTAGATCCGCCACTGACACTAACCACAGACTTATCAAATATGAAGGACTTATACTTGGCTTTACGCCATAACTATAAAAAGAAATTACAACGTCGACAAGCCGCAAAGATAGAAGCTTAAGCAATAAAAATGTAATATTGTATAACACGCATACATACATCGGGTTTGGTTCTAAGATCCTTGGAGAGGGACGGGATGGATCAAGGCGGCCTTGGTAGTCGAGCAGGTAGCGTGCTCGGCTGCCATCCCAGTGATCCCGGGTTCGAATCCCGGTCAGGCCATGATCCTACGCTTTAACCTTTCACATTTGCAATTTTCTTTCCTCATTTCTAATTAACTGAAATTGAAAACTCATCAATATTTATGACTTGAAGTCGTCGTTGGTGGTAGAGAAGTTTGTGGATGAGATTACCTTAAAACTTGAATGGACTGAGGTAAAGGCATAACACTTGCCTCAAATTCAAATTCACGTGTTCCTACGACTTTCCATCACACTTAGAACATCCTACACACGTTTCACTTGATTGACCCTTCCCTCCCACTAATCTATCACCCCATTTTCGAACCAAGACAGAGTTGACTGAATAGGTATTCCACGTAAAATCCTTAGTTCAAAGCTAAAAAAAAAAACATTGTAACATGGAATTATTACTCGCTTAGTAGAGATGCTATGACTATGATTATGATTTTGACAACAAAATTTAAAAAAAGGAGTTGACTGTGTCGGGGACTCAACCGCATATTTTGACGTGACAACGTATTCTTTATTCCGAAACTTGTCCTCATCCTTATCCTTGTTCTTATATTTATCCTAATAATCATTCTCCAAATTGTTGTTTTAACCCAATTCCAAATTAGTGACCCATTCCCTGTTCGAATCTCTTTCCTTATCCTTGTCCCACATATTTTCTCAATTCTTGTCCCAAATCTTATCCTTAGCTTGCCCAAATCCTTGTTCTATTCCTCACCTCTATCCTCGTCGCCGTCCTTTTTTTCAATCCTGCCCTTATTATGATAAAAGTGTGCCTAAATATTTGTCCTAATCCTTCTCCTAGTCGTTTTCCCAGTCCTTATCTGAATCTTTGTCCTTATCCTTGAAAAATTTCATCATCCAAATCTTTATTCTACTCGTTATGATATTCTCGATCCTAAACTTTGTCCAAATCGTTGCCCTCATCCTTTTTCTAAACTTTGTCCTTATCCATATCCAAATTTTGTCCTAATACTTGTCCTAATTTTAATTTTATTTTTATTTTATACTTTTGTTTTTTCTTTTGTATGGTACATTTACATCTACCTTAGCTTCATGCAATATATTCATGCAACGATGGTGCATTCAGGTTATTTTAAGCCAAGTTCTCCGAAGGGCCTCATAACGCCATTAATTTCTATTTTATTTTTAGACAGTAGCCGAAAACCTCGGCTTTACTGTCGTTGCATAAAATTAACCGTAGCGCCTATAGTCACAAAGTTATAATTCCATGCAACGTGTTTTTATTGTTGTAGCATTTTTTCTGTATTCATCGGTTGCTAACGTAGTGTCATGGCTCCAAAACAAAAATTTTTTTCCTTTCGTTATGAGGTCAAAGAACAATTTTTTGCTGTTGTAAAATAAAATTTTTCGTAGCACTTCTAATCAGCGAGTAGTATTTCTATGCAACAATATTGCATTTTTATATTGCATAATAATTTTTCCCTTAGCACCCATTTATAAAATGTTATAATTCTTTATATTGTTTTTATTTTTGTTTTTTTTTTTTCATAACGCAAAGATTTAACCTTGACTATCGTACCATTATTAATATCATATCACCTATATTTAGCGAGTAATATTGCCATGCAACGCCGATACATTTTGAAAAATTGTCTTTTTCAACTTTTTTGGAAACGGTAAGGTTTTTGGCCATATAAAAACCTTGATGACGTCGCGAAGCTTCTCACGGAATAACTTAATGTTATATATAAAAATGCAACATCATTGCATGGATTTATGGCATGGCTTTAAGATTAATATGAATGTTAATGCTAAGCAAAAGCAAAAGTTATAATAAAAGCAAAACCAAAATCAGAAGCAAAAGCAAAAGCTAAAGCAAAAACAAGATCAAAAGCGAAAATAAAAGTAAATGTAAAAGAAAATATAAAGGTTAAAGCAGAAGCAAAAGCAAAAGCAAAGCAGAGCAAAAGCAAAAACTAAATCAAAGTCAATTTCAAAAACAAAACATTAATGTTGTCACGTCTATACCTCAATTAGATGTGTAGATGTACAGCCAACTCCTTTTTTGGTACTTAATATGCCCGTTCCTGACAAAATTTGAAGTCAAAGAACCAGAGCAAAATTAATTCGTACACAAAAAGTGCACTATATGTATGTTTTTTTTTTCGATGGATTTTCCTTTCGACATACAAATGCGAGTACATACATATGTGAACTTTCCTAAACGAGTTCATGTCCTTGCTTTCATTTCGACGTGGTTTTTTCCCAACCTCAACTCGTTTAAGTCAAATGACTCAAATGACCAGTACTCTAAAGTCAGCTACTTACGTATACGAGTTACTGGCCACTCCAAATGAATGATTACTTCACACAATGTGTTGGTTGCTCCGCAGTAAATGATATAACTGGACATTGGTTGTGGTGGTAGGACCATTAAGAAAGTGAGAACAAATCATTAACCTATTTTAATAAAAAAAAAAAAAACACCTAGAACCGTTAATGCAAAATAATATACACCATAGCCAAGTAGAAAAAGGAAAACCATTAATTCTATGTGGCACGAACTGTTACAAATCGTAACCCAAAAATTATTGTTATCAACTTAAAATAATTCTGTTTAACATGGTAGGACGTTATAAATAGGTTTTTGCATATATTTAGTGTTTACATCAACGAATAACAACAAAATATTGCACTCAATTAAATGTAGCTCATTTTATTATCCGCCTAAAAACCCAACTAAAAGAAATTAACGGTCTATTAAAAGAATATTTGTTGACATATTGCAATACAATCCTTCAAACCCTGCCGCTCTCGGTAACCGTAAACTTCTATAGTTCTCTTTTCACATGTCAGAGCATAGCTCAATTGTTGTCCACATTAATGTTCGTGTCCACTTTACTGACATATCTATATATTTATATATTAAAGATAAATGTTTCCATGCAAAGGTCAATAACCTTTGTGTATGAGTTTAATGAACTTCTCTAGCTTAGTTTAAATATCACTAAAATTTGTTTGAAATTAAATTGAAAAGTAATGCATTCTTTAAATTTACAACGGTCTGTTATGCTGCTTCCGTGTAAGCTCTTATGTTGCTACTTACTTAATGGTAGGCTACTAACTATACGTGGAAAATATCAATTTTGTTTTTTAGCAATCGACAGGTTCAGGCGTCCAGGCTAGACATACTAATTAACTTCTGCCTTTGTTATTACTTCTTGTTGCGTGCATGCTACGAAATTTTTAGTAGAGGCTAATATTTGCATAGAAGTCGCTTATAACACGCATACATACATCGGCTTTGGTTCTAAGATCCTTGGAGAGGGACGGTTATAAAAATAAATTACAACAAAATTAATAAAAAATAACATTACGACAATTAAGATTAGATGATGGATTATGATTGTTGTAGGCATAACAGACCTTGATGATTGAGGGAATGGTCTTATTTCGCATTTAAAAAAATATTGTCCAACTTATTCGTACGTATGTAATTTACGTTTGCCTTACGTGCGTTTATAATTAAAGGAAATGTTACTTATTTAGTTCAAGTATATAGTATATATTTGTTTGTTTTTTCGTTTAGAGGCCACTTTGGAACCCCATTTTTCTCCCCTGAACAAGAAAAAAATCCTTTTTTTAATCTGAAAAAATATGATTCGGAATAATGAACAAATTGAAACACGATTTTTTTTTTTCTTATAAAAACCATTAATGTAAGAAATGTTGACGCTATGAACCTTACGCTGTGTTGAGGTGTTGATTTTATTAATAAAACATGTTCCAATAAGTCCCGAGACTAAGAAATAAAAAAATTTTTATTTTTGCAAATATTCTTCTTTATTCATCAACATAGGTTCCTTCAAGAGCAATACATTCATTCCACCGTTTTTCTAACTTTTCAATTCCGGTATTGTAGAACGGGTTGTGCTTCGCCTCAAAATACGCTTCAGTTTCAGCCATCATCATCTTCATTGGAGCTAAATCTCTTGCCGGTAAGCAATTTTTTGAGGTCAGCAAAGAGCTAGTAGTCGCTGGGGGCCAAATCTGGCGACTAAGGTGAATGAGAAAGCAATTCGAAGCCCAATTCGTGGATTTTCGCCATCGTTTTCATCGATTTGTGACACGGTGCATTGTCTTCGTGAAAAATAATTTTTTTTCTTCTTCAAATGGGGCCGATTTTCGCTATTTCATCCTTCAAACGCTCCAACACGCTATATAATAATGGCTGTTGATTGTTTTTCCCTTTTCGAGATAGTCGATGAACAAAATTCCATGCGCATCCCAAAATACAGATGCCGTAACCTTTCCAGCCGACTGTTGTGTTTTTGGTCGCTTTGGCCTGCTTTCATCGGTTGCTCTTCACTCAGCTGACGACTGTTTTGATTCCGGTGTGTAATCCATGTTTCATCCATTGTCATATAAAAAAAAAAAAAAAAAATAACTGGTCATTTCAGCCCTTGAAAGGACTTTGACCTAGCTTCTTATGATCAATTGTGTTGTGCGTGTTATTAAGTTTGTACACAATTGACCGAGAACCGGACCTACATGTTTAACGCCGACTCCGAACGGCGATGAACGGAATGTTCTTGTTCTCAAGAAGCTTTACATGGCATTTTGAATACCCTCTGAGGTTTGCCATTGTCTGCAGAGAGGTGGCGGCCTTACAGAAAAATTATTTAAATTCAAATAATTTAAAAAATTATTTAAATTCAAATAATTTTCTGTCGCTGCTGGGGTTCGAACCTGGGTCTTCAGGTTCGTTGACATAGCGGCCACGCACTTTAACCAACTACGCCACGGACACCACGTCACATACCGACGCAAAAATGCATGTTTATTCTTTGTAAACAGTGCCAAACAGCTCTCCGAATCATAGACACGTTGTTGTTTTTTGTCCGGTGTGAGAAAATGCGGCACCCATTTGGAAAGCAGCTTTCCCATCGACACGTGTTCCTGTAATATTATTCCCACACTGCCTTTCGTCAGTGCCTTATCTTCAGAGCCTCAGCTGGCTTGCACACCTTCACTTTACGGTCGGCCAATACCATTTTATGTACTTTTTTATGTTTTGTGGAACAACTGTCTCATTTGGGCGTCCTGAACGTTCAGCATCATTTGTGTCTGTATGACCAAGTTTAAACTCAACATACCATCGGCAAATGGTTGCTTTTGACGGAGCAGAGTCCGAATAACTCTTTCGAAACCATTGCTCAGCTTGGGCGGTATTTTTTCACATAAAAAAAAACAGTGATAAATTAACACACGGAATTGCTTTGAATCCATTATTTTGAAAATATCAACAGTAGCGACACTTGAATCATTGCAACTTCTGAACTAAACGTTAGAATGTCATGCAATTTTTACGCGTATTGTTTGAAGGTTGGAACTATCGGTATTTCCTGAGTGGTGCCACCTAGTAGTTAGTCTCGGGAATTATTGGACCATGTGTTAACATGACGACTTCGGTAGTCGAATAGTAGTGCGCTTGACTGCCACCCCAGAGATCAAGGGTTCGAATCTCGGCCAGGCCATGATCCTACGTTTTAACCTTTCTTCACTTTTTGTCTCATTTCTAATCAAATGAAATTAAAAATTTATCAATACTTAGGACTCAAGAAGTCAGTTGGTGGTAGTAATAGTTTGTTGAGAGGATCGCTTAGTGACTTGAATTGACTGAGTTAAAGGCGCAATTCTACCCTCGGATTCTTCCCATGTTTCTACTGCTTTCCGGCACGCTTAGAACATCCTGCACATATTTCAGTTGAATGTCCTTTCCTGCCCACTAATCTATAACCTCATTTCGAACCAAGGCAGACTTGACTGAATAGGTGTTAAAACTCAAATTCTTGGTTTAAACCTAAACAAAAATAAATCAAGTTAGCTACATGACAACGTTAACGTTTGCTTTTACTTTTGCTTTTGCTTTTTGCATTTGCTTTTGCTTTTACTTTTGCTTTTGCTTTTGCTTTTGCTTTTGCTTTTGATTTTGCTTTTGCTTATGCTTTTGCTTTTCTGTAATGCATTCAAATTTACCTTTGCACCATGCAATAAATCCACGATGGTGTATTTGCTTTATATTGAGTGGTTCCCTGAGGTGCCATTCCCTTCACGTCATCAAATTTTTTTTTTATTTTCATCATATGGCCAAAAACCTCACCTTCATTGTCGATCCATAAAATTTACCGTAGCATCCATAGTCGCCGAGTTATTTTTACTGCATTCGCCACCGTGGGGTCATTTCACCGAAATTTTTTTACTTTCCTTATAACGTCTGAGGACCAATCTTGGTTGTCGTGAAATAAAATTTACAATAGCACCTTTACCAAGCGAGTTATTACTCCATGCAACAATATTGCCTATTACCTATATTCCATGCAACAATATTGCATTTTTGTTGCATAAGCAGCTCCGGTACCTAATGACGTCAAAAATTTTGTTTTTATTTTAGCCATAATTTCAAGTGTAAATCCTTCATTTGTGTTTTAAAACATTTGTCGTGTTGCATTTCTTCACAGAGTAATAATTCCATCAATGCCATTGCATGTTTGTTGCATAATCGTTCTTAGAGTGGCTCTCTATGGGGCCTTATAACGTCATAAACTTTTTAACTGTAAAAACGCCGTTGCATCATTGTTGCATTTTCGATCTTGGAGCGACTCTCTCCGAAGCCTCAAAACGTCATCAAATTTTTGTCTTTTTTTTTTGTCGTGAGGGCGAAGAACTAGCCTTTAGTGGAATATAATACTTTTTACCGTAGCACCTATAATTAGCGAGTTATATTTTTGAGTAACAAATTTATAGTTTCGTTGGTAAAGCAACTCCCTCCGCTTTCTGATGGTATCAACATTTTATATTTAAGCCAAAGGTCCAGAAGTTAACCTTTTTGGACGTACCATTACTTATATTACCTATACTCAACGAGAACTAATCCATATAATATCGACGCACTTTGGAAAAATGTTTTTTCAACTTTTTCGGAAACATGCGCGGTAAAACGTTACATTGTCACGTCAAAAAAACACAAAATAAGTTTTCGAAAAACTTTTTTTCTTAGTTATTTAAGTGTAGACACTGGCATTGAATCCCAGTTTTCGTCTTTGGGTATGGTGCGCAGTAATTTAAGGTGGGAAGAAATAGTTTAAAAATAATAAATCGGTTATGGTAAGAAATATAGTATGAAAATATAGTATGACGAAAATTAAACCAAAAGTTGCTAAGTATAAAATATAAAATCTTTCTTGAATACATGATTGTATGACTTGTAGGTCTTAAAGGGACTGAGATACTTAAACTTAAATTTTTTTTAAACTCCCCACTTTTTGTAAGGTAAAATCTCTTACTGACTAGACTATTAAACAATTTTCATGATATTTCATTTCATTTCAGGCAGGGAATACATGTAAATTGGCATTTTTTGTTTTTTCTTTTAAAGAAATGGTTTTTTTACTTGCAGAATAAGCTCTGAAATTTTTAAAAATAATTCAGAATAAAAATGCCTCAGTGGCATTTATAGGTGATACGTTTTCTCTAAATATGATATTTCAGCACACTGTACAATGTAGCTGAACAAATTTAAGACCGATTTTGATAAAATTTGGAAGATATATTTTAAGGGATATTTTTCAAGCTTAAAAAAAATTTTAACACAAATTTTTTAAAAGAAATTTTTCTTAAGATTGGTCACAAAATGCAGTTTGTATTTTATTTTATTTTTCAATTTCTATGCGGATTAACTCAATTTAACAAAACAAATTTTCACTTTTGATTAATTGAGATTTTTGTCCTGAAGGCTATACGCCATTTTGTTATATTTGACTTGATATATAGGAGGATATTTGCCTTAAAAACTGTGTTTCTTTACATATGAAATGAGTCAATAAATAAAATTTAATTCTTTGAAAATATTTAATTGTGGAACAAACTGTCCACTCCAAAATCAAGAATTCAACGATGTGAATTGAAATTTAATCAAAGATCTAATGATATAGATGTAAAAAACGAATAGTCCATCAAAATTTTCTGATCACAAATCTGAGATTCTCATTTCGACATTTCTAAATGCAATTTGGCTGATGTGAAAATCGAAATTCTTTTCAATATTATGACCACAATTTTGGCATTATTCATTATCTGACTGTTTCATAAACATAAAATTTAAGGCAATTGCCCCAAATTCAAAAATGAACACTCACCCAAAATTTTTGGGTCTCTGTACATTGTGAATGAAAGCCCAAAAAAAAAATGCAAAATCGTCCAAAAATTAAATGAACGATTGCCCAAAAGAAAAAATGAACAATTGCCCAAATTTTTGGGTGTATTCTTATTATGAATAGATTCACAAAAACAGAATGAACAATCACCCAAAAAATCGAAATATTATTTTTATAAATTTATTCATCAATTGAAGAAAACTTTAGTTAAAAAGTTATAGGGGTCCAAGGTTGGAAAATTGGGCAGAAAAACTTGTTTCTTTAATTTTCCTACAAAAGTAAGCGTTATGGATATGAAAAGAAAACTTTTGGGGCGATTGTTCATTTTTGAACATTGGACGATTGAAATTTTGGGTGAGTATTCGTACAGCCAAAATTCAATAGTTATTCTTTTGAGTTCTGAGGGTAAAAACTGGCACTTAACAGGTAAAAGATCCGGGGTTTTTCCAATTAGCGAGAGGGTAAATTGAAATTGAAAAATCGAAGAGAATAATTATTTTACACTAATTACGGCTACTCTCATATCGTTCGATTAATTTCTTGATAATTCAGAAATCATTAGTTTGAAAAGAAACAAAATTCAAAGTTAAGAGCATTATATCTAAAATGATTTTAACCCTTAAATGCACAAGGCGCCCGATTTTGACCGAAAAAATATATTTTATGTAAAATTGAGTAAAAATAAAAACTGCGTTTTTAGTTTTGAAAATTTTTTTTTTTTAAAAAAAATTTTTTTTAAAAAAAATGGTTGTTTCTATAAAGATTCAATGTGAATTTACCCAAATCTAAAATCGCTGTTAAAATATATCAAAATAAAAGAAATATGTTATGAACTTTTTATTAATTCATTAATTTTAAAAAGTTAAAATTATCAAAAACTGCAGGGAGTGCACACTGTATCTTTAAAGATACAACCAACTAAAGTGACCCAGTGAGGTGCCAAATGATCGAAATTTTTTCGAACCACTTAAAATCACTAAAGGACATGTTTTGAAAGCAGTCGGTATTTTTTCCTAATCAAAATTATTTATCTGTTCCTAGAAGTTAAACTGTTAAAAATAGTGTTTATTTAATTTAAAAAAAAAATTTTTTTTTGACTTTGTATATAATTTTTTTAAAAAGTATGACAAATAGAAGTAAAAACTATTTTTTCATTTAAGACTTATAATATTCTAAATAATATAGAACCGATTTGAAAAAAATCAAACCAAAAATATAGCCTTAGAAATTTCTTGAATGGTTGTATCTTTAAAGATACACGGTGCATTTAAGAGTTAAATATTTATATTACCTTGAGGCCTTTAAAGTCCGTTAGTTGAAAAATATTTAAACCCTACTAAAAATAATTTTGTTACACTTAAGCACTTTGTGTAAAAATTTATTTAAGCCTTTAAAATAAGCCAAAGAATCATTACAATGCTGTTTACTATACACGATCCCTAACCCCTTCTGCACATTTTTCAAAATTAAATATATGAAGTTATTTACTGTTATTTTCTTTCTTTTAGTACCTCTTCAACACCTCCTACGGGCCTCTCGCATATGGCGCGCATGATGGACTCCTTGATCCTCGACCAATATCCGCCATTTGCCTTCACAAAGATCACTACTACCCACAGACCAACACGTGCCGGTAGCATAAAAAAAACCGCAACTACAACTACGCTAGGCGGACTAGCGCCCGGAACATCAGCAACATTAAACACGCCCCCAGGCATGGGTTTGCGCATGAAGAATCGCATTCCAACACAAGGTATAGTTTCTGTTTACAGCTTTCTTTTATTGTAAATGCGTAAAAATATCTTATAATACAACAAAATAAGAATATTGCATATTTGCAGAAGTGCCACCCCAGCCCAGACCCAGTACCAATTTACCTTCAACAGCACCCAGTCATCCACTGCATAACAGCGGAAGCAACAATCACAATAACAACAACGGCTCAGCATATCAACATCAAAGTGACAACCGTTGGATATCATCGCTTAGACGACGCGATCCAGAGCTACAGCCGACACTGCCGTCAATCAATCTGAGCCATCATGGAAGCTCACACAATGTGGGTGGCAGCCTTAGCAGTGGTGCTGGTGAGAAGTCACGCACTTCGCGTAGCATCAAAACTTCGGCGGCAGCAGTACGCAAGAGTCGCTCCGTAGAACGGGTGCGCGCACGAAAGTTAACCACACAAATTAAACTCAAGGATAAAGCAAAAAAACATTCCATTGATGAGAACTCGAATTCGGATGATCAAGAAGCAACTACTTCATTGGAGGAAAACTCCACATCACAAAATACACCTAAAGGTTCACCCAAGTCCAAAACCAAAGGTTTCTCTCCAATTGGTTATGAACCGCACTTGGTAGATGCACTGGAAAAAGACATACTACAACGTCATCCAGGTGTTAAATGGACCGATGTGGCGGGTCTTAATGAAGCTAAGACCATACTGCAAGAGGCTGTTGTGCTTCCAATAATTATGCCAGATTTCTTTAAAGGCATACGTAGACCATGGCGCGGAGTGCTCATGGTTGGACCACCAGGCACGGGTAAGACAATGATGGCCAAGGCAGTAGCCACCGAGTGCGGCACAACATTCTTCAATGTTTCATCATCCACGCTCACCTCAAAATATCGTGGCGAAAGCGAAAAGCTAGTACGCTTGCTCTTCGAGATGGCACGCTACCATGCACCAAGCACCATTTTCATTGATGAAATCGATGCGTTATGTGCTTCACGCGGCAGCGATTCGGAGCATGAGGCTAGCCGACGTTTTAAGGCAGAACTGCTTATACAGATGGATGGATTGAATGCAACGCTATTGGATGACAAAATTATTATGGTGCTGGCCGCAACTAATCATCCATGGGACATTGATGAGGCATTTCGCAGACGCTTCGAGAAAAGAATCTACATACCTCTTCCAAATGGTAAGATATCAATTGAATTTGTCAGTTGACCAAGCTTGAATGGTTTTCTTTGCAGAGGAGACACGTGCCGCTCTTCTTAATCTCTGTCTCAAAGACGTTAGTCTTTGTCCATCGTTGGATACTACTCTGGTAGGCGATCAGCTTAAGGGCTACTCAGGCTCTGACATAAGCAATGTTTGTCGTGATGCTGCTATGATGGCTATGCGGCGTCAAATTTGTGGACGCTCTCCTGCAGAAATCAAGCAAATACGACGCGAGGATGTTGATCTACCAATAACACTGAATGACTTCGAAGAAGCTATGCTGCGTACCAAGAAATCAGTTTCAGCAGATGATGTCAGTCATTTCGAGAAATGGATGCAAGAGTACGGTTCATGCTGAATAAGCTAGAAACCAAGCAAGCAGCTCAAGTATAAAAACATTGCTCAAAAGGATATAAAAAAAAACAAAAATATATTGGCAATTTAAGGAAGTGAAGATACAGAAGTTATACCGACAAAAATATTGATACGTACAACTTCCATTAGTTATTTTTTAAAGCAAATACACATACATATAACTTAATACATATTTAAATTTTTTGTACTCAATATAAATAAATAATATTGAACCCCCAAATCGAAGGTGGAAAAATCATTTTTAATAAGACATAAAGATTAAAAAACTAGTAAGAAATGATCCTCGACTGGGCCGAAGTTAAAATACCCCCACGGCCGAACCAAAGTATATTCAAAGTCTTAAGCAATCAATAAAATGTTTATCTGTAAAAACGTTTTCGTTATATTTTTAACAGAAAATATTGGCTTTTGTTTTTTGATAAAGTCGCTTTGTATGGGAGGTGGGCGTAGTTTTCACTCAATTTGGTTGAATTCCATACACATAGTACACATTATATATCAAAGTTCATATGCAAAATTTCAAGTCCATACATTAATTTTTGTGGATTTTATAGAAATTTTACCTTTTTGATAAAGTCACTTTGTATGGGAGGTAGGCGTGGTTTTCATCCGATTTGGCTCATTTACGAACTTGACCTTAATTTTTTAGATAAAAGCTTAAATATTGAATTTCGTGATGATAGCTTTAAAATTACGGCTGTAATCGTGATCACAGACAGACGGACAGACGGACAGACAGACGGACATGGCTAAATCAAATCGGGTGGTGATGCTGATCAAGAATATATATACTTTTTTATACCTACCACGTCTCCTTATGGGCGTTACAAACGGAGTGACAAAATTAATATACCCCCATTTACGTTTTTTAAACGTGGGGGTATAAATATAGATTTATTCAAGCTCTGGTTGATAGATCGTCTTCTCAATTATAATATATTATATAAATTTATTATAATTATCAATTATATATAAACCTGTCCCATTCTGAAGACTTTTCTTATGACTAAAATTTTCAAAATTCTTCAGAATTATTTGATATTCTTCAAGAAAACCCAGAAACTATATCATGAATGTAATCTTGGATAGTAATCCAAAAATGAAATTTGAATAATATTCGTTTATCAGTAGAGCATTATTTAATAATTCTTAATAATCTTAATAGTCCTTAATAGTATTAAGCAATTGAAACTATCAGATCATCCTTTGCGTCGTACATTAAAATCAATTGGAAGTTGAACAGCACTATTACTGCCAAATCATCTTCAGCGATGAGGCACATTTATGACTTAATGGGTTAATAAATAACCAAAATTGCCGTATATGGAGTGAGAATAATCCTGAAGACTCACCAGGCGCCCTTACATCGAAAAAATTATTGTCTGGTGTAGTTTGTTAGCCGAAGATGGAGTCAACGTTGCCGTCAATGGTGAGCGCACGTCAATATCAATCGGCTAAATAGTTCCAGCAGGACGGTAGAACAAGACAAACAGCGCGTAAACCATCATTTTATTGGGACGAAATTTTGGTGACCGAATCATATTAAGAAATGATTTCAATTGGCCACCTAGGTCATGTGATTTGACTCCATTGGACAATTTTTTTTTTTTTTTGAGGTGGATGTACGTCAAGTCACTGGTCTATGCTGATAAACCATCTACGACTGACGAGTTTGAAACTAACATTCGGGGCATTATTGGTGAAATAAGGCCGGCTATGCTGCAAAAAGTGGTGCAAAATTGACACGACAGGATGGACAAGACCCAGTCAAGGTGGTCATATGTCCGAAATTGTGTTCAAATACTAAATGCCATAAAACTTGCGAACTAGTTAAGCCAAAATATTAGCCATTTCATAAATTTTTTTGTGTTTTATTTGAAGGAAAAATTCATACCTCTAAAAAGAACATGCTTTACAATAGCTCATAAGGATATGTTTTCATTCAACTGCAAACAAATAATTTAAAAAATATTTACCGTTTAAAAGAAAAAATTGAATTTTGCCGAAAAATGTATGAAAATTTCCAAAAAATCAACATCCCACCCAAAAACACTGAAGACGAAAAATCGCAGAATTTATATCAAGAGCTCATATTAAACGTCCATGTTTTCTCTTTAATTTGGAAAAAAATTGCTTAAAAAACTACAAAAAGTGTTTTAAACTGTACGATACTTTGTGGATCTCCTATAACAAATTTTCGTAAGACTCAAAACTAGACAATAAACTGAAAAAATAAAAAAAAAATCGCCTTTTTTTTGGGTGATTCATCCCTATATAAAAAAGAGAGGGTAGGTTTTTGAAGTTTTAGAGGCTTATTGTCTAGTTTTTCTAATAATCAAAAATTTTTTGGTTTATTAAAATCGGTCAAGAAAATTCGGAGAAGAATGTCCCACCAGTTTGAAAATGTTAGTTTCGAGAAAAAAGCGTTTAGTTTTTTTCCCCACAATCTATTTATGCGCGGACGTCGTTACAAATACAACTTTTTTTTCTAGTGACAATTTCTTTATAAAATTTTTGGAGGCAATTTTTTAATGTAAAAGGAATCGAAATATCTAAAAAAAAAAATGGATTTATGGAAATAAGAAAGTCCCATTTACCCTGCATCTAACCTTAGGGTGGAATCCACCCAGTCACTGTTTCTTTGCAAGATTTCTAAGGCAATACTAATTCTTAATATTTTTTTTTACATTTAACAAATCAATTATTTTAATAAGGAACATTTTAAAATGGTAAAAATAATCTTGAATTTATTAAAAACCAACACTTGTCTTAGGTTTTAACAATTATATCAATATAGCTGAGAGTTTATTATGTGGGTGGAAAACAACCAGAGTTATTCATTGCTGTAACTCAGCAATAGGTTAGTGATTCAGGATTAAGTTTATTTTATTCTTTCGATTTTCTTTCTTTCAAATTTCTTTCCTTTGCGTTTTTATATATTATATTACATTTTTGACGAAAATCAGTTCCGTGCATTTTTCAAGCCATTGGCATATTGTATGTATGTTTGTATAAAATTCATTTACATTTTTGGTTCTGGAATGTTTTAAAAAAAATTCCCCAACATTTCAATTTTTCCATTTTAGTCCTACTCCAAAACACTCATTTCTTAAAACTTGTTTTGAACGTGATTCAGATGGTTTCTGTATTCATGAATGTTTGAATTTAAAATAATGTAACATTTGTTCATCGATCAGAAATCAAAGAACAGTTCTATGATTTTAATTGTTTAATGTAGGCTTCTTATAGACAATTTTTTTTAAGAATTTTAATTTTATTTAAATAATTTAAGAAATAATTAAGCAAACAAACAAAAGACGAAGTGTAAAAATTACTTATTTGCATTATTATGCGCGCAGTTTATCAATTATGAGATTATATTCTGCCTCAACTTGATCGTATTCTTCTTGTAACTGGACCATACGTTCATTTATTGTCGGCAAACGTGCACGCAGCCATTGAGTGTCAATTTTGCATTTTTCCATTTTATTTATGTCGCGCAACTGCTTGTGATAAACGGCATTCAGACGACGCTTGACTGCTAGACGATAAGCTGTGTAGTCTTCAGCATCATGCAAATTGGTGTGATAGAGACGCAAAATTTCATAGATTTTGCGACATTGACGTGGATTAATCTGAAAAAAAGGAGGTTGGTAAAATTTTGAATAAATACTAGTTTTTCATATATAGCGCACCTTGAATGTCTCCCGCGCCTCATGCACCATTTCTTTGTTGAATGACTCCTTAATGGCTTTGCTATTGAACGATGGCAAGTCCTTGCATAGTTTGGCATCCAAGAAATTACGCAAGCGTTGGAAATCTTCAGAGGGATCCTCCACAGTTATGTCAATAACATTTTTCTGAGATTGATAATATAAGTAGATAGTTTCCAAAAATTTTGTGCCAATACCAAGTTTTTGAAATGGAGGTAAGACCAACATTTGACTAATGCGCGGGCGTCGATGTTGGGGATAGGCATAGTATTCATAGACTGTTGTGTAGCCAGTTGTGGCGTACTGATAGCCACCTGCGGCGTTTTTATATTTTTCATAACTACATTTAAAGAGTTAAGTATCAACGAACAAAACTAAATTGTTGCTAAATAGACAAAATTACCAAACGAAGTAACTCCACTGCGGGTCATCAACATCAATATAGGATGCTGCATCTACAAACCAGAGTATGAACGTTTGCAGTCGCCCAAAGAACTTTAAAAATGACGGCGATTTGTAATTGCAATAATAGATTTCAAAGGTTCGCTCTTGGGTGCTGCCATCCTCTGCGTCACAGTGCGCTATATGCTCGGCAATCTTCTCTCCAAAAGGCTGGAATTTATCAGCTTTATCTAGAGTTTTTAAAAACTCATCCATATTAACAAAATAGCAGCCATCTGGTAATTTCTGCGCTATGGTGGCAACCACATCATCTGCTTTGATATCGCCCTGTGACAATCTTTCCACTCTAGTCTTATACTCAGTTCCCAAATAGATTTGCAACGGTCCGGCCGTGTACAGCAACTGAACCTTAAGGTCTTGATAGCCAAAAATGCTCTCGCTTTCTCCAAAAATCTGATGAGCCATTAAAGGATGAAAGCTTTGTGCATCATTGGTAAGATCTTCTTTGCTGCGTACTATCAGAAAATTAGCTACAATTTACAGTAGACGGAAATATATACTTACCTAATTTGAACTCCACCACTTCTAATGCATCCAACACCAAATGCTGAAAATCATGAATGTGTGTCATTTTGCGAAAAATGTATGCCGTCCAACAGTTCCTCCTAACTTCTCACAGAAAAAGCGCGCCAATTATTGAGGTTTGAGTAACTATTGTATAGATATTTTAATGCATTAAGAACTATCAAAGTTATTTAATATTGTAGTTTTTTATTTTACTGCAGGAATTGATTATAATTACCTAATAATACAACAGTAATAAATTATTTAAATAACTAGCACAGTTTGGCCGCTTCACAAAACACAAAATTTAATGGATGAAATAAGCAAAAATTGTGCCAAATTTGACAAAAGATTTTTCAAAGTGATGCCACCTAAAGCAAATTTCTCGTTTAAGCATACCTGCCCAGTAGGAATATCAAGAAGAAAGTTAAAACCAGAGAACAGCTTGAGTGCATTCAAACAGCGTTTCGAATGTCTCGGCAATATACGAGCTAAGAGTGTGCATTCTGCATTAAAATTAATGCACGAACACATGTACCAATCGCTGTGGATACAAGTGCCATAGAGTGCGAGCACTTGCAATTACGAATGCCTACAATACAAGAATGCCCAATGAAGCGCAAGACATAAGCAACATTGGCCAAAAGCAAGGAAAATGCATGCTTTTATGTCCTTTCGCTCTAAGCATAGAAAAGAAAATAATAATCTAAAGGAAACTCTTAGAAACATCTAAGAGGAACGTGCTGCTAAGAAATAACAGGGAAGTACGAAAACAACAAAAATATATACAGCAGTAGACACTCGCGTTTTAAGGGAAACATCCGAATATCTGCAGTGTCTAGATACTGCTTTAATATCTATTCGCAACAGTGGAATTTGTGCTTAGCACCAATCGTTGTTTACGGACTCCAGCGGTATGCTTGCTTATAGTACGTTCACACCTAAGCTAATTTGCACTTTTCGACCAAAAACACAAATGAGATGCGTAATAGCTCATTTCCTACATAAATTCTAATTTGAATATCCAACTCATTTCAACGAAATGAGTAGCAAATGAGATAATTTCACTTTAAACACAGCTGTGAGCATATTAAACTGCTTTGTGAACATATCTTTCAAAGCAAATTGTCAAAAAAATTTGTAACCAGAAAAATTTGATCAAAACAAAAGATGATAATAAAACAATAACAACCGTCAAACAAAATGAGATAAAAAAGTGTGAACACTTTTTAATGAGATATTGAAATTTGCTCATTTGGCTTAGGTGTGAACGTAATATTAATTATTGTGTGGCTGATGACGAATGTTATTCAATTGGCAAAAAATTACGAAAGGTCTTAAGAAAATCTTTGGTTTGAATTCGATTTTATTCGGGTTTCTTTATTTATTTATTTTTTTTTTTTATTTGTGTTCCGAATAGAATTGAGGAACATTTCTTAAAATAAGCAAAGTAAAACTTTCACATGCACTTTTATTATCATAAATTAAGTTGGTAAAAATAGCTGAAACGCTTTCAGTGAAAGACGTTTTGTTATTACTTATATGATTGTTAATATTTTCAGTCATACTATAGATGTCAATTCTAAAATATTTTTCAGCTATTCAACTTCAATTTATTAAAGTATAAATCTTATAAAAATTGAAAATTGCTGAAAATATTTAATAGTGACTTGTATACATATCCCACACTGAACAAAAATTCACTTATAAGCTCCTTCAAAAATTTCTAATTTTTACAGAAATTAATCAATAATCAGAACTTTTTGGTTTTAATATACACATAGGATATGTTCTTCATAAGGAGACATATGGATCATTATGTGTTTTGACCCACTAAATAAAATTTTCATATTAAATTCGGATTTAGTTGATTACAGCAAATGTTGTTTTTTGTGTGCCTGTGTCATTTATTAGAGAAAATGGGGTGGTGGAACAGAAAATATTTATAGTGTCAGAAATCTATTAACCTCGCAAATGCTTCACAAATCTGGTATATAGATTGCTCTCAAAATTTATTCGAGAATTCAAATAATAAGTTCGTTTTAGCAATTACAGCGATTTGTCTTCAGCAATTTAAAAAATTTGCTTCTGATATATAAAAAAACATATTTTGTCCATCCTACATGTAGGATAGTTCGAAACCACCCTATGTGTTTTGTGCTTATATCCTTAAAGGGCTTACACATCGGCGAATCTGTTCGTCGAACAACATGGAGGCGCAAACGTGTGTGAAAAAGCTAGCGTTCAAATTGAACGAACCTGTTCGTCACACAAGCCATTGATTTTTGTTGTTTTTGTTATAATTTTCGGCAGCATCCCTTGTTCGACAGAGAAAATCAAAAATTTTTGTAAACACGGCCAACCGTGTGACAAACTGTCGAACATCGCTTCTTAACTAGCGAACTTGTGTGAACATGGCCGCCGTGTGACGAACAGATTCGCCGATGTGTAAGCCCTTTTAGCCTTTTGTATTTATTTAGAGCATGAGTTGATTCCACTGTAACATGAATAGGTTGCAAATTATATCACTGAACGTACTCTTAACAGGTTTTTGACAGCGATCGAACATAACAAAATCGGAGAACGAAATTGCACCCAACTTCATAGCATTTGTAAGCACAATTGGAAAAAAGAAAACCAAAAGGCCGATTGTCCGAATATAATTAAAATATATTATTTAACATAAATCTATTAAAGAATATAAATTTAAAATATATAAAGTTGTTAGCCATAGTAAAAGTGGGTACCAGTTCATAATATTGTATATATTTCATATCCAAACATAACCTCTGTCAAAGTGCATTGTCATTGCTTTGGACGCTGTTTCTACTATTGAATTATTTATACCTTTGAGTTACAGCTTTTAAGACTGCCAACATGGATAATTATATGTTTGACGGTGGTCGGATTACCAAAATGGAGGTAGACTATTCACCCGCTTGTGACGAGAAGATACCACTTGCCAAGGAGATGGCCAAGAAGAATCCAGATTCTTTTCACGAAGCAATCGAAATACTGCTGCAGCTGGAGAAGCAGTCGCGCCTGGTACGTGTGACATATTTATTTAATTTACTTATTAGTGTTTTATTATTTTTTTTTTCCGTATCACGTAGGGCGCTGACATGGTTTCCTGCTCACGTGTGTTGGTTGCCATTTGTCAAATCTGTTTGGAAGCCAACAATTGGAACGCACTAAATGAATATATAACGATGTTGGTGCGCCGACGTTCCCAGCTCAAACAAGCCGTTTCCAAAATGGTTCAAGAGTGTTATTCTTACGTGGACAAAACACCCGATAAGGAAACGAAACTAAAGCTTATCGATACATTGCGGTCTGTGACTGAGGGCAAAATATACGTTGAAATCGAACGTGCACGGCTTACAAAAATATTAGCAGACATTAAAGAAACCGATGGCGATATTGCAGGTGCCGCTGCAGTAATGGAAGAGCTACAGGTTGAAACCTACGGCTCAATGGATAAACGCGAGAAGGTTGAACTGATTCTCGAACAGATGCGTTTGTGCTTACTCAAGGAGGATTTCGTTTCCACTCAAATTATTGCTAAGAAGATTAGTATTAAGTTCTTTGATGACCCCGGTCATCATGATTTGAAATTAAAATTCTACGATCTAATGATACGCCTGGATCGCGACACTTCTTTCTTGAAGACTTCACGTCATTACCAGGCCATTGCAGAACCGGCACGTCCACAGTTGACGATAGAAGAAATCACCGATACGGATGATAAAAAGAAACCAACCGAGGAGGAAAAAAAAAAGAAGAAGGAGGAAGATGCCAAGGCTGCAGAAGAAGCAGCTAAGCTTTTACCACCGGTTGAGTTGAGCGAAGCACAGCAGAAAGAATTGCGTGAGAAGCTTATCTATGCCGTTTTATATTGCGCTTTAGCACCCTATGACAACGAACAGAATGACATGATGGAGCATTTAGCTAAGAACAAGAAAATGGAGGAAATAGCAGTATATAAGTGAGTATTAAAATAATGAACAAACGATAAATTAAAATCTCATTCCCAACCATAATTTATCTTTTATACAGAGAAATCTTACGATTATTCATGTCAAAAGAGTTGATTAATTTTGATACCTTCAACGCTGACTTTGGCACCGTGTTGGCTGAAAACGATATGTTCCAAGATAACAGCAAACATGGACGCAAGTGCATTGCTGAGCTAAAGGATCGCTTAATGGAGCATGTAAGTATAACTTTCACCTTTGTACATAAACATAATAACTTTTTAATATAATCCTTTTAAGAACATACGCACCATCGCCAACTATTATTCGCGCATTCACTTGAAACGCATGAGTGAACTTCTGAATTTACCGACTACACGCTGCGAAGAATATCTATCGAAATTAGCCAACAGTGACACGATTCGCGTTAAAATTGATCGGCCCGCAGAAATTGTTTACTTTACGACGAAAAAGAGTTCATCTGATATATTGAACAATTGGGCGCAAGACGTAAATCAACTGATGTCGTTAGTAAATAAAACGTGTCATCTTATTAACAAGGAAGAATGCATTCATTCTGTCATTGGCATGGCCATGGAAGAATAAAAATGGCATATAAACTATCTGAATTATTTTGATTGAGTTAAATAAAATGTTCTGTTCTTTAAAAATGATATATATGATACACTAACAATTTAAATATCATGTGATGAGTTGCATTCTTAAATTTGAACAGCAAAAAAAAAATATAATGCAATCAATACAAACGTTTTTTCCATGAAACCACCAAAATATTTTATTATTTATTTTTTTTTATAATACATGAATGACTAAAGTAGCAATTTGAACTAATAAATATTTTAACTTTTTTAGCAGCGAATTGAGAGAAGCATTTGCAGATATATTGTAAGCTTGTATGATTTTCTAATCGGCTTTAAAGACGCACTTTTTATTACTCCATATAAGTTGTTTTAAATCTCCATATAATGCTCCATTTTATGCTCCATATAAGTTGTTTTAAATCTTCGAAGAATAATTACTCAATTAATTTTCAACCTATAATAACACTGAAATGCATTTCAAAGCACTTGTTTGTAGTGCAAGCTTTTGCCATGGTGGCAAAACTATTATTAAGTGGCAACTCTATTGCTGAAAATTTCGCAATTTTAAAATTCTGACAACGGATTCGGATTCAGCGACCCATTTTTACCTAGTGCTCGCCCCAGCACCGAATTCGTAAAAATAAAAAAAAAATTAAGTCGCAACTCTATCAGCCATCTTAAATTTTAAAATTCCGACATCAGATTCGAAATCAGCGACCCCCTAAAACTGTAGGATAATGTTTTAAACTCGTAAAAAACATATTAGGTGGCAGCCCTACAGGGTTAGAAATTTCACAATTTTGAAATTCTAACAACGGATTCATATTCAGCGGCCCATTTTTACCAGATGTTTGCCCCAGCCCCGAATTCGTAAAAATAAAAAAAAATTAGGTGGCAACGCTATCAGCCGTCTTAAATTTTAAAATTCTGAGATAAAACTGTTAGATAATGTTAAAAACTCGTAAAAAATACATTATAAGGTGGCAGCCCTTTTGTTAAAAATTTCATCATTTTAAAATACTGACAACGATTTCGGATTCAGCGACCCAGTTTTAGCTAGTGTTCGCCCTAGCACCGAATTCGTAAAAATAAAATTTCTTTTTGCCAATGGTAGATATAATTACTTCGCCAAGGTTCTGTTGTGTTAGGTGTGATTGATGCATTTTTCGCTGTTAGTAATTGTTCTGTTAAAGCAAACGGCGAACATGGTTTGATTTGAAGCTGACGAGTGCTCTGCAGTGTTCGTTTGTTATCATTAAATGACTTGGATACGCTCTGCTTGACTAACAGAGTTCTGTCAAGCTCTGAACTCTGCACTGTTGGATCTACTTTTTATCGTGTTTTGGAGGTCACATCAGGTTTTCATACTACATCGGAATGCAGCTCCAGGGAAAACCCTAACACCCAACTGTTAATTAAATCAATATTTACCCTTTTAGGGAAGCACGGAGAGGGTTAATATGAAGGTCATTACTTTTCGAGGAGGAATTTTTCCTTTGGGACCTATCCCTCCGACCCCTCCTTAGTGGGCTGCAATACAAATGTTATATTTTTGTATATATTAATTAATTTTTTCTTTTTTAATCATTTTTTAAAATATATTATATAAAATAATTTTTTTCTTTTTCAACAAAATTATTGATCATGTTTTGAAAAACTGTAACAATTTATTACTATTTTCGGTGAGAGTATATGTTAATCTTATCACATTACTTGCATCGCCAAGCCGTTGTAATTTTTGTTTTCGTACTCAGCTGCACCTGTAAAATTTCTATGATCGTGTCCATCCCCAGCAGTTATTTTGGAGTCAATTGAAAAAGTGAACTAGTTCATTTCTAGCGCAGTTCGCAGTAGCTCTGAAAAAGTACAAAAGGCGTTAAGTACGCACAAGAAAAAATAATAAAAAAAAAATGTTTACATACAAAACGTTTTCTGGAATGTGGATGGAAAAGATGGTATAAATGAGATCTTTAGGACCTTTCCGTTGCACTAAATTTTTACACTTTTAATAAGTTCACTTTAAAACTAGTTAAAAAAAAAAACCACTTTCAGGCTACTGCGAAAGCAACCAGTTTAAAAATGTTCCTTATGCAACTAGTTCAAATATGCGGAAAAAGGAGTGTTTCTGGAGACAATTGTCTTTTCCTATGATATCAACCCGCAAAAAGCGTCAGTTCGTTCAATGTTAAAGGGTATTGTAGTGGAACTAGTACTGGTCCTTTTTGGAGCTAGTTCAGAACTATTTCCAATTTGGTCCACTTTTCTGCTGGGTCATATTAGTGTTGAGTAAACTCTATTCTTCTTGGTACTCATTAGAATTCGATACTTTTTTCTGAATAGTCGAAACTTTTTATAAGAAAACATGTACAATTATATTTTTATATAGAATAATAGAATGTTTTCTATTGAATGTTTTCTATTTTTATAAGAAAACATCTCCTGTCAAAAACACCTGTTGGTGGAAATGCATCTGCAGCTGCTGAAATTGTTGTTATTTTTTAACTCCAACGTTTTCAACATTGTTTGTGTGTTCAATGGCCGATTGTACCATGATACAATAAGAAGGTAAGGTAAGGAGCTTTGACAAAACCTACTGCTTATGTCAAAAAGCATTTTAGCAATGCCACTTTTCTGTATTTTTCTAAAATGTGGGACAAAAACTTAGAAAAGGAATTATATATAGGGCAAATAAGAAAAAAATTGAATCAATGTATCTATAATTGTCACAATGAAATTTTGTAGTAATTTTAAAGCTTTATTTTCACTAATTTACTACTGTCCATAATTTTTTGCTTAGCTTTTTGAATTCTTGATTTCTTATTTAAAAATTTTAATTGAATGTGCATACGATATCTAATAAAAATTTAACTTACCTCATTGGATAACCTTACTGCATAAAACCTTTTTCTTTAGATATGGTAGCACTGTATTTTATGATTTTGACATTAGCAGTAGGTCTTGTCAAAGCTCCTTACCCTACCTTCTTATTGTATCATGGATTATACTATCTTTTTGAGTATATTTTTTGACAGGATATGGTTTCCAAGCAACTGTCTATGCTACCTTGTAATTTTTATACAGCGTTTTCCAATAAGAGGTGTTATTTTGGTATTCAAAGAAAATGGCATTTTTTGAGATAAATGATCGGATGTTTATTTCATAATAAAGAGGAAGGTATGCCGTTAATAATGAAAAACAACATCAGCCAAATGGTCACCACGACCACGCTTGCAGGACAATATCCTTTTCATGAAATTTTCCATAACCAAGTCGCAAAGTGGCTACCCTATGTCCTCGATAGCCTCACGAATTCCATCTTTGAGGTCCTCAATCGATGCTGGGCTGTTGGCGTAGACCTTATCTTTCACGTGGCTCCAAAGGAAGAAGTCGCAAGGTGGTAAATCACAAGATCTCGGTGGCCAATTGTGATCACCTCTTCGAGAGATAACTCTGTCCGATAACTTTTCCCGTAAAAGATCAATGGTTTCGTTGCTTGTGTGGCACGAAGCGCCGTCTTGTTGAAAGTAAACGTTATCCAGATCTATACCATCGAACTCCAACCATAAAAAATTATTAATCATCTCTCGATAGCGCAATCCATTCACCGTAACTGCTGATCCAACCGCATTTTCGAAAAAGTAAGGTCCAATGACCCCGCCGGACCATAAACCGCACCAAAAAGTCACACGTTGAGGATGGAGAGGCTTCTCAACAATAACTCTTGGGTTTTCCGAGCCCCAGATGCGACAATTTTGCTTGTTGACGTAGCCACCGAGGTGGAAACGATGACCATAAAATGCTTTAGTTTTGAAAATTTGACAGCTTTGAAATAATGATGCAACATTTGAGAGTTTATATACCAATTACTTGATAAATAAATTTTGGGACATAACTCAGAAAGTATAATTCGACTATTTATTTGTAGTCGTATATAAAACCATATATATATTTTGTTTAAAACAGACCAAATTTTCTTTATTTATTTTAGAAATAAGCACGAGCTATTTGTGGCGTCCATGGCGTAGTTGGTTAAAGTGCGTGGCCGCTATGTCAACGAACCTGGAGAACCGGGTTCGAACCCCAGCAGCGACAGAAAATTATTTTAATTAAAATAATTTTTCTATACGGCCGCCACCTCTCTGCAGACAATGGCAAACCTCAGGGAGTAATCAAAATGACATGTAAAGCTTCTTGAGAATAAGAACATTCCGTTCATCGCCGTTCGGAGTCGGCGTTAAACCTGTAGGTCCATTTCTCGGTCAATTGTATACAAACTTAATAACACGCACAACATAATTGATCATAAGAAGCTAGGTCAAAGTCCTTTCAAGGGCTGAAATGGCCAGTTATTTATTTTTTATTTTTATGAGCTATTTGAGCCAAATACATAAGGCTAGGTATTTTGTTCAAAATATATTGTACATCACTAATTGTCAAGTTGTAAATTGTTATTTTTATTCAATTAGAAATGGATGGCAAATATAAAGGCAAGCTCTCCCAAATTTTTTAATTTTTGTATTAACACTTTCGACATATTTATAGAAATAATTCTACTTTAGAGCCCAAGCCCAAATATTTTTTTCTTATTTTTATTACATGTATATGGGCCTCCTAAGCTTAATGGTGCAATTTAATTTTGTGGGTTGAATGGTTCGGAGATATCTATAAATCTGTTTTAAAACTTAACTGCACAATTCCTCAGGCCATCAACTGCACTGAATCGTGAGTACCCCTATTGTATGTTCGGCACAAGGTCAAAAAGGCTCCGTAATGCATATTTGTCTATCATTTTTGTGAAAAAATTTTGTTGGGCATTTACATGTAGCCCTGAAAAAACTATTGAATTAATTCTTCTACTGAACACACTTCATGACTTGTGACAATTAAAAAAAAAATACTTGTTGAACGAAAATAATTAAATAATTCCCAATTCATTAGTTAAAAGCCATTGAAACCCAAGTAAAACAACTTACAAAATGAGTTGTGCAATGAGTTTTGGAGAATTAAATATTCCATCTTCACGAGCTTTCTGGGACGATTGTGATGAAGATGAGCCCAGCAAACAAACCGTGGAAAAGTAAGCTAAGGTAGAAATATTTTCATTCAATATATAATGTTAATATTTTCCAGGTTGGAATTAAAATATATTGATGGAGCTGAAACAACAGCCATGCCATGTGATTTGCTGCTACTTATTGAGGGCACCGCTGTAGCTGACTTTGCAGAGAAGACGCTGCTCAATGGCTTAAGCAGCAGTGGCAAAATTTGTGATATACCAGCAAAGCGCTCAACACTACATCGCTTGACGACGAAGAGTCGCACGATATTGCTTGCTATATTAGAGGAGGATTTGGTCAGTAGTGGTGAAGTAGCTGAACTATTAGAGCCCTATGCCAAGCTGGCGCAACAAGTGGTTACCGTGACGATAAAGCCCAAAGTTGACTATAAGAGTGAAAATATTGCGAAAGTGCGCGATGAGATTGTTTTCTGGCGTGGAGTCAATTCACAGCTAAAACATGTACAAACATTGGAGCCACCAAATTTTATTGCTGGAGCTGCTGCAGGCAGTAAGTTACGTGGTGACTTTACAGCGTGAATAAGTTTTGCTTTATCGAGCTTTATTTCAGTTGCTTCTTGGCGAGAAAATCAGAATTTGCCGGTTAGCTCTTATGTTGCATATGTGGACAACGTGGCGATAGATGCATTGGTGTCGAAGCCTGTGCTGCAATTATTGCAGGAAATCGGCTTAGAGTGTGCTTCATCCTATACGCCCAAGCCAAAAGATGAATCTCATCTGTATTCTTAGGGTTGGCCGAGCTGTTGGAGGATTTGTATTTAGATTTAATGCTTGGTAACGAGGTAAAATTAAAAAAACTTGATGGTTAAATAAATGCAAAAACATTAAAAAATTTGCCCCATGCAATTGTTCGAGGATTCTAATCTATTGTAGATCGATAATATGGTGGCCGTGGCCGAAAAAGTTAACGTGTGTTGAGCGTTCGATGCCAATTTTACGAACTATGAAGTTCATAGTTTGAATCTTCCATCTAAGAAATTTTTTTTCAATTCCTGATCGTGACATTGACAATCCTCAGAATACAATAGCTTCATGTAGACTACAGAAAATTGGAGTCGAAATAAGGCATTGAAAATATTTGTATACAAACAGAACAACACCCCCAACACAATTTTTTTTTTTTTCATAAATCCTAAACAACCCGGTCAAGGTTCATTCAAGGGCTGAAGTGACCAATTCGTTTATTTTTTTTTTAGATCGAAACTTTATAAACAAAATTTTTTTGTTAATTTAACTTCAGCGAATCTTTATTTAAATAAGTATGAGTTCTACAGTATATGAACAAAATAAATGCTTAAGAATTTCTGTCATCTTTGTTTTTATCCAATTCAAAGATGCTTAAATTCAACGCTTTGCTGCGCTTTTCAATGTGTGCCTTTGAGATGGCAATGAACTGCGGCCGTTCAAGTAACGTGTAGCCTGGCACCAACAGCGACTGTGCCAACTCATGCAGTTCTGGTCGGCCACTGCAAAAGAGATCGATGCCAAGTTCCAAGCTAGTGCCAAAATCGCATTCATCCAAAGCTATGCTGGCAGCTGTGGCAATCGGTAGTAACTTCTCTGTAACTGCGTTTTTGAGGCTGTCATCCGTATTTTCATTACCTGTCAGCTTTCCGTCCTTCCCTGGCTTATCCCCAGCTTTTTCAAACAATTGAATAATTTTCTTCAAATCAGCATCGCTAACCATGAGTGGTCTATAGCCAAGTTGCGTCTTAGACACATATGGCACAACGATACCGGCGCGATGGAATGTTTTTGCCACCACTTGGGCGTTACGTTGCTTGTTCAGCATCTCCAACTTCTCTAGCTTGAGATCTTCATTTGTGCCAATAAACTTGAGCATAGCTTTCTTGGTGCTCGCCACTTGGCCTGCAGTGAAAGGTGTAGATGCGAAATCATGCTCCAAATAGTAGCGAAACGCATCGAACACATTGCCTGCAATGAATTCAAATTCACAACTTTTGCTGGCATCATTACGCGCTAGCAACAGCTGCTCTTTATCACTAGGAGTATCACGCCAGTAGCCAAAATGCACTCCAGTGCCTTTCTTGACGAAAACCGTTTGAAACTCTGGTGGATCATAGTAGAAACGCCAATGCCGCAAATAGTCGCCCGGTTCGCGCATGGTCGCCTTGTGAAAGCGTTTTGCCAGGAATTCAAATGGACCCACCAACAGCAATTGGAACTGCTTTTCTATGTAGTCAAGCACTTTGCTGCCCGTATCATTCGGGCGCAATTCTTGAAGGAATTTCCAAAATACATAAAATTCTGCGGGCATTTCTACCAAGAATTTATGTCGAATGAATTCGTTACTTTCTAGCAGATCATCGTATTCCTTCTGCGTTGCCAATTTTATGCGTTGCTGCATGACGGCCAAATAATTTTTACCTGCAATATTTCCCAACGCTTCCTCACGCAATTCTGAGGTGTCGATTTCTTGTCCATTTTCAGTTGGCGTTACAACCGCATCTGCTTCCTTTTGATCACGATCCTTTGTAATTTTAGTGGGCGAAGAATTTGTTTCGAGTTCTGCGTCATCATTGTCGTCATTATCACTACTCGATTTTACCGCTTCATCCTGATGTGCTCGTTTTGGCGCCTTCGCTTCAACTCTCTGATCATTCATATCAAGATCTTCCATTTTTTTTGGATGATTATATTTTTCTTTATGTTGCTCGTTTTTTTGGTAGCATTTGTCCCAATATTTGCAGTCTTCTTTCGGCATTTTAAGGCTATTTTGACTATAGAGCGTTTATTATGTATTTCGCGAATTGTGCAAACTTGTTTATTTTCACCAGAGCTAAAATAGCTATGATGTTGAAATAGACAAGAGAATAAGCAAAGTTGGGAAGGAAATTCAGAGTATGAAATGATGTATTAAAACTACAAATCAGTGTTATTAATGATCATTACGGGCGGCTTAAGCGAACATAAGTGACACTCGATCACGAACACTGTTGAGTGATATTTCGTAGTGACCGAATTATCATTCATGCTCAAGCTCAAACCGTCATTGAAGTTGTGAAATTTGAGTAATAAAGATAGAAAATAAGAAAATCGGACGCGCTAGCTGAAAACAGAAATTAAAAAAAAGCAAATTTGTAAAGCAATGGGTTGCCACAAAGAAAAGATATTTACATGTGAATATTTTAAAAGATATAAGAGACTCTAAGCTCATGGACTGTTTCACCATTTGTTCATTCTTGTTAAAAACTCCACGTAAGCTTTTATTTTTTCTTCCCGCATCATGTACTCTGGGCTTGTTAGGTCTCAGACGCAACGTTGCATTTCGTAACAACAAATAAATTATTTTAAGAAGTCCGTCTCTGTATCCATCTTAACACTGCAAAAATTAAGCTTGAGTGACACTTTTGAGTTCACACTAGCAGCCAAAAGTAAATATGGCCGCTGACTGACACTCAACCACAAAAATTTGTGTGGTTGAATGTTGACTGACGAAAAATAATGGTCACACTGGCGAAGCTCCGTAAAATTTATACGATAGAATTTGAGCAAGAGTGTCATTCATTATCGCTAAAGTGTATCTCTCTTTACTCTTACAATATTTGATTTCATTGCATCGATGTCGCAAGTTTAGAAATATTTCCGAAGATACATTTCATGAAATGAGCCGCAATTTGTTGACACTTTTTAATTAAATGTGTGTGTGTGCATTGTTTACAACCGTTCAAGTGAAGAAAAATGCAAAACTTGAAAACAAATTTGTTAAGTCCTGTTAGCAAGTTAACAAGCGCAGCACGGTGTTTTTGTTTAGCAGATACCATTTGTTTAGTCTAAAACGTCAAACTATTGGGTGAAGTGATGCTTTGTTTAGAAAATTATTTCAAATAAGTATAAAATTATTTTTAATCTATAACTTTAAAGTCTAAAAACTATTCTTTATTCATAAAAAAATAAAAATTTTGCAACGGGGTTGATAGAGATAAATATTTCAAGGTTTCTGAGTAACAAATGTATGAGTATTATTATAAATATTAACTCACTGCAATATGCAAATTAAAAATTTTTTTTACTGAGTACTGGTTACCCGAGTAGTTAAAACCAAAGAACTATTGTAGAAAAGCCGAGTATTAGGTGGCAATAGTCGATTCCTTAAGGGCTTAAATAACTTTTTTCTCGCTATATTTTGGCAAGGTGAATTTTTTAAAAAGTACTTATTTTGCAAAAATTTGGTTTTTTTTTTAATTTTTAGCTGTAGAAGTCTGACAGATGATTTTGACATATTAGCTTAGCACTTGATTGTAAAACCTTTCGGCATATGCGTTCTCATCAAACAACTTAGAAAGACTTAACAAATTTTGCTGAATACCCTTAGTAACAAAGTGCAAACCTATAAGCTTGAAAAATTAAAAAAAAAAAATGAAGAACAAAGAAGGCAACAACCAACAACAACAACAACGGCTCTGTATAGAGCAAATCACACAGCTTGACTATACAGACTGTTTCGTTGGCCGCTACACTAACTCATCAGTAGCCTTTGTATGACTTTACACTGTGATCCACTCAAGCTACTAGGTTCTACATATACTGCCAATATGCCGAGAAAGTTACCCGGAATTTTTTTATTTTTGGCAGAGAACGCTTGAATTTTGTAACTGAGTTCTTATCTACTTTTTGATATAAACTGTACCAAGGTTAACCTAGATCGTATCATACTTTTAGGCATAGCCTTAATTCATGTGCATCTTCGAAATTCGATCACAGTGGTTTACTGCTATCAGAGCATATTAAGGTTGTTGTTATTTTTGCTGTTTAGCTCCTCCCTTTTTTTTTGTTCTTAATGTTGTCTTGTTGTAAACATGCTTGGCCTAAAGCTCAAAAAAATTGTTTCCAATATAAATAATGAGAAGGCCGTATACAAATATTAAGATTAAAAAAAAAATAAAATAAAAATTGTTTAACGTCATTTTCAAAATGAACTTTCATGAGATGAAATGCCCACCTTGAAAGTATAGCTTAAAATCTGGATATCATGAAATTCAATTTGACACTTCACATGCAATCAAATATTGTAAGTGTAGACCGCAGTTACAAAAGGATTTGGGCAGGATTTTAGCGGTGCTCGGTTAATATTTAGCATTGGTTACTATTGAGGATATTGTCCTAAAGACAAGCGTCTTAGTTTTCAATAATTTTTGTCGATTGCTTTTGGCAAGTTTCTTGCAGCTTCTAACAAACAAACAAATATTTTATATAAAATACTAGAATAACACAATAAAAGTTTCTTTGAATTTATCCTAAATAAATATTTTAATATTTTTTTTCAGTTCCGTTTCCTTATTCATTCTATTTTTAATACTCTGTCAATTATTCGATTTTTTCCGGTATTTGTGTTTACAAAAATAAGATAAATTTCTGCTGTAGATTTTTTTTTAATTTTCAATGTATGTACAACTTGTTGGGTGGCTGTAAAATTATCATAATAGTATTAAATTATTACATAATATTAATTTAAGGCAAATTACCTAAATTATAAGATCTCACAAATGTGATACCTCAATATTTTACAACATAAGAAAAAACAATTTTTATTTAATGTTTATTTACTAGTTTTAAGTTTTCAAACTCATTTTCTCTATTGACTAATACACGGAATTTATCAGTCTGAGGATCCTAGTAATTCATTAAAATATATTATTTAATTAAACATACATAAGCTAGGTTATTAAACATTTGCATTGGAACAAAACAGTTTTATTTAAATAATTTTGCATAGTTTTCAGACAAAGCAATCAAAAATACCAAAATTTTACAGTCACTTTTGACATCTTACCCTTAAAGAGCTTTCCATGTTGTTTTTGATTTTTTTTTTTTAAATTATCATTTAAAATTATGCAACGTTTACATTCCTTGCAGACAGACCTAAATTGGTGAGCGTTACCTAATCACCAAATTGCGTTTGGCAACGCAACGCAAATGTTCTATGCGTGGTCCCAAAATTAAAAACTGCGTGAACTTCAACAATCATGGCCTTTTGTTTTCTTTTAGTTGTCTTTGTCGTAGCCAAATTCACTACTGTACGCATTGTTAAAATTGAAAATTCAAATCGAGTTGCATTAGATACTACGCGTTGCAGTGTTTATGTACGCGTCATACAAAATGTATTATCACGAACTAATTTTATCAGTTAACAAACATAAGCGCACCAATTTAATTAGAATTTTAAGTCTAATTAGAATTTTAAGTCGAAACGTACCCATATATGCCTTTTCCAAGTTATTCAGCCTTATTCCAGGATCCGTCGTAGCTGTGATTTTCTTTCGGATTCGTAAAGTTGTATTCTACGATCCGAATCGTTACGTCGTATTCGAAATTCGTAACATTGTTATTCCACGTTCCGAACGCATCAACATTTGACAGTTGTTTTTGCGGATTTCTTACGACAGGTTTCTATTGGCGGAATTAATTTTTAACAAGAATTTTAAAGTATAATTGTTGCAGAGTTCGTGTGTGAATTGTGTGTTTTCTTTGGAAATAAGCTGCATTTAGGAAAAAATGTAAGTATTTTCATTTAAATCACCAAAAAAAAAATTTATTGTCTGTTTTTATAGGTCAAAAACAACAAACAGAAACCAATACGTGTGTTTGGTCAGCTTAATGACTGAAAGGCCAGATTTGGCGCAGGGATTTAGACGTTAGAAAAAGTTACTTACACCAAGGCAACACTTTGTGACACTTTTTTAACACTTTAATTAATCAGTTCTTTTACAGTTCTTCTTCTTTTGAAGTAATTCTTTTAAAACACAATTCATGTGACACTTTTTAAACACTTTAATTTATCACTTCCATTAAAGTTACTTGTCTTCTGTCAAAAACAGCAGTGTTCGAATTTTCGAAATTAAATTTCAATGAGGTAACGCTCCGCATCGTTTTGTTCGGATCCTAGAATAGCAAATTTTTCGTATTCGTAGCGTAGTCTTACGTTCGTAGATTTATTACGACGGATCCTGGAATAGGGCTGATTATGTTTGCATTCGTGTAAGTGAACGTATGAAACATTGTCATCCCTGTGAATTATTTTTTTACATGGCAGGGCCTTCAAAAAGTTTACATATCTGCAATTTTGACATTTCTCTAATTTGAGCTACGCGTTGAAGTAAAATATTTATTTTTAATTATACGAAAACTCAAAAACCACGGCATAATTATCATGGCAGATAATAATTCCGATGCAGATAGTGGTGAGTAAAAATAAAACGCTTTTAGAAAACTTCTATACTCTTCAATTTAGGTTCAGAATCTGATTCTAGTGGCAGTCGCAGTCATAGTGCTTCGCCCGCAGCAGCGCCAACACCGGGCTACAATTTGGAGCATCATGATCCAGCGTAGGTTTTTTTGTAATTTCTATTTTCTAAACAACGTTCATAGATTCTGTTCTTAGTTCTCCAGGCAGTCAAAAGTCTGGCAGCGGTTCTGACCGTTCGCGTTCTGGTACTCCACACAGTCGCAAATCAGGTTCACATTCTCGATCGCGTTCACCATCTGGAGGTTCACGTTCGCATTCAGGCTCACGCTCTCCATCTGGTTCACCGAACAGTCATCATTCAGGTTCTGCACATAGTCGTCGTTCAGGTTCTGCCGTCAGTCAACATTCGAACGTATCTGTTCATTCTGGCGGCACACCCAAGAGTCAGCACAGTAGACACTCTGGAAGTCATCATAGCCGCGAGGGATCATGCACCCCACCAGCTTCACCAAAAGCTGCAAGTGAGAGGGAGGAACAGCCCGAAGTGCCAGAGGATGAAGACACTCGTTCGCAGTCGCCGAATCTACAAATCGATGACAGGGCAAACTCGCGGTCACGATCACGTTCCCGTTCGCGCAGTGGTAGCCATCGTCGTTCACATTCTGGTTCGCGAGAGCGTTCTAAGTCGGTGTCTCCAACAGGAGATCGTCGGGCTTCCCGTGCTCGCAGCGGTTCTGCTAAATCTCGTTCGGCTTCGCGTAGCAGATCCAGATCAAGATCTGGGTCACATTCACGCTCAGGTACTCGTTCTCGTTCTGGCACACCACACTCTAGAAAATCTGGTACGCCTCAATCAAGAAAATCGGGCAGTGGTTCCGATTCTGGCAGTGATTTCGGTGGTGATGGTTCTGGAAGAAAAAAACGTAAAGCCGCTTCAAGTGACTCCGAAACTGAACAGAACGCTGCTGACGAAGATGATGCTCTGACAAAAGCAAAAAAAGCTCGCATTATTGATTCTGATAGTGATGAAGAAGAGGTAAGTCTTGGAATTATCAGTTATCAATTAGCTTAACTCATAAGCCTTAGTCATCAACTCATAAGCAATGTGTACAAATCTTACTTTATCCTTGCAGCAACCAAAAAAGATCGATGCTCAAGATATCTTCGGCGATGCCGATGACATTAGCGTATCCGATGATGAGGAGAAAAAGTCTGATGTAGAGTCCGATCGTCAGTCACGAAAAAGTCGCTCACGTTCTAAATCAAAAACTCCGCGTTCAAATACGCGTTCACGCTCTAGATCAGTCAGCCGTTCCAAGTCGCGGTCACGTTCCCGTTCGCGTTCTCGCTCGCGTGATCGTGTTGAACAGCATCAAAAAGAAGATGAACCCGATCCAATACCAGAGACACGTATTGATGTTGAAATACCTCGCATCCTTACCGATCTGGGCAAAGAAATACATTTTGTTAAATTGCCCAATTTTTTGTCAGTCGACACTAGGCCATTCGATACGGAAACTTATGAAGATGAAATAGACGAAGAGGAAACTATGGATGAGGAAGGTCGCCAACGCATTAAGTTAAAGGTTAGCAACACCATACGCTGGCGAGAACTGATGACCAACAACGGTGATATGGTTAAAGAATCGAATGCTAGATTTGTGCGTTGGTCAGACGGTAGTCTTACGCTCCACTTAGGTAATGAAACTTTTGATGTCTACAGACAGCCATTGCATGGTGATCACAATCATATGTTTATCAGACAGGTGCGTATTTTATGTCTGCATTCCATTGGTATAATTGTATGAATATTATTTTATTCTACAGGGCACTGGTCTTCAAGGACAAGCAGTCTTCCGCACCAAGCTTACCTTCCGTCCACATTCCACGGAATCCTTTACACACAAGAAGATGACTATGTCTTTGGCGGATCGCTCACAGAAGACTACTGGCATTAAGATACTTACACAAGTGGGCAAAGATCCAACCACAGATCGTCTTTATAATCTGAAGAAAGAAGAGGAGAAGCTTAGACAAGCTATGCGCAGTCAAAACAAGCCGCAACCGAAGAAGAAAAAGTCGGGTGGTGCACACGATGCTCATGGCGCGAACTCGTCATATCACCACGATGATGGTAGTGATGATGAGAATGCCATCTCATTGAGTGCCATCAAGAACAAGTATAAGAAAGGCAGTTCAGCTGCATCCAATACCGGCTCAATGTCGACAACAACTGGCGATAACAAGGCTTCAGCTATTTATTCTTCTGATGAAGATGAGGGCTCAGATTTCGAGGGACGACGTAGTAAGCGAGTGGATAAAGGCAAACCCGTGAAGGCTTTACGTGACTCTGATAGCGAATCGGACGCAGATGCAGGCAATGATAAAGATAACGAAAGTCATACCGAGGAAGATGAGGGGGAGGGAAGTAATGATGCGCATAGCAAGAGTGGTCAAGGGAGTGGCGATGAGGATTAGTAAAAAAGTAGATTAAGAATACATATTGTTCGTTTTTCTGCAATTAATTTTTTCGTTTGTTATGCAAAATGAAAGGTTTTTTCATTTATAAGAATGTTTGTAATCTTTGTGGACATCGAAAATAAAATGAATTTTTTCCTTTAATCCTTCCTGAAATTTGATCTTTAGCATTCGAACTTTTGTAGAAAACGTAAAGACAATACAAAAACTGTTTGGAAATATCGAAATTAAAGTCAACGCTTCGAATTCGAAGTAGAAAAATCCACAAATATTTCAATATATGAAATGAATGGAAGTATTTTCTGCATTGCCGGATTTAGTTGTTATTCGAGGTAATCTAGGTCCCCTTCTGTTAAGGGGAGATACGCAGTCAGAACTTTTTTGCATTTTCTTAAAGCCTTAAGTTTCAAGAATATTTGGTGAAAATTTCAAGTTAATATCTCAAAAAATAACAAAGTTATAGCCTACTGAGTGAACCGCCTTCTAGAGCGCGCAGTGCTGGCGCTTATTTTCAAACGCGTTTTTCTCGAAACCATGTTTTCAAAGTCGGTGACCAAGATTTCTCAAAGCTCAGTGAAGCGATCGTTTTGATTTTTTTGCAGGCTTATTGTACACATAATAATCTCGTACTTGTCATAGGATTTCATTTTTTATAGGCAAAACTATGACGAATTTTTGGTCGAAAATCGTTTTTTTTACGTTTGAAAGTCCGCCATTTTGTGAAAAATCAATATTTTCAAAAACGGCTATGACAAGTACGAGTTTTAAGTATCTACTTTAATAATATATTTCATTTTTGACGTAGAATACGTCGTTCTCGGAGGTAAGTAGGGTGGTTGATAGTGATCAGGTGTCGGTATTTACATTACTTTTTGAGCCTTTGGTGGGCCTAAAGTACTAATCGTACAATGTTGATCTTAGCACTTGTTGGTCTGCTTGATCCTCAATGCGACAAAAATTCATGTTAGAACTGTCTAACTTATATCAATTTTACACAATTACATGAAATATAAAGCCAACATTTGATGTTTTTGTTTGCTTAAACTTGCTACCTATTTATCGACGGCTTCCGGTATTTTCGACGGCGAAGACAGCGCCATCTAGCGTGAAGACATAAATCTTATAATTAAAAAAAAGCATACTTTTGGGGGCATGTTGTTTTTAACAGACTCGCGTAGCCCAGTAATACTGAGTAATTTTGAGGGGCATGCTTTTTTAACAGAATCTGTTATTGAAATGTCAAAATTCCGCAGCCAATTAAATATACGGGCATATTATCGACAGTGAAATTTTGACACATGGGTTGTTGAACTTGGTAGCATTGAAGAAATTTTGTTTGCTTGTTTAAGTTTTCTACCTATTTATGGACAGTTTCCGGTTTTATCGACAAAACCATAAAATTTGTATGGGAGCGCCCCTAAGGAGTGGTCGGAGGGAATAGGTGTCAAAGGCAAAAATGTTCCTTTTGCAAAAGTAATGGGGGTTGGTGATACATATTAACCCTCTCCGGCACTCTCTTAAAGGTCATATGCTCAGGTGTATGGAATAAATATTTTTAAAAAAGATGTCATCAAAAGCGAATTGAATAATTCTACGTCTTGTGTTACGACATAGTCGAAACTACTGTATCTTTTTTGTTTCACATGAATTAAGGAGGAGCAATCTTGGTCACCGCATTTCACCTTTTTTCAGAGCGCTCTACAAAAACTGCTGTGTCGACCTTAATATTAAATTTTTTAATAAAAAAAAAACTAAAAATACTCTTGAATGTGTATATTTTTAGGTATAAAAACCCTCATTCAAAAATATCCCATACGTTTCCTTAAAAAAATTCACAAACATGACCTTTTTTTCGGCCTCTGGCTACGTTGCTCCCCTTAATGCTAAATACAATTCAGACATACATACTTCATGTTGATCTGAAATCATTTGAAATTTGGCGTTATAAAAATAACGTTTTTCTAAATCCTGAAAAATGCCAAACCAAGACCTTTACAAGGAAAAGATACTACTTAAAGCCGTAGCTACCGCCCAAGACCTTGGAATGAACATGGAATCGAATATTTCGTGATGATAACATTTGTAAAAAGGTATGCTTGAATTTATAAAACGCTGGGTCAAAGAATTCAATAGCGTGATTACAACTAAAACGTTATATTATGCTATTTTGGGGCCTCACTTGGAGTCAAATTTGGTCCCCGAGTTACAATATGCATGTTAATCGAATAGAAAGAAATAAAAAATATTGTGTTCAGTTTCGTGTTGGGGCTTAAGTGGTAGCGACATTTCAAATCTTGCACCTAATGAGGATCTTGGGAACCGTTTGAAATTATTAAAAATTCAATTTATAAAAGTGAGAAGGAAATCTGCAAAAAGCTTATATTGACTCCAATTTAAAGTCGGTGTATCGATCGTCCAGAACAGCTGTGTATTTTTGAAAAAATATCTTAAGGGGAGCAACGCAGCCAGAGGCCGAAAAAAAAGGTCATGTTTGTGAATTTTTTTAAGGAAACCTATGGGATATTTTTAAATGAGGGTTTTTGACCAAGATTGCTCCTCCTTAATTCATCTGAAACAAAAAAATGAAATATATTATCAAAGTAGATACTTAAAACTCGTACTTGTCATAGCCGTTTTTGAAAATATTGATTTTTCACAAAATGGCGGACTTTCGAACGTAAAAAAACGATTTTCGACCAAAAATTCGTCATAGTTTTGCCTATAAAAAATGAACGAAGCTAAAAAAAGATACAGTAATTTCGACTATGTCGTAACACAAGACGTAGAATTATTCAATTCGCTTTTGATGACATCTTTTTTAAAAATATTTATTCCATACACCTGAGCATATGACCTTTAAGAGAGTGCCGGAGAGGGTTAATATGTATCACCAACCCCCATTACTTTTGCAAAAGGAACATTTTTGCCTTTGACACCTATTCCCTCCGACCACTCCTTAGGGGCGCTCCCATACAAATTTTATGGTTTTGTCGATAAAACCGGAAACTGTCCATAAATAGGTAGAAAACTTAAACAAGCAAACAAAATTTCTTCATCTTACCAAGTTCAACAACCCATGTGTTAAAATTTCACTGTCGATAATATGCCCGTATATTTAATTGGCTGCGGAATTTTGACATTTCAATAACAGATTCTGTTAAAAAAGCATGCCCCTCAAAATTACTCAGTATTACTGGGCTACGCGAGTCTGTTAAAAACAACATGCCCCCAAAAGTATGCTTTTTTTTAATTATAAGATTTATGTCTTCACGCTAGATGGCGCTGTCTTCGCCGTCGAAAATACCGGAAGCCGTCGATAAATAGGTAGCAAGTTTAAGCAAACAAAAACATCAAATGTTGGCTTTATATTTCATGTAATTGTGTAAAATTGATATAAGTTAGACAGTTCTAACATGAATTTTTGTCGCATTGAGGATCAAGCAGACCAACAAGTGCTAAGATCAACATTGTACGATTAGTACTTTAGGCCCACCAAAGGCTCAAAAAGTAATGTAAATACCGACACCTGATCACTATCAACCACCCTACTTACCTCCGAGAACGACGTATTCTACGTCAAAAAAAAAAAAATCCTATGACAAGTACGAGATTATTATGTGTACAATAAGCTTGCAAAAAAATCAAAACGATCGCTTCACTGAGCTTTGAGAAATCTTGGTCACCGACTTTGAAAACATGGTTTCGAGAAAAACGCGTTTGAAAATAAACGCCAGCACTGCGCGCTCTTGAAGGCGGTTCACTCAGTAGGCTATAACTTTGTTATTTTTTGAGATATCGACTTGAAATTTTCACCACATATTTTTGAGACATAAGGCTTTAAGAAAATGCAAAAAAAATGTTTGAAAAAAAAAAAGGTCTGACTGCGTATCTCCCCTTAAGAGAATATCAATATTTACCTGCAATATTTGTACATTTTCTTCAAGATGTTGGATACCTATATTCTTGGATAAATCTAATCTAACGACGCACATAGGGTTGAAATCGAAAAAAGTGGGGATTAATTGAAAAATTTATCTATATTATCGACTCATAACCGCCAAAATATCTTTTTTTGAGAAAGTTTTTTTTAATTATCTTTGCTATTAATTTTATCTTTTATCTCTTATCTCTTTGCTATTAATTTTATTTTAATAATTTTATCTCTTATATTGATTAATTTCTTTTAGAGAATTTCATCTTAAGCGACACTTTGCTGTCATGAAAATGTAAACAAACATGTAGTGTGTACTTAAGCTAAAATTGCTTTTGGTTTAAATTCATAATCTAATTTCGTACACCTATGAAATTTTGACAGACGATGTAAACCATCGCAAATTATCGATTTTCATCAAAAAACATAAATCGGATATTATGTCGCTTAAGATATTTTGGCGGTTATGAGTCGTTATTAATACGCAAGCGCTTTTTTTGTGATGACCATCAAATCTATACCGTAAATGCGATTTTTATAAAGAGGGTATCAATAGAAAGGTCTTGCTCTGTAGATGTGCAATAAGGTCTTACTTTTTCTTAAAAATTGTGTATTTAAACAAGAAAAACTAAAACAATCTTCTACGAAGAAAGTCAGCTTTCTATTTAATGCCTAAAACTATGTGATGAATTTTTTCTCAAATTTTCCAATTTCATACTATTGTATTATTAAAGCAGTTGAGCGAAGCGAAAAACGTACAAATATATTTTATATTGATACACTAGCCACAAAATAGCAAGTTCATGCAAAATCGCTATTCCAGGAGCCTTTACTGGCATCGCCGCCAGCTCATTTCAAGGAGAGCATACTTTGCACAGCTAATTCAAACTTCCTATACATCTTCTTAAGACATCTGTATTAGGTGATAAGCCCTATTCTACGCACGGAAGATCAGGTCGTGAAGATAGCAGCTTATCCAACAGAAATTTAGTATCGTTGCATTATAACTCGCTCAGGAGACGTGCTACGGTAAATTTTAGTTATCGACAGAATAGATGTGCTATTAAGCCTCACAACGGGTTTACTAGTGTAAATTTATTTTTTGCAAATTTTTACTGCTCGATTAAAGAGCACAAAATTGTACATCACTACCGAAAATTTCAATGTTATTGTTGTTTACTTTTTCTGCTGCATAGCCTAAAAGTAGAAAAAGTTTTGGTTTTTTTGTGAACAGTTCAACAAATTGAAATTTGGCATGGTTCAAAAATTAATGTTTTTTCTTGTACGTCAAAAGTGATATTTTTATTATGGAACCTTCAACTTCAGGTATCTAAGCGTGATTTAAAAAAATAATGGTTCAAAATAATTGTGTAGAAATATTTAAAAAAAATTTTTAAATATGTCAAACCTTGCGCTATTTTCGAAATATATGTGCAGTTTCAAATAGGAAAACCGTAACATCAAGTAGAAATTAAAATTTTGTATTAAACTTGAATATCTAAGCTTCCATATTCAGCAATAAAAAGTTGCGCGTTTTTGCGCGAATCATTTTTATATTACATAAATCGTGATAATAGTCACTTAAATAATAGACTGGGCCGAAATTTTGAACTTTTTATTATATTGATGACGTCACTTTGTATGGACGATAGGCGTGGTTTACTTCCAACTTCTCCGAATTTCAAATTCAGAATACAATTTAATTATTAAAATTATTAAATTAGTTTATTTATATTTGAATTCATTTTTAAGGAATTTATGAAGGTTTTACTATTTAGATGACGTCATTTTGTATGGGAAGTAGGCGTGGTTTTTATCTGATTTTGCCGAATTTCATGTTGAAGAGAAAAACTTACGTGCAAAATTTCAAAACATTTCTTTAATTTTTGTAGGTTTTAAAGAGATTTTACTTCTAAAATCAAGTCACTTTGTATGGGAGGTAGGCGTGGTTTTCATTCGATTTGGCTCATTTTCAAACTTGATCTTTATATTTTAGATACAAGCTTAAATATCAAATTTCATGACAACAGCTTCAAAATTACGACTTTAACCCTTAAATGCACCCTGTATCTTTAAAGATACAACCATTCAAAAAATTCCTACTATTTTTGGTTTGATTTTTTTCAAATCGGTTCTATATTATTTAGAATATTATAAGTCTTAACTAAAAAAATAGTTTTTAATTCTATTTGTCATACTTTTTCAAAAAATTATGTACAAAGTAAAAAAAAAATTTTTTTATAAATTCAATAAACACTATTTTTAACAGTTTAACTTCTAGGAACGTATAAATAATTTTGATTAGGAAAAAAACTGACTGCTTTCAAAACATGTCCTTTAGTGATTTTAAGTGGTTCGAAAAATTTCGATCATTTGGCACCTCACTGGGTCACTTTAGTTGGTTGTATCTTTAAAGATACAGTGTGCACTCCCTGCAGCTTTTGATAATTTTAACTTTTTAAAATAAATGAATTAATAAAAATTTCATAACACATTTCTTTTATTTTGATATATTTTAATAGGGATTTTAGATGTGGGTAAATTCACATTGTATCTTTATAGATACAACCACTTTTTTTAAAAATATATTTTTTCGGTAAATATTATTTTTTAAAAAATATATATACTTTTTCGGTAAAAATCGGGGGCCTTGTGCATTTAAGGGTTAATCATGCCGACAGACGGACGGACCGACAGAATTTTTTTTTCATTTGTGATCAATTTAACTAAAACTAAAGTCGAAAATTCCCTCTGACTTCTAGGTGAATTCATCTCCATTTTTTGGGATTTCAACCCACTGTGCGACGTCCGCAAGATTGTAAAAAACTTGGTAGGACATTTTTCCCCGAATCTACCTGACCGATTTTAATAAACCAAAAACGTTTGATTATTTATAAGAAAAACTAGATAATAAGCCTTTAAAACTTAAAAAAACTACCCCCCCTATTTTTTGTATAGGGATGAATCGCCCCAAAAAAGGGGTGATTTTTTTTTTATTTTTGATGAATTAATGAATGAATGAATGAAATATATATAGAATCCATTTTACGAAAATTTGTTACAGGAGATCCACAAAGTGTCCTACAGTTTAACAGACTTTTTGCATGACGCTCTCTACAACAGTCAAGAGGAATTAAAATCGCAAAAACGTAGTAAAACGTACTATATGATTAAAACAAGTAATCTATATTCGGACCACCTTTTATATGTGCCACTGTATCCGAAGTATTTCCCATCAATAAGTACAAAAAATTTTCAAGTTCATTCATTTTTTTTTTATTTTAAACTCATCATCTATATTTCAAATTCTGATACATTTTTCATACTATCTTATTTTAAGGTACATACATTATATATATATTTTATTGATAATATGAGAAATTCTTTCCTTTGCTTAATATTTTTTTTTTGTTTTGTTATTTTATTGGCGCACTTGCTTTGCATTGCTTTTAAATTTTCATCTAATGTAAAAAAGTTTTGGATTTAATTTAATTAAAAAAAACAAAACCTTAAACTAATTGCATTTAGACTAACAAGTTTTATAAATAAAACAGAATAAGTAGGTAAATATATAGTCCATTCATTATTGATTGTGCGTGTAAATGCAACGAATATGCTTCAGACTACTTTTAAAATTCTTGTGGTTCTCTTTTTTCACTATTTTGAATAAGGCAGTTTTTATTCCAGTGAATTTAAAGTTCTTAAAAAATATTGCGAATAGTTAGGAAGTTTATAAGAAATTAAGTACATAAATGCGCAAGTAAAAATAGTTATGTTAAGTTTTACATATTTTTTAAACTTTGTAAAATTGATGTGATTTTTTTAAAAACATTACTTGTGTTAATTATTTGGATTGCAATTTTTTTAAAAATGCATATATATATTATATAATTATAATAATATTAAAATAAGTTATAATCGTAAATACAAAAATAGTCAATTTCGCAATAGCTGAGAAATGCCAGGATTTCTTTGTCATTATTAACTATTTTAATAACTTAAACTCGGCACATTGTTCTTTGATAAAAATTATATAGTTCATTCATAGTTCTTCACTTAATTGCAAAACAATAATGCACTCATTTGTTGGCATTTTGACTACAATTTATTCAGCAACACAGCACAACAGGAAACGGTTTAGTGGCCGTTATGTTTCTGAGTTTAACAAATACTTCAAAACTCTTATTTAAAAAGCGGCACATGTTCATCATCAGCAAGCCTAAAAAAAAAGTTACGATATTAATAGATTTAGCGAATCAAATATAATGAGCATGATGGTAAAAACAGTTAAAAAAAAATTATTGAATTTAATGACAAACAATTATCATAATATACAGGGTGGGCCATCAGTGGTTTCTTTTTGAATCATAGGTTATTTGAAACTGACAGTTGTTTCCCGCTCAAAATCCTGACATAAAGTCAGTATCATACCTCCGCGGAAAGAAATGAGTCGCTTCACGCTAACTTATTTCCAAAGTGAGTGCTGTGTAGCCCAAACAGTGCGTTATTTGAAAAGGTGATTTGGGCGAAAAAAACACCTTTTCTGATGAGGCACATTTTCATCTCGGCGGCTGCGTTAACAAACAAAAATGCCGCCCGCATATGGGGCTCGGAAAACCAGCACATTATTGTCGAAAAGCCAGTGCATCCACAGAGTGACAGTTTGTTGCGGATTGTGGAGTGGACCATTTTTCTTTGAAAATGAGGCTGGGAACAACGTTTCTTTTTTATTTTTTTTGGACTTTTTTTTTATTGAAATTGGAGACATGAATTTGGACGATCTGTGGTTCATGCAGGATGGCGCGCCATGCCACACAGCCCATGCGACAATCGATCTTTTGCGCACCAAATTCCCAAATCGTGTTATCAACCGTCTTGGCGATGTCAATTGGCCGCCTCGGAGCTGCGATTTGACCCCTTAGGACTTTCTTTGTGGGGAACAGTGAAGGAACGATGTTATGCCAACAATCCGGAAACGATTCAAGCACTTAAGGCCAATATCATCCAAGCAATCTGTGAGCTACAGTCTAAAACCATCAACACGGTCTTGGAAAATTGGAGTGGCACAATACGCTACTGTGAAGCCAGCCACTTGAACCACTAATAAAACCATAATACATGGAAAAAGTTTAATTTTGTTAATTTCATTGCATTTTTTAAACAAATCTTGTATTTGGCCCACCCTGTAGTTTATTGAACTTTAGTTCTTAAGTGCCATCGGCAACTTGGGGTCTTTGTCACTTAAAGGTCTTTTAATGACCAGATAACAACTTTATATGCTGAAACACGAAATTCTGTAAGAGGGGCTTCATGAAGTTGCTGAATTAGAATATGAGCTAAAAATTGCAAAATTTAAAATGGTGGTTCCAATATGGCGGCCATGAAAGTTCAAACGTCTATAATATTATCAATATTCAGTTAATATAAGGTGTCTTAGGGTTTGGAGGTCAATAATCCAGATTATATTGTTTTTGAAGTGGTCATATCTACATTATAGTAAAATAACTTAAAAATAGACCAAAACAGATCAAAAATTTCTTAAAAAAAAATGCGTTTTAATGTCTTCCGAGTTTTAGGAAGGACCGTTGGAACTGCCAACATCAAGTGTATAGCAGAAATTTCAAGATAAAAAAAGGTTAATGAGATGAAAAGCAAAACTCATTATAGGCACACCAGTGTATGGTTAACTATTAATTTTAAATTTAGTTAATCTGGTTTCAGACACTATGACTTGTATGCCCACAAGTATTTTAGCTCACTACCAAAGTTTTATGCAAAAAATTTAGGATATTCATTAATATGCCCAATCCTTGAAATAAACCCACAAATAATGTGGCGTTGCATTTTGGAAATTATTTTTGAGGTCGTAACTAGGCAAGCTTTAAATTCATATTCCTCTTTGGGCGCCACAAGATAAAGTATAAACAATTTTAAAACTGTCTTATGAAAGAACGGTTTACAATACATTTCAGGTATTTTTCTAAATTCTCTCATTTATGAAGCGTTTATAAGAAGTTTTGTGAATCTAATTTCAAACATTATTTACCTTAAATAGCCTTATCAAGGGTTAAATAAGGTTTCAATAATTTTTAAACTTCTCTCATTTATGCAGCCTTTAAAAAGAGGTTTTTATCATTATTGAAGGTTTATAAATAACGTTTTTCCATTTTTTTCTTATAGAAGCTTTATAAGAGGTTGATGACTTCTTATGAATACAGCCGTTCGAATTTTTTTGTATAATTAGGAAGTTCAAAAATTATTAGCACAGCCAACAATTATTGTATGCACACACACATATTGGTATTCCTTGACAATACCAAAAAATATGTCCTATAGCAACATTATCCTAGAACTAGTAAGAAATGATCTTCGACTGGGCCGAAGTTAAAATACCCCCACGGCCGAACCAAAGTATATTCAAAGTCTTAAGCAATCAATCAAATGTTTATCCGTAAAAACGTTTTCGTTATATTTTTAACAGAAAATATTCTCTTTTGTTTTTTGATAAAATGGCTTTGTATGGGAGGTGGGTGTGGTTTTCACCCAATTTGGTTGAATTCCATACACATAGTACACGTTATATATCAAAGTTCATATGCAAAATTTCAAGTCCATACATTAATTTTTGTGGATTTTAGAGAAATTTTACCTTTTTGATAAAGTCACTTTGTATGGGAGGTAGGCGTGGTTTACATCCGATTTGGTTGAATTTCATACTTAGAGTGTATTTTGAACATCAACACTCATATGCAAAATTGGAATTCCATATATTCATTTTTGTTGAATTCTAAGAGATTTTACCGTTTTGATAAAGTTACTTTGTATGGGAGGTAGGCGTTGTTTTCATCCGATTTGGCTCATTTACGAACTTGACCTTCATTTTTTAGATAAAAGCTTAAATATTGAATTTCGTGATGATAGCTTTAAAATTAAGGCTGTAATCGTGATCACAGACAGACGGACAGACGGACAGACAGACGGACATGGCTAAATCAACTCGGGTGGTGATGCTGATCAAGAATATATATACTTTTCTATACCTACCACGCCTCCTTATGGGCGTTGCAAACGGAGTGACAAAATTAATATACCCCATTTACGTTTTTTAAACGTGGGGGTATAATTACCGTCTGAGAATTTTTTTTGAATATTTGGAAAGCTAAAAAATTAAGTAGGTAGAATTACTATTCGTACATTATTAGCACAGCCAACAATTATTTTACCCATTCACTTATTGGTCTTCCTTCACAAATACAAAAAAACTATGCCCTTAATCAGCATAAATGTTTAAACAAGTCTCAATATTATTGCATGGAAAAGCTCACATTTAATTAAAACATTTTAAAATTTAAGTAAAAACATTTCAGAACATATAAAATACAAAATTTTATGCAAAAACGCTGTTTTGGCTTATTAATATTAACTTTTCTAATGGATAAAATTATTGAATCATTTTGACGACGTCACTTGACACAAGACAAATCTTATGAGTTCGTGCGTAGACATGTGATTTTAATCAAATTCAACTTAACAATAGATGACAATCAATGCAAATGATATGAATATTATGATTTGTTGATATTTGAGATCAAGATATGTTTGACAGATATGTTTGTTTTGCTGGCATAATTAAAATTTGTTGGAAACGTAGGGTAAATAGACGAAAATAGACAAAATTAATTTTATTCAAATATATTCCAGTTTCTCACGTACCTGCAATCGTATCGAGTTCATCTCGTAGCCACCCTTACTCTGCATTTGAGTTTGTATTGCATTTAAGTGATTCGTTGATAGCTCAACATCCGCGGAGCCAATGTGCCCGGTGTGCTGAAAGTTTGTCGGATTGCCGATCATTGACCGATCTATGCGCAGTCGCTGGTGACGTCTTCGCGATGGCGATTGCGGCTGATGAAAACAGCAGGAAAACCATTGCAGCCAAATGTCACCAGTGCTTGCCATTTTAAAGTTGAACCTTTTACTGTCGCGATTCGCCACGGTTCTGGTTTTTTTCCTTTAATACAGGAGCTTGTGCTTTGGTTGTAGAAGGCTGGTAAAAGCAACCAGCGGGAATTTCTGAAAAAAAAATAATAAATTTAATTCAAATAAAATTGTTAAAAAATTGTAATGTAAAAAAAGCAAATCAAAAACGACTTTATTTCATTTCTGCAGAAATGCCAAATGTTAATCTGAATTGTTGAAATATTTTGCCAAAAAAACTATATTTAGTAAATTTTTGTTTAAAATGGAATATTAACTTATAAACTTTAAGAAATTCTTTCTTGTTTGTACTTAACATTTTGCTTGCTTTAATGGCTCCTAATTCTTGTTTGATTTAATTTGTTTTCTTTAATGAAAGCGTAACCGTGCATATTTAACGCTGGCTTAATTAAACGAAAAAAGATTCATTCATTTCTACCTAGCTAATGACTATCTGTTGTTCTCAATTTGGTTTAAGTTTTGTTTGGTTTTTTATTTTTTTTTTGTAAAAATGCACACAAACATACATATGTGTATATATGTATGTCACATACAGCGGAACTTTCATTCATGCAATTGTTAAACATGTTTTGGATGTTTTAAATGATGTGTCTTTGATTGTTGAATTGGAGCAAAAACAAGAAAAAAAATTTAGCACGTTTTTCAACATTTTTAATTATACGCTGTGACAAAGATAAAGCAATTAAACTGAGTTTAATAGAGCTTGCTTGTGTGTTGACAATAACTTCATTTAAATATGTCTTTTACAGAATTTTCTAAAACAACAATATGAGTTTATTATCTCCGAAAAAATGCAGTTAAAAAATTATTGACATATGGTGCAATTTCTATAATAATTCTAATTGTCTTGAGCGAACCTCTTATTATTACAATAATTACGAACGTATTCAAAACTTGCTGGAGTACTTTGTGTTACTCGATATTTTATTTAAGAAATCCATTTTTGCTATCAAGTACTCTTCATTTTTTTATCTATTTTGTAATCTCTTTAGACTGACAATTTTTTTGAAGAATTTTCAGAGGTTAAGTAATCAATTTAAGATGCCTGGTAAGGTAAGAGATCAGAATCACTCGAAAGCATTTTTTTTTTTTTGTTTCAATGTTGAAATAATCAGAAGGGTAATTTGTCCACCGAATGGAGATTAATCGAATTTAAAGGAATATAAGAAATTACTTAAGGAATTATGATCATAAAATTAATAAATTTTTTTGTAAAATTTAAAACATTAAAACATGAATATTTAATTAAGAGAATAATGGTCTGTTTAATTCTAATACTGTGTAAGTCAAAATTATCTACTATTCAGGAGGCGAAGAAAACTGATTGAGATATGTATGTAGTTTGAGAAATGATTTGTTTTAAACGTTCCAACTCCTTTTTTTTCATACTAGCATTTAAAACTTAATAATAATTTAAGTAAAAAATAATTTTAATATACCACGTTTTTAAAACGAACTAAAAAGTATAAAATAATTTCTGCTAGAGTGGGGCTTTTAGTTCGCCTAAAAACGTGGGGCGCATGCTATAGAGAATAGTAAGGAGTGTTATTAACAATTATAGTTAGTTAGTGAAAAAATGATTTCCAAACTTAGGTCCCTTGACATATTCAAGTTTGCAGACATCGATTGCGTTCAGTCCAGTAAGTTCTACGTAGGTTTCAGAATAACAATTTTAATGTTATCGAAGTTAAGAAAGCTGACAAGTTTTTTGTTAAAAATGTTCCTCTCTATGCCTATCTTTGATGAATTATTCAAAAATTATTTGATAGCAATTAAAATTTTAAATATGTTAGTGGACAAATTCCTGTACCAAGGTTTTCTTAACTCCCAAGTATTCCCTCCTATAGCAGGCGCCTCACGTTTTTATAGGAAATAAAACCCCCACTCCAGCAGAAATTATTTTATACTTTTAAGTTCGTTTTAAAAACGTGGTATATTACATTTTTTTTTTACTTAAATTATTATTTTCTGGTTTTTAGTCTTGTGTACTATTTTACAATAGATTTTGAAGGATTTATGTTTTTATCAGTACAAAATTTGTTTTAAAAATCGAAATGGTTCCATAAATATTAAAAAAAAAAAAAAAAAAACTGAAGAAATTCATTGACATTGTCGAGTCTCGAACTCTCAACCTCACGATTATAAAGTAATCGAAGTACGCTCTGAAATACTCTAAATAGCAATCAAATAAACTACTTTTTCCAATTTTTTTTCCACCTTCTGTGATGAATTTTTGAAAATTTGAATTTGTTTCATAAAAAAACAATAAATTCGTTATCACAATCGAGGCTCGAACTCACACCAAGAGCTTATAAAGCGATCGATTTACGCTTTGAGCTACAGAACTCACACGGAAATAATTTCTAAACGAGGTAATAAATTCACTTCAGTTGTGAATTTTTTAAATTTAAAAATGTCAATGAGCTTTTAATTTTTTTTTTTATTTTTTATATGTTCGTATGTATGATCAAATAATTTCGCATTTCAGCCAAACAATTAAACGTGCAGATAAGAAAATAAGTTAATATTGTAAAAAAACTCTAGCTCATCGGGAAGTTGGTTAAAAATTAATTCCTAGATTTGGACGGGACAGACAAATGAAGTGAAGCTAATAAGAACATTTTAAAAAAGGGCATAAATGAAGTTTTGATTAATCTACCTAAATTACTGATAACCGTTATTTTGCAAATTTTGACTTCTGATCGGCTGTCACCTCTCTGCAAACAATGGCTAATTTCAGAGTAAGTAATGACATGTAAGGCTTCTTGAAAACATTCGCGTTAGTCGTTCGGAATCGGCATTAAACTTGTAGGTTTCTTCTCGATCATTTGTCTAAAAACATTTATAACATGCAAAACACAATATGATCATAAAAAGCTCGGTTGAAATGTCCAACCTTTTTATACAGATAACGAGAAGTGGGTAAACAAGATTTTGTTGATCAAAACGGCCGATCAGAAAAATAATCTTCAATTAAAAAAAAAATTCTTTCAATTATTGAGCCACTTATCTCGCAAGTCTTAAAATAAGCATAGAACGGTCCATGTACCCTAGCGAGCACAGCCGCACCCGTCTCATTACAACTACTTTGCGCACAAGAATTTTACAGAAAGCTGCACAGGCGTTACATTAGTCAACAAGCTAAATTGGTTTGAAAATTATCAAAAAATTAAAAACAAATTAAATAAGAAAATAAAAAAAAAAAGTTACACAATAAATAAATAAAATAATAAAATTAAAAAAATAAATTCTTTTTGAAATAAATTTTTTTTTTTTTTTAAATTAAGTTTTGCGGCTTGAACCATAATTATTATGAAAAATCCCAAAGAAGAAATTTTTCCAAATGATATCATTTCATAAAGCGTGTTTGATGGCATGTACTTGATTTTTAAAATTATGTGGCTTGGAGCATTTTGCCTTTCACCTTAACATTTGTAAGGTTGCCTCAGTTTATAAAAAACAGTTGAATACTTAATGTGTTGGATAATTTGGCGAAAATGCTTGAAAATGGTAGAAATTTAAGGTCTTCAATGTAATACGAAAAATTGTTTAAGGTCTTTAAGGGATGTTTAAGGCAAAACCGGTTAAAATAAAGGCATATTTTGGAAGATGTTTAAGGCAAAACCGGTTAAAATAAAGGCATATTTTGGAAGATGTTTTCAAGATTATACATACAAAAAATTTCATTTGCATTTTATTTTACATCATCAGTATAAGAAAAAACATTTTTAAGCTTAAGTTTGTGTGCTTAAAAAAAGCTTGGCTCCAAATCGTCTAAAAAAAATTTAGATCTTTTACCAAAATAGAATAATATGGAAAATTAAGAGAAATGTCGAAGAATTTCAACGTATTTTTTTACCATATTGTTGCGTGTAAAAACTACGCAAATTTTTTAAAGACGTTCATTTCGGTAAAAGATGTGTAGAATTAATTACATTACAAACAGATTACAAAAAAAAAATAAAATCGATCGATTAGTTTGTTTGCAGTTTTGTGGCTCCCGTTTTGAAAATGAATGTTTCGAAAAAAATGCGTTCAAAGTAAAATTTAATCTTTGCAAGTACTCTGTCGCAACGGCTTTTAAGCAATCTAGAATCTGTATTTAAAGCGGGATTGATTTGAAAATTTATATTTGTTCAATTAAAAAGCAAAAAATCGATTTTCAAAAAATTGTTTGCCTAACATCTCCCTTAATGTATGCACTTCTCACAATGTTGCTTTTTGCTAACATTGAGAAAATTCGCCGATCAAAATAAATATTTTTTTTTCTATTATGGACATGCAAAAATCCTCCAAAGGTTTTGGTACAAGCCGTATAAGTTTTTTTTTATGGATATTCGTTGGTTAATTTTGGGTTTCACACACAAAGTCAAGACGATATTTTGTAAGAATAAGTAACTCCAACAATATTTCTATGATTACGTAATGAGAAATTTTAGAAATTTCGCCGATCAAAACAAATGGCTATTTTTTATCCAATTATGGACATGAATGTTTTGGAACAAGCCATAAAAGTTTATTTCATGGATATTCGTTGGATAATTTTGAGTTTCACACAATAAATCAGAGCGATTTCTCATGAAAATAAGTTACTCCAACAACATTAAGAAAACCCAACATGCGAAATTTTTGATCCGCCCTTGACTAGTATATCCAAGTTATATGCCAAGCCTAATTTGGTTATTTTTGTATTTATTTAGCTTACATCTAGTGCATATTAAAATGATCTTTGCAAAGCATTACATCACAAATTAAAAAATAATTGTTTGGTAACGTTGATATTCAGCAATAACAAAACATCGATATGATTTCCGCTCAACGGTGTCATCGTCTACATATTAATGAGTTTGAAGTGTATGCCCTAGGAAATAAAACAGCGAAGATACATACAACAACACAAGAACGTGGAAAGAAATATAAAGCTATGAATTTCTGTTTGATGCAATTGAATTTATTAAGAAATGAAAAAAAAAACTTTATTTAACAAATCTGCATAAGCCGAATTGTTATCGCGATACTGTTGCTTTTGTAAAAGTCTTTTAAAACATTTTCGAAAATTTTGCCACTTTTAATAACAGTTAAAACTTACATCTTTCTAAATTTCGTTGATAAAACATCTTCATAACACTATAAATAACACAATGTATCAGTGTACACAGAAAATACTACCTACCTAAAGTCATATAATTGTTTTGGATGAATTTTATTTCCAGATCACAAAAACTTTAGAGTTAAAAGCAATTTTAACGTGAATGAAAAAGCTACATTCGTTAAATCTGATTGTGATATCGAACTAGGTATTGACAATAATTTTATCTATAAACTACGTTATTAATGTTTATTTTAATTTAAATTAAAGCTTCTCTTTTGTGTGCAAATTTAATTGCTTATATTTTTTTGTGACAAAGTTTTGATTTTGTGTGCTTAACTTTCTCTAAAACAGAAACCGGAGGAAATAAAATAATAAGAAAATAAAATAATTAAAAAAAAATTATATATACCTAAACAAAAACAAATGCTTACTTATTTCTCCGTACAATGAACAATTAAGAACCTTAACAAATGCTTTTTCTTTTTCTTTCATTTTCTTATCTGCAAAGCTAAAAAAAAAACAATAACTATTGTTTATTATCAATAAACAAAAAACATTTTATTGCCATGTTGAATTTTCTTCTTTTATTCGTTTTGGTATCTGCTGCTCTCAACCATTCAATATAATCGCTAAAGAACATTCACTGCATTCGACTAGCACGTCGGCGTTGTCGCTGCTGCGTGTGTCGAAGATCTCTTTGTCAGCTGACTCATCGACGACATACTGACCGCCACAACGACAGTCATAAGTGTAGAGTTTCGTGCTGTCGTCAGCATTAACAGCATAATCTTCATCGTCGACGTTGTTGCCATTCACAACAACTACGTCAAGATCGGCTAGTTTCAGTCTTGCGAAGATGTTGCTGTGCGTTTGGAATTTGTTCGCAATCAATTCAGCATCATAAAGCTTACGTTGTGAGGGTTCTTTTAGCGTATTCCATGCTTTGTTTATTTCAACAAATTTGGAATCATTACTTGTGGCAACTGTTACACTGGTGGCGGCAATTGGGTCAGCAGCAACAGTTGCATTGAAATTTATTGCAGACGCTGTTATTGCTTCTGTTGTTCCGATATCGTGTAATTTATCGGGATGACATTGAAGAATTAATTTCTTATAACTGGCTTTAATTTCATCAAAGCTAGCACTTGGACGAACATTTAAAATATCATAATAACTACGCGTTGACATCGCCGCAATAAACAGGCCAAGAAAAGTGTGAATGGCAAACCTATCCTGCAATTAAACGTTGAACAGGACTTTAGTAAGAGTTTTCTAATGAGGAAATAAGTATTACACTCGTATGAATGTACGATTACTCTTCATTAAATACTAAGAAAAATTAAGCGTACTTATTTGAATGGAATGGTCATGTCGATGCAATGAACACGATGATATTGAAATGATATTAAAATTATGGCTTTAAATTATTTTTTAAATTCTTAATTTCTTTTGAGGTCCACCGTCACGTTCAAAAATCTTGATTATTGTGCGTGATCTACATGGGTTAAGCATATTCAATAAATTTTTATGAATATTTGGGATTGACAATCAAACCGTTCGATCTTATGTGACGTTGCCATATAATCGTAATTTTATATTCGTTTCTAAATTGGTTTCGTAAGAAATTAATCAACTTCAGGACATTTTGTTTATGACACAATTCTTATAAAATACAAATTAATTTTATAAAGACCATCAAAAATACTAAAGATCTCGGTTTTCGAGCACCGGGGTAGTTCGAATTACCCGGACCATACCAGAGTACTTTAAGGTAATTTCGAAAATTTTCGAGCATTTCGAGCTGCCCGGATATATTCGAGCTTTTTTGTTTTATAAGCGTATATATATTTTATACCAAAAGGATTGCAATGATATTGATAATAAACAGAATTTTAATCAGTTTACAATTTTAAGACCATCGATTGCTGTTTGTTGTTTCATTTGCTATTTTGTTTTGTTTCACTCTTCGCAAAGCAATACTTTGCCTTGGAGCTTAGTTGTGGAGCATTTTTATATGGCGAATTGTCAAAGATGTTTTGTCTCCACGATACAAAGTTATACAGACGCATAAGTTGAGAGTTAAATTTCTTCCAGCTATTGTGGCATACTACCTAATCCAACTCCGTTAGCGTCCCATTTCAAAACTTTGATTTTGAAGAAATCAACGAAAACATACTTATAATTTGGCGAAAATTTTAATTCCAACTTTTTTTCGAGAAGTAAACGAAAAAATTTAGTTTTATTTATTCCATCCAAACGAAATCATAGAACTTCGGCTATTTCGAGGTCTTACCTTTCGTATTTTTAGACAATTTTTTTTTTCAATTTAAATAACAAAAATTTCTATCCATTAAGAACAACCTTTTAACCCACTCAACTTTCTTTCTACTCAACAGCTTAGATAACAAACAATTTTTCCCGTGGTAGAAAATGGGTCAAACAGGGATTTAATTGACAAAATGGAAAGGCTATCCAGATTCTGAATTCTGAAGAAAATTTAAAAAAAAAAATAAATAAATAACTGCCCATTTCAGCCCTTGAAAGGACTTTGACCTAGCTTCTTATGATCCAATTGTGTTATGGGTGTTATTAAGTTTGTACACAATTGACCGAGAAATGGACCTACAGGCTTAACGCCGACTCCGAACGGCGATGAACAGAATTGTTCTTATTCTCAAGAAGCTTTTCATGGCATTTTGATTACTCTCTGAGGTTTGCCATTGTCTGCAGAGAGGTGGCGGCCGTACAGAAAAATTATTTTAACCCGCATCCATCAAATTGATGCAAATTCTTGAAACACATTCATATATTAAAAACAAATATGCATATTTAAATTTAGAATTTTGGCTACCGTCCTAAAATATCAAAATAAACAAGTGAGCAGTTCTACAGTTAGAGATAGTCTTATACTTATCGCGCTAGAATAGTTAATAAATTTAAAATATTCCAATTAATAATATTGTCTTTTTGTATCTGCTTCAAAATTATGCACAACGTACTTTTCGTTTCTAGAAATTTCCGATGGATGCGGGTTAATTCAAATAATTTTCTGTCGCTGCTGGGGTTCGAACCTGGGTCTCCAGGTTCTTTGACATAGCGGCCACGCACTTTAACCAACTACGCCACGGACGCCACTGAAGAAAATCTACAGAATTTAATACTCAAATGACGATAGTGCTAACGAAATACATAATACCAAACAAGGATAAAAGCTGATAAGACCCTTTAAGTTTCAGAGCTGATATTTATCTAAAGAATATTGAAGATTTCTCATGCATTCTTATTTTGTTACATTTTAATATTTATAAATCCAAGGCAGAACTACATACCGCTCATTCCAAATATGGGAATATGTGAGTTTACCTTTTCGCACTCAAACTTTTTTTTGTGTCGGTTTAATATGAAATTATTCATGATATCAGAAAAGTCCCAATGCCTTACAATTTGTGTCCCGATGCCATACGAGAAAATAGGAGATATTTTTTCATTAAACTGACCTATAAAGATTATAAAGCTATATTATGAAGGGGTAATGCTTTACGCAAAATTCGTTACAAAATGTCATCTCACAAAAAAAAAAAAATATCCGGGTCCCGATGCCCGATGTTTTTTTAATGCATGCTTCTAAAAAACTCTTGCACATTTAGTATTGATATAAATGTGTTTAGTAAGGACATAAGTCGTTCTATTGTAGAAAAAAATTAAAAAAAAAATTAAAAAAAAATTTCCACAAATATTTCTGAACTTAAATGTATTTTCATTTCTAAAATATGTAAACCAAATGTCCCAATGCCTTGTTTGGAATGAGCGATTATTTAAAAAAGGTAACATATTTTTGAATAAAATTTTATGAACGTTAGTTATAAATAAAAAATCAGTGAAAACTGTCTGAATTAGTTTTTTTGAACTGGCTTTGAGTCTTTAAGATAACATTACTGGTGTGTGAACTCACATCGTACCAGGGAACCGTTATCTTTTGTTCGATTGCTCTTTTACTGCACTTTTCGCTGTATCATAATTAAACAAAATACCGCGTGATGCAATTATGCCGAATAAAGAGCATGGCAAAATATTGGCATACAACGAGTCTGTACTATAAATATCCCAAATTTCAGAAGAACATCTAAATACCGATCATTGCTCTGAGTCCATTTGTTCGAAAGATTATTTTCTTAGATGATAATAAAATTTAATCTAGTCGGCACCGATTATAAATTTTACTGGAGAGATTTGCGAAAGAAACCGGGAGGGACACCTTTACTTTTCCTATCGCAATTGAAAAAACTTACTCAAATTATACTTCGTGATTTTGAAAATTAACTGCGTGAAGTTAAATTCGTAAATGCGACTGTGGCTTAGCAAAGACAAGAACCCATTTTTTTTTATCTATCGAATTCAAATTCGCATCTCATTGCAATTTTTAACCGGACCATGGCATGGTATAATATTTACAAGGTAGCATAGACAGTTGCTTGGGAAACCATCTCCTGTCAAAAAATATACTCTGAAAAGAAGCGCTCACAAATGTCAGAATCAAGACAAATAATTTTCAATTTCCTAATGATGATGTTCTTGGTTCTTTGAAAAAAAATAATGTTACAATGGCAAGTAATAATTCCTATTAATCATCTCCGTCTACTTTCAATTTGTACTTCATCTTCATTTTCTATAGATTCAAAAATTGGTCTTGTATGATGTTTCTTGAAAAAAACTCGTAACCTAAACCATGGCAGAATGAAGACGGTAATCTCGCGGCTTAAAATCCATTCTTGGTCTGAGTCAAAACTGTTAAAATCAATACAAATAATTTCCTCTTCTTTTTGTTTTGTTTTTTTTTTTTTTTTGATAATTCTGACTCTTACCTCTTAGCTGCGAGTATACCTGGTTTAGTATATACCTGGACCTTAACTAGAATACGAATATTCAAGAACAATTAAGGGATTAATCATGGAATACTCTTTCATTCCATAATTGCTCCTTTAATTGTTCTATTCCAAGCAACATTTCAATATTCAACTTTCTAAATCGTATAATTCGCAGGAACTTTCTCGTTCACTTGTGTCAGAAATAATAACGTCAGTCAATAATGGTAACGTCGGAAAAACTGAATGCACTGACTCATGTAGAGTTTGAACTCAGGTTATCTCTTGTACGAGTTTACAAATTCGATTGAAGAAGAAATAAAAAAACTTTTTGGAATAGAAAATTAAAAATTTTTCATTGCTATATAAATCCATCCAGAGCAATGAAAAATAGGATTAGTCAATACGAAAAATGTATCGTTTATTACTCTTAATGGAAAATTAAAGGATTAGTCAATACGAAAAATGTATCGTTTATTACTCTTAATTAAAAATTAAAGAAGTACTCGTTTGTTTATTGCTCGAAATCTATTATTTCAAATTAAACTGTAACAATGCAATCAGAGAAGTACTGTTACCTTTGGAATTGCACTCTTATTTACTAAGGTGTTTCGTATTTATTTTTGTTTTTAAACAAGCGTGTATTTGAAGAAGTAATCAAAATAACTATTTAACTATCAAATAACCAAGTAATTGATTCTGAATTTAAATACCGAATTTAAATTAGGTCCAAAGTATTTTTAATAATATTCCGAATAGATAAAGTTTTTGCAATCACACACTGTAATTTTGAAAATCAAAATTAAATTATTTCCAAATTCTGTGACCTATTTCTTGAGCCTATACCAGTCCAAATGGCAGAGTGTAAAAGGTGTCCAAAGGGTGGTTTCATAGCAAGCAATGCGGCTTAGCAGTTTCCAATAATGCCGTCAGACAGCTAGCTCATTGTTAAAGAACAAAGCAAAAATAAGATAGGTTTGACAAACGGACAGACTAAAATTAATGATGGACAAACACGCAATTATCAAAAAGGCTTGGGAATTTAATGCAGCATAAGCAGGACTCGGCAATTTCTTGGTATTGTGGGGTTCTGGTATATATTTTATAATCCGTATTTCTTGTAATACAAAGTCTCATAGTAAAGAGATGCCTATTTGCAATTTTTAGTTAATTTGGTGTGGCTATTTATTTACTTTTCCATGCATCAGCACCTACCTACATACATACATACCTTAATTAAAAAACAACTAAATGCGTGCGTGTGTATATAATATATTACAGCTACTTGCCTTAAAAGGAAATTGCTTTCCTGCTTTTTAAGCTTTGGAACAGCACAACTGTAAATTAGTGCCTACTCTTTGGTAAACTTCTTTTCACTTTCCACCATGAATTTGCAAGGAATTTTTATTCATATAAATGTTAATATTGCAACTTTACTTTGTCTTTTTAATTAGATTGAAAAAATAAAATTTAACAATACAAACGAACAGACGAACAACCAGTCACAACGATGGTAAAAAGGAAACGAAGAAAGTAACAGAGCAAAGAAGAAGTTGCAAGAAAAACAACAACTGATTTCGAATTTCGAAATATTTCGAATTGCAGTGCTAAGGTTAGTCTTCATTTTGTAGTTGTGTGACGGATGTCAGACATCAACCAACAAGATATCAACTAGCAACAGAAAGAGCAATCGGAAAACTATTTGTATTGATTCACTAAAGCTACTTTGGTTCTATTTAGGTTCTACAGGGTGCATCAAAGTAGATAAGAACTTTTTTTTTTTTAGATTTGAACCAAGGATTTCAGGTGGATTACCTATTCAGTCAAGTCTGCCTTGGTTCGAAATGGGGTGATAGATTAGTGGGAAGGATAGATCAATCAGGTGAAACACGTGTAGGATGTTCTAAGCGTAGTGGAAAGCCAAAGAAACATGCGAATCACAGTGAAAAGTCATACAAGATTACTGATGAGTTGGTGTAGCGGCCAACGAAACAGTCTGTATAGTCAAGCTGTGTGATTTGCTCTATACAGAATCGTTGTAGTTGTTGTTAGTTGTTGCCTTCTTTGTCTTCATGTTGTCATGTTGTCAACATGCTTGGCCTAAAGCTCAAATTTGTTTTCAATATAAATAATGAAAGGCCGTATTTAAATATTAAGATTAATTTTTTTGTTTAACTTTCTTTACTATCGCAATAACCTCATTTTATAACTTTAAATTAGTCGCATATAGACAATTTTACCACACTAACACATGAGTAAAGTTAAAGCAACTTTTTTAACATTTCTTTTATTAATAATTTTTCGTTTGATATTTGCAAACTATGAAGTTTCAAAAATCCTAGCACTAGACTTGGCGCTTACAAAATCTGCTACTATGGACTTTTTTAATGACTTAAGCAATGCTAAAAATGTCATACTTAATTATTTGTGTAGTGGCATACTCAATTATAATTATGTATGTGCTCACGAAGAAATGCACAATATATTACTTAGCATAGTAGTTATGAACTAAAAAATAAATACTAAAAAAAAAGGTAGGATCCATATACATAAGCGGCCTTCTTATAACAATTTTAATATTTTAAACACCAAAGAGATGAATTTAAATATATATTGTATTCTTTGAGTTTTCTCAAAGAAAGGGATGAACATTAATATATATTAAGAGTATTCAGAAAAATTCGCTAAGTCGTGCTAAGTTACTGAAATTGTTCAAATAAGCAGATGTTGACGTGAAAGCATCTGCTAAACATTTTGCAATCAAGTGCTAAACTTTCTTTTTTATTCAATGTAATTCACTACACTCAATAAGTTGCTGTTGAGTCTTTTCCCATACAAAATTTTGACAAGACTTTAAATATGTGTTAAGTTTTGCATGTTATCAGGACTTAACAAATGTAGTGAAAGCCCTTATTGAATTCTTACATTTTCAACTTTACTAAGCTAAAGTGTAGAAGAGGCTTAACATACGTACAAAACCGGCTTTAGTGCTGGTGTAGTTAAACTAATGTGGACTACTTTTACAATTTAAAAACCCATTATTTTTTAGTGTATATATATATGTATTTAAATAATTCTTTAAAGAGTACACTGTGTCATGATTGTTGAGAAATAGAAATGGATAGTTTGAACAAACACTCTGCTGGGTTCTGTTAAAAGCTTTTTGTGCTGGCAGTGCTGCATTCACCGCCATTTATTTGACATTTATTTATTTAATCTTCTGTTGATTTGTATTTACATGTAAAAACACAACTTTTTAAAAGTTAAAATAAATAAACAATACATTTTTTAATAACTAAATGTTCCAGACGAGCTGCTTCGATGTTTGGAAAAAAGAGAAAAAACTGTGCAAAATAATAACACTTTGCAAGGATTTGGATGCACAGCTTAGTGGTGGCATACCTTTGCGTATGGTAACTGAACTGTGTGGAGCGCCAGGCAGTGGGAAAACTCAAATGTGGTAAGTTGTTAATATTATTCACTACCATAATACATATTTAAATAAACTAAAATATAGTTTACAGCTAAGTATCAATGTGCAGTTTCCCAAAGAAGTAGGTGGTGTGGGAGGATGTGCGCTGTATGTGGATACGAACCAAGATTTTAATCCAAAGCGATTAAAAGGTAAGCAGGTGCAACATGATAAGGTTATCTAAACTGGTTTCAAAGCAAATTATCCGTCTAAGGAACTCTGTTGGTACATTGCTAACTGTGAGTTCAAGTCCCATCACCTTCGTTTGGGTACGCACCAGAGAACTGCAACGAATACTTAAAAATAAGTAGTACTCGAGTACTATTCGTTCGCAGCTCAGTGATTCGAATCAAAAATTTTCAATGAATCACGTTATTGAGTAATGAGCCGCTCACTCAAAAATGAGTATGAATAAGTATAAGTAGTTTAAAAAGTAGTATTCATATTTGATTCATTCAAAATAGCTCAAAGCTCATTTACTATTCGATTTTTTTTATATTTCGATTTCGAGTATTCATAATATGTTCAAGTACTTAGAGTATTGGAATCATCGTTGAATCTAATTGATTTCGAATCTGATATCAGAATTTTAAAATTTATGCTGGTTGATAGGGTTGCCAACTAATTTTTTCTAATTTTTACGAATTTGGTGCTGGGGTGAACACTAGGAAAAATAGGTCGCTGAATCCGAATCCGTTGTCAGAATTTCGAAATTGTGAAATTTTTAAAAAAAAAAGGGTTGCCACCTAAAAATTTGTCTTTTTACGAGTTTTAAACATTGTCTTACAGTTTTGGGGGGTTGCTGATTTCGAATCTGATGTCAGAATTTTAAAATTCAAGTCGGTTCATAGAGTTGCCACCTCGTTTTTTTTTATTTTTACGAATTTGATGCTGGGGCGAACACTAGGTACAAATGGGTCGCTGAATCCGAATCCATTGTTAGAATTTCAAAATTGTGAAATTTTTTAAAAAAAAGGGTTGCCACCTAAAAATTTGTCTTTTTACGAGTTTTAAACATTGTCTTACAGTTTTGGGGGGTTGCTGATTTCGAATCTGATGTCAGAATTTTAAAATTCAAGTCGGTTCATAGAGTTGCCACCTCGTTTTTTTTTATTTTTACGAATTTGATGCTGGGGCGAACACTAGGTACAAATGGGTCGCTGAATCCGAATCCATTGTTAGAATTTCAAAATTGTGAAATTTTTTAAAAAAAAGGGTTGCCACCTAAAAATTTGTCTTTTTACGAGTTTTAAACATTGTCTTACAGTTTTGGGGGGTTGCTGATTTCGAATCTGATGTCAGAATTTTAAAATTCAAGTCGGTTCATAGAGTTGCCACCTCGTTTTTTTTTATTTTTACGAATTTGATGCTGGGGCGAACACTAGGTACAAATGGGTCGCTGAATCCGAATCCATTGTTAGAATTTCAAAATTGTGAAATTTTTTAAAAAAAAGGGTTGCCACCTAAAAATTTGTCTTTTTACGAGTTTTAAACATTGTCTTACAGTTTTGGGGGGTTGCTGATTTCGAATCTGATGTCAGAATTTTAAAATTCAAGTCGGTTCATAGAGTTGCCACCTCGTTTTTTTTTATTTTTACGAATTTGATGCTGGGGCGAACACTAGGTACAAATGGGTCGCTGAATCCGAATCCATTGTTAGAATTTCAAAATTGTGAAATTTTTTAAAAAAAAGGGTTGCCACCTAAAAATTTGTCTTTTTACGAGTTTTAAACATTGTCTTACAGTTTTGGGGGGTTGCTGATTTCGAATCTGATGTCAGAATTTTAAAATTCAAGTCGGTTCATAGAGTTGCCACCTCGTTTTTTTTTATTTTTACGAATTTGATGCTGGGGCGAACACTAGGTACAAATGGGTCGCTGAATCCGAATCCATTGTTAGAATTTCAAAATTGTGAAATTTTTTAAAAAAAAGGGTTGCCACCTAAAAATTTGTCTTTTTACGAGTTTTAAACATTGTCTTACAGTTTTGGGGGGTTGCTGATTTCGAATCTGATGTCAGAATTTTAAAATTCAAGTCGGTTCATAGAGTTGCCACCTCGTTTTTTTTTATTTTTACGAATTTGATGCTGGGGCGAACACTAGGTACAAATGGGTCGCTGAATCCGAATCCATTGTTAGAATTTCAAAATTGTGAAATTTTTTAAAAAAAAGAATTTCACAATTTTGAAATTCTAACAATGGATTCGGATTCAGCGACCCATTTGTACCTAGTGTTCGCCCCAGCATCAAATTCGTAAAAATAAAAAAAAACGAGGTGGCAACTCTATGAACCGACTTGAATTTTAAAATTCTGACATCAGATTCGAAATCAGCAACCCCCCAAAACTGTAAGACAATGTTTAAAACTCGTAAAAAGACAAATTTTTAGGTGGCAACCCTTTTTTTTAAAAAATTTCACAATTTTGAAATTCTAACAATGGATTCGGATTCAGCGACCCATTTGTACCTAGTGTTCGCCCCAGCATCAAATTCGTAAAAATAAAAAAAAACGAGGTGGCAACTCTATGAACCGACTTGAATTTTAAAATTCTGACATCAGATTCGAAATCAGCAACCCCCCAAAACTGTAAGACAATGTTTAAAACTCGTAAAAAGACAAATTTTTAGGTGGCAACCCTTTTTTTTAAAAAATTTCACAATTTTGAAATTCTAACAATGGATTCGGATTCAGCGACCCATTTGTACCTAGTGTTCGCCCCAGCATCAAATTCGTAAAAATAAAAAAAAACGAGGTGGCAACTCTATGAACCGACTTGAATTTTAAAATTCTGACATCAGATTCGAAATCAGCAACCCCCCAAAACTGTAAGACAATGTTTAAAACTCGTAAAAAGACAAATTTTTAGGTGGCAACCCTTTTTTTTAAAAAATTTCACAATTTTGAAATTCTAACAATGGATTCGGATTCAGCGACCCATTTGTACCTAGTGTTCGCCCCAGCATCAAATTCGTAAAAATAAAAAAAAACGAGGTGGCAACTCTATGAACCGACTTGAATTTTAAAATTCTGACATCAGATTCGAAATCAGCAACCCCCCAAAACTGTAAGACAATGTTTAAAACTCGTAAAAAGACAAATTTTTAGGTGGCAACCCTTTTTTTTAAAAAATTTCACAATTTTGAAATTCTAACAATGGATTCGGATTCAGCGACCCATTTGTACCTAGTGTTCGCCCCAGCATCAAATTCGTAAAAATAAAAAAAAACGAGGTGGCAACTCTATGAACCGACTTGAATTTTAAAATTCTGACATCAGATTCGAAATCAGCAACCCCCCAAAACTGTAAGACAATGTTTAAAACTCGTAAAAAGACAAATTTTTAGGTGGCAACCCTTTTTTTTAAAAAATTTCACAATTTTGAAATTCTAACAATGGATTCGGATTCAGCGACCTATTTTTCCTAGTGTTCACCCCAGCACCAAATTCGTAAAAATTAGAAAAAATTAGTTGGCAACCCTATCAACCAGCATAAATTTTAAAATTCTGATATCAGATTCGAAATCAATTAGATTCAACGATGATTCCAATACTCTAAGTACTTGAACATATTATGAATACTCGAAATCGAAATATAAAAAAAATCGAATAGTAAATGAGCTTTGAGCTATTTTGAATGAATCAAATATGAATACTACTTTTTAAACTACTTATACTTATTCATACTCATTTTTGAGTGAGCGGTTCATGATTTAAAAATTTGATTCACTTTGTTTTGAATCAATAACATCCGAGCTCTGATTTGGAAACTACTTATACTTATTCATACTTAGTTTTGAGTGAGCGGCTCATTGATGCAAAAATGCGATTCGTTGCAGATCTCTGGTACGCACTAAACCTCTGCACGGCAACATTCGTTTCTGCCACAACAACAGTGCATTCGGTGTCGAGTTCAGTAGTTAACATAACTATAACAGCGAGTGAGATCGTATCCGAGATATTTTATGAAAACAAACGATCACTGCCGAGTACTTGTCAGCAGCAAGACAAATCATGTTCATGGTTTGCTTTTGAATGACTTTTTTAGCAGAGAATTGGCTCTTTTTATGTAAAAAGTAAATTCAATATAAAAACAATTATTCAATATGAAACACAGGGGACCACGCAAGATTCAATTGCCACAGAAGATTCGAATTCTAGTATGTTAAGTAATACACCAATACGAACAAATTATTGTCTGGAGAATTTAAAATTCTTCAAAAAAGAGGAAGGAGTAAAGTGTGGAATGTGTTCGCAAAGATAAAAACCGAGTTGGGAGAGGAGCTTCCGAATATGGTAGCTTGTAGAAGTTGCACATATGTATACAAATACAATATAAATTCAACATCGAATTTAGTGCGACATAAATGTTATTTTACAAGAGTTATAAAAAATAACGATAGTTCTACAAAAAAGGAAGCTGACACTGAAACCAAAAAAGAAATATTAAGGGTATTTACATGAATGGGAATTGAAAATTGTAGACTATTAAAAATTGGTGAAGACTCTGGGCTCAAAAGCATGGCGGAATATTTCATTTCAATTGGTGTTAAATATGGGAAAAACATTGACATGAATTCACTTTTCCCCCATGGAAAATAAATGTTCCATTAAATGTGTGAGTTAATTGATTTTTTTTTTTGTATTTTTTCAGAATAAAGGAAAGTGCTTTTATCGAACTTATGTATTTTTTTTTAAATTCTATATAAAAAGTGTAAAAATAATTTTTTTGGTCTACCCTAGTGTCAAATAAAATTTATTAATTTCTAACATCAGATTCGAAATCAGCGAAGCTCTAATACTGCCAGCACATGTAGAACTCTAGTTCTTAATATCTTAAACTCAATTTATGCACCGAATGTTATGTTGTTGTGCACATAACATTCGAGTCATGTATTTATGCTGCATTCATCTTTTCAAAACATTAATTCATTTGATTCGGTATTCGATTGATTTAGATTTGTCTGCCCGATGAATGTTAGCGGCACTGTTATGTTTTATTTGTTCGAAACGAACTTAACATAACAATCACTCGTTTCCAAACGAATGTCTTGAAAGCCAGTTTAAGACTACCCGTGCAGAGGTTTAGTACGCACGCTTCCTTTATTAGGCTCCCAGTTATATTTAGGTGTTAAATTTTTTGTATATAATATTCTTCATTATTAACGGTACTTTTAACTACTAACAGAAATTGCCGAATGCATGGAACAACGATTTCAGCAGACTTTTGTGCAGCAGTGTAATAATTCAAATCTTTTAAATGCAGCGTCAATACTCGAAAATGTTTCCTACATATACTGCGCTGATTACGTGGAGCTCATAGCCACTGTGGAGTATATGAAAGTGCTCGTTGAGCAGAAACCAGAGGTTAAAAAATAGTTAATTTTTAAATTACAAATTTAAAGATTTCCTTACAATTTCAGGTGAAACTAATTATTATTGACTCCTTCTCATTTGCCATACGTTGTGTTGATGAAGTCTCAAAACGCTCTAACATCAACTATGAGCTACTAACGAACTTACAGCAATTGGCTTTAAATAATGACATTGCGGTAACTTTTCCTATGAAATATTTTTAAGATATTTTAAAAAATATTTATTTTTAAGATCGTTATAACGAATGAACTGACCACTCGAATTATGGATAACAATTCAAAAATATGTCCAGCTTTAGGTGAAAGTCATACACACAAAATAAATCAGCGCATCCTGCTAAGCAAAAGTTCGGATTCAACACATCATATTGCATACATTGATAAGTGCTTACTTTCACCCAAGATGGGCGTAGCCTTTGTGGTAATTTAGCATTTGAACTTTTTATCATTAATTTTTATTTGATCGGTTTTGTATATTCTTTTGTTATTTTTATGCAGATAAAACAAAGTGGAATACGTGGCATTACTTAAAAATAGAGTCGTAATACATTTCCCAAGAGAATAACTATCTCTTCGAATTCTTTCATAAATTTTATTTATGAATATTAAGGTAATATGCATAATACTCGTAGAAGATCAATTGATTTTTTATTTTCAATTATATGCAACATACTATAGGTATTTTGAAATAAGTTTTAAATTATAAATTATTGATTTTGGAAACCCGATATTCGTAATGGACTCTAGGGTTGCGTTTCAAAAATTAACTTTGTTTCTTAAAAAATTTCTATGCGATAGCTATAATATAATATAAAATAGACAACTGAATTCCATATAACTGAATTAAGAAGAGAAAGCTTATTTATAATTTTAATATTTAGTGCTGAAAAGATACATATATAGATTTTATAGATTTATTGATTTTAGCTCAAGCAAAATTTAAAAAAATTTTCGTTCATAATAGTTTTTAAGTCTTGGCTAAATTTTTTAATATTTACGATAATGTTTTTGTATATGTACATTCCATAGAAATCTTGTAACATTATTTTAAGTTATTAGAAATACATTTATATGTTATAACGACAGCTAATGGAACAGTTTTATTTTCCTTTATTAAGTCATTTATTTAATTTAATTATTTTAAACTCATACCAACCAATTATTTTGTTTAATTTAAGCCTTCGTTTGAACCGGGAATTCAAATCTGATTTGCCTACAAATTTTTACAATATTCTTTTGTTCCATAAAGTAAAAAAAAACCTGGACTGAGTACATTTTAAGGTTTCGACACAAGTTTTAGACCAATTCCACTATTAACAGTAAAGTAACCTGGGTTTCCAAACCACGATAATATTAAAAAGATAGTTTAAAGAGTAACCGTCTTATCAAAAGCAATTATTTCGCGAAAAATTTATTTTGAATAATATTGTGGCTATATACTTTGGCTTGTGGCGTCCGTGGCGTTGTTGGTTAAAGTGCGTGGCCGCTATGTCAACGAACCTGGAGACCCAGGTTCGAACCCAGCAGCGACAGAAAATTATTTGAATTAAAATAATTTTTCTGTACGGCCGCCACCTCTCTGCAGACAATGGCAAACCTCAGAGAGCAATCAAAATGCCATGTAAAGCTTCTTGAGAACAAGAACATTCCGTTCATCGCCGTTCGGAGTCGGCGTTAAACCTGTAGGTCCTGTTATCGGTCAATTGTGTAACAAACTTAATAACATGCACAACACAATTGATCATAAGAAGCTAGGTCAAAGTCCTTTCAAGGGCTGAAATTGCCAGTTATTTATTTTTTATTTTTTTATACTTTGGCTTATTCCTTAATAAAAAAGAAAAAAAAATGCTAAACCATTAGACATACATGTATCAAAAAAATCCTTAACTTTTGAAATTAAGACCTTGTTTTTATTTCTTTTAAGAATATGAAAACAAAAGGTCACAACTAATAACATAAAGTGACGAAACGATTTTATTTTAAAATTAAAGAGATCAAAGATAAGTCCGTTATTTTGAAAGTAAATGATGATGTTCAGTTTTGGTTATTTTCTGAAGCCCCATGCTGTTTCAGTTGCAGAGAAAGCCAAAGAACTTAAAATATTTCACATTTGCTTCCTTGAGGAAATTTGATGCCAAATGATATTTTTCATTTCCTCTAAAGTTCTAAAGTTATTTCCAATATGATTTCAAAAACGAATTAAACAAAATATAAATGTCTGGAAATATCATTGACAATAAGCTTTCAAAAGCAATGCAAGAATAAACTACCTAAAATCTATATATATAAAAAAGGAAATTATGTTTGTAAGGCCGCAATAGACTCCTAAACTACTCATCCGATTAGCATGAAAATTTGTGTATAAAAGTTTTTTGGTACGGTGCGTGTTCGTGGGCTATTAATTTTGATCCACCTTGAACACCAGAGGGCGCTGTAGTACAAATTTTTTACAAAACTGCCTTAAACTCATAAACTGCTAATGCGATTAGAATGAAAAATGGTATACAGTGGGTTTTATGTACGTCGAGTGTTCTGCTGCTATCGTTTTTGACCTATCTTGAACACCCGAGGGCGCTATGGTACAAATTTTTTACAAAACCACCTAAAACTCCCAAACCGCTAATGCGATTAGAAAAAAAGTTGGTATATAGTAGTTTTCAGGTACGATGAGTTTTTTAGCACTATCTTCTTTGACCCACCTTGGACACCAGATGGTGCTGTAGTACAAATTTTTTACAAAATCGCATATTTTTAGTTGATTTCTTATGTAACATGTGCAAATATTTACAAAATATAAAATATTTCTTAAATTTCGTAAAACTAAAAAAATGTCCGTTATTTTGACACCAAAAACATGAACATATCTTGAAAACTATGAAAAATTTTACTGCAACGATATATTTAATGCAACATCGTTGCTCAAAAATGAGAAAAAAACAATCAGAAATTTAATTTTGTGACTTTCGATTCAAATATCTCCGCTGCTTTTTTATATATTGTGTTAAATTTTTTTTTGTCTTAAAGCTTCATCAAAATACTATGAAAACCTTATTGCAAAAATACCGTTAGTGGAGTAAATATATTTTAAATATTTTTTTCAAAAAAGGTCTGAAATATTGGAGTTTTCCTCAAAAACAGACTGAAAAATTATTTTTGTTGTAAAAATAATTTAAACTCAAATTCACAAACTTTTAACTCTATTTAAAAGTTATAACATTTGTAAGTAAAAATTGTTTCAATTTTACGCAAAAATTAAAAACCATTTTTGTGATTAAAAAAACAAGGCCTACCCCTTGATTTTTTTGAAGAAATTTTTTTTTCCAATATTGTGGTTTCATATTTTTGAATAAATTTACAAGCTAAAATATTAATTTATTAAAAAAAATTTTCTCAATATCTCTTACCAATCAAAAGTTATAGCCAATAATCTTTATCCAAAATATATATACAAAAAGCAAAACGCTGTCTGTGTGATGGCTGGAGACTTCAAAATTACTTAGCCGATAGAGCTGAAATTTTGGCAGTACATTTTTTTCAAGTACGAGATGCCTTAAATTTCTGTCACACCCCCTTTTACCGCCCAAAAATCAATAAAAATGCTATATTTCCTACGGTTTTCGTCGATTGGGCTACATTTTGGTAATTTAGTCTGTATGCTTACTGTCGGCAACTGTACCAAAACAGGGTAATGTCCATCTACTAGAAAACTGGGATGAGCATTATATAAGAGGGTGTGGGTCCGCCCATACAGTTTAAATTTGTATTATCGAATAGCTTTGAAAGTAAAAGTAGCAATACTTACTTACAAACTCAAAATGGAGTTACTATTTGGTGATCTCCTGCTACTGGGAAACTGTAACGGGCAGTGGAAAATAACAGTGGTGTTAAACTATGAGTCTAAGAAAAGTTTTGAATACACCTATTATGTTCCCATATAGTTGCAGGGTGCAGCAACGCGCGCCGGGAAAAGCTAGTATCTTATAAAACACTACGGATTCAACAACCAATATCACGTGATCGTCAGTATTAATATCACGTGATTGATCAAGGGCTTTTAGTGACGAAGGGAATCCAGCAGATCATAAATCCATCTTCTTTGTATGATATTTATAAAACTCAATATTTCTAAGGATCAGATAATATTCTCAGCTTAATATTAACTAAATATTCATTATATAATATAGCTGTGACATTCCGAAATCCCACAAACAAACGTTTATGGGTTTCTACGAGGGCAATTTGAGAAGTTAGTGACTTTTTTGAGCAAGTTGCTTAATTTAGTTTGTGTTACGACGAAAGTGGGAAAGAGTGAATTTCGTGTACTCATCAAGCATTATTTTTTGCATAAAAAAACCATAACCGAAACCAAGGATAAATACTATGGGGTCTCTACACCATCAATTTCAATGGTCAAGAAGTGGTTTACTGAATTCTGTTGTGGTCGTACCAGCATAAGTGACGCTGAACGTTCAGGTCGCCCAAAAGAGGTTGCTACGCCAAAAATTGTCTATAAATTCCATGGAATGATGTTGGGCGATCGGAGAATGAAAGTGCTTGGAAGGCTGAGGCTGTAGTCTTCTCAATTGAGAGCGTATTTCAAATCTTACATGAATATTTGCATATGAAAAAGCTATTCGCGCAATGGGTGCGGCGATTGCTCACATTCGACCATAATCACTCGACCGAGTGACCACTTCAAAGGAGTGTTTGGCGATGTTTAACCGCAATCCGAAAGAGTTTTTGCGCCGTTTCGTAACCATAGGCGAAACATGTATACATCACAACTCACCAGAGATCAAGGAACAGTCAAAGACGGTCAAGGTAGGTCTGTCGGCCAACAAGATCATGCCGTAAAATGTCAAGGGTCAAGGGTAAAACGATCACCGGCGAATATTATTTACAGCTGTTGGACAGATTTGACATTGATTTGAAGCAAAAACGAACGCATTTGGCGAAGAAGAAAGTATTCTTCCGCCATGACAACCCACCGGCACACACTTCTGTAATCACCATGGCAAAAATCCCATTGGGCTACAAACTGCTACCCCATCCACTATTTTATCCAGATTTAGCCCCGTACTATTTCCTACTTTCAAATATGAAAAAAATTCAAATCGTCGGAAAGATATTTGCGTCGAATGAAGAGGTCATCACTGAAACAATCGCCAATTTTGAGTACCTTGATAAGACCTATTATTTGGAAGGAATGAAAACATTGGGAAAACGATGGGCTTAATGTATCGACCTAAAAGAAGACTATGTTGAGAAATAAAACGTCTTTTTGCCGAAAAAATACATTTTATTAAAAAAATCACTAGCGGATCAAATTGCCCTCATAGTTCGTTTGAGTGTAAGCTACATATGTCTTGAAGGCCCTTTTTCATATTGATCGACTCCGATTACTAAAATTAAACGTTCTCCTAGTAAGTACAAAAAAAATTAATTCTACCCAAGCGTTCAAGGTCTCTAGGAAGATTAATCAAAAATGTTTGATGTAAAAAATAAGAATCAGTAAGAAAATGAATGCTCATGCCAATGTCATGAAAATTTATAAGGAAAAAGTAAACCAAAGACAATCTTAAACTTCTCACTAGTTGTAATGATTGACAGAGCTGTGTAAATGTTATGAAATACTTCAACTTAAATTTCCAAAAAAATGGCATCCTATTAGTACATTTATAATTTACTTAGAAATACTAAAATCTAAATATAAACTTATGATATATTGTGATTCAACCTCGTCTGATAAGAACCATGTGTAAGACAAACTTATGCATCACAAGCATCAGTCGCAATGAATGGAACAGCGTGACGTCTTAATAATTACGCATTGTAAGTTTTGTTAACCTATGTGTGAGTAAAAATCATTCAAAGTTACAAAATTAAGAAAATCGCACACAATCTAACCTTAATGATTCACACAATGTGATGCTCTTAAGTTGAATGAGGTATGATGAATAGTTTAAAATGAGTTAAAGTACGTGTATGATATAATGTAATCGATTTCTTTTTTTCTCGAACATTTTACTAAACTATTTACATACTTAAGTAATAAAACTAATGAAGGCAAGAGTGTTTAATTAATTTGTTTCTGGAAATATTGCTATGCCGGGCATGCATTTCCTTGTTTCCATTTTGTTATTTTTTTTTTCTTATTGTATGCTTTTTATAGCAATTGATGTGTCTGTTACGTATGTAATTAAAGATTTTTGAAAATCAATACTACGCAAAAATATTTCCTAATTTCGAGGAGTACTTTTTGTGCTTCTTGGCAGTATATATTCCGTAGTTATTTAACTTATTTTTGCTTGTAGGCTTGTTTGTCAATATGTTTGTTTTTTTTTTAAAAAGGCGTTGTAGAAATTGATTTGAAACATTCGCTTTAGAAGTATTCCTCAACGCTAACCTTTTTAATTTGACCTAGAAATAATGTTGCATAAAACGCAGTAAATATGTTAAACTGTATGTTGATGTTGTTGCATAGTTACGTACATATATTATGTGGTAATTATGTAGGTCAGTATATTAAATCGCAAAATAATGATTTGAAAGAACTAAAGCTAAATTGGTTTGTGCTGATTTTTTTAATATGAAATTATTAAAAAAATAATTTGAAAATTTCTAGAAATTTTCTAAAATTTATAAACATGTAGAAAAGGAAAAAATCATTGTATTCATTTTTGAACAAAAGATTTTTTGTATAGGATGAAAGGACACGCTTCAGTTTAAACTACTAGAAGTGTGCTTCAATAAAATAAGCTGTTGTTAAGAGAGGAAAAATAATATAAATAAAAGCGAAAAAAAGAGAGAAGGAGAGCAATCATCAGATATCAAACAATACTCTGCAGTGGTAATGACGTCATACAACAGGTTTTTTATATTATTGTACATATATTAAATAGTTAGCCGGTAGTCGGCACCTTCGTACACATAGGCATCGTTAGTTCGTGATTTAGTTGCACATTGTTGCCACATTTTATGAAATAAATTTAATTATGCATTTTATCCCAATATTCCCTAAATTCTTAAAGAATTTGTACATAGCTTGTGTTTTGTGAACTCACTATGGGACATTTAGTATGAGAGACTAGAAGAAACTTTTTTTAACTAAAATGGGAATTTTGAAAATGTCTCAATAAAGTTTTTTTTTTCAAAATCCAATATATTTTATTTTGTCATTCAGGTGGTACAGGGTGCGCCATCTTTTGTTGGTATGTGAATATTGAATATTTAAGCAAAAAAACCAACCGATTTGTATATATGAGGTATTTTTATTTAATTTGGTCCTTTACAATTTATTTGGACTAGTTTTTGGGCGCCTCTATTTGCCAAAGCAAAATGTGGGAAACGTAACAATTCCATATCTTTTTCGAGCATCTCGGGCGGTATAGCGATGATTTTGGCACGAATTTTTGACTTGAGTTCGTCAATGGTCTGAGGCTAGTTGGCGTACATTTTGATTTTCAAATAACCAAATAACTCCACAAAAATAACTGTATCACTGTTCTCCAAGTGACTTGGACGGTCCAATAAATTGTAAAGGAACAAACCAAATAAAAATACCTTAGAAATAAAATTAAATAAATAAGATTTTAACTTATTCAATATTCACATACCGACATAAAAGATGGCGCACTCTGTATATAGGGTGAACATTTGAAATAAATGGACATTTGAGCATTTGAAATAAATGTGGACATTTGAAATGAACGTATTCGGTCGTGATGGCCGCATAGAAAATTATTTGGAATTAAAATCATTTCCTCCTCTAGTTCGAACCAAGAATCTCCCAATTATTAAGTACGGTCGCCACTTTTGTGATGTCCGTCACTTTTGTGCTTTTTAATTCATAAAATTTAATTTGAATATGAGCAGCTGCTCACCTACCTTCTAGTCTCCGAACGTTTAATGTTCATGTTCTAAAAACCCTTTACATGACATTATTTGCTCTCTGATGTTTCAATTGAAAAAAATGTTCTGTGTCTGCTATGGTTCGAACCTGGTCTCGAATTGGCATCGAATGGTTCACTCACTTTTTAACACAATCGACTACGGTTGCCACGTTCGAAATGGGGTCATAAAATAGTAGGAAAGAAAGCGCAATAGAGTAAAACATGTGTAGGATGTTATATATGGCAGAAAGCCGTTTAAAAATGTGTTTTACGAAATAACCTCCAAATGAAATAATCCTCAATAAAATAACACCCAATGAAATAAGACCCAACGAAAATGAAATAAACCCCAAATTACTGAAATATCAATGCCCAAATGCAATGAAATAAAACCCAAATGGATAATGAAATAAGCCCAAGAATGTAGGGCTATTTTTCATTATGAAATAACACCCAACAAAAAAATGAAATTAGCCCCAATGAAATATCCCCCCAAAAAATTAAATAAGCCAAAAAAAAAAAAAGAAAGGTTTAAGCTTTAAATATGCGTCTTTTACAGAATAAATAATTTGTAAAAGGCGCATTTTCACAGAAACATTAAATAAACCTAAAATTTATGGAATGAAATAATCCTGAAACCGAATGAAGAAGCCCCAAAAAAACCAAAATTAAATAATCCCCAAACAAAATTGGATTGGGGCTTATTTCATTGGTCTTTATTGCATAATGGGATAAAATCCAAGAAAAAAATTAAACATCACCCAAAATTTGTGAAATATTCCCCAAAAATTGTGTGTTATTTCATATGAAAAACCACCCAAAAAAATATGGCAAATATAATTATATTTAACATTATAATTTAAATATACATTATAATTTAGCATATAATGTAATTAGTTAATTTGAATTTTGAACTTTGACAAACTTGAAGAAATTGTAAACTTAAATTGCAAACTTAGCTAGAAAGATAAGTTCTGCACAATAAGCATAATTTTACCGTGTAAACTTGTAATTCCTCTTAGCGTCCCAGTACGTTACAAAAATATATATTTGGGTTTTAAATTTTATTTGAATCTAGGGCATTTTTCAAAATGCATCGGTATTACACTAAAAATAGGACAAGGATAGAACAAAGGATTTAGGTGCGAATTAGGACAAAGATTAGAAAAAGGATTTGGACAAAAATTAGGAGAAGGATAAAAATAAGGAATATAACAAAAATTTGGATGGAGATTAAACCACAGAATTGAACAAGGATATGAACAAGAATTAACACGAGGATTGGTAAAAGGCCTAGGGTATGGATTGGTTTGAGAAATAGAGCAAGGATTGGGACACACTAAGCGCAGGATTTAGGACAGAGATTAGGAAAGGGATTCGAATAAGGATTAGGTCAGGAAATTGAACATGGATTATAAGAAGAATTTCGACAAGAAGTAGGAGAATTGTTAGGACAAATATACGAATTAAGATAAAGATGAGGACAAGTTAAGAAACAAAGGGAAGAATAGGGATAAAAACAAAGATCAAGACTTAATCGATTCCTTCGATATAAAAGCAAACTAACGAATATGAAAATCATTACTTTTCAGCCCATCAAAAACAACACCTGTCTGGATCAATTTCAAACCATTTTGCCTCATCTTAGTGACAAACTCGTATTTGTTACTCCTAACTATGTATTTGATTAAATCTTCAATCCATTCCAATTTGATAGTGAAATAAAGAGCATGCTTGTTTCAATAAAATCCAGCGAATTTTCCCAAAATAGTTGGCAGCAATGGCAAGAGTCGGCATTTTCTGCTCTAGCAAGTTAAATAAAAGCCAACGTATGCAAGCAAAAAGTTTCAGTCTTTCTAAAGTTTTCGAGCAGTGACCAGCTAAAGCTAAACTTGTATATTTTGGTAAATAAAATAAATTTTTTTTTTAATCCATTTTATGTTTGTTGTACGATTAACTTTTATAGAATTGAATTGATTGTGTGCGAAAAGTGATTTTTAAGAAATGAAAAGAATTTATTTGACTTTGGGTGCGGTTCTTTTTTGTTGCAATTGTGGAATGTGAAGAGATTGAGAAAAATAGAAAAAAAGAAGAAATTATAACAAGTGTTTTTGGTGTAATATGTTTGCAGATGATGCTTGCAAAGTGCATCATTAGCAACGAAATGTTGCATTTTCCTTAAATCGGAAAGTTAAAGTGCTTTGTTTTCGGCTGTCTATATGGGAGATGACATCATTTCAATTGTGCCAGAAGATATACAGATGGATATACACAGCATACAAACATGACTATCTCGTATATATACTTTATATGTATAGTATATTTGTACCATTAGTTTATGTACTCGAATGTGTAGATTTGTATGCATAACGTAGGCTAGTTAATAGTAGCTTGCGTGGAATTTATGAAATAAGAAAAAAAAAGAATTTCCCGCATGACTTTCAGTTTGTACGCTTACTCACTCACTCGTCTGTATACTTACAGTCTACAATGTTCCTAGCAACTTCATGCATTCTTACGTACAAATAAACATAATGACATATTTGTAGGATGAATAATTGATGTATTTAAAATCTTGAAAAAAAAAACATAATAAATTGCATTTAAGCATCGCAGAATTAAAACCTGCAGCGGCAACGAGATTTTGCTGTTTGTGCTCCACTTATATCTCACCGATACAATTACAATTATAATAATTAGCAGTAATTTCAAGTACAGTCATTGATATAAACCGCCCATCGCTGAGAAATCTCTTTTTACAGTAGGTCATAAAAGTTTTATTAGCTTAGTTTTTTTTTGTTGTTGTTAGCTAAGCTTTAACTATCTGTGCGATAGTGTCACTCTAATAATTGTCGACTTCACAGTTTCCATGGCATCACGAGTTTAAAAAAAGAACTGGTCATAATATTTTCTTAAGTTATGAAAATATTGTGTTAATTATAATGTTAACGTCTTTCGTCTTCGCCGGTAATTTTTAGCTGCTCAAAGTAGCTGCTAGATACCTTCCAAAATATGCTTGCTTGTAAGTATTTTGTTGTTGGGTTTTTGTTTTTTTTTCATGCATATCCAACTGACACAAAAACCAGTTAAAATGTCTCGTTGCTTGTTTGCCTAGCCACGTCATTGCAGCTCTAGCTTTAATATATTTTTCTTGATTTTGTTACGGAAATTTTTTATGGTATTCTTTTTTTTTTTTTGTGTATTTTTCTCATGACTTATATTATTTCGTATCGTCGTTTGCCGGCAAGCCTGAATTTTTTTCAATGTGTGAGAGTGTGTCTGTAAGTGTGCGTTAATTAAATTTATTTCAAAGTTTTATTGTTTGAACAGGCATGTCAGTTCTGTATGACTGCTACTAGGCTCTGATTATGGAGTTGGCGGAGCCACCACCTACACTTAGATGATAGCTTTGGGTGAAATACTAGGCGGTGAATATTGCGCATCTTTATCGCTAGTCAACAAATATTTTCAGCATGAGTGCAACCGCACTTAGGGGCGATGAGGTTCACTTTAGCGGAGGGCATTTTTAATGTTTATTAATCGTTGAGGTGTACTTAAGTTGGTGATTGTTAAATGTGGTTAATGACTCAGATATTTCTTGTTGCTTTTCTATCTACAAATAATACTTTTAAGGGGGAAAAATTTGTTTAAAATTTAAAAGATCATTCAAATCATTTTCAGTCAAAATTTAAACAATAAACAAGAACACTTGAGTTCTGAATGATGAATATTTTTTTATTTAAAAAATGTTTCATTAGAAGCGTAAGATGAAATGTATAAAATTTTCATAGAGATATGTACATATATTGAAATTTCTGAATTTTTCTTAATTGAATTTGTTTGCACAAATTTTGAAGAAGCTTTGAAGGCGAAAAGCCAAAGTCCAATAAAAAAAAAAAATTGTACGGCTAAAAAGGTTAAAGACGGATTGCATTTCATTTTGTGAAAAATTCTATTGTCAGCTTTTCGAATAATTTACAGCTTTTTAAGGGAAGCGTTGGTTTTTTAATATTTTTACGTCGATATTTATTGAAAAACGTAATGTTTTTTTATTTTTATTTATCCCTTTGCTTTTACATATCGTGCATTTAGGTTACTTTAATTCTTTCAAACCCACGAAAACAAGCCGTTATACACATGATTGAATAAATAAGGTTGTCTCGTGGCTGATCGTACTCTCTTCTTACTACCCATAATTGTCAAAATCAATGAAAAACTACAACAACTTCATCGGCTTTGCATGGTATCAATTTCCGCATTCAGATTTTGTATGAGCTGTCAACTTCGATTTGACATTTATGGGAACTCGCTCTCACCCTTCAATGTCAATTAATACAATTTTCCATTTCAGGCTTTACATTGAACAAAACAAAACACAACACAATCGATGCTTTTAGATCTTTACTTTAAATTTGATATAACTCACTCAAAAAATAACTTCGAAATCACATCTCACAATCGCTTAACTTGGGTCTGAAAGGGTTAAGGGGTTCCCTGGCATGAGGCCATTCGTTTTTTTTTTAGTTTTATCATGTGATCGAAAGCCTCAGTTTTTTAGGTCTTTTTTTTATTTTTTTCCCATACAAAAAGAACAAAAAGAAGCCAATGGGTGCTAAATCAGGCTATACGCCGGGTGACCCATTAATTCGATGTTTTGAGTGCCCAAAAACGCACTTGTTTGAGCTGATGTGTGAGCGCTCGCATTGTCTTGATGAAGAATAATTCTTCGGCGCCTGTTTGTTTTGCTTATTTCACGGACTTTTGGTAAATAAATGGTTGTGTACCATTTCGAATGAACTATTCTACGTGTCTCAAGTGGTACCGTGGCCACATGACCGGTTTTTTGGAAAAAAGGCGACCATTTGCTTCACAGTGTTTTGAGCTCGAACAACTTTTGTTGGATTTGGTTCATCTTGAAATACCTATAGAGTCGAATGCTGTTTACTTTCAGCCTCATACGCATAGATCCATGATTCGTCACCACTCACGATTTTATAAATGTACGTCATTTGAAGCACCGCGATTGTATTTCTTGAGCGTTTCTTTGCACCAATCAACACGAGCATTTTTTTAAGCGATTGCCAAATAATGTGGTTAAGAAATCTTTTTCACAACTATGTGTTCCTGTAAAATGATATGCTGTTGGAAGTAATGCATAGGGATGTCTAAGGATGCCTCAATCTCAAAGTATGTCACATGACGATCAAACATTATCAGTTCGTGCACAGCATCAATGTTTTGTGGTACAACCACAGATTTTGGACGCCGTTCACGAAATTCGCCAGTGAACGAAATACGACAGCGCTTGAATTCCGCCACCGTGACACCTTACCACTGTTAAATAGAGGTGGATACTTCATATCCAATTTACTTGTGTTTTTCATTCTACTTGAAATGTAATCAGCTGTTATCGAGGCTTGCAAGTTTTTGCAAATTTTGCGTTCGCGTACTTTTTTGGATATTTTTCTATTTGAGAGAGAATTGTGCGTTACTCTCTTGCAAGTTGCTGCTGGATATTTTTCACTGGAGAAGTACGCGAACAGACCATATTTAGATTTTTCCACTTTTTTAAATAAACCAACCAACCAATTCATTTCTTATTTAATTAAATTGTCAAAAACAGCTGTTGTGCTTGAAACTTACTTGAAGTCGTTTCCGTACTTTTTGACAAATTTTCTCATTTTGATAGGTAATCAAAGTACCCTTTATTACTCGAACTTAACTTGAAGTGAGTTCGGAAATAGACGTATTGTGATTACGACTGGAATGATATGAGCTTTGCCGATTCCCGAAATATAACTAGAAGCCTTCGTAACATTATTACCGACTTCAAAATACTAAAGTAAAATCGACCTTTGAACTAAAATTAGAATTGAGTGTAACTTTCATCAAAGCCTTTCATGTTTTTGTTAACAACCGCTACTTTTAACGTAATTATCTAGTTTTATTTCTGAAAACAAGTTGTTTTAAATGCCATTTTTTTTTTTCTTGAACACTCTATGGAGATACTTTCACTTTTTTTCTTTCACAATGGAGTGTTAAAGTAGACTGTATAATGTACATACTTATATCTGGTAAAAGCGAAGAACGTGCGCGTTAAAAATAGCTTAAGTTATAATTAAATAAAGTTCATACTGACAAACGTAGTTTTTATTCAGTGGTGGCTTCTTGACCTTAACAGTCTTATGACATCAACAATGAAATGCTTTAAATTTAATGCTCAAAAAGTATATACTTCTTAAATATTATTCTTCATATATTAACTTAAAGTTAGAGTTTGTTGTAAAACTTGACATGAAAATTTAAAAATTGCGCCTTTAGGATTCATAGTATTTTCTCTCAATTTTCAATACACAGACGAAAATCGAATCTATTGAAAAACAAATAAATAAAATGTGTTATGTTGACGCCTTCCGCCACCCCCTTAAAACGTTTGTATGCGGATGTGAGTCATTAGAGCCAAATTCAATAACGTAAGAAAACCGATCGAAATGTTTATAACATTAGCGAGCAAGCAACTTATTATGTTGTTGTTATGTTTAGTTCTGGTTTGTTGATTTTTGTTTTAGGCGTCATTGAAACTCGATGATGTAATATTCAGTAAATGTATCTAGAATCATTTGCCATCTTTAAAAAAGCTAAGAGCTTAATAAAATATTTCAGTTTCTAAGTAGAATTTAAAGCATATTTTAATAATTTGATTAATCATCAGAAGTGGTTTTAATATAATTTTTCTCTTTCTTCTTTTAGCGTAACTCACTTCAAAAGATAAGCCAATAACAAAAATGAGCTCCGCCGAATACTACCCATTCAAGGTAAGTGTTTTTTTTTTTCTGAAAATTGTTCATCCGTCTAAACTTTGAATGCGCCTAGATTTTAAGTCTTAAGTTTAATTGTAGATAATGCTATTAATTGGCCATGGTTTTAGCTGTTTATTAAATTTTAAAAAAGTGTGTAATTAACTTGATGCAGGCTTATCTTGAATCTAGATAAGACTGGTCATTAGCTTGGTATTGTTTGAGCGTAATTTAAGTCAAAATTAAATAATGCATGTTTGATTAAAATATGAAAAATTTGACGTTTGAAAGAATACGTAAAAAAAAACAAAAAAAAATAATTCAACTAACGATAAAAACCACGCCCTGAACTGATAAGAGCTGAAGAATGTTGTTGTACTCTATAATAGTCCACGAATCAAGGCGAAATTATATGCATCAACTTGTACATTTAAAAAATTTGGGTTCAAGTGATACAGTAGCGGTGTGTAAAAAATTGACTTACAACAGCTAAATTTTTAAACAGTCGTGACGTTTGAACATATTTCAGTTAAAATATAAAATTTTAAATTAATGCTTAAAATTATTTTTTTTATTCTTTACAGTGCACCCCCACCGTCTATCCAGCCGATCCCTTTGATCCCGTCGAAGATGCTGCCATTCTCCGCAAAGCCATGAAGGGCTTCGGCACCGACGAAAAGTCCATCATCGAAGTTCTGGCTCGTCGTGGCATCGTGCAACGTCTTGAAATAGCTGAAGCTTTCAAAACAGCCTACGGCAAGGATTTGATTTCGGAATTAAAATCTGAATTGGGTGGTAAATTTGAGGATGTTATCGTTGCACTGATGACACCGCTGCCACAATTCTATGCACAGGAATTACACGATGCCATTTCCGGTCTGGGCACCGACGAGGAGGCCATCATTGAAATTCTGTGCACACTCTCGAATTACGGTATTAAGACTATCGCTCAGTTCTATGAGCAAAGCTTTGGCAAAGCGCTGGAGTCGGACTTGAAGGGCGATACCAGTGGACACTTTAAGCGTTTGTGCGTTTCGCTGGTGCAGGGTAACCGCGATGAAAATCAGGTAAGGTTTCATTAATGAATACAGAGTGAAAGAGAACGAAATTAGACTTGAGCGAAAGTGACAAAAGTAGCTCATGATAATCGTTATCGTTACCTGGTCATTGTGCGTTCCAATTGCATACAAAATTACACTTTTAGTTACAGAACAGATATTGAATTTATAGAAACTTTCCCACAGCAGTGAATTGCTGAATTTTTGAGAGTTTTTTTTTTACATTAAATTAATGCCGCTGCACAGTCCCATAGACAAAATCAAAAATTGTTTATTCAAAATAAGAAAATATTGGTATCATTTTAAAGGTAGCCCATCCACTAAAATAATCAAAAACAATTTTTTTAAAATAATTAATATTTGCGACCTTTAGCTTCCCAAATTTGACTATTTTTATATGAATATTGTGTATTGTCGCATGTTGAAAAAGTGGTAAAAGAAAAAACTTTCTATTAAAAAAATTATTGTTATAGCCTACTCTTCGAATAATTTTTGTGGGCATCACTGGTTTATAAGATCAACAGTTCAGTTCAATATCAGCATCAGTAGAGTTTTGCGATTTGATGTAGATAAATCGACATAGAACTTGAAAACCTCGTTGTGTTTTAAATTTTGATTCGGATTTACTTTTTTGAACATTCCGTTCTGACTTACGAATAATGTAGGTGGTTTTAACTTCGATTCTGGTGTACTTTTTTCGTTTTAAAGTCGATCAGCGATGTGCGGGTGAAATGCAACAAAATAGCAATACTTTTTGTGAAAGATAACGTCCCCCATATATATAAAAACTTAAAGAGGCCTTTATGTCAGTGCAGTGTCGCCAGATGAAATTACCACCAAAATTCTCTTTTTCTCACACTTAATTCCCATAAATTACCACAGTCGCAAAAATACCTCAAAATACCTCAAAATACCTCAAAATTACCACAAAATACCATAATACCTCAAAATACCTCAAAATACCACAAAATACCTCAAAATACCTCAAATTACCAAAACATACCAAAATGCAGTAAACTAAATTGATTCTGACAACATCATAACATAATTACCAAGAATTGACCATATTCAATAAAAAACATTGATTTTAAATATTATTCAGTTCTTTATTTATTAAAAACATAATAAGCATATTAATTCAGTTCTTTTTCTAAATATTAATTAAATAAAAATATACACGTAATAAATTAGTTTAAATTGATATGTTCATAGCTTAAATAAATTAATTTTTATACATTTCGCTATTATAAAGTTCATAGTGGATTTCATTAAAGTGAACTTCTGTTGTGTAGTTTGATTTCGATAAGCTCTTAGCGTATAAAATGCTTGAAAGGTATTTTGTGGTAATTTGAGGTATTTTGTGGTATTTTGAGGTATTTTGAGGTATTATGGTATTTTGTGGTAATTTGAGGTATTTTATGGTATTTTGAGGTATTTTTTTTCCCACGCGTGGTAAATATCCCACATGTGGTATTTTTATTCCCACGCGAGAGATTTTTACCACAAAATACCATGGGAATTCCCACATCCCACAATCGTTGAAAAATACCATAAACACTATTTATCGTGCTTTTCTGGCAACATAGTGTCAGTGCAAAGCTATTGCCAATAACATGTCATGTCTAAAACTCCCACTCTCTCTTATTTTATTAGTGTCACAGATTTTTTGATTTAAATTTGTCAGCAATTTGAATTTAGTTCTTCAATACAATTTTTGTTAAAGTGTCCTCGTGAGGTTATCTAGATATATTTAGATACTTGTCAGAGAAACTTAGATACTTAGAAAGTTACTTGTCAGAGCGATGTCATATTTTGTCCAATTGTTCTTCATCTTAAATGTTACAAATTCTATTACTAACTGGTCTGTAAGTTGGTCTAAAACTCTCATGAAAACGCAGACCATAGTTTCTATGTTACAAAAATACTGTTGATCTGTTCTATTTATTTGAAAATATTGTTAGATTCTATTACTTCCGAAATTAAAAAATACAAAAAATTATGCAGGTTTTAATGGATCAAGTAATTTCACCAAAGAGAGAAAAGCACAATTACGTTTTAACATTTCTAATTTAATGTAATTTTGTTCGAAATAAAATTATCACAAAAAAACTACATCGTGACTACTTCAGAACATTTCAGTGAGAGAGAGTGGACTTTACTTCAAATGTAAAATAGAATTGACCGCCAAAAATACTCCAAGTGAGGGTTTGCGTTGGTTATAGGTACAAAATAAGGGGCTCCATTTTAAAACTTTAAAATACGATATGTTTTCCCAATTAATTAACTTAAATATGTTACCTTAAATTTTGTCTTAAATGTATTTTTTGTTCATTATAGGGCGTCGATGAAGCTGCTGCCGTCGCCGATGCTCAAGCTTTGCACGAAGCTGGTGAGGGCCAATGGGGTACCGATGAATCAGTATTCAATTCAATTTTGATCACACGCTCCTACCAACAACTCAGACAAATCTTCCTCGAGTATGAAAATCTTGCTGGCAATGATATCGAGAAGGCCATCAAGCATGAGTTCAGTGGCGCTGTAGAAAAGGGTTTCCTCGCCATTGGTAAGTTAGGAGTGGCAAAATTCATATTTCTACATTTAATACATTTTTTTATTCTCCTCTTCACAGTCAAGTGCTGCAAATCCAAGGTCGATTACTTTGCTGAGCGTTTATACGATTCCATGCACGGTATTGGCACCAAGGATAAGACACTCATTCGCATTGTTGTCAGCCGCTCCGAAATTGATTTGGGTGACATTAAGGAAGCATTCCAAAACAAATACGGCAAGAGCTTGGAATCTTGGATCAAGGTAATTAGTTGCATACATTTAAATACCAAAGTGGTGTTGGTTATTTTGGTTTCTGTTAAATTGTTCAAAGTTTTTGCATGTAACATAGAATATGTATAGACTTAAGTTAACAAGCTAAAGAGTAGTAGTGCCCTGAAGAGCCCAAAAAGGGATCGAGTTGGTCTCTACTCAATTTCTAGTTACTGAGGAACATTTGTGTTGTAACTTAGTTAAATTTTCCGTATAAAATAATTCTAAAGATAACTGGCGAAGCATGTACAACATTTTGAAAGAAATCTGCTTAAAATATATTCGCTAGATTTAGTCAAGTAGAAATCTGTTTTTCTTGTCAAGCATGCACTCAAATTAGTCATGTTTAAGCCTAAAACTTTACAGTCGAGCGAAAAAGAAACAGCTATAAAAAGTAGAGTCAGCTTAAAAATTCACTCTTGTGAACTAGTTCGTTTGAAAATGATTCATCAATTAAATATTTGAACTAATGCATAGCCAGCAAAATTTTTGCACAAAAAGCTGTGCAAATAATAAAATATTCTTAGAATTCCATGTATTATTTTTGTTGCTTTATGGAAAGCTATTTTAAATTAGTGACATTTTGATATTTCTTTGTAGAGAAATTTAACTTTATTAACTCTTTATTTTCAACTCTTACATTTTTAAAATCTTTCAAACAAATCTCCCCGTTAGCTTCACGGAAGTCTCCAATCGTCCGAAACTTGCTCCAACAGTACAATTTGGTTTAAATTTAATGGTGCGCTGGGTTGGGTTAATTGTCATTGTTAATTAAAAAAAAAACCTTACAAAATGTTGCTTTAATTTTTAGTTTCAATCACCATTTCAATCAGCCATTAAATAAAACATTCAACTTTTTCAGGGCGATACCTCTGGAGATTACAAACGCGCCCTATTGGCTATTGTTGGATTCTAATTTTACTTCAATCACTTCAAACAAGCAACAAAAACCCAAGACATTCGCCTTAAATGATTCAATTATAGTTGTCTATACGCATAAAGCAGAAGTTTTTTTTGCAAAATTGTCCAGTTTTATATACAAATATTTTTACAATATTGTTTTTTATTGTACTTCGAATAACACAAAGAAAATAGCATTTGATACAGTAAAAATAGATTTTTATAAACATATATTTAAAAAAACATCTAAAATGAAATGAAAAATAAAAAAAAAACAAAATATTCAAAAAGATCGAATAATGAAACTATATTAAACTGTAAAAGTTTTCAAGAGAGGTATTCACGATGTGCTGAAGTTTTAAAAAAAAATATACATGATTAAAAATTATTGGAGAAAATATTGGAGCAAATTTTGGCATTTAATATTAGATAAAGTTTTGTATTTGTTTATATCTATGTTGTACTCGTGAATCTTCAAGAGTTCGCACAATAATTATCAAATTAATAGCAAATACACAAATCAAGTGCAATTACCCTACTTCGTGAATACCGCTTACTTCATAAATATAGTATTTTTAGAAATAAAATTAAATGTTGTGTATAAAAAACCAGGCTCAAACAACTAACTACAAGAACATCACTACACAAACTTATACAAATATAGCAAGAATCTTTTATGAACTTTGCAACTGAATACCCAGTAAATGAATGAACGATTGGTAAAGACTATTTTTTGTGTCATAAAGATTTTGAATTTTTTTTTTCGTTTTTTTTGTGTCATAAAACTGATTACTGTAAAGTATTGCCTTAAACATTTTAATCACTAAATTAATTAATAAAAAACTTTTGACTGTTTATTGGGTATTCACATCTCATAAATACACATTACAATAATCATTTAACATTTTTATTTTCTTAAAAATACTTAGCTTACTTTTAGTTTTGTATATATAAGTATGTGCATGATTTAATGCATACGCTCATTTCTGTTTGAGTCTCAATCGATATTCAGTTATTTTATTCTGGTTTGTTTTATGCTTTAAATATTTTATTGTATTTTATTTACAAATACTTTCTAAATGTATACCTTAGTTTTATGCAATGTCAAATAAGTAACATTTGGCTAAAAGTTCAAATTGTTAAAATAAATCCACGCAAAAACACCTAAAAATATGCTTCACTTTTTTAGGGTATTTTTTAAAGCAAATAAATGGTGACGCACTTTAAACATGTTTAGTTTTTTTATTATTACTCGTTGCAATATGTTACTAATACAAAAGCACGTTGAATACACATATATAAACACACATGATTATAATTTGTTAGAATACGTAATTGGATTTAGCTATAATAGGGATATTCACAATGTCTTGTGTTGTTATGATTTTTAAAAACATAAAAATTCACTCCAGACTGAAATTTTTCGTAGTAAATATTTGCACTTTTGTTCTTGTTGTAATAGATTACTATTGTTTGTTGTAATAGTAAAATTGCTAGCTACAAGAATTTTTTTTAGAATTTAAATTATTTTTTGAAATAAAATAATTTTTTCAAATTCAAAATATATATATAAAAAAAAACTTTTTTTTGAAAAATTTTTTATAAAATTTTATAAAATCTACAATACAACAAACTTATATAATAAATTTATTGCTAATACAAAACACAAAAGCAAATACACCACATCGTGAATACCCCAACTAACTTATTTAAAACTATTAAAAATTTTATGTATTCAAGAGCAAAATTAACAATTTCCTATCAGTCTAACGGGTTTCTGCTATTTTTATTAACGGGCGTATCAATATGAGACGTAGGATCTGCTTTTTGAATAAAACGAAAATTTGTTTGGATGTCTCCTTTATTGGATTATAAAGTAAACACATGAAAATTATAAATATATAGGGAACACAATATCTTTGGCTTATGGTTTGAACTATTATTTTTTTCTGAAATTTTCGATCACTCATTCGCACATTTTGAACTCTTCTGATTTCAAATCTTTCACTTGTTATCTAAACAAATCTAATAAGAATGTTATCTCGATGTGTAAACTTGAAAAAATCAAGTTTTTCTATTGATTAAAATTTTTGTATTATTCGGAATGAAAACTTTCTCATACAAACATTCAAAATTCTTCTCTCGGAAACTTAATAATATATCAAAGTTTTCTAGAAACAAAAGTTTTTAAGAATTACCATCAAGCAAAAATTTAAAGACTTCCACTCCACCCAATGCGTGTGTGTAAAAAGAGAAATGGAGTGTCCAAAGAAAAAGAACGCTTCACACATTCCAGGGAATGTTTCCAATTCCTTAAAGGTAGTCATAAAATACTCAGAAATTTTTGAGATTTTTTTTATATCGTTTTTGAAAATTTCTTTTAAGATATTTTTTGAAAAATTATTCGAAAACAATACCGATAATCGGCTTTTTATTCTTCGATAAATTCTTTGGCTCTTTATTGTTCAATTCTTTGTTGTTCTTTGAAAAGTTTCATTATAGTGTATAGTTTTTAAGAACAACGTGACAAGATCTTCTCAAAAAATTTTGAATTCAAAATTTTGTCTTTTAAGTGAAAACAAATAAAATATAACTTATAATGAATAAGTTTTGAAGCCATTAATAAAATATATATTATTTTGAATTTCGAATTTTTTAAACTTCGAATACAAAAATAGCTTTTTGAGGTATTAATTTGTTTTAAGTAGTGAGCGAAAATGTTAAAAATGCGCTCGATAATTTCAAGATACTTTAAAAATGTCGGCTGTCAAAAGTTTAAAATTTCTTCTGTTTGTCTTGTAAGCTCAATATTTTTATTTTAATAAGTTTTTTGAAATTATCATCTTCATAATGGTCCTTATGTTTTTGTTTCAACTTAAAATCAAAATTCAATAATACACAAACATAATTGGTTGTCCATAAAAGCTTTCTTCACTATAACTAATCTACTACATTCAATTGTCGATATAACCACATTTCTTTCTATGAATTTTTATTTCTTGGGCAAAATCTATGCGCAAATTTATAAAAACATAATAATCTTATTTTTTCTTCTATCTTGTAACACAAACTTGTGCTGAAACATCTCGTAATTGATTCATTACAGAATGATTTGGATTCTAACAATGGAGCTATGCTTGAAACTGTCGTCGCCTGGTAGTTGCACCCAGAGCCACCAGCGCACAAGCAACAAAGCTTTACTTCCAAATAGCGCCTTAGCAATATTGTAGAAGCTTGCGTTTAGAGAGCTACACATATTTATTTATAATATACACACGTATTATATTCCAGAGAAAAGCTTTTTTATTGTATACAAAATAATTTTATTAAAATAAGGTTTCATTATTATTATTAATGCTTTGCAAAAACTTTTCAAGCTTAGATGCAGTATTTGTGAATTTATTTTTATCAAGCTTTTGTTAAAATTTTAGTAAAAATAAAACTTGAAAGTAACGTTTGAAATAACGTTAAAACTTGAAAGTAACGGTTGTATTTTAAATACCAAACGAAAATGTTGAAAAGTTCAGTGAATCGTTACATTAAATCTTTGTGCTTTGAATTATTCATTTTTGATTTTCAAGCTAAATACAACAAAATAGAAAGCTTATTTCAACAAATGTGGTGGTTCATTTAAGTTTTTTCACCACTCTAATTTATATACCACTTACAAAAGTATCGCTCCATGTTTTTCTGTTTGTTGTCCTAAATCTATCTATTATTTTTTTTTTATTTTAAACACTTTCGCTCAAAACAATATGCAACCACTTTATTACAGGATGATATGGAGTCTGACATTGGATACTTGCTTGCAACGATCGTAGCTTGGTAGTCACACCCACAGCCACCAGCGAACAAGCAACATAGCATTATTTCCAAATAGCGCCTTAGCAACACTTGAAAAGCTTAAAATAAAAGCTTTTTACATTAACTTACAAAATGTTTACATTTATTCTGTAGAAAAAAAGCAAGCTTTTTTTATTGTTACAATTTATACAGCAAATGATCAATTATTAGCAACTTTCTTGTGATTTCAAGCAATTGTATTTATTTATTTTTTTTATTGCATACAATTGTGTTGTGCTTTATTTGTATTTGAAAACAAGTATTTAAGTAAAACCAAGCATTAATTGTATTGAAATAAACGTCAATTTATTCAAATAAAATAAAAATGAATTTATTCTTATTCCTGCCTAAACAATTATTTTTTTTTTCTATTTTCTTACAGGATGATTTATCTGGCGATTATGGATACGTTTTAGTTACCTTAGCCTCATATTAATGATAGTTAAAATTTTTGTTTATAGTAGTTTTTACATTTTCCTCATCACATTGTAGCATTTATTAAGTTGAAAGTTTATAATTTGTATGTTCATTTCTACTTTTTTTCCTGGTTAAATTTTAAGTTACAATAAAAATTTTCATTTCGAAAAATATTGTTTGATTTCAAGTTATACGAACCTGAACCTTTAGAACAAAGGAAAATTTAATTTATGGTCAGTCAGGTTATACACGAAATTGTTATGATTTTGAAAAGGTTTGTATATAACATGAAAATTAAAGCGAAGTTTAATTGTCTTAGTCTTCAAATTTGTAAGAGCTACATCTTCAATATGTGAGTAACAATAATTTGATTAAGGTAATTATACAGAATTTCCTAAAGTATAGGCTATAGTGTACCCAATGAGTTGTTTTCCAGAGCTTTTGAAAAATATTGACCAACATTTTTACGGAGCTTTTCAATAATTATATTCTTTTTTCAATATTCCATACATTTTAAATTTAATTTTACCACGGTTAATAAGCGTGTTGGCGGTCGAGGACGAGTGCGTTAAAAAGTGTGAGGACCACTCGATGTCAATGCGAAACCAGGTTCGAACCACAGTTGAAACAACAGAAAGTTCTTTCAATTGAAATTAATTTTTCTGATCAATTGTCACCTCTCTGCAGGAAAAGGCAATCCTCAGAGAGTAAATAATGCCATTTAATTCTTTGAGGAACGGAAATTTCATTAAAAAAAATACCCTTGAGGTACAAGAAAAAAGAAAAGTCAAAAATATTTTCAAAAACGCGCGAACTGGATACAATTGTATTTTTACAGGTTATGTTCAGACAAAGAGCGTAAGCACGTATATGAGCTAAGCACGGATGATTTACAAGCCCGCCAGCTGGTGAGGACTAATTTAAACCGCTGTACTTTAGAGCTATGACATCAAACCTGAATGGGTCGAATTTTGTCCCAACATACCAAAAAAATTTAATTTTCAGTGGTTCAAATTTTGTCCCATGGTACTTCAAAGAGTTAAAGTTTCTTGAGAACATGCACATTAGCCGTTCGGAGTCGGCAAAAACTAGTAGGTACCGTTCTCGATAATTTGTGTTCAAACATTTAATAACACGCACAGCATAATTTCATCATAACAAGATCGGTCAAGGTCCTTTCAACTTATTTTTCTTTTTCTATAAGCGCAAAACCATGTCTTGCTATATTGTTCAGGGATCGTAATTGTTATAAGCGATATCCAAAAACTCAAAATTTAATTATTATTTTTAGATTTTTATTTTATTGCTCAACAATAAAAATTATCTTACGATTTTTATTTTATTCATCACAAATAAGAGTTATTTTTTGATTTTTATTTCTTCGCTCAAGAATAAAATTTGTTTTTCAATTTTTATTTTTTCGCTCAGAAATAAAAGTTAATTTTTTTATATTATATTATTATTTTTTATTTTTATTTTTTAAACTCAAAAATAAAAATCATTTGTCCAATTTTATTTTTTGTAGGTATAAATATATAAAAATCATAAAATTTTTATGAGAGCCCCCATAAGGAGTGGTCGGAGGAAATAAGTGTCTAAGGGAAAAATTTTCCTTTTGCAAAAGTAATGGGGATTAGTCATACATATTAACCCTGTGCAGCCCTCCATTAAAGCCCCCCTGTTCTGGAGTAGTGAATAAATACCCCAAAATCATACAATTTGTATGGGAGCTCCGCTAAGGAGTGGTCGGAGGGAATAGGGTCTAAGAGAAAAATGTTCCTTTTGCAGAAGTAATGGGGTGATACATATTAACCCTCTCCTTACATGATTTTTTTGTATTTATTCGTACGCCTGAACAGGGGGGCTTTAAAAAAGGGCCGGAGAGGGTTAATATGTATGACCGACCCCCATTACTTCTGCAAAAGTAAAATTTTTCCTTTAGGCAACTATTTCCTCCGACCACTCCTTAGGGATGCTCCCATACAAATTTTATGATTTTTGTATATTTATTCCATACACCTAAACAGATGACCTTTAAGGGAGCGCCGGAGAGGGTTAATATGTATGACCGACCCCCATTACTTCTGCAAAAGGAACATTTTTCCCTTAGACACCTATTCCCTCCGACCACTCCTTATGCGGGCTCTCATACAAATTTTATGATTTTATACATTTATTCCCTACCTACAAAAAAGAAAACGACAAATGATTTTTATTTTTGAGTGTAAAAAATAAAAATTGAGAAACAATTTTTATTCTTGAGCGAAAAAACAAAAATAAAAAAATAACTTTTATTCTTGAGGGAAAAAATAAAAATCAAAAAATAACTCTTATTCTTGAACAGAAAAATAAAAATCAAAAAATAACTCTTATTTTTAATGAATAAAATAAAAATCAGTAAATAATAATTAAATTAAATTTTTATTAGTAAAACTCAAAAAATAAAAATCATTTTTTATTTCAATAGAACATGCATTTAGCAGTATATTGAAGTTATCCGAAATGTGCTCCGACATTTGGAACATGTTGATTTTTTGCTATTTAATTTTTGGAAATAATCGTTATTTTCTGTCCCTGATATTGTTAAATGATTCATTCGTAGATGAATGAACTAAGGAAACAAATAACACACATCGCATACAAAGCGTTTTAGCTCATTTTATAATTCAACATTTTACCAAAATTTAACTATTTAATCTTAAAAAACAACACTATAAAAAGAAAAAGCACACTCGCATTTATCCGTGGGATGTTGAAAAAAAAAATTAGTTGGTAAATGTGAATAAAAATAATTTATTTATTATTACTGGTTTCTTATAGTTTATAATGTAGTCTTTTTTCCCCTAAAATCAAGCTATCGTGTATGTTCCTTTAAAGCTCAGCATATTTTTTAGTTGAAACCAGATTGCTGGGAATAATCCTATTCAAAGAATTTATAATGTACATGAAAGATTTGATTTTATATGGCGATTACTTTTTAAATTGTAAATACTGATGTGATGAAATAACGGTTAATTGTCTCCACTTTGAACAATTTCTGCACGCTTCGCCCGCATCGACAGTCTGTGTGTTCCGCATCTCCTATGCATTATACGTTAGATCCTCGTACATAGATAACGTTTGCTTTTTTATTTCTGTTATCAAAAAAGGTTGTTATATTCACTAGTGAGTAAATCCACTACGACTATGAATTAATCAACTGAAACTCATCATAGAAATGTGAAGTGGTTGTGGGTTTGGATGCAAAGGATAATGCAAAATAAATACCTAAGATGATTGTTGTATGGAATATCAATGTAACGCCTATGTAACTTTTTCATTTCACATAGTTATTTGACAATACGACAATCAGAACAATGTTGGCAATGTTCGAGTTAAACACCATAAATTTCAAAAATTTTTTTTTTTTTTAAATAAATATTAAAAAAAAATTCATTTCTTTTGCCAAAATACTTATTAAAGAATTTTGAAGGATTTCATGATTTGGAAAAAAGGGGGTTTTCAATGAAGTTTCAACTCCGTTGAGGGTCCCGATTCCCACACGCGTTTGTTTTCTTGTCAAATATTTGAAAAAATCTAATAACTTAACCTTCTAAAAAAAAAAAAAAAATACATTTGAAGCTATCAAAATCCATAGTTGAATAAATAAGGTTGTCTCGTGGCTGATCGTACACTCTTCTCAGTACCCATAATTGTCAAAATCAATGAAAAGCAACAACAACAACTTCAACGGCTTTTCATGTTATTAATTTTCGTTTTCAGATTTTGTATGAGCTGTCAACTTCGATTTGACATTTATGGGAACTCGCTCTCACCCATGCGACAACCTTATTTATTCAACCATGTCAAAATCTAAAAAAAAAACGATTAAAATGAAACGACGGATTATAAAAATAAAATTGCTCAAAAAAGTTTATTCAACATTTACGGCCTAATAATGCTAACAAGTATTTTGTATATAATTTGTATGTACAAATATAAATTCCCACAATATATGGCTTATTAATGTATATATTTATAAATTGCTACTGGATTCACTGAGTGCATTAACTTTTGTGCAAGTCGTAATTCTACTTTGTAATACGAGCAGTGTAAGCGGCCCACAAACGATCTCTGTAGAGAGCAGCAGCTTGTTCAACAGATTTTGCTTCAATTATACCACGTCCCACAACGGCAATGTCAGCGCCCTTTTCCTTAATCACATACTCGGGTGTCTGATATTGCTGGCCCAGCTTATCGCCAATGTCATCGATCTTTACGCCAGGCGTCAATTGCACTAGACCGGGGAAAGCAAAGCAATCTGCACTTTGGCAAACAATACCAGCCACGAAGTCAACGTCTGCACCCTCAGTGGCAATTTTATTTGTTGCTTCTTTGTACTTGGCGTCGATAAGATTGCCTTGCGCTGACATCTCACCTAGCAGAAAGACGCCACGTTTTTTAGACGCATCGGCTTCACTAATACCCGCTTTAAGACCCTGCAGTATGCTACGTCCAGAAACGGAGTGAGCCGTTACCAAGTCAGCCCATGCAGATGTCTTAAAAATACCCTTACCATACTGCAACGAAACTGTATTACCAATATCTGCATACTTACGATCCTCCATAATAAGAAAATTGTGCTTGGTAGCCAACGCTGTAAGGCTGGCAATGAAACTGTCATTGAAATCCTCAATGATATCGATGTGAGTTTTCAGCACACATATGTAAGGGCCACACTTTTCAGCTACAGTAAGAATTTGCTCGCACTTGGTCAGATCAGCGGCCAGACAGAGGTTGGATTTTTTGGTGGCCATCAAATTGAAGAGATCCTTGGCTATAGCGCATTTGGCCAAATTAGCGCGGCTTTCGAATTTCATTTTAGTGCGCGTAAAGTCATTGACTGCAAATACAGAATATTAATTAATATGCTAAATATTATTTATTATATTTATTGACTTCAATAAATGCTGATTAAACAGTGAAATCGAATGAAAAAAAATGAACAAACTGATAAAGCCTGTAACGTTGATAAAAATCTGAACAAAAAACGGCGTTGAGAAGTCATTAATTTAATGCTTGAAAGCTTCTGACATCATAAACCAAAAATAAAGTATCTTATAATAATCTTAAGAATAAAACTGTAACAGTTATTAAGGATTTTAAAGAGATTAAAAACTTAGTAAGAAGCTTAAGACGCATCAAAAATATTTAAATCGAAAGAAGAAAAACAACTGGATAAAAGTCGAATTCATTTAAAAATTGGAGTTAAAATAAGATTTAAGGAAAAATGGAAGTTCCAAACTAAAAACCAAAACAAAAAGTATAAATAAAAAAACAAAACCAATAGTCTATGAAGGATAAAATGAGATGAGACAATAAAAGAGAAACACAATTAAAAATATAAATAAACGATCAAATAAAACAAAAACCAGATCGTTATGGAACATACATTAATATATCAATTAGGAATAAGGACAAAAAGATGTTTGAATTAAAGAATAAGGAACAGAACAATAGAACAACAAGCTTGTTAAAGAAATATTTAAATTGGTACGAATTTAGAAAAAAAAAATGCAGGAAGTACCTACTGCTCCAGAAAAAAAAAAATTAATTTAACAAATACTGCTCTAGAAAATATAACTAAAAATATATATAATAAACTGACCCTTGAAAGGACTTTGACTGAACTTCTTACGATCAAATTGTGTTGTGCGTGTTATTAAATGTTTTTACACAATTGATCGAGAACTGGACCTACTTGTTTTATGCCGACTCTGAACGACTAATGTGCATGTTCTCAAGAAGCTTTACATGGCATTATTTACTCTCTGAGGTTTGTCATTGTCTGCAGGGAGATGACGGCCGAACAGAAAAATTAATTCAATTGAAAAACTTTCTGTGTCAGATAAAAACTGAACCCGGGTCCTTTGGCGTATGTGTCGCGCTCTCTTCCAACTGCGCCACAGCTGCTCTAGAAAAGATACTTGACCCAAAACCAATATTTTTATTACATACAAGCCTTTTCCCGGCGCGCGTTGCTGCACCCTGCAACTATATAGGAACATAAAAGGTGTATTAAAAACTTTTCTTAGACTCATAGTTTGACACCACAGTCATTTTCCACTGCCCGTTACAGTTTCCCAGTAGTTTTAATGTTCACAGAAAATAAATGATTTTTATTAATAGATAGCATTTGAAAAACAGCTTGGTTTGTGTCTAAAAAAAAAATATATTTATCGCGATAACTTTTGATCGGAAAGAGAAATTGGTATAATTTTTTCACATAAATTATTCTTTGAGCTTAACTATTATATAAAAAGAATAAAAACAACTTTTAAAAAAAATTAATTTCTTTAAAAAATCACTGGGGGTAGGGTCATGTTTTTTGATGAGAGAAACAGGTAATAAATTTTTTTGTAAAATTGGAAGCATTTTTGCTATTAAACGACATGTCGTGTGAAAGGTAGTTGAAAATTTAAATTTGAGTTTTTATTATTTTAACAACAAAAACAACTTTTGTGTCATGTTTTGAGTAAAAAGTCAATATTTTGGACCTTTTTTGAAAGAAATATTAAAAATATATCCGCTAAGATAACAGTACCCTATAAATTGTTTTTATTAAGTGCTTGAATTGAGTTTATCAACAAAAAAATTGGAATGAAATATATTCAAAAACAACGGAGTTATTTTTATTTTAATTAAAACATCGCAATTAAAATATACGACTTTCTGATAGTTTTTTTGTTATTCTAAGGAAACGATGTTATTAGAAAAAGACGTTGTACCAAAAGTTTATCCAATTTTAAAGATATGTGAATGTTTTTGGTATCTAAATAACAGTATTTTCTTAAAATTAATAAGTCGAGCATTTTCGCTTGAAAAAAAATACGCCAGTTGTAATATTTGCGTTACTTTTAAAGGGGTGGAAGAGGCGTGGTCAAAACTTAGTATGCCATAACCTTAGTTAGGATTCAAGTAATATGTGAGCCGAATTTGAGTTAAATCCGTTCAGCCGTTTAGATTTGTATTGTAGTCAAACAAACAGAAAATGATTTTTATTAATATAGATATACTAGCTATTCCTAGCCTTGAGCAAGGTCTGCTCGACACATTGCTTAAGCACACTAATTTTGAATGAATGTCGCTATCAAGTCCTCGTTGTGGTAATCGACAGATAGTCCTTTTTTTCTATAGGGCGGCATTTTAAGCTGAAGGTGAAAACGCATTATATTATTTTGAAATTTTTAGAATTAGAATATTAAGATTACTATTTATATTTCGGTTTTTTATAGTCATTTTATTAGCCAGTTGAGATAAGCATGTTACTATATAAATCCAGTCAACATTTTACAGACTTTTGTTCAATGCACAGAAATAATTATTATTGCAAAAAATTAAATGATCGTTACTGCGCTTTGTTTGGTAAGAAAAGAAAAGAATAGTTTAAAGTGTCTTCCTCAAAATCGCCTTCAATGCGCCAGTCTCTGATAAGTGCATTTCAGTCTTATCAGTCCTAGTTTTATAACCGCAAGCATACTGGTTATGGAGTAAGTCAGTCTGTTCGTCATCACGCTAACGGATGTAATTGCAGCTATCGTAATGAAATTTGATATAAAAAAGGAAGATTAAGTTAAAAAATTAAGCAAATCAGATGAAAATCATGCCTACCTCTGATACAAAGTGATTTTATAAAAAGTGTAAAATCTCTTAAAAAAAAACCACAAAAAACAATTTCAAAACTTAAAATTTTGCATATCAAAGCTTATATGCATATCAAAGCTTATTCCATACACTCCATACTCAAAAATTGATCCAATTTTTGGAAACCATGCGTGGTTTTCATCCGGATCAATCACATCAAAATGGCAAAATTTCAGAAAATTCCACAAAAAATAATCTAAACACTTATAATTTTGCACCTTCGCTCTGATTTCATATATACACTCTACATTTGAGATATTTGATATTCGAATGAAAACCTTGCCTATTCCCAATACAAACTGATGTCATCAAAATAATAAACTCTTTTTAACTTCGGATATTATATAATAAATACGGGGTATTTAAAGATGATAAATTCCTTACTAGTTTTAAACTTAATTTTGAGTTTTCAGAATTGGTTACGTTCATCTTTTTTTTTCAAAATCACCAAAGTCCAGTCCAGTCCACATTTTTAACTAATTTTCTTAAAATTCAAGATGGTTTTATAATATTTTTCTTTAATATAATTTTTTTTATAGATTATTTTAAGCAAACTTATAATAACTCCATTTGTACCATTTTTGCAACAGGTAACGGAAACGAAAATTCTTTAATTTCTCAAAAGACAATGTGGGGCTTAGGTAACTTTGAAATGTATCGAATTTTAAGCAGGTGGTTGGGGCGTGGTCCACAAATCATGTATCGTTATAGAAAATGCATGTGTCAATTTAACAGAAATCAGAACGCATTCCAGGCCGAATTTGAATACTCAAGATAAACTTACGATAAAACAAAATACATTAACTACGTAAGAATTTTTAAATTAACCAAAATCTTTATTTTTTACGCTTTCTCTCCCGAATTTGAGTGAATTTTACAAAAATCCTGACATTGATTTTAAACAATACATTTTGGCATTTATAGTATAATCACTGCAAAATGGCTAGAAGTCCCATAACTTTTCGATATCCTAAAAATTTATTTGTAAAGTAATGAATGCTATTAAATAAACAAACACAAGTAATATATTTAATAGTCCTTTGCAGATCAAATTTCCAAATGTCTCTTATTAGCTCGCGTTCACCCCTTTAAAGAAGTCTACATACAAAATTTCATAAATACACTAACTCCTCTAAAAAAACGTGATTTATTAATGTTTTCGCTTATGAAAACTTTGCTTATTTGCCAAAAAACCGAATTTTAATTGTTAGCAATTGTTATTTTGAAACACACTCTTACACACATGCATTTGCAACATAAACATTTTATTACTTAAATTATCGTCATAAAATCTTCCCGCTATAAAGATAACATCCCGTAACTTGATACCTGAAATTAAATTCAGAAGATTGTGACCTTCGGACTAATTGAATGTCAACCGCTGTCTGAATTAATCATTAGTAAAATGAATGAAGTTCAATGAACGAGATATAAAGTGGAGAACCCCTTAAAATTCTAGTTTTAATACAGAATTTCACTTACCAATCTCTTTTCTATCATTGACAAATGATCCATCACTATTTATTTGGCATGTCGATATATATTTGGCTACTGCATCCACTGTATCGCGTTGAATTTTACCTGCTTCAAGCAGCGTATTCATCAAAAATGACAGCGTAAAGAGTGAGTGGGTACGTACGGAATGTTTTTCAATATTAATCGCACCGCCCTGTTCACGATCGACCATCACCACAGCGTCCGTTACCACGATACCCTCGCTTTGCAAATCGCGCACTGTGTCTAATACACTCGACCCTGAGGTTATTACATCTTCGATTATGAGGCACGTGTCGCCAGCACTGTAGATGCCTTCGATGAGCTTTTTTGTGCCATAGCCCTTTGCTTCCTTGCGTCGTACAAGCATTGGAATGCGTTGCTGCACCGATATCAAAGTGGCCAAGGGCAGCGCCGTGTAGGGCACACCGCAAACATGTCGGCAACTTAACTGATGCTCTTTGATGTAGTCAATAAGCAGATTCGACACTATTTCCTATAGGTACAAAAACTGCGTAAATAAAGAACATGTACTGATTCTGACATGTGACTGAGCTGCTTACCATTACGTCCGGATAGCTGACAATAACGCGCAGATCAAAATAAACCGGTGAGTTGATGCCTACCTTCATGGTAAAATCTCCAAATTTGAAGGCATTGATTTCGAACAACTTCAAGGCGAGTTCCTTTCTTTGTGCTTCTTTATTGGACACCATATTAAAAAATAAATCACCTTTGCTTTTTAATTAACACAGTATAACTTTTTCTTATAGCAGAAATTGCTTCGCGTTCAGATTCACAATTTATAAAGTATGCAGCTACCACAGGAAGTCAAGTACTCAAGCTCAGCAAACCAATCCAGTCGAGCAGTCAAATTCGGATGCAAAGTTGAACCTTTTCCAAAGATATCTCTTTTCAAGCATTCAGATTTTAATCAGTCAAAAATTTTTACTCTCTCGAACACATGTTCGAGCTCTTTTCACAGGTGGGCAACTTGTAGAGTGTGTACGCCGCATACAATTCGATGCTACAAGCTTTGTTTCATAAATCCATATAAGAGCAGGAACAGAATCAAAAATCGTTGCGATTGTCGACATCGCAAAGCAATAGAATGCATGAAAAGGTATGAACACGTCCAGAATGAAATCGCAGGTCGGCAGCCGCAACGATATATCACACGATTAGAATTTATTCTATTTTTTCTCTTGCTTGAAGCACTTTGATTCTGTTCAGGCTCTTAAATTCCTTTCTTTTGATTTGTATGCATATATGTTGTTTTAAAATTGAAATCTTGGTAAAAAACTAACACAATAAGTATGCTCCAGTACTTTTTGTGTAAAGAATAGTTGTAAAGTTCGAGTAATAGAAATGAGAATACTTGTCAAAAAAGTACGGAAACGACTTCAATTAAGTTTCAAGCCCATGAGCTGTTTTTTGAAAATTAAAATTAAATAAAAATTTAATTGGTTGGTTGGTTTATTTAAAAAATGAAAAATTTAAAGAATTAAGTAAATTGTTCTCCAATAAGAGCTGGAAGTATCTGATATGTTGGATCTGGTTGGTTTATTTAAAAAAATGAAAATTTTAAAGAAGTAAGTAAATTGTTCTCCAATAAGAGCTGGAAGTATCTGATAGCAGCAGATATAATATATCAACACATCCATTCTCGGTAATTTTGCTCATTTTATCTTTATTTTTATTAATTTTCTAACCAACTGCATGCATTATTTTCATAATACATCATAACAATTTAACTTGTCATTTTGAAAATCATTTGTTTGAAGCTCGAAGCAATTTTTCAAGTAAAGTTCTAGTAATATTGAGGGTAATTTTGCTTTTTCTTCTTCTCTCTCGTGCTGCAAAAATGTGTAAAAACCACTTTCGAATAACTTTAAGACACTTGAAGTGACGCTCTGCAATAAAATACATGAAAATGTATGCAGACGCCAAAAATGCAATCGCCGTAGAAATCCTCGATGGAAAAGTAAGTGTTCCCATATTTTTGCTAAGAATTGGCTGTGTTCAGTGTTAGTTTCTTAGTTTTTACCACGAGCTAACGTTTCATTTTGTGTGTCTATGTTGCATTCACGTTAGTTGAAAACAAAATTACATATATTATTTCATTGTACCATTCACATACTGAAAATCAACGCTGATCCGACAACCGACAATCGCTCCTATTCTGGAGGTGCTCTCAGCGGATTTTGCCAAGAGAGGACCGACAACCGACAGTGGCTTTGGTTCAGTTCGGGCTCTTAATTTCTTAGAGCCAGAACAGAACCAAAGCGGCTGTCAGTTGTCGGATGCGCTGTGCAACAAAATACATGAAAATATATGCAGCCGCCAAAATTTAAATGGCCGTAGAAATCCGCGACGGAAAAACGCCAGAATGGAATCAATTCTATTTTTTCTCCGACGGCTGGCGGATCTCTCTTTGAGTGGCGTAAGTGTTGCCATATTTTAGCTAAGAATTGGATGTGTTCAGTGCTATTTTCTTAGTTTTTACCATGAGCCGACGTTTGGTTTTGTGTGTGTGTATTGCATTCCATGAGCTGACATTTCGTTTTATGTGTGTATGTGTTGAATTCAAAGAACTAAAATATAAGGAAGTGATGTTATTGCACAAAAGTGTGGTATTTTTCTTATTCGTGTTGGTTGACACAAATACATAAACATTCACAAAGGGCCGTATTCAGTTACGTCGAAAAAAAAGGCTCAAAGTGTGCTTGTTAGAATTACATATAAAACCGGTGTTTAGAGTAATACGTTATTAGTAAAAGTTTGACCTACAGCCGTATTCATAGCAATATCTTATTCATAAAAATTCTTACTCATAGACCGTATTCATAAAAATATAGTGATTTTTCGTTTAATAACGTTTATGAATAATGTTTTTAATTCTTTCTCTGTTCTTCTCACTGATTTTCTGTTCTCTGCGATTTATTTTTCAAAACAGCTGATTTTGACAATGTGTCGATCATGACGTAGGCAGACATGCGCATGGCATAATCTTGTATTAATTATTTTTAGGTACAACCTGTCGTAGGATGGGATTTTTACTAATATTCATATAAAACGCATGAAAAAATAAATGAAAAATTTTGTTTTTACACATTTTGAAATGTATAGTTTTATACAATTTTTGACGAATAGTCACTTTAAGGTCCCGAATATGCGGAAATCTGAAAAGAAATGAATAAAATGTATTACATCTGATTAACTATGCTGAACACAGAAGCGCCCCAAAAATGTATTCAGCTGTGAAAAACTGATGCGCCCCTGAAGCATTTTGACAGATGTGGGTGCACCATTGTGAGTGCAAATTGGTGCGAAATCAACTGGCTCTAATTTGCATTTTAGCAAATTCTAACCACACAACGCATGTTATAATTATTTTTGGTAATATTTTTCTTTAAAATTACATAGTTTTCAGCAGTGAAAAACGCTTTTAATTTAATTATTTCACTGCACAAACTTTCAATTATATTCAAGTGACCTCAGAAATGTCAAAAAACACTCTCTATCTAGCTCGCTCAATTCAGAAATCATACCACAGTTCATGTACACTGTGTGTGTGGCTAACACCATTTCCTTATATTTTATTTCTTTGGTTGAATTAGTTCCATTTACACAACGAAAAGCAACGCTGATCCGACAACCGCTCCTATTAGGGCACCCCAAACGATACTTCATGTCGGATGGACATGTAGTTCGACAAAATAACGGCACTATTTTTCGTTGGTCTCAAACGGTCGCACATGTTGGATGGACTTCATTATTTTAAAGTTGCCAGCGAGTAAACATCGAGCATTGTGCAGTGCTCGATATATTTACAAATTTTATTTTTATGAATTCCTCTTTTATTTTTCAGAATCACTGTGAGCCTTCTATACAGCTCAAAAAATTCCTTCTAAAAATGTACTTTTATAACATTTGTCATTTTTCCGCTCGATGTTTCTCACTCAAGAACTTTTATCGAATGAGAAAATGCACTAAGTTGGATGGACACGCACACAAACGATCGCACATGTCGGATGGACCGAGCAAAAAGTCAAAAATTTTCGTCTTTCATCGGACATGTCCATCCAACTTCATTTTTAGCACACGAACGATACTACATGTGCGACGACATGACAGGTCCATCCGTCATGTCGTATCGTTTGGGGTGCCCTATTCTGGACGTGTTCTCAGCGGATTTCTCCGAGAGAGGTCCGCCAACCGACAGCCGCTTTGGTTCTGTTCGGGCTCTTATGCGGCTCGCTTTTGTTAGCAGGTTGGACACTGTCGGTCAATATTTGTTTTGAAAATGTCAAGTGCGCGAGAGCGATGCCAGCTAAGCACGTGCTCTTAAAACTGTTGCCACCTTTCTAAAAAAGTGCAAATATAATTTTTGTTACCATCAGGATATTCATATTCCAATATTGTCATATTCCAAGTGTCATTAGCGCCCAAAACGTCATTCCATTCATTGTTGTCAGATGAAAAAACCTCAAAAATTCTCTTTACTTCGCATCATGGTGTAATAATAATATCATTATTATTCTCACAAATTAAAAAAAAAATAAAAATCGGATTTACTTCAATATTTTTCAACGTTCAAGAAGATAGCATCGTGCAATGGCAAAACAATTTCTTGCTGCTCTTACCTTTTTCTTTATGTTCACTCCACATTTTTTTAAGAATGCGAAAATGTCTGAAGTCGGATGAACGTACGATCACACTTATTACATGTAGGACGGGCCATGGTTGAATAAATAAGGTTGTCTCGGGGCTGATTGTACTCTCTTCTCAGTACCTGTAATTGTCAAAATCAATGAAAAGCAACAACAACAATTTCATCGGCTTTACATGCTATCAATTTTTGCTTTATAACTTCGATTTGACATTTATGGGAACTCGCTCTCACCCATGCGATAACCTTATTTATTCAACCATGGGACGGACCAACAGAAAAAATCAAAACTTTTTGATTTTCATCCTACATGTCATACATGTATATGCGAACTGTCAAGTTGACCCTACATGTAGGATAGTCCGAAACCCCTTGATATAATTGGATCTTGCTGCAGTGGATCTAAATGGTTTGCAAAAGTGGCAAAGCTGTTTCGAAACTTGTTCCAAAACATAATACAATTATACAAGGTAGGAGTAATGGCATAATTAGCCAAACATAGCTCAACGCAACACAGCCGTTTCTTTTGTCACATACAAATCTACTGAACGTGTTTTGTGTGTATCTAATTAGCCGAAGCATGACGTAGACGAGACGTGACGTGGAAGTCTGTTGAATTTTGATTTCTATGTTACGTCGGCTGACATTTCAGCATACAAGGTGCTTTTTGTAAGGTTGCTATCATCACACTTTGATTTTGAGCAATTTTTTTTTCTTTTTTGCGTTTATTTGTGTTTAAAATTGCGATATATTTGCCTACTTCCAAATCGTAATTCCATAACATTTTCCAATGATGAAAAGTTCAATCAATTCTTATAGGTTTTAAGAGTGTCGGTATTGAAAGGGCTTATATTCAAGCTTTCAGAAATTCCCTTATAACTAATAGTAATCAGCTGGAAGAAAAAAATGTTCAACTACAGAAAAGACATCTTACAAACTACATAAACAACTCTTACCAAATATATGATGAATACTAAAGATAGATTTAGGGCTGAAAATCCACCTTTATTGAAACACTTTTCATAATTATACTTTATTAAAATGATTATAGTTTATTTAAATGTTTTGACTTAAATTAAATAAATTTATTCAAGTACAAAGATATAAGTAATTATATAATATTTAGTAAATGGTAAATATTGAATTAGTAATTATAAATTTGAAGTTTGTTTCGTACTGAATCACACACAAGAACGCATTTAAGTCAAAATCTCGTTTTGTTGCTTAAAATGCTGCTGCTGCAATTTCAGAGATTGACTGCATCTCTCTAACTCTATCAACATAGCCAATATTTTTGTTTTTTTTTTATTTCTTATCTTTTGTAATTTTTTCTTTACAAAGAACTAATTTTCATATGAATTTACAATTGAAAAATTTTGCAATATAAGTAAATTTCGATAATTTTTAATAATTTATAGGCCTTTTACAAAAGTTGCAATAATTACATTACATTTCTTGAACAATTACATACTTATGTTAAGAATTACATTTTCATTCATGCATTTTTTAGAAATTATTACACAAACTATCATGAAAAAATACCCAAATTATTACTTCTTAATGAATTAATTGTAAAAAAATATTTATCCCATATCTTAGCTTACATAACCTCAACCCCTCAAGCGCCTTACACGTTTAGATTTGCTTTTACAAAAATAAAAGAAATATCTGTTATTTTTTTTTGTTTTTTTTACTGCTTCGTATATATGTATATTAAACTTAATCTTAGTAAGAAGTGGCTTATTTTTCGCTTCTCTCTATGCTAATACTAATAATTTTTTATGATACTTCCGCACTAATCACTACTATTTCCTTATTTTCAGTCCTTTCCAAATTTGTTTTTAAGAGATTTAAGATAATAGATACTGCACAATGTTAATTTGAAATAAAACTCTTGTTCATCAAACATTGACATTTATGATATTTTAAGTTTTACTTAAAATTTGAGTCACTCGAAATTTATGCAGAGTTCTCATTAAGAAAAATCAAAAGTTGAATATTTGAGTACTTCGTTTAAGTAATTTTAATATCTGCCCTACCAAAATTTCACAGTTATTTGATTTCTCAGTCCACAAAACATGCGTTTTTCAATTTGTAAAAAAATAAAATCGGTAATATATGAAAACGAGAAAAAGAATTTTAAATACTACTATATATTTTATCAAAAACAACCAAACCAGCTTTTATTAAGGTCCATGTGTCTACAACTACAAGCGCTTCCCACGCAACACATATATTTTTGTGTTGCGTCTGTCATTCACTGTCAGAATTAAGAAAACAATAATAGAAACAATTTAAACTGCCACACATTTTTGCAAGAAATTATTTGCTTTTTTAAATGTTTGAATGTGTAAATATCTCTAAAGCGTGCTTAGCGAATTCCACAACTCATCAACCAACTATTCAAACTTACAATGTACACAGGCTACATTTTTGTTTTTTGTTTTTTTTTTTTTTGTCAATAAAATGAAAAATTAAATGAAGATTAAATAAACTATGTGTGAATTTTGTGAAACAAATTTCTTTAAACTTTAAGAAGTAATATTGTTGGCTTGAACATTTACATAAAGTCTAATTTAGTTTTATTTAAAATTGGTATTTTATTCAATTTTTTAAATACATTTTTTTTTCAATTTTAAATTTGTTTAATTGTTCACTTGTGTTTTGTTATCTAATATTTTGTTTTTTTTTATTTTCAAGTTATTTTAAAATTTATTTTAATATTGCGAAAATTATTTATTTGTTCTTTGTTTTGGAGGCTGCATCCCTGAGAAACATTATTCTTTGTTGCATTTTTTTAACATTTATTAATACTATTTGCCAAGTTTTTTATTTTATTAAAAAATGTTTTTTGTTTTTTTTTTTTGTTTTTGTTAGTTTTATTGAAGGGTGTAAATTTTGTTCATATTGTATGTTGTGATGTTCAGTTGTCGTTTGTTTGTTGAATTAGTTGTTGAAATGTTTCTTAAAGTTTTTTTCTCTGTACAATTTTAAAAATGTACAATAAGAATTTACAATAATATGTCAAATTTTATGAATTTACGAATTTTGGTTTTCTAATCTACATTTATAGAAAATTTAAATTCAAGAAAATTTTGCTTTAATGATGACGAGTATAATGTGTGTTGTTGATGATTTTTGAATATATTGGTTATCAGTATACTTTAGACTGACTTTAGATAAATTTTCACAAGTATAACTGAAGGTATTTTTCTTTGAATGAAAAATTGTATTTTCTAAAGAGGAGTTATTTCCCAAGTATTCGGAGTTGTAGAAATTCAAATTGACTCTTGTTTTAATAAATTATAATAATCATTCTATTCCCTTTCGGAAATAAGTCTTCGTTTTACTTGAATTGAATTTTATTTATTTTTCAAAGAAAAATTTTTTTAGAGATATTAATTTTTGAAAGAAAAAAAGTTTCGGTACCATTATCTATAAAAGGCATCCTAATTCTTTGAAGATATATCCGTATAAACTGTTTTACAAGAGATGAACACTAGAAATAAAAGAAGGGAATTCATGATATTTGCACAACTCTTATAAGAAATACGACCTGGTAGATCTTATAAGAAATACAATCTAGTAGATCTTATGAGAAATACGACCTGGTAGAAACAAATAAGTTATGAAATGTTTTTAATTTCTAATTTTCTGGAAAATGTAGGGTCTTATATATTGTCATGAAACATAAAAATTTCCAATCGCCATTGAAAAATTTTAGAAACATATCAAAAAATAAAAACACATTATTTTCCATTTTTTTTTTCGCATGAAAAAACGTAAAGAAATTTGTTGAATACAAACAGCAACCATCATATTTTAAAACAGCAAAAAATGATTCTTTGACCAAAAATAAAAAATGTTTGAACCACGATACAACGTTGGCAACCGCTGAATACAGCAAAAATGTAACAACAATAAAAAACGTTGCATGGAATTATATGGAACAACAGAAAAGCTAACTTAAAGCTAACTAAAAGACTTTTCAGAGGAAGGACGGCTTTTCAACGGATATATTGCAAGATGCTAGAAGGTCAGTGTCAATGTGATACACAAAGGAAAAAACAAAAATATATATTTAAATATAAAATAAAATTAATATAAAATAAAAATTAATAAAAATTAATATTAAATATAAAATAAAATTAAAATTAGAACAAGTATTAAGACAAGGATTTGGATAAGGATTAGGACAAGGATTAGAAAAAGGATGAAGGCAAGGATTTGAATAAAGATTAGGACCAGGAATAAGATAAGGAATTGGATAATTGGACAAAGATCAGATCATGGCATTGGAAAAGGATTAGGACAAGAATTCAGACGTGGATTGGGAAGGGACTACGACAAGGATAACAACAAAAATTTATAAGCAGCTAAACAGGATATAGAACATGATAAAGAAAATAATAAGAACCAGAAATGGGAGACAAGGATTAAAAAAAGTTTTAAGACATAGTAAGGACAATATTTAACACAAAGATTGGTAAAAGAAGTGGTCAAGGATTAGTTAAGGAGTTTGAATTAAGGAAATATGGAAAGTGGACATGGATTAAATCTAAAGTTTGGCATAGAAGAAGGGCAATTATTCGGGCAAATACAAGAATAAGAATAAGGATGAGGAAAAGTTTGGGAACAAAGGAAAAGAAAGGGACAAGAATAAGGACAAGGATAAAGATACATTGTCACGTCAAAACCAAAACCGGATATGTCCACAATGCAGTAAACTTTTTTTCTTCCAAGTTAAAATAAATTCGCCTAAAAACTCTTGTCGATAAAAAATTTCAATATTTGTTTTTTTCAATAATTGAGTGAAAAACCGCTTTGGATAAAGTAGTTCACTCGACGACGGAATTAAAATTTTGAGTATAAAAAATATTAAATTCGACTTCCTTTTGCTAGCGAGCGCGTTTCCAGAAGAAGTGTGAAATCATCTTTGCTTTATGAAATACCATAGCCAGAAAATAATGAATTCCAGCTGAAGTGTGTTGGATGCAGTTGAAATGAATGTTGAAATTTTTATATTGGTATGTATGATTGGCACCAAGTTTGAGTTGTGATTTTTATTATTTGTTATAAGTATTAGAATTGATTTCAGCAGTATTTTACAATTTTGTATGTTACACGTGTAAATGCGTATCTTAAGTGGACATGATTATTTTTTGCTTATATGAAATGTTTATTTGAGTCAATTTTTGTTTATGTCAGATTTATAAATGTTAGAATATGATGTGACAGTTTTTTTTTTTGTTTTTTGTCATTTTTTATTTGCACTTAACATTATTTTTAATACTTCTTTCTTTTTGTATGCGAAAATAAAAATTTTCTTAAATTGTTTGCACATTACTATTTATATTTATTGTATGATGGTGTGTGTGTGTGTATATATATGGCATTTAATGTAAGTTGAGTTATTAATTTTATTTTTAGTAAATACTTAAAAGATTTGTACTTATTGCAAGTATGTATGTTTTTTTTTAATGCATGCGGTTTTTCTTTTTTATTATCTCACATGAAGTATGCAATTATTTACTATATTGTTCGTTTAATATTTTTCATTTTAATAACTATTGGCTAGAGATCGTTTTCATTTTGTTTTTGTTTTTATTTTTATTTTTATTAAATATAAATATTATATCTATGCAATTGAAAAAAATTACTAAAAGTGCGCTTCTTAAAGTTTTTAAAATTTTGTGTGTTGAATACGTGTGAGTTGCATTATTTTTTTATTTTTTTCTTTTTTTTAACGATTGTATAAAATGTTTTTGAAGTTATTTTTTAACATTTTATGTTATATAAATTTACGAATAATAAAATAGTTTGTGACGTCAACTTAAGTTTGTGATTTTTGGCAAACATTATATTGCGTGAATGTGTTTTACAACTTAAATTGTTTTTGTATTTTATAATTTATGTACTCATAACTGTAGCTAATTAGAAATTGGATTTGTTTGCTTAGAAAAGCTGCAATAATATTGAAATAATGGCTGCGTTCAGCAGGCACAAATTTTTTTTCAGCAGGCGACTGTTGAATGTGTGCCTGTTGAACGCATAAGTGTCAGTTTCTGATCAATTCAACATATTGTGAAAATTGTCTATCTTTCGCAACATTTTATTTTTCTGATACATTTACTCAACGTATTGAGCTCAATACCTGCCGAACGCAGCCAATATGTTCAATTAAATTTGTCTGCATTTGCTATTGATTTAGCGAAATGACACTTTTATTGAGTTGAGTAAAAAAATGTTGTTTTCATAAAAATGTCTAATTTTACTGCTTAAATAGTTTATGTAGCTTTTGTTTTTCATATTTAATTTTTTTTTTTTTGTTTTATGTGAACTATTTGCTATGATTATAGTTTTTTTTTTTTCAAATGCCATAATTTGAACAGTATTTTGCGTCACTTGCTGGAAGTGTTTGAACTTTATTTTTGTTGATGGTTTGTTGTTTTCGGTTTCCCTTTTTTGTTTTGTGTGAAAAAATAAATAACAGCGCATAGCTTCTTGATTTTGGTACAAATTTATTGTTATATTTTATTTTAATCAGTTTATTTCTTCTGTTTGAGCTTAAAATTACTATTTTAATTACTATTAAGCATTGAGTTGCAGTTGAAATTCTTTTCTTCGACTGTCATCAGGCTCTACAAGCCTGCCAGTGATTTTACTTATGTCGGAGATTTTGAAACTGCAAATTTATTATCTTGCGTTTCTGATGATGATCTCAATTAATAGGTGTGAGTTAGTAAGTTATTTGACAGAATACTATATGATTATAATTTTTTTTAGCTTTTGAACCAAGGATTTCAGGTGTAATACCTTTCTGGTGTTCAGTCAAGTCTGCTTTAGTTCAAAAGAAAGTGAAACATGTGTAGAGTGTTTTAAGGGTGGTGTAAAGCCGTAGAAACATGTAAGTTTGAATCTGAGGCAAGTGGTATGCCTTTACCTCAGTCAATTCAAGTTATATGAAATCTCGTCCACAAACTTCTATACCACCACTACAACTTCAAGTCGGAAATGTTAACTGCAATTTCGATTTCAGATGATTAGAAATTAAGAAATAAAAAAATTAATAACTGGCCATTTCAGCCCTTGAAAGGACTTTCACCTAGCTTCTTATGATCAATTGTGTTCTGCGTGTTATTAAGTTTGTACACAATTGACCGAGAACCGGACCTACATGTTTAACGCCGACTCCAAACGGCGATGAACAGAATGTTCTTGTTCTCAAGAAGCTTTACATGGCATTTTGATTACTCTCTGAAGTATGACATTGTCTGCAGAGAGGTGGCGGCCGTACAGAAAAATTATTTTAATTCAAATAATTTTCTGTCGCTGCTGGGGTTCGAACCTGGGTCTCCAAGTTCTTTGACATAGCGGCCACGCACTTTAACCAACTACGCCACGGACGCCACCGTGGATTAGAAATTAGGATAACAAAAATTACTTGCAAGCCATCTGGCATGCTTTCAAGTACTTCAACTCTTCTGCAGTCGGATTTCAAGACAAACAGTGTAGTAAGAATGTTTTGATATGCATTCAACTTTTTCACAAGCAAGCAAAATTAAGCACATATGAATATTTGTGGATTTACGTAGTAAATAATCAGACCAAAGCAATATTTAACCATAAAAATATTTTTTTTTTAGTAGTAAAAGTAGTTCAGAATAAAATAAGAATATTTTCAGTGGTACGACAAAATAATGGCAAATTATTGTAACATAAGCTTAAGTTAGAAGGAATCAATTGTTAATTGTTTTGTCAATCGTTAATAAATAAATAAATGAAGATTTTTAATAATGAGTACATCCTCCTGCTTTTTTAAGACCTCATTAATGCAATTTGGTAGTGACTTGAACATTTTTTATGGCTTTTTCCAGAATCGCTTTTCACTTCGATATTATGCTACTTCTTTGTTAAGATTGATATTATATAGTCAGTTTTCGGAATAAACTTGTGTTGCAAGGCACCCCCAACAATTTGCAAAAATGTTGAGGTCAAGTGATCATCAATATTCTATCTTGAAATAAGTCCTTTACTACTCTTGCTTTGTATACAGCCGCATTATCTTGTTGGAATATCATTGAGTTGACCCACTGCAAACAATTACGTTGCCAATTAAATTGAGATAATCTTAGAAATTCATTCGTGTAGAAACAACTAGATATTAGTCCTTCCAAAATAGCTAATTCTGGCCAATATCATCACACATCCACCCCCATGTTGACGACGACTGAAAATACGCTCTTTCTTTCTTAAATCTATAATAAAAGTAATCATTCGGTCCATCAAGATTAAATTTATTTTCATTCCATCGTTTTTTCCATTTAACGTGCTATTCAGCAAAATTCAACCGTGCAAAAACCAACTCAAAATTTAATCTGATGTTTCGCTGTAAGTGTAATAAAAATCAACAACAATTTTGTGCAATAAAAAAAAACAACATAAGTCAAATTATCGTAAATACAGGATGTTTTATTTTCCTTACCTCGTCTGTTTCCTGGAAGTTAATGGAACAATCGAACATGGAACTTGTGGAAACATGAATGTCTTTTCATTTTGCACAAATACCAGATCGCTTTTTTGCCGGGAAACAGACGAGGTATCGCGTATTTGCGATATTTTGACTTATGTTGTTTTTCCTTATTGCCACAGAGTTGTTGTTGATTTTTTAAAATTTCTCTTGCACATTTCGGACATGTATTTTTACTTCAGCATTTTCCTGGCAGTGAGGTTAGAATTTGAAGCTAAGCACAATATGGCACGCTCATCTCGGCGTGTAACCGCTCTTGGATTTTCACTGCTTGTTAACTTTACCATAATTTTCAGGGTTAATAATACATTTAAAATAGCTTTACCACTTCTCTTTAGGTTTTATTTTTTGCGATTTCACTGAATTTCATATTTTCATTTTTATTAATTTAGGCAATTTACACTCAATGCAATTTTCGTACTGTTAAGAAAACATTTTGCTCTATTAATGAGGCACATTTTCTTCCAAAATGGCCAAAATATGTGTAGAAGTATAGTATTCCGTCAAGTAAGCTTATTTAAATAGTTTAAGTTCTTGTTATGAAATAGCAATAAATTAATTGTCAGCTATTTTGTGGAGTATTTGAACTTGGTTATAATGCGGACATTTCACTTAAGTAATGCTTAGCTTGTATCATTTGGTAAATCTTAAAATAATTAGGCATACATATAATCTAAAGAATCTGGCTTTCTATAGTTGTTTTACTTAATAAAATAAATTTATTTAACGTAGAATTTTTAAGCTTTTTAATGAACAAAGAGAGGTTAAAGCATTTGACACAAATACGCTGAGCAGTTCAACAACGTAATTAATCTTAAAACGATAATTGGAAATAGAGGAAAAGAAGAATTAAAGATCATTAACATTAAAAAAATATATTTCAAAAGGTATTTTTCAAATATATAATAACCTTTATTTGTTCATTACTAAGGCTAAATAAGTTGAGTGTTAAAAGCATTGACGGGCTGACTTAGACGTTTAAATTTAAAAGCCAGTTCGATGTTGCCTGACATACATAACTGTTGCATGGTGTTAAATTTGTTTTTATCTTAAATATTCTAGTTTTAACTTATTTACCTATTCCATCAAAATATACAAATAAATAGCAGAGAAATGGTTATTTTTTTTGTGTTTCAGCGTAATATTAAAATAATTAATACTTATAAATAAAAACATAAGCGTTGTAAAAATAATATCTTTCATACTTGAAAATGGTAAAAATTGCACATAATAATTAAATATTTAGAATTAACTTATATTAAATCGCCTCAATTGTTATTTTATTTTTTGTTTGCTTTTTCATTTTTTTTTCAATATTTTTACAGTTATTTTATCATTGTGTTTAAGAGCCTATAGCCAGTAAAGATCACAGATCCCCTAAAAAAAAAAGAATATTTCAATATTTCACAAATGCGCTGACTATGAAAAACTTTTGTACATTTCAATTGCTATCATTGTTGTTCAAAAATAAAAATTTTGAACCTTGTTAGAACTACCGCTATTTTATATATTTTGAAAAAAAAGTTTCACATCTAATTGTATGTCTTTTAGAATTAGTAACATTTTGTGCGACTTTTTTGCATACACATACATATATGTAACGTAATAATCATCTTGTAATATCTTTAGACAAAAATCTAAAAACTTAAAAATTAAAAACTAAATAATATAAAATAAAATTTAACAAAAATGTATAAAAAAACAAAAGATCATGAAGAAAAAAATTAAAAAAATTGCTAAAATATACAATAATATGTAAATATATAAATTTTTTAATTGTTTGTCGCTTAGCAGGACATTTGGTAAATTTTTATAAAATTTCCAGTATGACAAATATTTTCTTGAAAAATATCTCGTAATCATGGTATTACAGAAAATGTTCCATGAAATATTTGTCAATACTGTTGTGTGAAATTTTATATCAATTTACCAAAAGTCCTTGTACGATCCTCAGGAACCATGCATCGTGTTATTTTGCGTATTGTTTGCGCTGCCACCACCATTAACATTCTGTGCTGAAACCTCGGACTTAACGCGACGTGCAATGTGTGACCTTGTGTGTTTACGCAAGTGATCCTTGCGATAGAAACCTGCGTGAAAACGAATAATATTTAAAGTTATTTTTTTATCATGGTGCATAGTTAGATGAACTTACCTTTTCCACACTCGATGCATACATGTTTTTTCTCGCCCGAATGTATAACAATGTGTAGGGTCAGCTGTTCCTTACGTTTGAAGGACTTCATGCAGATCTAGTTGAATAAAATACAGTTGGGAAAAGATTTGTCTTAGAAAATTTTTTAAATTTAATCAAATTTAAAACTATCTTTACAGATGACAACTATACGAATGCGCCATTTTAAGCATGTTCATTAAGGTGGGTCAGCAAAAAAAATTTACAAAGACTGCCCCTCATTTGAAAGCTTGTGTTGAGGGTGTTTTAGTACCATTTTTTTTTTGTGAACCCAAAATCTGTTTAAAATGGTGCGTGAAGTTGTGTGCCTTTTCCTTTAGCTGCTGCTTTGCTTGTTGGTTTGATTTTTTATGTAATAATGTGTTTCCGGCTAAACGACTGGAGCGATTTTGATGATGTTTAGTATAAAGATTCTCCCGACCCGGAAATAGAAGATAGGCTGCCAGAAGTTTCAAAAACTTTCGATAGAGGGCGCTTAAAGTAATAATGTATGAACGACTGGATCAATTGTAATCAAATTTGGTATGAAAATCGACGCAAAACGAAGATGGGCCGAAAAACTAATGAATAAAACCGAAGACAAACTTGACCGAAACTTTGATTCAATGTAACTTTTTTCCTTCCGGATGAAATTAAAAAGTTTCTTCACAAATGTTTAATGATATTTTAATGACTTTTTATTTTCTTAAGAATAGAAATTTAAGTTTTAGGGGTCTGATTAAATAAGACGAAGAATTGAAACATCTAGTCAAAGATGGAATCGGAGGTAAAAAAGTAATTAGAACGAATTATTGTCCTCATTGAGACCTATCCCATGGTGAAGCTATGCAAAAAAGAATATTTTGGGCAGATGTTGGGTCCACAGAAATGTTTTTTTATCATAAAACCCTCTTAACATAAGCTTTAAAATGAGGTCCACCCCCTATGGAAAATGAGTTTTCAATTTTTTTTCCATAGGGGGTGACCCATCTTTATGTTCGTATAGCTTCCCCACCAGTTTTTATGTAAATATCAAAAAAATATTGTGCTGCAATGTGCTCAATTTGTGCTATCATGTGTCGCCCTGCAATTTTTTGTTTTTTTTTTTTTTTTTTGACATGATTTTAATAACATTTCTCAAAAATTTACCAATTGTGCAGCGATCTGCTCAGATTGTGCTACAATGTTCGCAACAGTTATTAAAAAATTTAAAATTTTTGAATTTTAAGAAAGTAAAAAAAATATTTCAAAATTGAAATATTTAAGTATTTAAAACGCTGGTTCAATAGTTCAAACGTGGTCGTTGTTCTCTCCAAGACGAATTTTGTGACGGTCGTCCAAGAACTTTCTGCCACAACAGCCGGGCAGAAAACATCGATGCTGTTCGTGAACTTTTTTGGCCATAATGATCCTTGACATAAGAAATCCTTGGGCATTAGTGGCAATATCATATATTCGATTTTACAAGAGCATTTACGCGTCAGGAAGATTTGTTCCCGTTGGATACCCCATGATTAGACGGTTGCTCACAAAAAAAACTCCCATCGATTGGTGCAAGGAAATGCTGAAAAAATACAGCGGAGGTAGTTCGAAACACGTTTACGGCATCACCAAAGAATAATCAGGACATTAGGATAATTGAGGAAAACCACCGAAGTAAGATCATCTTCCATTACGACAATGCGAGTTCCCACACATCAACTTCACACAATAGTTTTTGAGCATTCAATTGATGGGTCATTCGCGTTACTCAACACCCAATGACTTCTTCTTGTTCACTCATATTAAAACAAAATGCGTGGCGAGCGTTTTTCTACACCCGAACAGGTCGCTGAGGCCTTCAAAAACCTGGGTTTGGAGGTACCAACTTCAGAGTAGCAAAACTGTTTCGAAAATTGGTTTAAACGAATGCATAATAATCATCTTGGGGAAAACTTTGAAAAAATAAAGGATTTTCGCTGGTTAATTATTGTTCTTCCATTGTTAGGTGCAAGACTTAAAAGGCAGCCCTCTTACACTAGCACTCTTAAGATTTACAAACAATTGATTTTATTTCTTTTCTACGGCACATAATACCACAATTTTAGAACATCACAGCACAGCTACTAAATTTTTGAAAAAATTAATGGTTATGTTTACTTCACATTAAATAATCACCGGCGTATAAAAATCTACTATTACAATTCATATTAATTTCCAAGAATTCACATGATCGGGCTCATTGCAGCATTAATTTTTTTCTAATAAAAAATAAAAAATGGCGAAGCTACTTCAACACATACATGTATGAAGCTTTCTTTTTAATTGCTTTTAACCACTTATTATAAACATCTTTTATCCTTCCCCATTCATTCATTCCCCATTTCGAGGTAATTCCCCATTATCTCGTTAGAGTTATGTTCACACTTACATTGCACACATGAGGTCTATCCGGTATATGCGATAGTTTATGCCTGGTCAAGTGATCCTTACGCTTAAGTGCTGCATTGCAGATATCACACACGAATCTCCGCTCGACAGCATGTGAAATAACATGTTGCTCTATTAGACTACGATCTGGATAGGCCATCTGGCATTCCGGACAACAATACAGTGTTGAGCCATCCAATGCCTTAGTTTCTCTTATCTCACCAGGTTTGGGACGTGGTTTTTTCTCCTTTGGTGGCTTCTTCTTCTTGGTTTTCTTGCCAGTTGTAGTAGTGGTTGTACCAGCTGCGTTGGTGGACGTTGTGCCAACCGGTGCTGTACTTGAAACCGCCGAACCATTGGTCACGCCCACTGTATTGGGACCATTGACGTTGTTAATACCGCCAGCAGGTTGTACAGTACCATTATTTGGCTCTGCAATGGCTGGAATATGGCCATGATCCATGCCAACAATGCCATTATGATGATTACCGTTGGTGTTGTTCGTGGCCAGGGAGACACCACCCAGTGCTAAGCTCAAATTCGTGCCATTCTTGAGGACATCACCTTTGATATTAAAGCCGGACGATGGATCCAAATTGCTCAAATTCAAATTCCCTGAGTTGATTTGTGAGCCGACAATACCTGAGGATTCTTTTTTTATTGTTTCGGAATATTTGAGGAAGTGTTGTATGGAGATTGGCAGTGTTGCTGATAGCAAATGTGATGAATAATCGACAGTGTTAGCAGTATTGGCCAATGTTTGCCAAGATTGGTTGACATTCTGCAAGATTTGCTGATTTAAGACTATAAAAGAATAAAAAAGAAATAGAAAAAAAGAATAAATGAATAAGTTTGATTAAATATTATAGGTAAAAACACATAAATAATTAAAATGTTGTTAATCCCTCCCTAGTGACATCTTGGCCAAAAAAATATTTTCATTTTTTTTTCAAACATAAGCTCCGGTGAAATACTAACTAGTAAGGTATGTATCATCTTCGGCTTGACTGAAGTTAAAATACCCCCACACTCGTGTGCAATCTAAAGTATCCGAAGAAACGAAGGTTTTATAATTTTTATGACGTCAGTTTGTAAGGGTGTTGGCGTGGTTTTTATTCAATTTATCCAAACTTCAAGTTGATTGTACGTTTTATATATCAAAGCTTATGTGTAAAATATTATGTCAATACATTAGGGCTGTACACGATTTGGTGTAAATGTACTAGTAAAATTATGCAACAGCATATATTTGTCATAGATTGTAAATGTCCTTACTCCTTTTGACTTTGCAATAGTGGAAAGTGAGCACAATTGACATTGAGCTCTTGTTTCTATTGTAGCAACCGGTTTTTTCGAGGGATCTACTTGCCTCTAACTCAACTATTTCTTTAAAATCAACCTTATGAGGCGTTCATGCTGGAGCAAAAAGCAACCTAAAAAGCAGCGTTTCGCCCTACAAATGCCAATAGAAAAAGCAGAAAAAAGCAACTTTCATTCTGCTTCTTTGTATGGGTCACAGTGTGTTTTATCGATACTTCCGAAATTCGAAGTTAGTTTTTTGAAATTTTGCAATGACTGCGTTCAGCTGGTAGAATTGTTGTGCAACTGTTGAGTGTGCCTGCTAAACGCATAAGTATCAGTTTGTGATCAGCTCAATATGCTCAACATGTGTTGTGAAAATTGTCTGCCTTTAGTATCCTTTTATTTGTCTGACACATTTCCTCAACGTGTTGAACTCAACAGTTGCACAACAGTTGTACCTGCTAAACGCAGTCATCAATCTTCGAAACAAAAAAGTCAAAATTAAAAGCTAATACTTAATTATAGCCAATAGGTCTGTCTGTTTCCGTACTTTACACAGTGTAAGATTTGTGTAAAACGTGTTCTAGAGAGTAAAAACGAAATGTGAGAATAGTTGCAAAAGTACGGAAACAGCTTCTAGTAAGTTTCGAGCACAAAACAGCTGATTTTGACTGCAGACGGCAGCACAAAATTTAAAATACTTTCACTCAAATTAATAAAAGCCATTTTTAATGCAAAAACTGAACAATTACTTAATTTTTATTTATTACTATTTATTTATTGTACGTAAATTTCTTTTTAGGCACACAATTTGTGAGTTTATTTATCGCAAAACATAAACAATTATGAAATGTAATTTGACATTTGCTTCTTCTTATTGATGCTTATTCTTCTTGATGCTTGTTCTTACTTTACTCGAAGTCTCGAGTTCTAGCACTCTCTGTGCACTTTGTGTGCTCGAGAGAGCGATTTTATGCTTGTTCTTCTTCTCCCATTTTAAGCACAGAAAGTACGGAAACAGAAAATAGCGTCCCACAAGTTACACAGTGTGCGTACGGAAACAGACCTAATATGAACACATTTCGAAAAAGCAAGTTCGAAAAAGCAAAAAGCAGCTTTTTGCTATGAGCATGAACGCCTAATTACATGCACAGTGTATCAAATAATATCCCAGACACGAACCATACCTCAGCAACCCAGAGCGCTATCTACGTATTCAAACATGCTTTTAAATGGTTGAATTTTTCTCTACTGTCTATGAAAATGTCATGAAGTTGGCTGTCATTTAACAGTTATTTTGGGAAATCATGTGTTCATTTGATGTTGAAATTCACTCAAAGGCTCAAAGAAATTGGATAAGAATGCATCAGAAACATTTCGATTGATGCCGCAGTTGTATGTTGATGATTGTTTAAGTAGAGAGGGAAGTTTTGAGGGACATAAACCGATTTTTAGACGGCAGAGAGACGCTGGAGGATGGCAAACACACAGGAAGGCCAATTTCACTTCAGACGCTTGAGTGTATTGTTAAATCTTGGGAGTAGGTGGTACTATTATATAGTAATGTAAGTTACCTATGTACATATTAACATAACTATTTATAAACTATTTACTATAAACTATTTACTATAAACTATTTACTATAAGCTATAAACTATAAACTATAAAATATAAACTATAAACCATAAACTATAAACTGTAAACTATATTTATATATATATATATATATTTATATTATTATAAGCTAGAAATAAGAGAAATTAGAATAAGAGTATTATTAAGAGAAATTAGTTGTAAGCTAAAAATAAGTGAAGTTAATTTAAAATTGAATAAAGGAGTTGTGTTCTTTCCGAGACACAGAAGACTGCGTTTGGTTTTTTTAAGAACGTTAATATATACAATAGAAGCCTTAGGGCAATGCCGAAAATTTGTTAGCACGGGAATAGTCATCGAAAAAATAAGTCGAAATCAATGCCAATATTTCCAAATATTGGAGGTTTGAGGAAAGATTGCAATTCCATGAATTTTTGATTCTTTGGCTATGGGATACCAGCAGCATACCCATGGATACGCATCCTAGTTACAGGAGGAGGAGTATATTCTAAAATCACAGTCAAATACTAATATTCTTTCGTGCATATTTGGCCGATGTCGATGGTATTGATGCGATTCATTCTTTGTGGAACCTTTTGCCCGGGGGACTATTGTAGGCTGGGCCTTCGAGGAGTATCGTGCTGGGTGTGGTAGCTCAATGTCGCCAGCATGACCTATGTTGGTTGGCGTGGAATTGCACTTGTCTACAACCGGTTGACAATGCCCATAAATTGTCAGAGATCTTAGATCGGTCTCGATATCCACCAATAAATGTGGATGGTGATCAACCTAATCATCCATAAATTGGTTATATGAGTCTCAATACTGAGGTGTACCCTCTATTAAATATTTATTTATTAAATGTAAGGGATATATTAACCCGGTATTGTGATTCATAATACTGTGGGTGGTTATCACACCTGGAATCAAGGAAGTGATACCCAGAAAATGGTTTGCAGGAAGTTTGGATTATATGAACAACCAACATTCTTTGAGTTTGAAAGGAGTTACATTATGGTATTCATTTTCTGGGTATCATATCCTTGAACCTTCGACTCCTCGCCATGGGACGCGTAGTATTAAGCTCACACGGCAGGTGACTAAGTTATAGAACCGAAGGATAATCTTCAGCATTGTAAACTATATTTTGACGTGACAACGTTACGTTTTATCTCGCAGGTTAAAAAAAGTTGCAAAAGGAATTTTTCCAAAATGCATCGGCGTTGCATAAAATTGTTACTCTCTGAGTATATGTAGGTGCTAGTAGAAAAGTTATAGTACGAAAGTAAAAGACAATTCTTTGACCTCATGACAAAAAAAAGTAATGACTTCATAGGGACACGAAGGGAGCGTTTTGAAAATTTGTTATACGGATTCATTATTCGCTGAGTATAAGCGATACGGTAAAGACTGGCTCCCTCTTCTCGGAAAAAGCTGCACCAAGATCAAATAAATATGCCACAATTATATAACAGCGTTGCATGGAACAATAAATATAAGCTACGGTAAATGTTTATGCAATGAAAATTAAGGATTTGTACTTGGCCTTATGACAAAAATATAAAAATAAATTATGACAGATTGTATAAGTAGATTGCATAAGTAGCAGCTTATGCAACAAACCTGTATATTGTTGCGTGGAATAATAATTCCATGCTGAGTAGAAGTACTACAAAAAATTTTTTTTACGACAACAAAAAATAATTCTTTGATTATTTTTATTAAAGAAAATGATAAAAAATGAAAATGATATTATTAAAGAAAATGATAAAAATACTAGTAAGAAATGATCTTCGACTGGGCCGAAGTTAAAATACCCCCACGTCCAAACCAAAGTATATCCAAAATCTTAAGCAGTCCATAATTTTTTTATGAAGTCACTTTTTTAATGAAGTCACTTTGTATGGGAGGTGGGTGTGGTTTTCACTCGATTTGGTTGAATTTCATACTAAGAATGTATATCAAATAACAAAGTTTATATGCAAAATTTTAAGTCCATATATTAATTTTTGTGGAATTTAAAGAGATTTTTCATTTTTTATAAAGTCACTTTGTATTGGAGGTAGGCGTAGTTTTCATTCGATTTAGTTGAATTTCATACTTAGAGTGTATATTAAATAGCAAAGTTCATATGCAAAATTTCAAGTCCATATATTAGTTTTTGTGGAATTCGAAGAGATTTTACAGTTTTGATAAAGTCATTTTGTATGGGAGGTAGGCGTGGTTTTCATCTGATTTGGCTCATTTTCGAACTTGACCTTTATTTTTTAGATAGAAGCTTAAATATCGAATTTCGTGATGATATCTTGAAAATTACGGCTGTAATCGTGATCACAGACGGACAGACAGACGGACATGGCTAAATCGACTCGGGTGGTGATGCTGATCAAGAATATATATACTTTTCTATACCTGCCACGCCTCCTTATGGGCGTTACAAACGGAGTGACAAAATTAATATACCCCGTTTACGTTTTTTAAACGTAGGGGTATAAAAATGTTGGAGCCACGACACCAAGGAGGCAACCGTTTAATGCAGTAAAAATGCAACAACAATGAGAAAACGTTGCATGGAATTGTAACTCCGTGACTATTGGTTATACGGTTAATTTTATGGAACAACCGTAAAGCTGAAGTTTTCGATAACATGATAGAAACAAAAAAATATTAATGGCGTCAAAAGGCCTCCCAGGTAACCCCTTAATGTAACCTAAAATGACGAAATCCAAAGCAAAAGCAAAAAAAAAAAAAAAAATTCAATTAAAATTTAAATTAATGGACAAGGACTAGGACAGTAGTTTATATGAGGAATGGGAAAAGAACTATGACAGGGATTGGGGCAGGTATTAAGAGAAAGATTTAGACACACCTAAACCAATTTTGAGGACAAAATTAAGAAAAGAATAAGGGCAATAAGGATACACTTAGGACAAAATTTGAGATAAAGACTGCGAAAATAAGTGGAACAAGGATTAGGAAAGGGTTTCGAACAAGAATAAGATCAGGAATTTGGACTTGGATTAAAACAAGAGTTTGAACAAGAAGGAGGACAATTATTAGGATAGGTATAAGAATATTGAAAAGAATGAGGACAAGTTTGCGAACAAAGGAAAGAATTGGAACAAGAATAAGGACGAAGATGAAGGTTCGATGTTACGTCAAACCTACAGGTGTAGATTAAAAATTTCCACGATTTAAAAATTTTCATTTCATATAAAAATAAAATTATCCAAAATAAATACTATCATCTAAGTGGTGATGATAACGAAACACTCGAATTGGCCGAAGTAACGGTTAACCGCACTTTCACTTGTCTCAGCTTAAGACGCCATATTAACGCCACATTTAGAACTCCTACACATATTTCACTTTATTTTCAATCCTTTTTCCCCTCATCTTCCGTCTCATTTTTTGAAGCAAAGCAAAATTTACTGAATAGGAGTGTGGCTTGGGTTAATTAATATAAAAACATTTTAACTCTATTCAACAAGGGCCGTTGAATGATAAATATATCTTGGGTTGATGCCGTAGCATGGTTCGTGGTGCTATACAAAAAGTCAAATTATATTGCCACTGAAACTTTAAGCCGCAATTGGCCATATGTAAGTAATAGTATCTAAGAGTAACCTGACATGTAACCTTTTGTTTTCAGATCAATTCCCTTATCGAATAAATGAAATAATTATCGATTGATTTCTTGAAAACCAACGAAATAAGAAGAAATCAGATAGTCAACAAAATGATCTTAAATTGAAATGATGCACATGACCACACATGTCCCGTAAGTGGCATTCACCAATAATGCCAACGCCATTTTTACAAGTTTGTATGCACATCACTGATAGAAATGTTTACTTCATTGAAAAATATTATCCCTATTATAAAATCTTCCTAGATTTCTTTACAAAAAAGCTCTTATCTGTTCAGTTTGAATAGTAGGTTTTATATACAATAATTTTAAGGATAGGAAACAATCACCTGAGCTCATCCTTCAATTCATTGATATCAAGTGGAATCAAGTGGAAGCGAATTCACTTAAAGGTTAAGGAAGAAAATAACATTTTCTGTTCACACCCGGTTTTCTTACACTTGTGTGCACAAAATTAACAACAGGTTAAATTAAATAACCGGAACGTTACAAAGTGGCACAACTTTTCTAAATATAAAGGAATCGTTTTTAATTAAACCCTTTAATGTTAATAAATGTCTTGATAACATTCCAAAAATGTTTTGTCCCATTGCATTTTCTTCTAAGAAAAGAAACGGTTAAAGGTAATGAAATGATATCATATGATAAAACAAGAAAAAAAAAAAGCCGAAAAAGCCGAAACAGCCGAAAAAAATAATGTATAACAATAACGTGCGTCCTTGAAACAGTATATAGCACATAACTTAAGCAGAATTGTTTGTATATTATATATGTAGATGTATAGGTATATAAAAAAGTTGTTAAGTATATGGTTAAGATACCTTCTTCCCGGTCTCTTTCGATTTTCGGATGGATTTTTCCCTTATGATCGGCCGAGTTGAGAAAATTCAAATCAGTTTGTGGCTGTGAGTATGGAATGGATATATTTTGCCCGTATTGCATCGTGTTATTCGCAGCTGAAACTGTAAAAAAAGAGAAATATATTTTTATAAACTATATAGACGATTTTTTTATATCATATTATAACTTTATTAAATAGAAATTTACACATTATTATCGCTTAGTTTTTTATTCACTGATTTCTAGACTATTCGGTTTATTTTAGTATATTTCTTGTGTATGTTTGTATGTTTCTTTCCGCTGACGCTTTTATACACGAGGAGCACCATTCACCGACTGATTTGGAGCCGAATGGTATCGCACTGCTGTATCCCAGCTGAAGAATATATAAATATGTACCCACATATATTTGCGATACGGTTGCAAGGACGATGTAAATGAAGAAAGCCTGTTACAGACAGAACATGTGTGCGTATAGCAGCTATAATATTTTTGTTGTTGTTATTGTTGTTGTTGTTGCTGTTTTTGGGGTATATTTATGTGGCTCGTTTCCAAGGCCGTTTGTGAAATACTTACAAAACGTGTAGGCTCTGCAAGAATATATATAGGAAAAAGGAAATGAAAATCTATTAAGTGGGGTAACTGGAAGAGAGCCTAAAGGAAATGAAGTAAAAAGTGCGTGTAAAGAAGCATCAGACTTTTGCCAAAAAGAATCATTGTTGCTAACCGAACAATCAGACTGGTTTGGGATTTTGGTTCATATAAAAAGACAAACAACGGCTACAAGTAAAATATGTTGTTTTCGAAATGTTTATTTTAAAATGGCAACATATAAATGTTGAATTTATGAGTTTTCGTGTCCTTTTCAAATTACTTTTGGCTTATTTGCCAAAACTTTGGGCATTTTAGTGTTGAGTTCTTTTATCGCATGTCTTTTCACATGAATTTTAATTAAGTTGGAAAAAATAAAAAAAAAAGCTCATTTGATTATTATCACTTGGTCACTCAGTAGTCTTTGATTAATTTTCACAAAAATAAATTTTAATTTTATCGAAATTTTATTACAATTTACATAAAATTTTATCTTATTACATTTGGTATATATTTCTCTGAGAATATATTTTCTTTTATAAAAGTATTTTTTAATTTACTGTAGGATTTCTTTAATTGATTGATTGCCTTTAGATCAGCGATGTCCTAAAAAATTATTTAAAGAGTGCTACAACAATTTCAACAAGAAGATATCTTGTTGAGTTTAATATCAAAACTTATAAGTAATTATCTCCGGCTTGGCCGAAATTTAAATTTGTTGTGTCAGCAAGATGTATGGGATTTGTTTTTAAAAAAAACGAACAATTGTTAGAGGGATAGCGACTTCAATGTAAGCTTTAAAAATTGGAAAATGTTTGCGGATAGTTGGAGTACAAGCAAAGAAATTTTCCGTTTACCGCAACTGAAAAATTCACCAATTACACTTCGTTTGCGAGTTGAATTTGCCGCAAACGAATATTCAATTCTCATCAACTTAAAAATATATATTTTATATATAAACCGTAAGCTATTTCGGTCATTATTATTTATTATATTAATTATCTTTCTCCATATGTCCGTCCGTCTTCTTATGGATTGCACTCATCGTACCTCTGTTGCTATCTCCGTTCGCCTATTATGCAAATTGTCAATTTGCTTATATAGTAACAATTTGTCCAAAAAGTAACTCTGAACTAAAAGCGTTGCGTTTATACAAGGAATCCAAAAACAAACGAAGTTTTAGTTGGGAAAAGCAAATTTTTCAATTGTTGCAGTATAAAAATCACTCCCGTTTATGACAAACAAAGTTAATTTCCTGCAACTTAATGATGCGTTTCTCGCAACTGATTATTATTATTGTTATTATTATTATTAACGTTGAAACGTTTGCAAATAACGATTTTAAGCAAGACAAACGAAGTTCGTTTGAGGCAAACTGGCGATTTTTTTTCTTTGCGTGTAGATCTTAAGCCACGTCTACACAGAGAGTTTAGTTTGAGTTTCCAGTACAAAGTTGAGCTTTGCCACTGAACGCAACATAAACTCTTGAGTTCTCCAGTACAATTTTGAAGGATGAAACTCAACTAAACTCAACTTTATTTCTGTGTTTATCAAAACTTAATTTGAGAAATCCCTAAAAATATGCTAATATTCTTACAAAAAGGCACGTTCAAAGGCAACTTGTACAATTTTTGCACTGAACACATTGACGACGGCAACGACATTACGACATCTGTCAAATTTTTTTACATGTATTTCTTGTGGAGAGAATTTGGTCTAATGTCGCAATGTCGTGTCGTCGATTTAGAACTATTCCTAATTTGACAGCTTGTCGTCGCTGTCGTCGCTGTCGTCGTCAATGTGTTCAGTACATGTGGTAAGAAATGTCAAAAACAGCTGTTTAATTGGGCAATTTACTATTTGCAAAAAATGAACAAAAAAGCGAAGAAAAGAACTTGGGCAAGTCTAGTAGATGAGGTCTTCATATCAGCATGGGACGATAAAAATTCCGATTTGTGCAGCGTAAGGAAGAACTCGCATGTTTATGCAGAGATGGCTGCAGCCTTGTCCTCAAGTGGAATTGATATCACGGTGGTGGCTGCGCCACAAAATATGAGAACACAAATGTTAACAAAGAAATGTCACACTAAACACAATTCTGCCGACGCATCTCTGTGTGAACAGCCATGGTTAACTTAAAACTAAACTCAAGCTAAACTCTCTGTGTAGACATGGCATTACTCTTAACATAAGCCCAAAGGAAAAAGTCTAATGCTATAAATAAAATGCTGTCTGCACAGAGAGTTTGATTTGAGTGTAATTTAAAACTAAAGCTGTTTACACAGAGATTTGGTGGCAGAATTGAGTTTAGTGAGACATTTCTTTGTTTACTTATGTGTTAACATATAAAATCTATGGAGACCTCATCTTCAACACTTGCCCAAGTTCTTTTCTTCGGTTTTTTGTTCATTTTCTGTAAATAGTAAATTTTACAATTTTAGAGAATGCTGTTTTTGACATTTCTCAGCATAAGATCGTTCAATTCTCTGAACGTACCTTGTCATCTTAAAAGTTACATATGAACATACCTTTTCATCTGAACATTAGCATACTTTTAGGCATTTCTCAAATTGAGTTTTAATAAATTCAGAAAAAAAAACCAGTTTAGTTGAGTTTTATCTTGCATATTGTACTGGGAACCAGTGGCGGATCTAGGATTCGCCAAAGGGGGGCTGAAACTATACTTTTGTATGCCAAAGGGGGGTGGGGGCTGAAACGTCTTTTTGGACTTTTTTCATTTTTTTTCCATACAAAAAATTCTCCAAGGGGGGGACCTTTCAGCCCGTATATAGATCCGCCACTGCTGGGAACTCAAGAGTTTTTTTTAAGTTCGATGGCAAAACTCAACTTTGTACTGAAAACTCAAACTAAATACTCCATGTAGACCTTGATCGACGCAATTTTCGTCACTTTCGTAAGCATTTCTGGCCGAATTTCGTTTATAACTCTCGTAATGTTGCCCTCAAGCTGCTTAATTATTGCCGGTTTATTCGCAATTAAGGCACGTCAAATCACACGATCGTGGCGGCCAAATAACAGGTATATGTGAAAAAATTCGGTCACCAAATGTCGTTTTCAGGGACAGTAGGGCTCGTTGCGCCGTCTTGCTGGAACCAGTGCGCATCGAGATCTTATGTGGCAACGTTTGGCTTCAATCATTTCGCGATAGCGTGGTTTATTGAACGTCACATTGGCTCCGCACCAAACTGTGAGCCATTGTGTATGAAATGGGTTCACCATTATTAACTCGAGCGGCTGTTCATGGCACCAAAATCGGCAAATTTAGTTAGAAATGAGCCTTGTCCGAAAATATGATTTTTTGATGAAAATCAGGATCATTTTAGAGCTTCGTCAATGCTCAATCTGCGAATGCACGATGCCTCGGATGGTCTTTGCATGTTGAAATAAAAAAAAAATGGCATTGATTTGTCAACACAAACGTCAGATATCCATCCCTATTACAGAAACTACATCGAATAAAAAAACATCCTTATTGCTGTAAATTGCCAGTCTTCTCTATGAATACGGGCAGGTGCTTCGCCTACACTTGAAAAACCCTACACTACCCTACCCTTCACTTGAAAATAAACTTCTGTAAATCCTAACTTCTTTTCTTTTAATATTCTTTTCATGCGATATTCCCAAGTTTTTAAATATTTGAGTTTTTCTCATTTGAGGCATCACTCTCGTAGAAAATGCGGGAGTAGTTGATGCTCGCAACCAGTTGATTCAGTACGAAGCATTCATTGTATTTTTTATCAGAAAATCAATTTTTTATATATGCTTCAATTCATAGCTCCAAATATTTTTATTCAGATGGGAAATATATAAGTTATAAAAAAATCAGACACCGTTCCAAATTTTAAACTCTCTTACTTGTCTTCCAAGTAAACATTATCCAAATATAATTAATTGCCATTTGAGAAATGGGCTTGGAATTCGAAAATCCATCAAAAATCCATAATTCAATACCCATCTTATCAAACACATCATTCAATACACATCAAAACACAACCATGATATCGTATAATATTCATTATACTAAACCCGTCATACCGTTACAAACATACAATATCCATCATACTAAACCCATTATGTCATTCCCATCATACTACACCCACTTACTATGTGTATACTCAACTCATATCATATCCATCATGCCATAGATTCATCTATATATTAATACGCAAACAAAAAAGTTTGTGTTCCCCTTTTTTCTGTGTTACCTTTAACATATTGACATAATAGTTATATCAATGGATAGGTATTTTCGAGTAGATTTGCACAATATAATTTTTATTCGAATATGTTTTCATTAAGGTAGGTAAAACTGAGCAAATGTAAAACGCTTTTCTTACCAATGGGACAATGAGAAACTACAAAGCGACAAAGCTCTGCTGGACATCGCTGCTATAGCTTACAAAAGCAAGAGTAGAATGCGAATTTCCCTTAATTTCTCTCAGCGTTAAAAAAACAGTTAAACTGACGCCAAGCCATTGATAATTGTTTATTTTGTTCAATACTTGGTTTATTTCTGGCTATTCTGTTCAGGCTATGGGTTGGTGCGTTCAGCACGCACAGATTTATCTGGAACGCCAAACGTTGTACATTATATGACATGTATTTTTCAACAAGTGTTTTCGAACAAAAATTATTCAAATTGTGTTTTCCATAATTTTTCAAACAAATCAATTGAAAATATTATATCATAATATCATAATAGATCAAGATAATAATAATCCTTTTGTTGAGTTACATAAACAAATTATATTACATATAAATAGGCGTAGGCGAAACAGTTAAGAACCATTCCGTGTTTCTCAACCGATTTTTCCAATTTTTTTTTTTAAATTAATCAGAGTAGGGAGAAGAAGTGCACCGAATATTTTTTAAAGAAATTCACCTGTTATGAACAGGTAAAACGATTTAGGATGTTTTTCACGCATTGTGGATTCATAAACACGAAGAATATTCGCACAAAAAGGAGAGAAAAACTTGGGCATTATTTCGTTAGGTTATTGCTTTTTACGAGAATGCGAGAGTGAAAGAAAAAGCTTCAACTCAACTGTGTGGTTGTTGTTGCTTTTTCTTTCCTCTTTTCGGAACATTCAACGGCGTTGCATGGAATTATAGCTTGCATTATGTATGAGGCACGATAAATGTGATAAAACAAAAATTATAGCTACGAAAAATTTCATTTTCAAACAATAAAACATCTTTCGAAAATTTTTTCTAAATTAATTTAACATATTGCCTCTCAGGGAACCCCTTAACCCTGCATCACTAACCTTAAGGTGGAATCCACCCAGTCACTGTTTCTATGCAAGATTTCTAATGAAATACTAATTCTTTATGTTTTGTTTTGCATGTAAAAAATTAATTCTTTTAATAAAAACATTTTAAAATGACAAAAAATAATTTTGAATTTATTTAAAACCACACTTTTCTTAGGTTTAAGCAATTAAGTATATCCTTATAGCTGAGAGTTAATTATGTGGGTGGAAAACAGCCCAGAGTTAGTTGTGCCGCAACTCAGCAGTAGGTTAGTGATCCAGGGTTAAAGTAACCACACCGAAGAAAAAAAACAATAGTAAAATCACCTAAGCCGGGCTTGGATGAAAACAATTTGTATAGAAATTTAAAACTTATGCTTATTCACCAAAGTAATTTATTTATTATATTTATTAATTATATATTAATAATATTTATTAATATATAATTAATTTATTATACAAAAAATGTTAAAGAAAAAATTACAAAGATTTGAACGCAATAAGGATAAAGATTTTGAAAGGAAGTGGGACAAGGATTAGAAAATGATAGGGTCAGGAATTTGGACATTGATTAAAAAAAGAGTTTGGACTGGTAGTAGGTCAATTCTAAGAACAAATATTAGAATAAGAATATGAATGAAGACAAGTTTGGGAACGAATGAAAGGATGAGTAGTGTCACGATACAACAAACTTTTTTTTAACCTTTTAATGCATGATTTTTGCTTTACAATTACAACTGACAATAATAAGAAAATGCGGTAAGCTAGAAAACATTTCCGTTACAAAAAAAGGTGCCCGAAGTGCATAGAACCGATATATAGTCTATGATTTGAATTCTGAATTTGGGAAAAAGGTTTTCAGATCTAGATTTGAATATAAACGTAAGTGTGCCTAAAGGCATTATTATGCAGTAGAGGGTTAACATTGCCAAGCGTTTTTCAATAAAAATAAAAAAAAAACGATAGAAAAATCTATAATGGTGCGGTCGAATTTCGACCACAGGCGACCCTAGTATTCATCATTCTACAGCCATCATACCACACCCATCAACTATTCCCATCATATCATACTTCTATATACTTATACATCTACAGTTTCAAAACTTACATGCCATACTCAAAATTCCATACTAATTATATCTTACATAACCATACCTTTTAGCTTGAGTTTGAGCAGGTATGCCAAGTTCATTTCTCGAAAATTATAAGCCAAAAACTGCTTTTATTGCAACTAGGTTGTACGAATTGAACCAAAATAAATTGAATTTCATATAACTCCCACTTTCGTTAATAAACGACTACTTTTCTACTGTAGTATGGGAGATGACACACCCTATTGTTCAATACTGCTGACATATCTGACATCAATAATTTCTAATCGTTTTCCCATATTTCCAATGCGAAAACTATAGCTTCGATATAAAATCAAGATATTGTATTTGATACAGAATTTTTTCCACTCGCACCTATAATTTTCTGTAATAAATTCTCGTTACGTTCACTTAAATTTTAATCATAATACTATTGGCTTCATCATTATTAGGGTATCTCAATAGAATTCAGGAGTTTTACATGGATGGCACAAGTCCTTGTGGTCCAATTCCATCATATTTTTTTGTGAGTACTCCTGATATCTTCTATATTAAATATATGAATTATATATTTATATATGTCTCATTGGCGAACAAATTTTTGTTTTGGTCCCTTAACTAAAATCACTGGTTATAAAGCATTGTGTGGAATTGAAAAACAAGTATCTTACGTTATTAAACAGTAAATACGTTTGATGGTTCAATAATCTCTCCTAAATTCCCATAAACGTTAGTCGCTGAATATAGTCCTTAGAAATATTTGAGAAAAAAAGAACTTGGCTTTGCCGTGGGCTATGTCGTGACAGTGTATCGATATCCTTGTCATTATTCGTCTCCCTATCCTTTCCTTTTGATACCAAACTTTTTCCCCCCATATCCTTATCCTTATTCTTATATTTGTTCTAATAATTGTCTATTTTCTAGTCCACACTCTTGATTTCATCCATACCTAAATTCCTGACCTCATTCTTTTCCCAAACTTTGTCCCAAATCTTGTCCTAAGTTCGTTTAGTTCTTGTCCTTAGTTCTTTGTTCTTTGTAACGTTAACTCCCATAAACGTTAGTCGCTGAATATAGGCCTTAAGGCGGGATAAGGTTTGTTTGAAGATTTTTGACGAAAAAATCCTCCTATTTGTTATTGTAAAATTGTTAGTAATTAAAAAATTTAAAAAACTCGACGTCACTTGAGAGCTACTTATGTGTACAATATGTGGTAAAAATTTCAAAACGATGGGTTCAGTAGTTTTTTCTGTAGGCTGATTACCGACTTAAAAAATGACATGTTTGGGAAAATCGATTTCAAGTTTTGTACACTAAGCAACACTAGTTGGAGGTACGGTCATTCAACCTACTGTAACTTCGATAGTTTTGCTCCGAATGACCTAAAAATTTAATACAATATTCTTCAGATTGTACTTTCAGAAACAAAAATAAAAAAAAAATTAAAAAATAAAAAGTTGTCAAACCTTAAAGATATTTGAGAAAAAAGGAGAAGTTATGTCGTCAATACACCCGGAGGTTTTGACGTGACAGTGTATTAATATCCTTGTCATTATTCGTCTCCCTATCCTTTCCCCTGAAACTTGTCAACATCCTTATCCTTATTCTCATATTTGTTGTAATAATTGTCTTTTTTGTCCTTATTATTTTGTCTTTGTCCTAAATTTTGTTTTGAGTAGCTTCTAAATATTTGTCCTTATCCCTGTCTCAATCCTCATCATAGTCCTGTTCCCAATCCTTGTCTCAATTCTTATCTTAATACTTGGTAATTCCATGCTCTAATCTCTGAACTTATCTTTGCACAAATCTTCGTCCTACATATCTTATTCCTTGTCAAATTCTTTTCCATCGGTCAAAAAAAAGTCAAAGTGGATTGCAGTTCCATAGTCATCTCAATCAAGATGAAAATCAAGTAGAAGACATGTGTAAGATGTGCTAAGTGTGGTGAAATAGCTGTAGAAACATATGAATTTGAATCTAAGATGTAAGTATAAGCCTTCGCCTTAACCTTCACCCAAATTTGTCATAAAATTTATGACATTTTGGATTTATCCTTAATCCGGATTTGTTATCAAATTGTTGACGTTTTTGACTTAAAATGCATATATCCTTTTTGTTTTAATGTTCCGTTATATATTTTATTTTTTCATTCAAATCATAAATAAAGATGAATTTAACCAAAACATACAAAAATATTTATTGCTGTGTTTTATTTAAATATTAAAAATTTGGGATTTTTAAATAGTATGTCAATTCAAATTAGATAAATTGAATATGTCATCAATCAATTTGATTTGATTAAAAAAAGTAATTCGGACGAGGGTTTTTTAATTCAAATTACTTAGCGAACCTCTCCACTAACTTTCTATGAACAAATATAAAAATTAAGTCGTAAATATGGATATTTTACAGTTTAAATTGATTTTAAATAAGGAAAGTAACGAAGAAAGGTAAAAGTGTAAAAGGACCATGTCCTAAAAATTCGAAATGGAGGCTCCTGACTAGCAGTCAAACAAACAAACTACCACTTGTTCTATCGTGACCTATACAACTTTTGAAAAATATTTTGTGAATCTTTGGAGAACAAATATTAGTTAATATAGCGGAAACCTGGCATTGAATGTTTGACAATCAGCTGATGAAATTGCAATCCATGCGCAACTAAAATTTGCCAAAACTTAGGAATTCCATAAACTTAATTTGTCCAATTAATTATCCACCCAAACTTACCTACATTTTGAAGAATAACAAAAACATACTTCAACCAAAAACCTGCTCTTAACTTGGCTGAAAACAATCCAGAGAGAGTAAAATAAAGAGCACAATCATAAGGAAAATGGAGAGAAAAACGTGCGGCAGTAATCAAAAATAGAAATAGCTCATGCAAAAAGGGAAGTTTAAGTATTAAAAGTTTTCCCCAAACTCGATACATTTTGGTTTAAACAGAAAACTTCATGTGCTTCTGCTGAGTGGTGGAGAGAGCGAGTGGTGGATTTTCACTTTTCACTTTCACAAACGACCGATATAAGCACACTCTCACTATTTGTGGGATTGGGAGCAGAGCACGTTGATTCAAAATACTGGGACATGAGCAATTTTAAGCTCCATGAGTAAGCTACCACCATTGATATTATATACCCGACGTGTGCCGAAAGCACGTTGAGGTGCTGTTGGTAACGATGTTGTCCTTTGGTGGTGGTAGTGGTGAAGGTTATTGTGTTGTTTTAGAACGCCGGTTATAGCAAGAAAAACTTGGATGTGCGCTTTTATACCGCTTGTGCCGTTTGTGCCGCTTGTGCGATGGAAAAGTGTTCAAGCTCAATTTTTCTTGTGGCTGCAGCGTCAATGTCTGTCATCAGAGATTGGGTGAATATTAACCGCTTTGGTATGGGAGTGCAAAGCAGGGATGGAGTGAGGAATATGCATATCATAGCATATAACGATGGAGTTGAGTTGGCTGATCTTCGAAGAGAACGTCAAAGAGTGAGAAAATTAAAACGAACTGTGAATTCCTTTATTATTTCAGCAGCAGAAGCAGCTTTGGTAGGGTAATTTTTAGTCCTGCAGTCGTGCATGGGGGTTTGGATAAATTATAACAAACACACACATCATACATAGACGCACACTCACACACATGAATGCATGCTTACATACATCAACACATGTGTATAATAAAGCACACTATTATATCAAGCGGTTGGGTGGATGGATTGAGTGTGAATGGGTGGGTGGGTGGTAGGTTGGTGGTGGTGATGGTGGTGGTGGTTGCATATGTATACATGAAAAATTGTTTTTTTTTTCTTAGGGGGATGAGAAGTAGCAGGATGTGTGTGTGTGTGTGTGTTTGCGCTTTTACCACAAAAAGCACCCGGTAAAATAATACTTTTCAAGCCACTTGCTTCACTAAAGATGTTATCGCTGCAGCAATAAGGCGACTTCAACTCTGGCGTCAACTATGATGACAACGTTCATGAAAAATCAATAAGGTTCCATAATGTTAAATCCAGACTTATTTGCAATTATATTTAGATTTATTGAAACGAATTTGACATTTCTTAGTTTAAAATACTCGCATGAAGTTTCCTTTTTTACTAAGAGTAAAAAATCGGCAAACTCTCGAGCACGAACATTTTTAGCAGCCAAAAAAATAAACGTTTTATGTACTATGTAAGGAGCAACAAGGATGGCCTTTGAATAACATTAACAAGCTCGATTAGATCTGAATAGATAGAAAAATTGCTTTAAAACTTTTGAGGTTAAATGTAATGCTCACTTTTCTTGAAATCATAGAGACGGTAAAGGCCTAAAGCGTCTTCAAAATAGTTCCTGGGCGTCATATACTTCTTATAGGATCGATGAGAATATAGTATATACTCATATGTATATAAAGTATGCACATACATAAAGGGAGTCCCAAATGTACTTACTTACTTGTGTGGCGCTTACAACCGTTGATCGGTTTTAGACTCGTCTAAGAATTTGCGCCAGCCACTTCTGTTTTACGCTTGCTGGCGCCAGTTGGAAACACCAAGCTGGGCGAAGATGTGCGCGCCCTCTTCTCCGTTGACCACCATTGGGCACCGAATCGAATATTTTCTTCGCTGGAGCGTAATTTTCCATTCGCTCAAAATGACCTAGCCAGCGCAGTTGTTCGGTTTGATGCGATTAACTATGTCGATGTCGGTGTACAGCTCATACAGGTCGTGGTTCCATCGAATTCGGTACTCGCCATTGACGCAGATTGGACCGAAGAAGGATCTTTCTCTCGAAGGATCCCAAAGTCTTTTCATCAGAACTGCCCAACGTCCATAATTGTGTATAATAGGGCGGGCATGTTTGCGTATAATAGGACTGGCATAATTAGTGACTAATAGAGCGTGAGTTTTGTTCATAGAGAGAGAGAAAGCTCTACTTCTCAATTGCCTACTAAGCCCAAAGTAACACCTGTTGGCAGGATTACGCCATGGTGCGGAATAAGACGTATATGGGCATACTTCGCCTGGAGTAAGACTATTATTGTGTACGATGTGTGACAAGCTAAACCGTTCTGATCAAATCAGATTTCTTTAACATCTACGCTGTGCAATTCATTAAATAAAAATTTGGCTATCATCATAAGGAACACCATTTCGCATCGTTATCACTCATCCAACTCAAATTCCGTATTTTCTTCCATCGACATTCAACATCAACTTGCTAATGTTCCAAAATCAAATTTCTTCGCATTTTTTGTTTGTTGTTTGCTGATTGCTTATGTCAGCTTTTTATATACTCCATGTTTATGTCTTGAAGTTTTTTGTGTTGTGTTCAAAACAGTGTTTTGAAGAAGATTTGCATAGATACGAGTAGTTGCCCTTTATAAACACTTGCAAGAAGAAGATAACCACTATAGCTTCTTTTATGATTTTGGTTTGCGTTGGAACCCATCAATCTTTGAAGCTCGTACAAAATCTTGTAGAAGATCCAGTTTGTAAAAAAGACTCGATCCAAGCATTCTCTTGCCGATTACAAAGCCGTTTTTAAAGTCAATACAGAGTCACAATGTCTGAATTTGTTAAGAATAATTTGCCTTTTGAATAAAACTTCATATTCGTCTTTTCGTGGCGTCTATTTGTGGCGGTCGTGGTCGAGTGCTGGGACAATTCGATGCCAGGTTCAAGCCCCAGCTTCCACAGAAAATTTTTTCAATTGAAAATAAATTTTCTGACTTGTCTCCTCTCTACAGACCATGTTAACCCTCGAAGAGTAAATATTGCACTGCAAAACTACATGAGAACATACACATTAATCGTTCGAAGTTGGCATATAACTAGTAGGTCAAGTTATGGTTCCATTTGTATACCAATATTTAATAAAACGCACAACACGATTTGATCATAAGAAGTTAGGTCAAAGTCCTTTCAGGGGCTGAAATGGTTAATACGTTTTTTTTTTTTTGTCTTTTTAAATTCGGAAATTAAGATGTTAGCAGTTATATTTTACTTCAGAAGCCTTTGAGGGGAAGATGCTTAGTAAGCCTTTGAAAGGAAGATCCAAACTTAATACTATGAAAACAAAAGAATATTAAAATACGAGAGTCTCCGCTGGAAAAGTAATTTAAAGCCAATGGAAGATAACTCTTCAGTGATAAAAAATATGGCTTCGGGTCGAGGTCTATGCTGTAGAGCATTAGCAAAATGAAACTAACGAGGCCAAAACTGACCTAACTGACCCAATGCAGTAAAAATAGATAAAGACAGTAAAATTGTATGTAAAAATATTTCAATACATACTTCATTTCACATAAAGAAGAACAGCTAATTGAAAAACAATAAATCAGTAGTTTCCTATTGAGAACAACTCAAAAAGAAAAGAAAATTGGAGCCTTATATTCGTGGTAAGTCCATGATAATTGATAATGGTCCGAAAATTTCCGCAAATTTTGAAAAATAAATTTTTAAGTTTTACTCTTAAAAGCAGTGTTTTCTGCTGTCCAGTGTTTTTTGCTGTCCGAAATTTAGTTAAGTTGTGGTTACTTTTGGTAATTTATTGAATATAAGATGTAAGATGTTTTTAGTAACTTTTCACTTTTGGACATTTTGGGTGGTGCCGAGTCAATGTAATTGGATGTGGATCTCACTTTAACTCTTCAATCCACTCCAGTCAATCATATATTGGCAGTTCAATTCAAGGTGAGAGGTGCAACAATTTTTGGAACAAATGAAAAAAGTTTAACCTATTTTTTTAAAAATGGACCTAAGAATAATCGGAATTAAATGAAGTTGGGGTAAAATAACTGACTAATCCACAGAATGAAAGAGCTTCAAATGTTCGGTTGAATGATCTATATATTAAAGAGCTGCACGGGTGTGTTTGCAAGAGATTCATTTGTTGTTTGCTCACTCTATTCATCTTTAAAAGTGTTTAAACACCAACAATATAGAGACCAAGAACAAATGAGCATAAAGCATATCGAAAACAAGACAAACGAGAACTTCTTCAAAGCAAGCATATAAAGTAAAATTGAAATGTGTTGATATGCTCGGTCCTAGACAGTGCGTACTGGTGTATTTTATGTTTATTTTTTAAAATTATTTGACAATGAAATTAAAAGTAAAAAGCATAAAACGAACATAAAATAAACGAAAACAAACAACAACCTTCACACAAATAATGTGTGTTGTTATTGTTTTGTGTTAAAAAGGTTTTTCTTCTTCATATCAGAGCAAAGAAAAAACATCGAATGTTGATATTTCTCTATAACATATTTGTTTTACTCGGTGTGCTCTAGTGTTGCCAGAACCCGGGATTTCGCCCATATTTCGGGTTTTTTAAACCTCAAAAGGGCGCACAGGATTTTGAGCCCAAAAATGGGATTTTCGCTCAAGTCGGGTTTCTTAACTTTTTAATTTCAAAAATTTAGGAGAGACAGATGGGCTGTGAACCAGGCTGGATTGTTAACCATTACTTTTTTCTTTCTCTAATTATCGTTTCCCTATATTCCCCTAAAGGGAATTTCGTTTCTTTTTTTCTTATATTTTCGTAGATTTCTTATACGAGGCCAAAACCGACCTAGTAATTGACATATCGCCAATCTTTCAACTGCTAAATTTGTCTTTTGACATGACGCAATTTTTGCAGTTACACCGAAGTGTACAGATATATTGCTTGGGCCAGCTGCAGACATCGTGTTTGAAACTGTGAAAACTTTTGCGAAAGGCAATGGAGAGCTGCCAGCTTACTGCTCCAGACAAAATTGATGATCTGAAGCAGAAGCATCACTGAAGAAGGCACAACCAACACCATCCAAACGTCTTAAGGCAAGAGAACCATCAAAACCATCTGATGAGGATATTTATTTTCGCACCATTTATTTGCGGTTTTTGCCTAAAGAACTGACACCCAAAAACTCCATCGAATGCAACACATGTGGCCGGCTTATTCCCTTGAAGTGCGTCAATTGGGAAGGCGTTCGTATTTCACATGCAAACATTGCGACACAGATTTAGATGAAGATGAAGAAAATTATGATTAAACACTTCCATTCATTACGATTTTTTAGCCTAATTGGCGTCATTATAACTTGTTTTGCCTCTAACTTATAATATTATTGGTAATTTACTTCGTATTTTCGGACTTTTATTGGGATTTGCCATATTTTTCACAACCCAGCCACATTTTTGGAAGAAATGGACGTCTTTAGAAAATTGGCAGTAGAGAGTTAAATTTTAATCAAAACGCTAATATGTCTGCATAAAAAAGTTGCGTTGTATATTCACCTATCTAACAGTATCTTGGATTATTCGATATCTTTATTCTGAGGAAAAGTTTGAGCCCAAAAACAAAACCCGGTTCACAACCCAGCCATCTCCCCTACATTAAAAGCAATACTCTTGCTGTTTAAAGCAAATCCCTTGCAAAGCTGTTTAAAAATTGAACTTGAACACAATGACACTGTGAATATTTTAAAGAGGAAGAAGAAGTTTTCTTTTTGACTTGAATTTACCAGGTAAAAAAGAAAAACACGCCAAAACAATTAACGAGTAATTAAACATGAAGCTATGTGCAAGGTTTGTAAACGGGATTTTTTTCGGGATTTTTTATTTTTAAAAACAGGGATAAACAGGGCGTTTTAAAGAAGAGAACGGGATATTTGGAGCTCGGCCTCTGGCAAAACTGGTGTGCTCATTGTTTTTTGCATTGATTTGATTGTCTCGATTTGATCGTAACGAATATATAAAGCATTTAAAAATAATGAGAATGTACTTATCTTGGTGAAAGGCAAACAAATGCTGTAGAGTGAGCACTTTTTTGTAAGTGAATGCTGTATTATGTTTACTTATACTTGAAAGAATAAAGTAGATAGGGAACAAGACAATCAAATGCTCGATGCACTTTATTGTATCAAATACATTCATGCAGCTCTTTACTATATATTACTGATTTGACAGATATGCTTTTTCTAAAAAACTTTTTCTCCGAGAAGAAAAAAATTTCTACAAAAAAAAAAAAAATAACAACAAAGGAACGGGCAGTTTTCAATGCCTGCTGAACGCATAAGTACCAGTTTCTGATCAGCTCAACATGTAGTGAAAATTGTCAGTTTTTGGTATCATTTTATTTTTCTGATACATTTACTCAACATGTTGAGCATAACAGTTGCACAACAGTTGTGCCTGCTGAACGTAGCCAATAATAAGTTCAGAAACTACAGACGACCAGATAAGCCCAACAGACAAGTTCGAAATCTAACCAATAATACATTAATAAATATATGAATTATTATATGTAAATTTATAATAATAAGGAATGAGGAACACTCTTTTACTTTTTGATGTGAAATTTCTTATTGTAAATGAGGAGTAAGTCCAGAAAATAAAATCCAGAAAATAAAAAAGAAGTGAATTCTATTTCCTATAAGTATATCTACGATATGAGGTTAAAATCAATCTTGGAATGTAAAATAATAAGTTTCTGACATAATAATAATGAGAGTGAAATGCGCATTTAAACAAACATGAGCGTATTAGGATTATATGTCAATTCATAGAGGGACATGGGACACAGAAAAAGTTATCAGAATTTAACTTTAAAACGCTTTCATAAGAGTTCTATCTCTAATTAGATGATGACTTGGAATATAGGTTAATAGATAGATAATGGAAAATAGGTTTATAGGATTTCTAGGAATGAGAGGATATGATATAATACTCATTCTGTACGAACTAGTTCAAAGTTGATATTAACTTTGGCTTAATTTTTCAAGGTTTTATCCAATAACGACTAAGACACATCTTAAATAAAAACATTGGACTCCAAAATTAGCCGAAATTGAAACTTAAAAACGCTGCTATAAGTCGCTGAGCCATTCAGAAACTTTTCACTCCTATGATGAAATTTTGACGGCCGAAGTGAGAATATTTGGCATTTGTGAGGTGAATACAATGGTCAAAAATCCACAAAACCTTAGTGGATAAACAAGAGTATTTGAAAAATAAAAAAATAATAAAAAAGTCTGTTGTGAGTACGTAGTTTAAAGAAAAGTGTTATTTGTATATTTGTATTAAATACGATTCAACTCTATTAACAATTTTCAAATGACATACAAAAATTGCGATAAGACACGACTGAAAAAATAAACGTTGAAATTTCTAGCTATCAAAATTTCATCCACGTGACAGAGCAAAAATAATCGTAAATTTTAACGGGCAGAAACTCTATTGAACTTAGTATTTTCTTTCCTATCAAGAGTATCAAACACTAAAATAAAAGTTGGCATTTGAACTAATTGGCCTTAGATAAAGGTTGTTTGGAACACTAATTTTGTGTTATATATGAGATGGTATGATGAGTATAGGAGGATAGGTCATATGACTGATATTGTTTGATTAATTTGTTAGTTGTTTGTGGATGATGCCGTGGTATGATGAGCATAGTGGGATGGATTTGGTATGATCTACATGGTATGTTGGTTTGGTAAGATGGGAATAGTATGATGGATTAGGCTTGGGTAGTTCATGAACGAACTAGTTCAATTGAACGATTCCCACTCATGAACTATGTGAACTAGTTCAGTGTTTCTCGTTCTTTTAGTTCTTTTAGTTCATTTTAGTTCAATTGATATTGCAGCGAGTAGCAGCAAAACGAACGAGAGCAAAAATAACTAAATTCGCCAAGCTATGGTTTGAGTACTTGGTTTGAGACTTTTTGTGTCTGCACTAATATAAATATTGGATTTGATGGCTATCACATATTCATACCAAGATTGTTTCATTTCATATACCTGGACATGAACAAGTAAACGAAACGAACTAAAAGACCAATCGAACTAAAAGACTTAACGAACTAAAAGAACGAACGAACTAAAAGAACTAACGAACTAAGAGAACAAACGAAGTAAAACATGCAACGAACAAAAAGAACGAACGAACTAAAAGAACTAAATGAACGAACTAGTTCATTACATACGATTGAACTAAAAAGAGCGATCTTTGTTGTGAACTAAAATGCCCAAGCCTATGATGGATATGGCATATTGGTATGATATGATGGGAACTAATAAGCCTTAAATAAAGGTTGTTTGGAAACTTAGCATAACAAGCCTGCTTTTATGTTACATATGATCTGCGAAATGATGTGTATGTTTCGATGGTATTGTATGATGGATATCGTATGATGGGTAAATTGTGGTTAGTATGTTAGGATGGAGATGGTATGATAGGTATAGCAGGATAGGTATAGTAGGACTGGTATTGTATGATGAATTTGAAAGTTGTTTGTGGATAATGGCATGGTACGATGAGTACAGTGGGATGGGTTTGGTCTGATGGACATGGTATGTTGGTGTGGTTAGATGGGAATAATATGATGGGTATGGCATATTGCTATGGTATGGTGGGTATGCTATGATAAGTATCATATATTGGGTATGATATGGCTACCGGTATGCATAGAGTTATTATTGTTATCGTTATCGTTTAGTTAAAAAATTGGTTTCCATTTGTTACTCTTTCTCCAGCAAAAAGTATAGTGTTGCATTTTAATTTGAAAGGATGAGAAGTACTTAAGACTTTATTTTACGATATTAAATTATAAAAGAAAATAAAAGATACTTATTTCATACAACTGATATTATAGCTCTGAGCATAGGCGTTCGCAGAAATTTTTTAAGGGAGAGACCGGGGAGGGGGACAAAGGTATGCATTGGTGTGCACGTATATGAAAATGACGTTATGAAAATAATGTTACATATACATAGGAAGTAAAAATAAATAAAATTTTTCCAGTGTCCCCCTGTATACGCCCTTGGTTCTATAGTTATTTTTATGCAATTCGAGTAATGTCCCCAGAGAAGTGGAAGTGGAAGCAGACAATTATTACCTAGATAAAAAACTTTTTTATAGCATCATCAAATCTTAGTTATAATTGATGTTAAATCGCCTCAGTCTGATTCCAAACATCCTGCATTCTAATGCATTGATTTAAAGTAAACATTGTTTTAATTGTTTTATTTTAGTTTGATTCCTCCAAGTTATCTTGAATATGAAAATAGCTAAAAAATCACCTTTTCTTATAAAAACAATTAATTATTATTAAATTTAATTTGGACAGCATAGTATGTTTTTTTATTTGCGAAAACTATAAAAAGTTGATCGAAAAAAAATTTAATTGAATATTTGACGTTAACTAATTCTTGTTTAAATTCTAAGCCGAAAACGAATAAATAACTCTTTTTTTAAGTCGATTGTTAAAAACTGGATAACAGCAAATCCTTCCCACATCCAATTTAGATCGAGAGGGTTGAGTAAATCTAAATGATATAATGTATTTTCTAATGAAGAATTTTAAAGTTTCGTGGAGCTATGATGATAAAACCTCCCTTATGCATAGTATATGAATTATACACACAATTAAAAGGTTTTGAAAATAAAAAAAAAAAAATAGTCAACTACCGCTCTCACTCCATGCACCATACATAGTATGTTAAATGCTTGTGTGCGCACAGCTCATGCCAAGCAATATTTTTTCTATTCAAAAGGGGGTGCAAATGACTCCAACAAATCAATAAATAAACCACTCCCACCCACGCGAAATAGACGCTAACTAAAGTCACTTACCGTTGGGTACATTCTGATTGAAATGATTGCCATTCGTCTGATAACGTTGCACATGATTGTCGGCTGCATTGCCATTGATGCCCGGTGTTGTAAAGGCGCCCGGTGTTTGGGCATCATGTCCAAACTTAGCTGCAAACTGATGTATGCCAGAGAATGGACCGCCGAATGCCGAAAAATTCATCATTGCAAGTTGATGGTCACACTATCCGATTAGATTGCGAAATCTCGACAAAAAGACACACACACTGACACAAATAGTTCCAAAAGTCGTTAATTTAAAGTGGTTAACAATACTTTAAGCTTGACTTGCACCTAAATAGTTTTACGTAGGTACCGCAGATAGGTATGTACCGGGAGTTGAACTTTCGTTTTTCAATTTATTCCTCGTCGTCGTCGTAGTCGTTTGTCGACGAATGATTTAATCACTGCTACCATCAACTAACACTATTGCATTTAGTACACGCACACAGGCAAAAGGAATGATACAAACATGCATATGTGCAGGTTATATAGCTATGTATATAAATTTGTATGTATGCCGGAAAGTGTATAAAATTTGAACTTTCGGTTTCTGTGTCTGCCCTGTGTACCGATCGGCGGTACCGCCAACACTATTACTGCTACTCGCTCAACGACCGTCGGCACCGAACTAACTATGACAATGACGATGATGATGATGGCGAACCCGACAATATCAACGGCGTCGGTGGAAGAGACAACATTTGGGGTAAAATAGAGTATTACGTGATGAGGGTTGATTTGTACAACGGGACGGGAAATGGTACACTTTGCGCTATGCTTGTTTTTGTTTGGTCGTGTTTTGTTCTTGTTGGTATTTTTTTCTTTTATTTTTCTTATTGCTTCTTCCTCCTTTCTTTTGCTTCTTCTTTATTTTTTGTTATTTTTTCTAATGTTTTATGTGTTGTTGTTGCTATGGGGTATGCTAATAGAGCGTTTGCGTATGTGTGAGTTCTTAATTATGTTTATAGTATCTAGTTGCACACACACACACACTAACATACATTTATGTATTAATATGAACTCCAAAGTGCAAAGAGTGTGAGCCTGTTAGAACTGGTATTAATGTCTCCAACTTCTTTTAAATATCCACGTCACTGTCTTTTTTCTTTTTCAAACTCTCCACCTAGCCAACACACACGCGTTCTCTCTCAATCTATCTTTCTAGTCCATTAACTCTCACTCTCGGCAGCATAAAGGAGTTTCCACTTTTCCTGATTTTGTAACAAGTTCTATGTTGTTGTTGTTTTGCGTTCCTTCGCTTTAGGGTTGGAGTCAGTATGTTGGGGGAAGTTGTTTTTGTTGTAAATTGGCTGCCCGAAGGGTGATTTTCACTTTTAACACCTATACATAGACGAACACACAACACAATAACTCACTTTTGTACTTTAATTTTTCACTTTTACATATAAAAATATTAAATATTACTTTGCACTTGTTTTAAACTATTTACGAGTTAGCTGAATAAACAACTTTAATTTTATTTATTTTTTCTTTGGAAGTCAAAACCGGTTTAATTAAGTGCCGATATTGATATACGCATACACTCTCACTCAAAAACACATTAATTAGTAAAAGTAGTAGTTGTAGTAGTAGAAGAGGAAGTAGCAGCACGTTTCCGCCTTTTAAGCCAGCCAAGAAGTCGTTGTTAGCATTCGTATCGTTGAACGAACAATGAATGCCAAAATGCGAATTCCGAGAAAGTTCATTGCAGTCCTGTCTTACGCCGGAAGGTCCTTGTCGGTTTTCTTATGTCGCGGATATTTAATGGCATGCGCCGTAGACATTTTTCAGCAGTAACAGTAGCAGGCAGTAACAGACGGAAGTGAAAATGAATACTTGCGGTTTATGTACGAGATTCAAGCTCAATCTATTACATTCTTTATGGTATAAACACACTTTTTGATTGAATAATCGAAAGTTTTTGAAGCAGTACATTCGAATATTGCATGTTTTTTAGATTATTTTATTGAAAATTTTCTGCTGTAGAACACACCCTCCACTTATTTTCTCAAATATTTTAGCCCAAAACATTACAGAATTTTAAGTTACCTTACAAGTGTTAAAAAATTTTGTTTTCTTATGTTTTTGTGAATTAAAAAATGTTATTTTGTGATGGCTGAAATATGATATACGTGTATAATCTTCGAAGGGACTAATACCGCAACATGAATATTTTTTTTTAGTGAATGGTAAGAAGAAGATGTTAAAATTAAATCAAAGTTTTTTAATTTAACTCAAAGTAATTTGTCTATTTATAGAATGTAGGCATAATTTTTCTATTTTACTACGATTAACAAACTAGTGGAAGCTATAACTTTTTGACTTCCAATAAATATTCCCTCTAGGGCGCAATTTTAATTTAAATTTTAACACATCTGTTTCAAAAAAATCACCAGGCAAATATAGCAAATTGTTAAAAAAAAAAAAATAATACGGAATTCGATTTTTTTATGATATACAGTTCCATGCACATAATTAAGAACGATTTCATCGTATTCATTTTTGACCTGAATTGCAATTTAATTTAAACTAAACCTAACTCTTACTCTTACCACAATGTACCCAAGAAACGAAGTTTGAGGAAATATTATTTTGTTGTTGTCTAATGCACAAACAAATTCTCAGGAGATTTTTTTGCTAACATGTTGCTAATTTGAAGCGTGCACATAATTAAGAACGATCAGTATATTCAGTTGATAAGGTCATTTCAGTTGATTTAAATGTACTACACGGCTATTAAAATATTGTAAACATTCAATTGATTTCAATAAAAGTTAAAAATAAGAAAAAAAATTTGGGAAAAAAGAAGTCATGTGACCCTGTGACTCGCGAGTTGATTGTAAAACTGTTTAATGAAAAAAAAAGTCGTATAGTGAAATCGCCAATATTATAAAATGTTCAAAAACGATGGTTTTTAATGCTATTCGACATTTTCAAAAATATTCAACTCAAAAGAATTAATTTTGCTAAAAAATATGGGCACTGGACTGTTCAAGAGTGGAAAAAAGTATTATTTTCTGATGAAACGAAGATTAATTGAGTCTGGTCAGATAGCAGATTATATGTTAGACGCCCGGTACAAACTGAGTTTAGCCCAAGGTACACACTCCCAACACATAAGCACGGCGGAGGTAACATAATGGTATGGGGTGGTATGTCATGGCGCGGCGTTGGTCCACTAGCAAAATTTGAGGGTCGTATGTACAAGTTCCAATACACAGACATCTTGCAGAACAATTTGATACCATTTGCAGATGAAAACTTACCCGTGTGTTGGATACTACAACAAGATAATGACCCAAAACATACTGCTGGTCATTCGAAGAAGTGGCATACAGACAATAAGGTAACAGTATTGGATTGACCATCGTGTAGTGCACGTTTAATTCCTTTCTGATATCGTAAAAAGATGCCCTACTTTTTAACAGGTAAGCTACCGATAAAGTTTTTACAAAGCATATAATAAGGGATTCTTCAACATTCGAATGGGTAAGGATTTGCTTGAATTTTTTACTTGTATTATACAAAAAGTTAATAGAAAAAGAAACAAAGCAATCGTTCTTAATTGTGTGCACGGAACTGTATAATTGAATAACCAAGAAGTTATTTTAAAAAAAAAAACTATTTCAAAATATGCTACAGATTTCTTTTTATATCGACAGATATCGATTATATCCAAAGTTTTCCAGATTTTCACTTCTTTTCTTCTTCAGTAAAGTAACAAAAAATCGAATTACGCCTTTTCTATATTACGCTATCGATATATGTATAATATACATATAAAGGGTGTTTTTTTTAGGGGTTTGTTTTTCGAATAGAGATAAAACTGGCATTTTGTGGTCAAATCTGGCAACTCTAATGTCATTTATGTTCAGTTTGGTTTGCCATTTCATCATGAACAGGTTGACAAAAGAACAACGCTTGCAAATGGGCCGAAAATGAGATTGATCTCGATGCTGATTTTCATCGCAAAATTTTGTTCAGTGATGAGGCTCATTTTTGGTTGAATGGCTACGCACAAAAACTGACTATTTGGTGAGCTCTATGGGCTGGTGGAGTCATTGGGCCATACTTCTTCCGAAATAATGCTGGAGAGTCAGTTACCGTTAATGGAGACCGGTAAAGAGTCATGATAACCGACTATTTTGTTCCCGAATTGGATGGCATGAATGTGGATGAGTTGTGGTTCCAACAAGACGGCGCTACATGCCACACAGCGCACGTCACAATCGATTTATTGAAGGAAACATTCGATGAGCGCATAATTTCGCGGAATGGACCTGTCAATTGGCCACCAAGATCGTGTGATTTGACACCATTGGATTATTTTCTTTGGGGATATGTGAAGTCGCTCGTCTACGCCAACAAACCAACATTCGTGGCGTTATTGCCGACATACGGCCCCATATGCTCGAAAAAGTGGTTGAAAATTGGACCTGTAGAATTGGCTTTATTCGAGCCAGCCGCTGCGGCCACATGCCCGAAATCATATTTAAACATTAATGGCATAAAATTATCTTTCCAATAAAGCCAAATTGATGGACATTAAAACGATTTTCTTGTGTTTTATCTCTATTCGAAAAAAAAAAACCCTAAAAAAAACACCCTACACTATCTATCATATCTAGAGTGACCAGAAAAATTCGTTTTTTTTCATTTTTAAGGAAAGTATTCGAGAAATAGTTTCGATAATGTTCAAAAATAAGTTCTTGAAAATTTTATTGAAAAATATTAACGTTTAGAGGTCGCTCCAACTCGTTTTTTACATTTTCCCGTACCATTTTCTTATGGCAACTTTAAAAACGGAATTTTAAGTTATTTTTCATACAAGAACTTTTTTTAAACGTCATTATTTATGTTTAATGAGTGGTTTAACTCGATATTGACATTATTTTTTGGATTCGGTTATTGGTTTTCGAAATATTAGCGAATTAATAAAAAAAAAAAAATTGTTCAGAAATTCCATTTTAAAGAGGGCATTTAAAAAGAACGGAACTTACCAGCCAAAATATTTGTAAGCAGTTTTGTTTGCTATTATTGTCTCATGAAAATATTCAAAACCGTGTAGTAATAGACCTTGAAATGTATAAACTAAAACCCAAAAACGAAAGAACTAATTTTCGAAAAGGTTATATTACTCTAATCGAACAGGAACGCAGATACCAACAAATTCTATATTACATCCTCGATTTTTTGGCATATATTATTTTAACTTAAATTCAATTTTTAATATATTGATTAATGTAAACAGAGTATTGATAGAGTGCTTTTTCGGTCACTCTAGTATATATATGTATATACTTTTTTTTAATAAATTTGTCATCTCAATTCCTGAATTCTTTAAATATAAAAAGACAGAAAAGGAAGCAGTTTTTCCAGCAGATCTGTGTTATTCAGCCCTTAGTCAACGCAAATGGAAGCCAAATAAATGGAAGGCAGATAATCATATTACTTACTATTACTCGACCATTACTTGAAGTGAGTGCGGAAACATACCTATTAATCTTAAGTGATTTTCATGATTTCATTTTAACAAATAAGGAATTTGTATAATTTATTGAAGCTATAAGAAGGTTTATCAAATATATTTAAGTAAAATTGTAATTTTTTTTAAAGTAGTTCCTAAAAAAATACGGAAAAATATAAAATACACACTTAGCTGTTTGTGTAAATTCTGGAGGTCACAATTTTCATCCATAATCAATAAGGTTTTGTATTTCCTTTTAGGACATTTTTTTCTTCTATAACTCTCCACATAACATAAAAAAAAAAAAAAAAAAAAAGAAATTACATTAAAAATAATTTTGTTTTTAAAGAAAAAATTTATAATTTTTGCCATTTTTTATAACTTTATTTTTTTTTTTTTGCAATAAAATAATATTTTAAGCAATGATATTTCGAATTTAAGTTTGATGTAAATGTAAATTTCTTCAATTTAAGTATAATCTCGATTATCCGAATATTTGATTATCCGGACTTATTCTTCGCGGTTCTAATTATCGATTCTGTAGATTATGTATTATATCCAACCAAAATTTTGTACTATTCATTGTACTATATATTATATACTTCACTATCTTCATAGCTCGTAATTTTTTTATATCGTATTGTCTAAATGGCGTATGTAAAACCCTTTTTAAATAAAAAATATTCAAATTTAATTATTATTTGATTTGACTTTGAAATCGATTATCCGTATTTTCGATTATAGGGAATACTCCTGGTTTTATTGGATTTGGATAATCGAGATTCTATTGTGTTTGTTAAAAAGTTTTTATGGTAGAGGTACACAAATAAAAATACAAAAATAATTTCGAGAAAAACGCGTTTGAAGTATAAACAAAATAAAAAATTCCAGGCCATGGTATAATTAATCAGGTAGGTGTGACAGTTTTCCAGCGAACATGAATTGTCAAAAATCATACAAGACAAAGCAAATAAAAAAAAAAAAAAAAAAACAAAAAACAGACGAGTTTGACAATCCATGAACGATCTCGTGAGAAAATAGCCTGTTGTCAAACCTACCTGTATTTATTGTATCATGTTCCAGGCAATAATAAATTTATTCAAACTACTCCGTCGATTATCTATTTCTTGTGCGTAACTGAAGTAGCGTTACCGACTATAGTATTCAGCTCGTTAATTACTAATAAAATGTTTAAACTTCCTTCATCGAATAAGCAAGTACCGATGCATTTACTCTCATTATATGATCGATGTTCCTGAAAAAATACAGCTTTTGTTTTAAAGGACTTTTGGAATCCAGGTAAAGGTGTGGGTACTAAGCAGGTATTTTACAAAATGCTCATTTTGCTTTGAGTTTTCTTACCAATTATCCAATTAGCTCAATTGAGCCGTTTTGATCGGTATTTCCACCCAGCTCACTCGGTATTTCATCACCAAATATTTTCCTGTGACCGGGAACCCAAATAATAGCAATCTGAAGTAGGTGACTCAGCTTGGCTAGTTCCTCTTTACAAAGCTTTAACAGGCTGTGAGCAGCTTTGCTGTGCGACAGAATGGCAAGTTGTTGGCACGACTTACAACCCAAGCTACCCTTATCACAAAAACTTCTGCCTGAAAAACGCTGGCTGAGTTCACTACACGGAAGGAATTGAAAACACATCGGGAAACATAAAGCTACCATCTCAGAGTTCTAGAACTGTGATACCCATTTTCTTAAAGCTTTAAATAAATTTTAATTTGGACGAAAGGAAAAACTGATACTTGGAATTCTCACGATCTGTTCGATGAATAGTTGGAAAATTCTGACGTTTGAATCAACCGCCTCAAGTCGCAGACATTTATTTTTTTCTACTCGATCATTTAACTTAGAATTGTCATTCAAAATATTCGTTTCTATTTATTTAGAGGACACTTTTTTCGATGATACATTTTAATCTCGCAAAATCACTGAAATAGTGTTTTCATTTTTGAAATTTCCACATCATTTATTTTATTACATTTTTATTTTTTTTTTTTTATTTTTTGCAGTGGTAAAAGTACAAATATAAATTGTAAATAGCAGGCCGATCGTACTTTTTCCCAGCTGCGTCCTCAATAGTTTTACTTTCGGAATGTGTTTCCCAAACTCGCAACATAAATTTGTACATCCAACACATGGAATAGAATTTCTTTTCAATAGTCGAAAAAATGTTGTGAACACAAAAATTTAAGATATAAATATAAAGATATTTTCATATCTTAATGTCTTAATTATGAAAGCAAATTTTAATGAGAAGTTATTTATATTGTAATGGCTTATTTCAGAAGCAGTTGGAGAAGATTATAATACTTCGAAGATAACATTCTAATTAAGATTCAGTTATTTGTGGTTTATACGCTGGTTTTTTTTTTTTTTTTTTTTTTTTTAATACCATATAAAACAACATTTTCTTCTGTGTGTAATACTTTAATTAAATCCAAATTGAGTAGTTCATATGAGATTGGAATAGCTTTTAGGTATATGCCAAGTAATATGTCTTCATACAGTTTCTTCATTCAATAATATCATGGTATACAATTAATAGAGGTTTACAACTTAACGTAAAACCGGAATATAAACTTAGGAATTTCATACAAATAAATTAGCGCCAGTTTCGTGACAACTTAGAAATATTTCGATTTAAGGCATTATTTATATTGAATATAAAAAAGCTTAATTTAATAATTCGCAAAAAATCTTTAACGGCTTGAACTTAACTATTTTGGTTGCACGATTATAGATTGCAAAATAAATTTACCTACTATAAGTTTTGAGAAACATTAAGGGTATTATGCATATATTGCATGTTTACTATTTTTTTAATATAGATTTATATAGCTTAATATAAAGGTGTAAACATTGAAGATATATATTTAATAGTTTATTTAGTTGGTTTAATATAAGTGCACGTTTGCTGTGCTGGCTAAAAGGTAGCCAAGTACTCAATGAATATGTATTGTTTTCCATGCCAAATATAGTACTCATTCTTATGATTATTTATTGTTTAAGAAGTTTTTCAATAGATAGATTTTATCAAACTTAAAACTTATTTGTTCGTACAGAAAATATTAAGAACTAATGTTTTGTGCATAATTTCTACAAGTGACTTGAAATGAATAACTTCTTTATTCTTAATATTAAATCATTTAACAGATGAGTATAAATGAATAAAGTTCGAAATGAAAGCGTAAATTATACAAAGAACAATATGCTCAAAATGTGCCAGACATCTTTAAGCTTGATATATGGTATAAAAACTTAATTATTACAAAAATATAAAACTAAATAATCACAATTTGTGTAAAAATATGAAAGCATATAAAATAGTAGAAAAATAATAACAGATTTTAAAAAATATATCACAATGTTCTATAGTAAATTAAAATTCATAAAACGGTTTTCGATTTTCAACAATACAAGATAAATCAAACATTTTTTTCTTACAGTAATTATTTCATATAATTGATAATTTTTTTATTTATTTTGGGTTATTATTTCTATCTGCCTTAAAGTGTTAATATATCAGATATTTACACCGAATCCGTCAACGTTAACCACAGTAGTGGCGCGTATTGAATCGAATAATGTGTAAGAATAACTGAGAAATTTCCTTGATTTGGAATGCTTATTTATGACTAATTCAAAAAATAACAACAAATACGCAACTCTACCGTGGTTAGCGAAAAACAACAATGGAAAACGGTTTTAATTTATGATTATTTAGACCGCTTTTAGCATAAATCAGAATGAGTCATTCTGAAAGGTGGTGAATGGTGGCCAATAAGTTTTTACATTGTGTATTGCTTACTTAGTGATTATTGCATTTTTATTAAAGTGCTGTGTTAAATATAAATGATAACAGTATGCAAAGCAAATCCAGCAGTCCCGGATTTAAGCTTGAATGTCTCATAACGAGTGGTTGTTTTATTGACTGGCTATAATTAATAGTTAAGCCTTAATTTTTCTCATATATAAGCATTCTACATTACAAAATAGCACCCATATTTTATGATTTGTTTTCTCATTAATATAACTTTGAAAATAACTTTTTTTAAACTCCGTTCAGGTATAGGCATAAGTTAGAGACATAAAGTAAATTAATACTAAGAGAATATGTCGATATGCAGATCCATTCAAAATGACTCATTTAATTTATTAAGCAGTAGAGCAGCTTACAACGGATAGCCTAAAGCAGCCGAAAGTAATGGTTCCCATAAACGATTAATATCCATATATAACATAGTGCATTGTTCAGCAATAACATCATCCTCATCGAGCACCGTAATTGGAAATAAATCATTCTAGAATGCAGAAATAATTATAGGTTATAGACAAAAAAACTTAACAAAGCCGTCCTACATTCTTGGCTTGCCACAATTGCTCCAACAATCTTAGAAATCTCTGCATTTCCGAACTACTTGCAAAGAATATCACCAAATCATCGGAACATTCACGTACTTCTTGGCATGAAAACTCCAAAATACACCACCAAGTATCATTGTGCGATGGTATTTTTATGCCAGTCATTTCTTTGATATCAGCCGATGTTAAAATTTCAACGCCGGAATTTTTACCATAAACACTGCTCATGCCTGAATTGCTTGTTTTAGTTTCTTCTTTAGCTGGTTTTGGTTGTGTAATGTTTGGAGTTACACTTGTTCTGCGCGATAACTGTGACAACTTGGTCGGCGTAGAATTTAGTGATGTACATGAACGTAGCGTGCCGCTGCCTCTGGTTGGGGTGCTCATTGTTGAACTTATCTGAGAACGAAAAATGGGCAACTTTAATAAATATACTTTTTTAGATATTGATTGGAACTCACCATGCTTTGATTGTCTTCGTTCACTTTGTTTTCAAGAGTTTCTTTAAAACTTAATTCTTCCTGGCTGACTGCATTTCCGGCTGTGTTGCTGAGTACTCGTAAAGGTGCAGAAAAATCTTCACGCAGTGTTATTAAGTGATGCTGTGTAACAACTAGTGTACAGCCTAAAGTCTTGTGCTTTTCTTGCATTTCAAATAACTAAAATAATCAAGACATATATTTATTTTATATTAATTTCTTGTGTAGACCATTCCTTAATACTATTGTATTAATACGTTAAGGTCAAGAATAACGTCCATTGTTAGCAGTAATATTTTTTATAAATAAGAATTTATAAAAATGCATAAAATACTCTAATTTCAATTGTTTGACTTTGATGTGAAGGGGGGAAAAATTTGCTCAATGTTAAATGAAATTAGAATTATGCGTGCATAACTTAATTTTTTTTTTTAGTTAAAATAACAAAATGTATACTTACACCACTCGCCGATTGTAGCAAAGCCTGCAGCCATTCGGAAGACACATATTCATCAGGGGCAGCCAATTGCAATAATTGGCCTTTTAGCAATATTTCAAAGCAATGAGGACGTCCTGCTTTAACAGCACGTCTAGCACCTTGACATTCTGCCAGAGCCATAGCCCAACTAGGTAGTCTTTGAGTAGAATCATTAAACATGTACAAAACACCAGCTCTGAAAACAAATAGAGTTAGATATGGCTATTACACATTAAGTTGGAATATTTACTTTAACAAAAAGTAGCCAGGACTCCAGTGTTGTTTACTATTTCCATTGGCATGTTCCTTAACACGTCTATGCATAAGAAAACCTTTTATGTGCGGCCCTAAGGGCTCCTGTTCTATGCCAATTGTGCCAGAAGATGGTACATTAACAACAGCATAGTAGACCCAGTTGTCATCTTTCGTGACACTCGAATTCTCGCGTACAAATGCTTGCAGTGGCGCCAGGTGTTCCAAGGTAAGCTGGCCTACAGCTGGTAAAGTTGAACCGCTGCGTCTAGCGCACAGTTCCAAATTTGCTACAAGACCATCCGCCGGATAGGGACCTCCGGCTAGAAGCACCTGTTGCATATCACGAGCGCTGTTACTGAGAAGCACAGTATTACCATAAGGACCCATCTTAGGAGGAAAAACAATGATGATTAATTAAATTTTATAGATTCAAGTTGTTGTTTACCAATATAACATCCAAATCCGCATAGGCCAAGACAAATTTTGAACATAAGCGACTTCTGACCAAATCTGTGACGTATAAAGTTTTATCGGTAAGAAAAACTAACACTGGCGTCATGTAGCCTTCTCTGCTATAGCCAGTGTATAATTTAAAGACCTTTAAGAAATAGTAATGATAAATTAAAAAAAAAGTTTTTCATTTTTTAAGTCATTTTTTCTCAAATACCTTCATCAGCTGCTCTGTAGGATCACGCAAAATATGCAAGCAATTTCCATTAAAAATATCTATGGAAATTTCGCCAATACCTAGTTCAAAGCGTGCCACATCACCTGGTATGTCTGATTGAATATTTGCTAATTCCTTGCGTGGTGAGTTGGCGCCCGACATTTCTATCTCCATCGCTATCTCCGCATTTAGGTCATCAATTAGCTCAAAATTAGCTGGCTTTGCACCGGGTACATAGAGATTATTAACGAATAACTTGTGCTCATTCTTGAGTTTATTGGCAAAAAAGTTATTTTTGCGTATGGAAGTTTCTAGTATTTTCTTTTGTGTCACATTGCGTAAGAAACGATTAATTAACGAGGTTTTTGTTTGTGGCGGCTTTAGCAGATTGGCATAATCTGCAGCGCTGTTGCGGTCATTCAACTCGGGATAGTCAACGATAACAATATCGCTTTCATTCTTATCGGTATCTGTGGTAATGGTGAGTATATCATCGAATTCTTCACTGAGAATTGTGCTCTTTGAATCGCGTCCACTACCGCCGCGTGCGCTGACATAGCCATTAAAAAGATCCGGGCTCATGCGATTGGAATTGTGATGTTCGTACCGTGCTGGCACTGTTGTGGTTTGCAGTAAATTAGCGTAGCCACTAATGCCGCCTTGTTGACGTTTCTTCAGTGGTGAGGGAAGATGACGCGATTGCTTTTCAAGATTATGTGTGCTGGCGTTGCTCGCGCCATTAGTTGTTGACTTTGGCGGTATGGAGTTAGTAGAACTAGACATAAGTTCAGATATAGTAGAGGATGATGTTGCCGAAGACATATTCTTAAGCGAAGTAGTCGGTTGAGTATCAAGTTGAGTTGAAGATGTTTCTTTAGTTTTATTCATTTTGAGAGCTGTTGAGAGCAGAAATCAAGAGAAATTTTTGAAGAATATTTTTTGTACTGAAGAAGTTTTTAGAGTATTAAAAACACCTTGAAATTTTAATGTTAAAAAACAAATTTGTTTTATATATTTTCTTCACATATCAAGATAGTAGCTTCCAAATTTTAAGTAAGCAAAATAAATTTTCGTTTGATGTATTTTATACTCTTTTTCGACCATTTTAAGCCAAAACATTTGAATTTGAGATAGTTTATTTTCTCAAAATACTAGGATTCTAAACGTCTTCAATCACCACATTAATTTTTAACTTTAAGGCACGTTCATAAATTCGAACTTAAATAACATTGCATGAAATAAAGAGGGCAATACATGTAAATTAAAGTTTATTCGAAAATACGTTTTTGAGGAAAGCAAATGTTCAACGGCGACTTAAGGTATCTTAACATATGCGTTAAAAGGTGTATGTCTTATTTTTATATCGAAATAAAACAAAACGCAAATGAAATGAATCTTACAAAGATTTTTAGAAGATTGCAAGATTTCCAAAAATCTTATGAAGGTTCAATTCAATTGGATAACGGGAAATTAGTAAAAATTCAATAATAAGACTTGACAGTTATACGATATGAACTGAATAAAATCTTTTAATAAAAATATTTTAATTAAAAATTAAATTTTCTGTACAAAAATTTTCATTTCGAATTAAAAATTTCGCTTTTTTTCATTTTCATTAAAAAAGCGGTCGAAAATATTTTTGAAATATACAAAATATTTACTTAAACATTATTTCCGCCATTTTAAATTCTTTAAATCTAAATTATTCAATTGTGATTCTTCGAACTACACAATTTGGCCACTTACCAAATAGATTGTTGGCTGCTTTCAGCTCCTCTGCTTTCTGTCGTTCTTTGACACACTTTTTCATGCTATCGCCAAAAGAGTTACCACCGCCAGCACTGTTATTCCTAAAATTATCGTTTTGTGGCATTGCCGAAGACGACTCCTTGAAACTGCGGAAAAAATTGGAGAAGGTTTGCTTTATGGGCACGGACATAAATGCGCCACTCATATGATCTGGTTCCGATTTGGCTATCAAAGTTTCTCTCTCAATCATGCTAGCAACATCAATCTTGTTCTCACCATCAGAATTGTTTAAGTTATTGAATGGATTCGTTTCATAGCAATAAGAAACGCCAGTATGTTCGAAAACAGTGCTTTCGCAATTGATAATGAATTTATTGCGAAACTGTTGCTGATTATCGCCGATAATAGCTGATGCCAATTTAACTTCTAAAGCGCGCTGCTCTAACTCCATCTGCTGTTGCTGCTGGAGCAATTTCTGTTGCTCCATCTCTTCGCTATTCTGACGCGTGGGCGCAAACAGCTCCTCTTCATTTTTGCGTCGCAATTGTTCATCGACATTGTGCACGAATTTATTCGCTGTATTTTGTTGTTTGTTTGAACCATCTAAGCTTTTGCTCAAAAATGGTTTTGCTTTGAGAGTCGGCGATGAAGGCGATGCTGTTGTCACGTCTGCCTGTTGTAGTTTCTGTGATTTTGGTTGAATTATTTTATGCTCAGGCGTTTGCTCCAATTCTGGCACACATTCAATAACCGCTTGCAAATCTTCGGAACCTTCTGGAACACCACGCTCTGGCAATGGCATGGTGAATATGCTCTTTAAGGAGCCAAAAATCATTTTGCTACTATTATCAATTAATTGATTCATGTTGTGAACATTGAATTTTTTTACTTTGGTTGTTATATCTTGCTCCTGAATGACGTTAGTATGACGCTTGGTTTTTTTGAGACAGCTGGACTTGGGCTTCTTTTCCTTGTTCCAAACGGATTTTTTATGTGCATCGTTTAGGTTATCAATGTTAGGCTCGGAGAAGTAGCAGTTTTCACCTGAAATCAAACATTAAATTGAACAAACTATAGCTAAGAAGACATTTTGAACAGAAGTTGTGCACAATTATTTAAATACTTTATGAACTATTTTTGAGACTTTTTATTTGGGAATAATTTATAAAAAAAAATGATGGCGTTTATTTTTCACCGAAGCTTGTTTTCGACAGTGTAAAAAACACCACTAACTTTAAAATTAATATCAAAACTTTGCTTCATGTGTGTTTCTTTAAGAATAGCACATTTAATGAACCAGAAGTAAGTTTTCATTTCTACATTTTGTCTCGGATTGTGTTGGAAAAGAACTCACCTATTAAATTGTTGTTGGCATTACTCATGCCGATGCAATCACAAGAACTGCTCTTCGCCTGACCGTACTGCTGCCGATTAGAATTTTTGTCATTTTCATCTGAGTCCAAACTGGAATTTGAGCTTGAACAAGAGCATTTGTATAGAATTTGCTCCTGATCAGCTTGCCCATCTGCATTTTGCTGTGCAATGTATTCGAAAACTCCCGAATTATCGTACTTAAGACAATTTGCACTTTCATTGGTATCGAAAGCATCCGAGTTGCCATAGTCCAAAACATCAGAGCAGGCATTGCGATAGACCACACGATTACGTTGACCGTTTTGCTCACTTTCCACATGGTTTATACACAGCTCTGCTGCATTTGCAGCAGCTGCACCGTCACCTTCAGAGCACCAAGAATAACGACCGGGTACTCCCACTTGCTGCAACATTTTACGTCCATTTTTATAGGTGATAAAGCCGTGTTCAATGTGAATATTGTCGGTACGTGTGTTCTTCAGTATGTCTTCGTGAAAGGAAACACGCTTTTTAGGCACCGCTTTTGTGACTATTTGAGATTTGCGCACCTTGCGCCGATAGACAATGTTTTCTGCATCAAAAGTCGAGCAGTTGCTGGCAATCATAACATCATCCAAAGCAATTGCAGCTGTGACATTAGAATTTGTATCCATCTCAATTGGTTGCTTGGCCAAACTATCCGATATTTGCTGATTTTCTACCTCTTTGTCTTGTGTGCCTGACTTTGAGTCATCAAAGTCTAGTGCGGTTTGTGACGTGATGGATTCGATCATCAGCTCACTTGACTCAGAGTCGAGCATTTGAATGCCCGAATCGCTGGGTGTGGTGTCTTCAAGCGTGCTGTTAATACTGGAGGACATTTTATCACCGGCGCCGCCACCACTACGTTGCAGCGCCTTGCGTTCCATGGCATATATTGGCGACTCCATTATGACATCGTACGACGATGCAGCGTTGTCCACCAACGTTTCTAAGTTTTTATTAAAATTTCAAATTTATTTCTTTTTTATCTCTTAATTTTATTGTTCTACTGCAAAATGCAAGCATGGAGAATTTTTCTATACTGGAATTATGATTTTCTTGCTTTTTTTTTCTTGGGAGTTTGCCAATTACAGTGGTATATGGTATGAATCTTAGGAAAATAAACAATAAAATTAAATTATTTTTTAAATATTGCTTTTAATTTTAAAACGCAATTCTTATATTTTATGTGAAAATCAATAAAACCCACTTGCATAGGACAACAAAGCAGCAGCACCACCAACTTATCTCACTCCTCCTTTTCATGCAAAACTAAAATCCTTTCAGCTTACCTTCGATTTGCTGTCCAAAATCCATATTGAACATTTAGTTGTTTTTGTTTTTTTAGTCACCGCAGTAGTTGTTGTTATTTGTATAGTAGTAAAATTTATAAATTTGTTTTCTATATTAGTCTATTTCACATTTTATTTGCCCAAGAAATTTTTACGTTAAATTTTTGCGATGCAATTCTCTAATGAGCAAAAATCGATTTTTCTTCATTGACGTTTAATTGTTCTGCTAGCCACCGCACGATAAATACAAAGTTATTCACCAGTGTTGAAAAGAGCAAATAATAAATGATCAAAAGTGGAAAAATCATTTTCTACACAATGTTTTCGATGCCATGACATGAGGTGTCGCAAAATTTTGTCTAGATCACAAATCCCATGACATCACAAATGCCTTATGCTCCACGACAAATGCCAGGTTTCTCTTCGCATCTATATCATTTCACTAGTTTTTACATATCTGAATGTTAATGGAATTGAAACATATTTTTAACTGACATTCTACACTATAAACAAATTTTGCAAAGAATGAAGAGTGTTTGAAAGTCTTTGAGCTCACAGCTGGGGGCAGGATAAAAAAGATTTTTATTGTATTTATTTTGTTTACATAATTTTTTTTGTTTCTTTTTCATTTAATGGAATTAAGGGCGATATATACATATGCTGTTCAAATTTTTTTCCAAATTTTTTTTCTCTGCGCTGAAATTCGTTTGCTTGTAAATATTTCCATAAAAATTTATTCAATAGACAATCTTATTTTTAAGTAATTGCAATAAATTGTCTCGAAACCTGTATTGAATATAAATTAAAAAAAATAAAGTGCCCATTTCAGCCCTTGAAAGGACTTGGATCAAGCTTCTTATGATCAAATTGTGAAGTTTGTGTGTTCTTTAAAATACTTTAATGTTCTTACATAAGAACTTACCTTTTTAGTTTTATGATGACTATGAACGGCTAGGCTTTATCATCTCAAGAAGCTTCACATGTCATTCTTTACCCGCTGAGGCTTAATTTTGTCTAAAGTGAGGTGACGAGCGATCCAAAAAATAATTTCAGAACCAAAATTCCAGCAAACCAAAAGAAAACCAAAAGATACCGAGCGATATCAATTGAATATCAATATGTTAATAACTTCTATTATTAACGATTTTCGAGAAGATATCATAACGGTTTTGATAAATGATTGTTCCCGGCATAAAATTTTCTATTATTAATAATATGAAATATGAAAAATAAAATATCAATCCCTTAACTATACCGAGGTTGTATAAAAATCCAACATCGCAACAATCTCGAGGATAACTTATTTTAAGATATTGTTACGATATCAAGATTTGCGTATATATTCACTACACATATTTATTGAGTTATAATTATATATTTCACAATTTCATCAGTATTTTGATGTTAAAATTCAAAACTCTTTTCAAACTACTCTCTGCGCTAAATTAATTAATTTTTTTTTTCTAATGCTTTGTTATTATTATTATTTTTTATTTTTTTTTTTTTTTTTTTGTAAATATTTTGAAATGTTTTTAAAAATTTTACAATTTAGAATCGTTTTAAAATTATTTGAATTATTTTGACAATATTTGTGCTCAGATGAGAGTAACAAATTTTAAAATTGCTTTATAAAAGCTTTACAAGTCATTTGATCCATTTTTTTTTTTTTATTCTAGACGTTTAAGCTATTTTGTTCTCTCATTTGTGAAGCTTTAAAAATAGATTATATTAATCTATTTTAAAACACTTTTTGAGATTATGTTTGTTTCTAAATATTTTGTAATAATTTTAAGTATTTTTGACAAAACTTTTGCTCCGATGACACAAAAAAATTGTAAAATTGCTTTATCAAACATTCATGAGAAGTAACCATTTTTAAACTTCTCATTTATAAAGCCTTTAAAAGAGGTTTTTATTGTTATTACACTTGTATGAATAACGTTTGTCGATATTTTTCTCATAAAGCCTTTATAAAAGTTTCATAAATTTTTATGATAACAGCAGTTGATATTTAAAAAAATATATTGTAAAGTAATATTTTCTTATAGAACAGACTATGCAAAAATGTTTTTATGGATACAGTGATTGTGGAAGATATTATCAAGATTTTTACAAATTAGATTTTGTTCAATATCGCTAAATCTTAGTATCGAGAGTTATAGTTTACTAAGTTAGAGTTACTTAGTTTCAGAGTTAGAGTTTTTCAATTTCAAATATAACTTGAAAGAATAAATTGATAGCAAATAGAATATTAAAACGCCAAATAAAAATAGATTTTTAAAGTTTTTAATCAATTACCCATCAATTTGTAATGGTAGTTTTTCCAACCTTAAAAACTCAATTACTTCAGTTCATTACTTTGCACGCTCATTCACTTTTTCAAAATTATATCAATAAGTCAAAAATAAAATAATCAAAAAAAAAAAAATAATAAAAACTCTCCAATTTTTTTACCATTTGTTTTACACCGAGAGTCGTAAACAAGCGTTTAATGCAAAATGGAATCTTCTGACTTTTAAATTAAGTTATTTTTTATTCGTCTGAACTACGAATGTTAAATCGTCTTACTTTTGAATTAATTTCATTTGTATTTTGAGGTAATTGAAGCTAGATACTGGTATTATCATAGAATTGAGTAGTTAATAATGTTGAATATATGTGTGCCTTAAGCCCCGCTTTGACTTAAACAGAATTTAAATTGACAAAGTTGACAATTCACACTGAAACGATGCTGTCAATTTGAAATGTAAGTCCACAATGAAATAAAAGAAACCTTAGAACTTTTATTTTTATCACACCTTGAATTAAATTGCATTTTCATTTAAAATGTGTTATTTAGCAGAGTTAAGAAAGCATTTATAAACAATAAAAAATATTTATTTAAAAACCATCAATAAATTTATTTAACCACTTATAAGATAAAATAATAAAATTAATAAAAATGCACTTGAAACGAGACATAAATGTTAAAAGGGGCTCAATAAATCTATTGACATTGAAGCTCAATAAAACTTATTGAAAGAAATTAAGCTACAATAAAAAATACTTTAAGAATTAATAAATTTATTAAAAATATCATACTTGTGCTATATAATTATAATAAAACGTCATAATAATTAATTTAGATAAATAAAAATAAGGTGTCTCATCATTTAAGATAGTCCCAACTAAAGTGTTAAAAAAATAAATAGTTTATAATCTATGTTATAAACAAAAACGTGTTCAATATGCCAAATATTTTTAAAACTATAAAAGAACATAACGTTTTCATCATCATAACTATTTACATTTATATATTGGAAAAATCAATACTTATGTGCAATTGTGTTCACGGTTACAGGTAAAATGCAACAACCAATCAGGCATGAATTTTTTCAAAAGCATGAATGCATCTTTTTCAAATTGTTACATCATCATAAATAAAGAATGCTTTATAAAATCTCCCGATAATTGATAACACACTCCATGATGATCCATTAAAAATTTAATTTAATATTCCGATAAATGTTTAATTCAGAAATAACACCGAAAGTGCAGAGCTCGTATCTCACTATGAATCGAGTCTATCATTGCCCGATATTCTTCCTATACCATCGAAGACATACGATAAAAATCGTGCTCCCAAGCTACTGGGACAACCTACAGTTGTATACTTTCATGTGACAGTCCTGTCACTGGATTCAATCAATGAGGAATCCATGGTAGGTACACTATTGTATTGCTTCTAATCCTACATAATATTTAAAAAAAAATCTATTCACACAGACCTATGTTACTGATATATTCTTAGCACAAAGTTGGCGGGATCCAAGATTACGATTGCCTGAGAATATGAGTGAAGAGTATCGTATACTTGATGTAGACTGGCTACACAGCATTTGGCGACCGGATTGTTTTTTCAAAAATGCCAAAAAAGTAACTTTTCACGAAATGAGCATTCCAAATCATTATCTATGGTTATATCATGATAAAACCTTGCTCTACATGTCAAAGTAGGCATTGATCTCGACTAGATGTTATACATCTACAAATTTAATAAAATAGTTATTTTCTATATTTATTGTTTATAGATTAACACTAGTGCTATCCTGCGCCATGAAGTTCGAGTCATATCCACATGATACTCAAATATGTTCCATGATGATCGAGAGTTGTAAGTTTTTACTATAGCAAGAATGGAAAAATAAAATTTAAACATATTTTAAATATTATAGTATCCCACACGGTGCAAGATTTGGTGTTTATTTGGAATATGACAGATCCACTTGTTGTCAATAGTGAGATAGAGCTGCCACAGCTGGACATATCCAATAATTATACCACTGACTGCACCATTGAGTATTCCACAGGTGAGATGAAACTGTTTCATTTAAATTAACGGGATGAGCAATAACTTCCCCTTAAGTTAAATATAAAGTAAAATATGGGGTATTTGAGAAATTTTGAAAAATTGTATAGGTTTCACTTCAAAATCTTATAATTTAAAATCGTATCTAAAATCTAAAAAGTTTAAACTATCCAAAATAATTTAGTGTAGCGGTCATGGCCGGACGCTTTAAAGTGAGTGCCATTCATTGAGCCATACATTGAGTAATCATTCGATGCCAATTTTACGAGTCACGAGGTCCGAAGCTCAAATCCCAGCCAAAATTGAAAACTTTTTCAACTGAAATTAATTTTTCTGATCGGTCGTCACCTCTCTGCAGATAATGGCAAACCGCTGGGAGTAAATAATGCCATGACAAGCTTCTTGAGATCATTTATTTTAATCGTTCGGAGTCGACATAAAACTAGTAGGTCCGGTTTTTCGATAATTTATGTACAAATATTTAATAACACGCACAATACAATTTGATCATAAGAAGCTCTGTCAAATTTCTTTCAAGATCTTAAATCGTCAATTCGTTTGTTTTTTTTTTTAACTATTTACTTTATATTTTGAAGGTTTTTTGACAAAAATATAATGAGTTTCATGATGGCTTTTAATTGATTTTGAATGATATAACACATAATTACTTGTAATTAAAAGTAACCTTACATTCCTTAAATAATAAAAGGACTTTTTTTTGGTATTTGCAAAAAAAAAAATAGAAAAAAATTATTTTTAGCGGAAATAATATATCACTCAATAAGTTCGTACAATGACATATATGTATGTAGTTGACATATATGTAGTTGTTATTAGAAATAACAAATAAATTATGGACCAACAGGAAATAATTGGTGAAATGCCATAGCCCCAAGGGACATAATCTCATATTTATAATTTTGGATTTGGGATTATGGCCAGTTTCAAAAGGTCATAAAAACAAAAAAAAAAAAAGAAGGCATAGGTACTCTCAAAATTGTTAAATATCATAATAAAAAATAAAGACCTTTATTGATCTTAATGTATGTACTAATTTTTAAGTCAAATAAATATAAATACAAATACAAAAAAAAAATTATTACCTCCACTGTTATTGTTATCAAAGGTAAACTATTTTCTCACGGGATGAATTTAATTTAAGTGATAATTTAGTGAAAATATACGTTATTTCTTATGAAATACCACCCAAAAATGTATGAACATTTTTTGGTTATTATTCCATTTTTTTGTTGGGGCTTACTTCATTTGGGGGTTATTTCGTAGAACTATTTTTGCCTCAATGCGCTATATAATTGAGATTTTCTTTTTTGCGACCCATTTTTTTTTTTAATTAAAAAAAAATAAAATTACATTTAGTGGCATATTGAAATTTCCATACAGTTCATTCGGTGTGAAAATACTTATTTTAATTATTTCTTTTTAGGGAACTTTACCTGCCTTGCAATAGTTTTTAACCTGCGACGACGCCTAGGCTATCATCTTTTCCACACCTATATACCGTCTGCGTTAATTGTAGTCATGTCTTGGATATCATTTTGGATAAAGCCAGAAGCTATACCCGCACGTGTTACACTGGGAGTTACTTCACTACTTACACTGGCTACACAAAATACACAATCACAGCAATCACTGCCGCCAGTTTCCTATGTAAAGGCAATCGATGTTTGGATGTCATCATGTTCGGTTTTTGTATTCCTTTCATTGATGGAATTTGCTGTGGTTAACAACTATATGGGACCGGTGGCAACAAAAGCCATGAAAGGCTATTCCGATGAAAACATACACGACTTGGATGATCTTAAGGTTAGCTTAGCAAAATTTTAATGCATTTTTTAATTGTTTTTTTTTTATTTTTCAGGCTCATCAGGCGCATCATCGTGAATCAATTATTGAACCACAGTACGACACGTTTTGTCACGGACATGCTACGGCAATTTATATTGATAAATTTTCGCGATTTTTTTTTCCATTTTCATTTTTCATTTTAAATATTGTTTATTGGACAACGTTTCTGTAGTTGAGTTAAATTTTCTATGCATATTAGTTTGATTTCCTTTTATACATAAAAAAAAAGAAATTTTATGTCATAACATAAGACATTTGTTCTAAAAATGTATATATTATTTAAGATTTTTTATAAGTTATAACAAATAGTAATTTTAAATATAGGTTTTAAATGAGATTTTGCAGTTTTTTATGGAGTTATTTCAACTAATGCTGCAGCAATTTAGGAGTTTTAAAATTTTCACCGACTACACTCTTAGCGTAATTTGAACCTCATACAAAGAAATTGGTTAACCTGACATTTGGTTGGTGGGTAAAAGAGCGTTCAATGCGGATGACAGCTAATATTTTAAAAGCATGTTTGAAATGGTAAAAAACAAAAGTAAACCAAATTTGTACATTCAATATCAATTAATTTGCTTTTATAATCACATTTAAAAAAGTCTACATATTCGGTTCACATTCAGATAATGTAACTAAATTTAAAAAATAATTATAAAGTAATATATTTAGTTAGTTATAAAACAAATAAATACAAAATGGATAAACTCTAAATACATAATAATATAATAACTATTTATAAAACATTATTTTTTCAATATCAATATTTATTGCAGGCAAGCTTGAATTTTTTCTATCCATTCTTGTGCCAAGTTAGCATTCACTGCATAAAAGTTATACGTTCTACGGCAGGTTTTTAACTGAAATTAAGTGAAATGAGATTATTTACAAATATTTTAATTTTTGTATAATAGAAAAAATAAACCAACAAGACTTACATCGAAAAAACCTTTTTCATCGACACGTTTTGTGCCAATTTGTGTGGGTTGTGCAGATGTTACAGACTGAACTTCAGCTAAGTCTGCAATAAAAAACAAAACACAAAATTTCAATTTATGTAGCTTAAATCTTAACGATTGATTTTAAGTACCAATGAAACCCTTGCATGCAGAGTCTTCCACGGTATCATAATAGCGCAGTTGATGTTTTATTGAGTCTAGGACAAACCAGCGTTGTTTCCAGCCTTTTAGCAAAGCGCCCCGTTTATAGAGATGCCTATAAATTAATTATTGTTAATAATACATTTTTAATATTACACATAGTTTACGTGAAAATTATAGCCAAACTTACCCTTCATGTGTGCGATTCTCAGCAACGTTGCTGCTAAATTGATTGTAAAAATGATGACTTGATGTACGCGCTGTCGTCGCACTAGACGCTATGCTCGAAGTATCGCCACCCTGTGATATATTTACATTCGGTGGCACCACAACACCATCGACTGCTTTATACTTGGTACAATTCTTAAGCGATACTTCGGTGCATTTTTCATGATATGAATTACCACAATCCATGCAACGATAGCCCACCGGACCCCAGAGCAATTTTGTGCAATGATTACAATTGGTTGGAGTTGTATATGGATGTTTTTCGAAACGATGTGGATGAAAGAATTTGTCCTGATAGCCTGAGAGACGGCCTTTCATGATAATCTCTAATGTAGAGCGCTTATGTTGCAGTTTGCCATGTGACTGCAGCAAAATACTACTTAAGGATGACTTGCGCACGAGTTTTTCAGCTGGCGGTATTTCCAGTTTTCCCCAGACTGGTTGCCATTTTTGTGGCAAAAACCCACGTTCTGTTTCGGCTTGCTTCAAATCGCTTAAAAGACAAACAAAAGCATTCGGATCTGACTTTTCGATATTGTCATAGCCAGCGCTTATAACCAAACGTTTGCCTCGTAGTTCGGTCAAGTCGAGTTCATCATCGGCATTTGTTACCTCAAAATCATACGGTGGGCCTTGCGCCAACTCCTCGTTGGTATAATAATTCCAGAGATCAAGCGAAGCCAAGCTGCTCTGGGGACGTATAACAGTATTTTGCTGATGCGCCGAATACATAAAGTTGAAGAATATTTGCGATTTAGCATGCTGGCGTTCAATATACTCGAAGATAGAGTGTCCAATGCGATTAAAGTTCACCGTGCTTCTGCTACGCATATCAACGGGATAAACTCCGCTTTCATCGTCTGAACCGCCACCATTATTGGCTAAAAGAGCACGAAAATGCATTCATTAATTTGTAGTTTTTAGTGGTGTTAAGATGAGCAAAAAGATAAACTCGCAATAAAGTCCACATCCACCCCTATTTGAATTTTTGCATTTAACCTGGGGTCTATTGCACTAACCATTTTTTAAATTTTCACTTTTAAATTGAAAGACATCACTCAATTTTTCAGTAATGTATGTGCAACTAAGCCAAATAAAAAATATTTACAAAATCAGAAAAGTTATAAGGTGTTGATGCAATAGAACCCTGACTTTCATTTTTAGTAGTTAATTTTAACAAAAAGTAAATAATTGCCTTAATATACTTTTACAACACTAACTTTTGCTATTACCCAACATGTGTTTGGTGCTTAAAGAACCACGTTTGTCCTCTACCGAAGCGATACCCAAATCGAAACGTTCGACTTCGCAGTCAAAAAGAAATGTACGAAACCGACAAGATACCGTATGATAGGCCAGAAAACGTATGTAGAAGTCATTAAATTCGAATGCCATTGGAAACTGCTTTTGTATTTGATTGACGGCATCTAAAAACTGCAGAAATGTTGGAGCAAATGCTATATTTGAACTGGCATGGGCTGGCTTCAAATTACTACGATGTGCAAAACGATGACCAAAAGCAATCCATTCCTTTTCGATTAGAACGCGAAAACCTTCGATAGTACGATAATAAGGATCCAGACAGAGCTGAGCAATAGATGAGACCTGAGCAGATATATCCCAACCATCTTCTAATGACAACATGACACTGGATTCCTGTAGATCGATTAAATCAACAACAGCACCAGCAAGTTGCAACAATGAGCAGATCTGTTGAAGCCAATCTGATTGCTCAACGCTTTTGGCGAATGTCTGATCAACATCATTCGAGGTGGTCGAGGGCAAACAGGCCCGCATCAATTTTTTAAATGCTATACGGGAATGTCTGATGTCCGGATAGTCAACTGGAATAAATTCGGCACATAGATCGGCATTGACACTGGATTTTGTTTGAGATTTTTCACCTAGGAACAATAAATATTTCTAATTAGTTATAAGTTAATCGAAATGAGCCACAAACAGAAATTACTTACCTAACACATACAGGCGCATCTTGTGAAACGCCACTGCAGCAGCATTATTATTTTTAATGGTGCTGCCAGCCTTGGGCTTTAATGAATCTGACCAATTGCTTGATTTTGCATCGCTAGCTGAGAGTGTTGATTTATTTTTGCGACTTAAGTCGGGTGTCAAAGAATTTTCGGCGGTTCGACTTAAATAATGATGATCGTCCGAAGAGTTTAGTAACAGGGAATTCATGGAGAGATTCATGCCCGTAAGATTATATTGAGCTAGAGCTAATGAGAAATTTTTAGGCATTGTATCAATGAGAGCCATGAAATATTTATCCTGCTCATGATAGTTGGCCACATCATGAGACATGGTGTTGGAGCCCGTGGAGTTTTTCAGCATGCCTAGGGAAGATATTGATGTAGAATTTAAAAAATACCTAATTGAATAAGAAATCAAGGTATGGCGAAAGTGTGGTGGAATTTATTTTTTTGCAAATGAACAAAAGTTTCCTTTCGTGGTATCAAATAAATTTCGAAAAAAAATTCAATTTGTTGCAACATTTTTTAATGATTAATTTTGAATCGATAAAATACTTTTTTGATAATAAACGAGTTCAAAAATGAATCATGAATGATACTTTTTCATTCATACTTGAGCTTGCAACTGAACACAAACTATTTTTTTTTTTCATTCATTTGTTCGTGAATTATTTTTCAAATGAAATAGATACTATTTTGGGTTAAAAATTTAAGTTTTTGGGTGGTACTATATTTCGAAGAATAATTAAAAAAAATCTTCATTTGCGAGTGCTGGTAACGTATTTTTATATTTTTCTACCGGAGAAAGGATCGTTAAAAAAAATAATTTTGTGGGTTCACTGAGATGCTTTCTCTGCTCGGCACATACCTATCACGGATTTGCTATGCGGCAATGCACCGCGTATTAATAATGCGCCATTGCGATGCTTCCAAGTTGGCACTGGTATACGTTGATTTTTATAACAACGCCCGAGATGTATCAGTGCAGCATCGTGTATTGAAGACGGTGCCACAAATAATGCAGGATATGATCTACACATGGTGTAATTTGAGTTTGCTGTGGAAATACGGAATCCGTTGTGTTGATTATCAAATCCCAAACGCTGCCAATCTTTGACATAATTCCGCTCTCTTATGCGTTCCACATCTTTGGCCGTCAATAGTCTGGGTAGCGTCATCTCTGTATTGTTCACCTCAAATTCATCATCTTCTAGTTCATCGTCAAGGGAGTGTGTTTCCAAAGCATTGGAGTCGGAGATTTGATCGAAATCCAAGCCGGATGCCACCAGTTTTCGTTTTGTTTGTACTTTTTGTTTGAAGCCTGCCTTTTTGGCAGTGCGAAGCAAAGTCTTTTTAGCAAAGCCTTTGAGGGTGGAGTATTTTTCTTTGGTCTTTAGCGGTGCTGCTCCATGTATTATTGTACCAAATGATTGGAATGCAAAGTGATCGAATTCATCGATAGGATGTCGAGCTTTGCTCAGAATTTTACGAAATGTTTCAATGTTTTCGGGCGTTACTTCGGTGTCAAATGCAATTTTAATCAATTGAAATGTGCTTGACCGTAGCTGTAGTCCTTCGGGCAGCGTTTGATCTAAATGCGAGAGATACAGTACAGATATCTTTTTTTCTTTAAGCAGCGAGGATATGGGAAAACCACGTATGATGGTTTGCTCGCAAGCCAAAGGATCACAGGGTGTACCTAAAAAATTAAATGCAAGTAGAATCGAAATGAAATTTTTTTATTTTATTTTGCTTGTTCAAAATTTTACCCTTGAACAAAATTCGATAATTTGTTAAGAAAAGTGCTCCTTCAGCGGGTATTAAATTTTGTGTATCATCTTCTCGTCCGTCGGGCATAAGATAACAACGCAACGGCTCAGTTACAATTTCTTCACCTGGCAGCAGACAAGGTGTTTGAATTTTCGGTTTTTGTACATGCGGATGACGTTTTGATTCTAGAAATACCGATTCCAACGACTCAATGTGCATATGTACCACACCGGGTACCATATCGTGCAAGTTGCGTATGTGTTCTGATGTTACACCACCTTCGGTACATACACGATCGATAAAACGTGACACAATTTTACCAACTGCTCCACCGACTTCAATTGCATCGTTCTCTTCAAAACCTTCGTCAGAGTGTTCGCTTATGCTATGAGAGCCAATAATACTGTTTGGAGAGAAAAGAAATTAGTAGAGTAAAATTTGGTATAGCGGTCCTTAAAGACTCTGCAATTAAAATCTTATGGGAATTTTTCACTATCAAGTTTATGTTCTTGTTAATTTTACGAATTTTTGCTTTAATTTGGAGTATATTGACATTATGAATCAAATCAAATTTGTTATTTTAACAGTGCCACAGTTCAATGAAAACTACTATTGCTTTAAACATTATTCTTACCTATTTGAAACGCTCTGATTATCGTCCAAACGAAATGTTTGTTTAGGCTTATGACCTACGGCATTAACATCTGGCGGTATAAGCAATGATACCATGCGATTTGCATAATGTATTGCTTGACTATAGAGTGTTGATTCTTCTGATTGAGCAAATTCCTAGATGAAAATATACAAATTAGCAGGCTATATATTTGATAAAAGCGAAGTATTAAACTACCTTTTTGCGTTCCTCGTCAATTGTGGGACCCTTTCGCATTTGTTCCGCTGTTATTTCTAGTGCCGATGGTTCCTCCAATGGCACATCGTCTAATATACAATTTGATTCTTTATTATTTTCGAGTATGCGTCTGTGTTGCATATACAAGGCTTTAATTTGTGCTTGTACGTCCTGATAGAATGTCGATTCCCAAAATTGTAAATTTTTCCAAATAGGATGGTCCTGTATACATGTATAGGCAAATTGCATAATGCCAGTAGAAAGTTTACGACAAAATATTATTGACATTGGCAACAGAGCAGCAGCGACTGTGTATTCATCTACACCGGAAGAATTTTGCAGGGTTTTATTCATAAATCTAAAGAAACGAAGAAAGGCAATTTTTAAATATTTTCAAAATGGATATTACAACAGTTAAGAAATGCAAGGATAAGTCAAAGCATTCGTAAACTGCTTTGAATAATTATTTCATGAACTAACTTAATAATTAAATCGAACTGTTGATGATCCAGCATAGCTTTGTTGCCATGTACATAGCCAAACAATTCACGGCAGAGTATTAAACGAGCATCCCGATGTTTTAAGGTTCTCATAACAGCCGGCACAAGTTTTCGCGCATCAGCAATTTTATTTTCAAATATATAAGCGACACAAGTTTTTAAAACCTTAAATAAAACAATGCAAAGTTAGCTAAAAATGTATTGCAAAATATTTAACGTACTCACCTCTAATCTGCGTGCTGAGTTGAAAACGTTAGGTCGTACATCTAATACTTCAGGCAAACGTGGACCCATTGGAATGATACGATTTTGATTCTTAATTGCAGAAAACCGCTGTGATATGCAATTTTTGCGCATGCCATCATTTATGATTAGCTCAACTTTATCCGAATTAATGCGTGGAAATGAGGGCTGATGAATGCGATGGAAGGAACCTTCTGGTGGACGTAATACTTTTTGTGCGTAAATTTGTTGATTTGGTACTTCATTTTCATAAAGCGTCTTGCCCAATTCCTGAATGTGAGTATGAATCTAAAAAAAAAAAAAAAATTGATAACGATATTGGTTTCTTACGAGCGCAAAACGATTTAGATAAATTACTTACTAAGTTTTTATTTTTAATTTCAGATTTTATGATTTCATTCATTGAACTATACAGCTCATCCCAAGCATCTGATGGCCGCCAAGGTGGTCCTCGCTCATTAACAAAAGTTGTAAAGAACATGCTATCGAGGACACGAAAGAGAAATTCACTTTCAATTAAATCGCGAGCACCTAGAAATCCCGCCTTATGGAATGTTATAACTGGTCTGGGATGAATTCGAATAAGTGTCAGACAGGAACGATAACTAAAGTGAAGAAAAAGAAAAAAATTAATACAAGTTAATACTTTTAACAAGAGAAAAAAGAGAATTATTATCGGTTTTATTGTTTGTAAAAAAATTATTGTTAAAATGTCCCAACTCAATGCTACTATATTATGTCAAGCTTTCAAATGTTATATTATACTGGCTGAAATTCCCAGTGTTACTCGGGACTATATTTTAATTGATTTATTTTATATTATTTTTGCAAATACAATGTCTTCTATGGAAAAGTATTATATTTCCTGGTATTTATAAGGGAAAACGACATTTTCGTACATATTTCCACCCCAGCACCATTTATCGGGTTGCCAATAAGCTGATGTTTTTATTTAAATATTATTTGAGCTGTGAATTTGAGCCAAATCGGTCCATAAATAACTCATTTAATCAAAATACAGCCGGAGCACCACACGGATATATGGTGTGAATATAAGAAGGATAGCTTCAGTGGTTCAGCCGTGATGGTCAGACAAACATACACACCAATTTTTTATTTATTTATATTAAATACCAAAAACTCTGCCTTACAAAACCATTTTGCTTATATGGACAAACCCTGAATAAATGTACTTCAAATTTAAATAGAATGTTAAAAAAAATATTTCTTTTACTTTTTTTTTCAACCAAAACTGATGAATATTAAATCTTTATTAATAAAAATCATTTTCTGTTTGTTTGACTACGATACAAATCTTAACGGCTGAACGGATTTAACTCAAATTCGGCTCACATATTACTTGAATCCTAACATAGGTTATGGCATACTAAGTTTTGACCACGCCTCTTTCGCTCCTTTACAAGTAACACAAATCTGACTACTAGCGTATTTTTTTCATGCGAAAATGCTCAACTTATTAATTTTAAGGAAATCCTGTTATTTTGACACCAAAAACATTCGCATATTTTTAAAATTGCACAAACTTCTGGTACGTCTTTTTCTAATAACATCGTTTCCTTAGAATAACAAAAAAACTATCAGAAGTTCGTATTTTTTACTTGCGATGCAAATAACTCCGTTGTTTTTAAATATATTTCATTCAAATTTTTTTCGTTGATAACCTCAATTCAAGAACTTAATAAAAACAATTTAAAGGGTACCGTTATCTTAGCGGATATATATTTAATATTTCTTTCAAAAAATGTCCAAAATATTGACTTTTTACTCAAAAAATGACACAAAAGTTGTTTTTGTTGTTAAAATATTAAAAACTCAAAATTGCACTTTCGACTGCCTTTTACATGACATAGCGTTAATAGCAAAAATGCTTCCAATTTTACAAAAAAATTTATTAACTGTTTCTGGCATCAAAAAACATGACCCCCAGTGATTTTTTAAAGAAATTAATTTTTTTCAAAAGTTTTTTATTCTTTTTATAGAATAGTTAAGCTCAAAGAATTATTTATGTGAACAAATTTTACCAATATCTTATTCCGATCAAAAGTTATCGCGATAAATATATTTTTTTTTTTAGACACAAACCAAGCTGTTTTTCAAATGCTTATCTATTAATAAAAATCATTTTCTGTGAACATTAAAACTACTGGGAAACTGTAACGGGCAGTGGAAAATGACAGTGGTGTCAAACTATTAGTCTAAGAAAAGTTTTCAATACACCTATTATGTTCCCATATTGTTGCAGGGTGCAACAACGCGCGCCGGGAAAAGGCTAGTTATTAATAAAAAACTAAAGCAAAAAAAAATTGCCGGAGACAACAATTTTTTGCCCGGAACTAATGAACAAATTTATTAAGGAATTTGGGCATGCATGTATCCGATTATATATTTAGAAGTTCTTTTCAAAGATACTTTTAAGATAAATTTATGATGAATAAACTATTTTCACCATTAGAATTCGCTGCTTGGTAATCTTTAAAAGTTATCTAAAAAATGAATCAAATGAATTCACAATTGGAACCTTCCGAGATCGACTACCATACATAACAAAGTCAACAAATTGTTAAACTCAGGAAGATGTTTTCGAAAAGTTGGGTAAACAAAAATAATGGGGTTATTCTTTTGAAATTAATTTACGATGTTAATTATAAATAAATATAAATAAACTGGCCTTGAAAGGACTTTGACCGAACTTCTTATGATTATATAAGATTATATAATCTTATGATTATATATAATATGATTATAATTATATATTCCTTTGATCGAGAACTTTCGTATATTAATTATAAATAACGAAAAAAAAACGAATTGGAAATATCAGCCCTTGAAATGACGTTGACGTATTATTAAGTACATATTTCGTACACAAATGCTCGAGAACTGGACCTACTACTTATATGCTGACTCCGAACGGCTAATGTGCATGCTCTCAAGAAGCTTTGTATGGTAATTATTGTTCTCTCTGGTTTGTCATTGTCAACAGAGAGGTGAGAGAGGCCGTACAGAAATATTAATTTTAGTTGAAAAAAACTTTCTGTCAGTTGGGAACAAGCCTGGTGGTTTCGCATAGGCATCGAATGGTCCAAGCACTTTTAACGCACTCACGGCCACCACAAATAAATGATAATAAATTTCAAATGAATAGCAATAAAGGAAATAAAACTAAATATATTAAATGTTTGTGCAATGTGCATTGACCATTTCGGATAAAAACACTTTGAAAATTTTAATAAAAGAACTAGAGTTAAGTTTGAGTAACCAGTGCTAACCCGATTTTAGAATTTAACTAAAAAAAAAACGAGTGAGCCTTACAGTAGTCGCATATGATATGTAACATTTGACACCTCACCTTGGTAATAAAAAACAAACGAAATGGCCGTCTCAGCCCTTGAAACCGGTCAATACCGAGCTTCTTATGATCAATTGTGTTGTGATTTTTGCGAAAATTATCGAGATCTAGACCGACAAGCTTTATGCCAACTCCGAACGGCTTGTTCTCAAGAAGCTTTTCATGGCAGTTTTTACTCTCTGAGGTTTGCCATTGTCTACCTTGGTAATAGCCCCGGTTAAAAAAAAACATTTATAGTGATTAAAATCATCTGAAAAGTTTTAAAAACATTCCGCAGTTGTCCCTGTTACGCTGAGTTCAATTATTCTCAATTTTATTTTTTGGCTTTACCTTTCCAACTTTAAATTTTTCCTCACTTTTTTTCTGCCGGTAATCTCGCATATACTCTGATCTGGATTTACCCATCTCTGCAAATCACAAAATTATTATAATCAAATTAGATTTATATGTATATATTTAAAATATTAACCGTGTATGCAAAAAACAGCTGTTTGGTCTTGTTAACTTTTATTTTGGATGTTGGAAAAATTAAGGTTATTTATTATTTTTCTTTTACATGAAGGCTATACAGGTTTGTGTCTTAACTAAATAGTGGCATGCGCTGTAGTTAAATAAAATTGAAGGGAAATTGTGGCTTCGTTCAGTTTACTGTGATTTAAAACAGATATCAATGTGGTTTGTGTTTAAAACACATGTTTGTGTAGCAGCTATTCGAGCCTAAAAGGCTGCAATTAATTGTGTGATAAATTAAATTAAACTCCCCCGACTTCCTGTTACGGATATCAGTCGCATTTCACGACATGGCTCCCACATGCTGGAAACCGATCGGTAAGATATTACATACCAAAAACCTTTTTTGTTCCAGTGCATTGCTTTGTCTATATTAGGACTTGGCAGAATTGAGTCAAATATGACAATATATTATTTTCTTTTTTTTTATTTGTTTTGTTTCAGTGTGAAGTGGTGCATTTTTGTCGAGTTCTATTCTACATTGGGAAAATTTAGCTTTAATTTTTTAAACGATTTATTACAAGAAGAATAATTTATTATAAATTACCTAACATTATTTCTAAATTGCCAATTCTTAAGTTTAAAGTTGGGTTCTAATATTCTCATATTTTTCTCATCTCACTAAAGCAACGTCTTCATTGAAAGTTGTATTTGTTACTTTAAATTTCCAGGAACATTTAAAAATAAAATAATTTAATCTCCGAATTTGCAGTCGCTCATGCTGAACCTTTTGGAACTTATTTTTCTTTTTTTATGACTGCTGCTATTTTCTCATAGTTCTCAACTGAAGCAATATCTGGTATTTAAAAACTATGCTTAAGAAGGTGCTCGTAAGAATGTTTTATTTAAAACTTTATAGCAAAAATATGAATATTGTAAACAAAAGGAAGTCCTTTACAAATTGCAAATTTTTTTTTTACATGAGTGAGAAATTTTCTAAAGTTTTTCGAAACCAATCAAATTATCTGTGTATAAATGGGCCTTTTTGTCTTTAATCGCCTGATAATTATTTCCAGCTTTTTCTGCAATTTCTTATCTTAAAAAATAGCGGCTTTACAGTTTTAGGCCCAACTGGAACTTGAATAAATTTGCTAAAGTTAAATAAATAATACATGAACTGTAGAAAAAGTTTCCAGGTCGTTAAATTTTTTAAGAAATTTAGCAAACAGCTTGTCGAAAAGTTAATAATTCAATTTAATTTATTAATTTATAGAAAATTAACTCGTAATGTATACTTTATAAAAAAATATAATTTTGACTCAATTTCTGTCGAGTTTTTCAACATATTTTAGTTTTATATTTCCACGCATCTTGCAACGTGGTTCTGATTGTATACATATCAAATTTTATAAATCAAAGTTTTTTTTTTCATTCAATAACAACTAAGTAATTAATCACTGTTCACTTAAAAATAAAAATATACTTTTTGATTCTTTTTAATAACGCAATTATTTTGAATTTACAATTAAACAAATTTATTTAATTTTAAATAACTCACCCTTGCAGCAATTGAGCAAACAGACGCATAAATATTGCACGCAATTCCTTGTCAATGACAGCATCAGATTTTGGATAGTTTGTTGGTTTCTCCAAAGATGGAAATGCGAGATCGGCTTGTGATAAATTCGGAAATAAGATCATTGTTAAAAGTTCCTGTATGTTTTCCCAAAGTGGTGATGGCAGCACGGGTACCGGCGGTGATAGGGATTCGGGTATCGTAACAAGACCACCATCTAAATCCACGACTATCACATCTAAGAGCTCAGTGAGTTCAAACTGCAGTGAGCTGTGTATGCCCATTATAAAAGGTGTTGGCGTTGAGAGTACCTCCATGAGTGGTGCGGGCAAAATTGGAATGTACACATGTGTATATCTACGAAAATATGTTTGGTAATTTTTACTCATAGTGTTACAATTATGATTGAATTTTGAAGAAATAACTTTAAATTTTACCTAAATGGGTACATTAGAGCCACTAAAGCTTTGCAACTCTCAGTCAGGTGGGAATAACTCTTTGAGTGAAATAGTATTTTATTTTCCGTCATAACAGCGCAGAGTAAAATAAGTACATTCTTTATGCCTGTCGTGAGCAATCAGTTAGAATTTTTTTTTTCTAATTATTAAAATTTTCTTCATGCACTTGCCTAATTGTTTGAAAACAAAATAAACAGCTGTTCCAGTCACGGGTAGCGAAAGTGATTGTGGCGGTTGTAACGATTGTTTATCTCCAGCGCCAATTGAAAAGCGCACCTGTGGACCGCCGGCTGGTGGTACTTGTATACAGCCTAGAATGTTACCTATAAGCGTTTCCAAGGCGTAGGGTAAATTTTCTATATACACGGTATAGATTGTGCCTAAACAATTCTAGGGTTGATAGAGAAGAATAAGTTATATATAAAAATGCAGTAAAAATATAGACTAGGAACTTATTTAATTTACTTTAAAAGTTTCTGCGCAATCCAAACGCGAAATAAGCACCAGGCACTTGGGCGCATACATGACGCTGTGATGCGAGATGATAGAATTGTTGCTTTGCGGTGGCGAAACATTTGCGGCAAATTTTGAATTCGATACATTTTCATCCTCCTCGTCGACGACTTTGTTGAGAGTTATGGCTAGAGTTTCGTGGAAGCTTAGACAAGCACAGTAATGCTTATTGGCATCTATGTCAGTGAGCACAGAGGTAAAGAATTTCGGCTCCTGTTTCTCGAAGGACAAATTCCAGCCCAATGGTTGACAAAACTGTTGAAATTTAATTGAAAATTAGGCAAAATCAACTTTTATGATTAAGCACATGTGAATTTTACTAAAATATTTCTATGATTTGGAAAACTTAATTTTTGGAGATAGAATTGTAGACTTTATATCTTCAAACAGGAAAGCAACTGACCAAATATACACAAGTTATTTTTTTTATTTTTCAAATTGACCTACCCATTCAATGCCTTCAATGAACGGCGTTTCGGGCCAGTCCTTTTCCGGAAATCGTTGCACAATTTTGCCATATGACAGCTGGCTGTTAGCGCTCGTTCCTGCAAGTGGATAATACCATCAAATTGACTCAATCAAATTTACAAGTTATTTTTTATATTGTATATTTGTTGATCCATGTTTTAGGGTTCAATACAAATAAAAGTTATATATCATACATTCAAATTCAAGTGGAAAGATACAATATATATCAGAATAGATTTTTTCATTTTTCCACTTTAAATTAGGCAGCACACACACTCCATCATGTATACTTACGTTCTTTATCGTTATCATATCCGACAACTACAAAATAATCAGCGAGCCGGGACATGTCCGAAAAGTCTTTTCCTCATTTCTTTACTACTAGGCTCCGTGCTTTTGAACCTCTTTTCGGCTGTTTGCTTGATGTATGACGCTGCTTATTATGGCTCAAAATCTTATTGCCAAATCCGCATCAAAACAAGAAAATCAGCACACGTCACATAGAGCAAATGAAATTTTGTTATAATTTCTTAATTTATTCAGCGCTGTTTGGAATCAACAAACAGCCTTGATTTTGCTTCTTTTGATACGCATTATTTTCCGACTTCAACTCTTTGTCGATATTTTTTCATTAATTAAGTTGAAATGTTCCACTCTATCGAAGCAACCACACCCTGTAGATTGCGTTGAGTAGCGATCATCCACAAGCTAGAAACAACGCACACACACTTTTTTACTGCTGAATGTGTCGCGAATTCTGATCGGAATTCCACAATTGTTTAATTTCAAGTCGTCGCTCTCAATTTGTTATAAACAATCACGATATCATGCGTTGATTAACGAAAGAATATTTTTTCCAAACCTTCACTGGCAACACCCACGAAAAGTTTACGCCGAACACTTTTTCACAAGAAGAAAAACTACTAGAGATTTTCAGTTTGCGCACCTGTCAAAATAGTTTCGATTTGTTTTTTACTTTCGTTTATCTCATTTCTATTTTCAATCTTTCGCAATAATCTAACAACACTTTGAAGATGGTACGACAGGGTTGCTTTTTTTTATTTATGAGATATTGGCATATTCAACTATCGACTATTATGTCAGGGTAATATGAACGATCTGCGCATCTACGTCACGATAGACTTACGTTATGAGCTTACGATATGGCTCCCTGTCAACTCTTGTTCAGAATCATGGTATAATACATGGTATAATAATAGGTCTGTTTCCGTACGCACACTGTGTAACTTGTGGGACACTATTTTCTGTTTCCGTACTTTCTGTGCTTAAAATGGGAGAAGAAGAACAAGCATAAAATCGCTCTCTCGAGCACACAAAGTGCACAGAGAGTGCTAGAACTCGAGACTTCGAGTATAGTAAGAACAAGCATCAAGAAGAATAAGCATCAATAAGAAGAAGCAAATGTCAAATTCCATTTCATAATTGTTTATGTTCTGCGATAAATAAATGCACAAATTGTGTGCCTAAAAGGAAATTTAAGTACAATAAATAAATAATAATAAATAAAAATTAAGTAATTGTTCAGTTTTGCATTAAAAATGGCTTTTAATAATTTGAGTGAAAGTGTTTTAAATTTTGTGCTGCCGTCTGCAGTCAAAATCAGCTGTTTTGTGCTTGAAACTTACTAGAAGCTGTTTCCGTACTTTTGCAACTATTCTCATATTTCGTTTTTACTCTCTTGCACACATTTTACACAAATCTTACACAGTGTAAAGTACGGAAACAGACCTAATACAAGGTAGCATTGACAGTTGCTTGGGAAAACATCTCCTGTAAAAAAATGTACTCAAAAAAAGAGCGCTTACAATCCGCCATTGTTGTTTTCCCAAGCAACTGTCAATGCTACCTTGTATTATTATACCATGGTTCAGAATGTGAACATATATGAAACAATGGCAAAAGATTCAAGAAACAAACTTGGTGACGTCATGATCGTAAAAAATACTTTGTTCGTAGCTAGAAATGTGAAAATGGAAAGTAAACAACATAACGGAGCTGCGCAATGCGTAATCTATTTTTCTATTATTCTTGTATAGAATGTACAAATGACGTCAAACACAAACAAAATGTACGTTTTTTGAAATATATATAAATCAGATTTGCATAAAAAATAACATCCAAACTATTTCAACTCTCAAGAAAAAACCACACAATAAAAAGTAGTCTTGTTGTCAATTACTTTTCATGAGTTGCAAATAGACTTCTATTTATATACAATATATATAGAATACTATTTGTATAGAGAAAACCAAGCTCTTTTATAACTGGTTCATACTGCACGACATAATTTAATGTATGGAAACTACTGAATCCAATGACTTTTTCACAATCGCTTGGGGATGTTCTGAGCCTCATATACGCCAATTTTGCTTATTCACGAATAGACCTAGCGTTAAAAGTATTCTTCGTATTACTTCATATGGGAGGTAGGCTTGGTTTTCACCCGATTTTGTAGAATTTCATACTCATGTGCATATTAAATATCACAGCTCATATGCAAAATTTCAAGTTCATTTATTAATTTTTGTGAAATTGTAAGAGATTTTACCGTTTTGATAAAGTCACTTTCTATGTGAGATAGGCGTAGTTTTAATCCTTTTGGCTCATTTTCGAACTTGATCGTGATGATAGCTTAAGGCTGTATTCGTGATCACAGACAGTCAGACGGACATGGGTGGTCAGACGGAACATGGGCTAAATCGACTCGGGTGGTGTTACTGATCAAGAATATATATACTTTTCTATACATACCACGCCTGCTTATGGGCCTTACAAACGGAGTGGTAAAATTAATATACCCCTTTTACTTTTTTAAAACTTGGTGGTATAAAAAGGATAAATTTTCGGTTTTGTGCATATATTTATTTCCTTCATTTTTACAGCCCAGCCAAAATTAGTGCGTGTTGCGTTGCGTTTCCAAGCGCCTTGCAAATGTTCTATAAGTGCTACCCAAACTAAACGCTGCGTGAACTTCAGCAATCATTAGGGCACCCCAAACGATACAACATGTCGAATGGACATGTAGTTCGACAAAATAACGGCACTATTTTTTGTTGGTCTCAAACGGTCGCACATGTTGGATGGACTTCATTATTTTAAAGTTGCCAGCATGTAAACATCGAGCACTTTTGCAGTGCTCGATATATTTACAAATTTTATTTTTATGAATTCCTATTTTATTTTTTTTTAAAGTCACTGTGAGCCTTCTATACAGCTCAAAAATTCCTTCTAAAAATCTACTTTTATTACATTTGTCATTTTGCCGCTCGATGTTTCTCACTCAAAAACTTTTATCGAATGAGAAAATGCACTAAATGGATGGACACGCACACAAACGATCGCACATGTCGTACGCATGTCGGATGGACCCATGGTATAATAATACTAGGTAGCATTGACAGTTGCTTGGGAAAACATCTGCTGTCAAAAAATATACTCAACAAGAGAGCGCTTACAATCCGCCATTGAAAACACAAGCAATGTTGAGAACGTTGAAGTGAAAAAAAACAACAACCTCAGCAGCTGCAGATGCATTTTTACAAACAGCTGTTTTGACAGGAGATGTTTTCTTGTAGAAGAGAAAATAAGCAGTTGTCAATGCTACCTTGTATTATTATACCATGGGATGGACCGAGCAGTCAAACATTTTCGTATTTCATCGGACATGTCTATCCAACTTCATTTTTAGCACACGAACGATACTACATGTGCGACGACATGACAGGTCCATCCGACATGTAGCATCGTTTGGGGTGCCCTATTGCCTTATTTTTCTTTTAGTTCTCTTTGTCGCAGCCAACTTCATAACCGAAATTCGAATCGAGTTGCGTTAAGCTGGATTCATGATACAATTATACAGGTAGGTTTGACAACAGGCTATTTTCTCACGAGATCGTTCATGGATTGTCAAAATCAAATGAATGTTTGTTTTTTTTTTTTTTTTGTTTGCTTTGCTTTGATTTGTACGATTTTTGACAATTCATGTTCGACTGAAAACTGTCACACCTACCTGATTAATTATACCATGGCTGGATTCACTGATCACCTTCAGCATGTTTTTCAAGTTTTTTTATATGGAGTTTATGCGCTCTATTTTTTTCCACACTCAATGAGAGAGTAACAAAAACTTGCTGCATCTCTTGAACTTGATTAACTTTATTTTAATTTTCTTGCTGAATGTTTTTGAGCGGAACTGCCAGAATGAAGTTTGTCAAGTTGAAATAGGCATATTTTATTTTTCATGTCTTTATAATAAAGGAACAGTAAGTTGCGTATTTGGGTAGGCTTTATACAAAATGAAATTTAATGTAATCAATTTTGACAGTTAACAGAAGCAAGCTCACCAATTTAGGTTGGACTGTTACAAAATACAAAATAAATTATTTTAAGTTGATAAAGAATACAAAAAAAACTTATTTTGTATATTTATTTAAAACCTAGTATTCTAATAAAAATAAAACCTGAAGGTAATTTAAATTCTTGGCTCAAAAAATTTAATATATTGTCTTTCAAATATAGCTATTTCGCTTACCGTTGTTGAAAATACATTATAATGCTATTTTTGTTTTTTTTTTTTGTTTGTTAGGTAATTTTACATAAACATTTTCTTCATTTATTTTAGTGCTCCTCCTCGATAGCTTTGCGATGCTTGCGCAGTCTATGACCATTCCCTTCTTGTAATGATCAAGATAGATTTAGTACCAACTGAATGTACATATCGATGGCTTAATATAGAAAAGGCGTAACTCGATTTTTGTTAATTTACAGGAGAAGAAAAGAACTGAATTAAATCCGGAAAACTCTGCATATACATAAAAGCTTTTTTGATGCTGTTTTTATTTAAAATAGGTAACAACAAAAACAAAAAAGCACATCGATTTTTTTCATGAGGGTTATTGAGAGTGGTCTTCCAAAATATATCAAAAACGTTATTTCGAAAAAAAACGAGTTACGCCTTTTCTATATTAAGCCATCGATATATAACACGATCTTCATGTTGTCCTTATTTTTTAAGAAATAAATATTTATTCAACAGTTATAAAAAAAACCACGTTGATAAAACGAATTTGTTAAATAGGAACGTCAAAAAGTTTCATGAGAAAGCAGCTCCAGACATGAATATATTCATTACTACCGATAAATCATTGAGTTAGGAAGTCATCCAAAATGTCAACCAACCTTAATTTTAAAATTTTTTTATTGGATATGTAATAACTTCATACACACATTTACAAAAAAAAATATATATATCATCACAAAAGTGCATAGAAAGTAAAAAATACACAAGTTCTAATCTTCGTTCACACCTATCGCATAAGCTCGGAACATTTCATGATGCGAGCCTGTAAAAAAATAAAACACACATTAGAAGAGATAAGAAATATAGTTTGACAGACCTTTAACTGCTTCAATTGCTTACTATTACATTTGGTAATAGGTTTTGCTGGCCGATATGTTAAATTTCTACGATGAAATAAGATTAATTTGTGGTTATGAATTTGGGAAATTTATTTTATTAAAAGAATATACATACTTTTCTTCTTCAGATTGACTGTATCCAGCTTCCAATCGATCATGACATTTTCGATATGATTGTGGGCGAGTTTTATAACTGTCTAAATATTCTTTAGCTATTTCAATATCACGCTCCAATTTGCACACTATAAGAAATGTTGAAATCACCGTCAGAAAAAAAAAATCTAGTTAGCAAACCTTTTTCTTTCAGCATTTCTTCCGAGTTATTACAACAAAGTGCATTTCTGCAATTACAACATTTCATTTTATTATCATCACTATCATCTTGATTTTCAGCGAGTATTATACTGATCATTGATCCTGGTCTTAATTTTTCCGCAGCTAAAAATATTTTTTTATGCACGTACACAAGTTCTTTGAATATTAAAGTATTGATTCCGTTATGTAGTAGCTTATGGATTATACAATAGAATTTACTCTTGGGCATGGAACATTTACAGAAGTAGTAGCCACATTCTTCGATGAAAGAGTCGAGGATTGCGCGTATTTCCTTTTCCAAGTCTTTGCCAGCCTTCAAATTGTACGACATCTTGTCCACTCTTTTTTCGACAAATTTTTGATACATATCAGGGTCATCTCGGTCAATTAACTCTTTTCCATGGTATTTACCTGGTGAATCTTTTCTACCAGAATGAGGAGAAGGCCTACCACCGGCCCTGCCACCAACTATACCACTCGATTTATCACCAAATTGTGAACCACCTTCTGTATCAGAGAGACCAACTTTTGATTGAGTAGGTTTTCCCTTAGCTCCTCTTCCGCGAGTACCAGCCGCTCCACGTCCATCATCATCGGCTTGTGTACCATCCGGACTAATTGATGCTGCAGTAGGCATACCTAAGCCACTTCTCGGCGTAGCGCCATCTTCACCTGTAGCATCTTTTGGTCCAGCTTTACCGGATCTGCCAGCTACTCCCGGTTTATCACCAGCTTCACTTGGACTGCCACCTGCTTCCCCAGGCCTACCGCCAGTTTCTTCTGGTCTTCCTCCAGCTTCTCCTGATCTGCCACCAGCTTCTCCTGACCTGCCTCCAGTTTCTCCTGCTATACCACTAGCTTCTCCTGGCCTGCCACTTGGTTCTCCTGGTCTACCACCAGTTTCTCCGGGTCTACCACTTGCTTCTCCTGGTCTGCTACCAGCTTCTCCTGGCTTAGCACCAGCTTGACCTGTCTTAGCACCGGCTTCTCCTGGTTTACCACCAGCTTCTCCTGGCTTACCACCAGCTTCTCCTGGCTTACCACCAGCTTCTCCTGGCTTAGAACCAGCTTCTCCTGGCTTACCACCAGCTTCTCCTGACGTAGCACCAGCTTCTCCTGGCTTAGCACCAGCTTCTCCTGGCTTAGCACCAGCTTCTCCAGGCTTAGCACCAGCTTCTCCTGGCTTACCACCAGCTTCTCCTGGCCTAGCACCCGCTTCTCCTGGCTTAGCACCAGCTTCTCCTGGCTTAGCACCAGCTTCTCCTGGCTTAGCACCAGCTTCGCCTGGCTTAGCACCAGCTTCGCCTGGCTTAGCACCAGCTTCGCCTGGCTTAGCACCAGCTTCTCCTGGCTTAGAACCAGCTTCTCCAGGTTTAGCACCAGCTTCTCCTGGCTTACCACCAGCTTGACCTGTCTTAGCACCAGCTTCTCCTGATTTACCACCAGCTTCTCCTGGCTTAGCACCAGCTTCTCCTGGCTTAGAACCAGCTTCTCCAGGCTTAGCACCAGCTTCTCCTGGCTTACCACCAGCATCTCCTGACCTAGTACCAGCTTCTCCCGGCTTACCACCAGCTTCTCCTGGCTTACTGATTGTTTCCCCTGGCTTAGCACTAGCTTCTCCTGGCTTAGAATCAGCTTCTCCTGGCTTAGCACCAGCTTCTCCTGGCTTACCACCAGCTTGACCTGTCTTAGCACCAGTTTCTTCCGGCTTACCACCAGCTTCTCCTGGCTTAGCACCAGCTTCTCCTGGCCTAGAACCAGCTTCTCCTGGCTTAGAACCAGCTTCTCCTGTCTTAGCACCAGCTTCTCCTGGCTTACCACCAGCTTGACCTGTCTTAGCACCAGCTTCTCCTGGCTTAGAACCAGCTTCTCCTGACTTAGCACCAGCTTCTCCTGGCTTACCACCAGCTTCTCCTGGTTTAGCACCAGCTTCTCCTGGCTTAGCACCAGCTTCTCCTGGCTTAGAACCAACTTGGCCGGGCTTAGCACCAGCTTCTCCTGACCTAGCGCCACTTGTTCCCGACTTTATACCTGTGTCATCAGCAATACCAGCTATGGGCACAATACCTCTTTCTAACAGCTGATTACGCAGCGCTTCATTCTCCTTTCGTAAACGTTCATTCTTTTCCATTACTTCTTTCAACTGTCTGCGCAGATCGTCAATAAGGTTCTGATCATCTCGGGAACTCATAGCATTTACAGCACTAGCCAACTGTTGATTTTTTAACTGTACATCACTTATATCCTTCACTAGCTGTATGGATTGTTGCAAGTCTTTTTCAATTTCGGCTGCTTCTTTACCTTGTCTGACCATTTGCTGGTCCATTTTTCCCACTTTTTGGCTTATCTGGTTTAAGCTATCACCATGTTTTAACAAGTCTTGACTTAATCGTTTATTTTCGGCTCTAGTATCCAGTGTTTCTCCTCTTAATGCAGCGTTTTCCTGTGCCACTTTGTGGGCTTGTTGCTGTAACAGAGCCTTTTCAGCATCCAGTTGTCTTATAATATTCTGCAGTTTCTCCACTTCGCGGCAGCATTCATCTGGGGTCATTTGAGATACTCTTTTCATTTCTCTTACTTGTTCTGGTGGATAGCCAGCACCTGGTGGAAAGCCAGCACCTGGTGGATATCCCTTAAGACCACCTGGCCCCCCAGCTCCAATGTAACCACCATCTCCGATGCCATGTGGAGTAATGCCACGCTGGTTAATCTCTTTCATTATTTCATTAAGCGTTGCGCTGGTAAAAAAGGCCAAATCATCCATAAAATCGCCACATGTTTGCGTTTGAGTATCTTGAAGATTTTGTATTTCCAAAGAATTGCGACTTTTTAATTCATCAACAACAAACTGCGAAAAGTAGGATTACATTTTAGAAGTGTTTTAGAAAATAAAAGAGATAGAACAGCCTCGGTAATACTACTTTTTTGTGGTGAATGACTTAAGAATGATTTAGAATATGACAGAATAATTTATATTATTTTAATATCTAAAAAAACTAATTTGAGCGCTCATCTTACATGCATTACCTCAAACCTGAGAAATCCCATTTCGAGCTGCTAAAACATTAACAATCGGTCCAAGGTACGACCCAAATTTAAAAACACTAAATGTAATTGCTTCTCAAAAGGCCATATTGACAACAAACACTAAAAATACCGGTCTCACAATATCCCTCAAACTTAACTTTTTGTTAAAAAGCTCAGCGTTAAGGTGGACCAATTCCGTTGAATCTCCATTAAAACCCCATAAACACCAGTTTTTACATTAGAACTCTGATTAATCTTTAAAAACTCTCAAAAAGGCCTATAAAAGTGTTGCTTAAAACCATACTCCGCAATAAAAGAACGGAATTGGTCCATTTTTACTCAAAACCATAGCCATTAAATTTTGTGGCTAGCAATTAGAAGCTGGCCATGTGTTGCTTTTACAAAAATCCTTCACAAGTAAGAGCAGCAAAATACCACCTCTTTACAATAATTTAAATATATAACTAATATAATTAACCAAGACTGTCAAAATTCGAACTGATTCGATGCATCAAACAACTCAGCAATCGATTTGTAACTGAAAGACTCACATAATACACTTTATGTCTTACCATAATGAAAAAATCGAAAGCTATCAACTCAATATTGTTAAACAACAATCGTTTAGGTGGGCATATAAGTTTATTCAACATAAAATTTACAAATTCAACAACGTAGATATTTACAATAAATGATTTTGAAAATGGACACATTTGAAAGCTATTAACTTGACATGTTAGAATCATGGCCAGCTTCGGGTAATTGCTGGAGCAGACGATAGCCACAGTTCTTAAATGCTTTGGCTTTGTACTTTAAAGAATTAATGCAATAATTAAAATTACTGTCACTAAAATTAAGGAACTATATTATACAATGGACGCCCACTATAACGAAGTGTCGGTTAAACGAACAGTAAAATGTACATACAATTAATAAAGAAAAATGTTTTGTAATTTTTAATTTGCATTTAAATTTGGTGCTTTCATGCATCTATCGAATATTTAAATTTTATTTAAATCCATAATGAAATTTAATGAATTGAAGATTTAAAATTATAGGTTCGATTAACCAAATTTTCGATTTAATAAATTTTATACACAACTTGGACGTTATTTTTGACGTCCACTGCATTTTTCTTTTAATATATATCAATGATATTTGAATTTTGTAAAGTCAAACGACAAAATAGTCAATTATTTTGAACATGAAACTTTTTGCTAAAAAATGTCATCGATATAATGTTAGAAATCAACTTACCATCAGCTGTTTATATTGGCAATCATAATCACCCAGTGCCAAGTCACGTTTCAACAATTCATTGCGTAAGCAGCCAATCTCCATTTGAAGACAATCTGCCTTTTGAGCCTTGCAATGGGAGCGACAGAGGTCATCCTTAAGTTCTTGCATTTGGCACTAAAACAAACAATTAAATTAAAATAACGACATTGATGAAAACTATTATATTGCAATATTTGAAGATAAAAATGATATAGGTTTAATCGGCTTATATCGAAATCTTACCAAAAAAGATGCGATCAAACAACAATCTAAAATATTAATAAAACAAGAACTTTTATTTTTCGTTTATTGGGAGTAAAATGTATTAAAAAATTTTTTATAACACATGGTCCAATAAGTCCCGAGACTAACTACTAGGACTAACTATAATATTTCGATAGTTCCAACTTTAAACAATACTTGTAAAAATTTTATGACAATCTAATGTTTAGTTTAGAAGTTGCAGTGATTTAAGTGACGCTACTGTTGATATTTTCAAAATAATGGATTCAAAGCAAGAATGATAGAAAAATAGATAACGCATTGCGCAGCTCAGTGTTGTTTACTTTTCGTTTTGACATTTCAAGCTACGAACAAAGCATTTTTACGATCATGACGTCACGCTAGACCAAGTTTGTTTCTTGAATCTTTTGCCATTATTTCATATTTGTTCATATTCTGAACACGACTTGACGAAAGCCATTGACAGAAAGCCATCGTAAGCTCATATCGTAAGTCTATCGTGACGTAGATGCGCAGATCGTTGAAAATTATTTTTACGATCTGTGCAATCTATTTTTTTATCATTCTTGGATTCAAAGCAATTCCGTGTGTTGATTTATCACTGTTTTTTATGGTAAAAAATATCGTCCAATCAGACCAATGGCTTCGAAAGTGATATTCGGACTCTGCTCCGTCAAAAGAAACCATTTGCCGATGGTATACTGTTTTTTATGGTAAAAAATATCGTCCAATCAGACCAATGGCTTCGAAAGTGATATTCGGACTCTGCTCCGTCAAAAGAAACCATTTGCCGATGGTATGCTGAGTTTAAACTTGGTCGTACAGACACAAATGATACTGAACGTTTAGGATTCCCAAATGGGACAGTTGTTCCACAAAACATAAAAAATGGTATTGGCCGACCGAAAAGTAAAGGTGCGCGAGCTAGCTGAGGCTCTGAAGATATCGAAAGGCAGCGTGGGAACAATATTAGAGGAACATTTGTCGATGAGAAAGCTGCTTTCTAAATGAGTGCCGCGTTTTCTCACATCGCACCAAAAACAACGTGTCGATGATTCGGAGAGCTGTTTGGCACTGTTTACAAAGAATAAACATGAAGTTTTGCATCGGTAAGTGAAAATGGATGAAACATGGATACACCATTACACACCGGAATCAAAACGGTCGTCAGCTAAGTGGAGAACAACCGATGAAAGCAGACTAAAGCGACCAAAAACACAACAGTCGGCTAGAAAGGTTATGGCATCTGTATTTTGGGATGCACATGGAATTTTGTTCATCGACTATCTCGAAAAGGGAAAAACAATCAGTAGCGATTATCATACAGCGTTGTTGGAGCGTTTGAAGGATGAAATCGTGAAAAATCGGCCCCATTTGAAGAAGAAAAAAATTCATTTTCACCAAGACAGTGTCACAAATCGATAAACACTATGGCGAAAATCCACTTATTGGGCTTTGAATAGCTTCCTCCCCCCAGCGACTACTGGCTCTTTGCTGACCTCAAAAAAATGCTTGCCGGCAAGAGATTTGGCTCAAATTAAGAGGTCATGGCTGAAACTGAAGCGTATTTTGAGGTGAAGCACAAATCGTTCTACAAAACCGGTATTGAAAAGTTAGAAAAGCGGTGGAATGAATGTACTGCTCTTGAAGGAACCTATGTTGATGAATAAAGAAGAATATTTGCAAAAAAGTTTTTTTATTACTTAGTCTTGGGACTTATTGGACCATGTGTTACATGTGTAACGATGGTAACCAGGTTTAAAAATGTAAAAAACTTCAAATTAAAGTTTCATACATAAAAAATGTTAAATATTAATTAAAAAATTTTGGTGTAAATAATTTTTTAGTGTATTTATTCATCCTAACGAATTTTTCCATTATCTCTCTTTTCCTGTAAAAAACTTTTAAATTTTCACTTGAATACAGAGAGTGCCAAGTAGCAACATGCCTTAAGGTTAACATATCTTCCGAGATATGTCACTTTTTTAATTTTTTTTACTTGTATCGATATACTTGTGAGTGCATGGTGCACTCGGTGTACTCGCTATGATTTCCCGTTACTTTTACTTCAGTATCACTCTATGATTTGATATTTTATTTCATATCAAACTTTTCAAAACGCAACCATACTAACAAAGAGCTTTCAAGGCATGACGCTAGTGTTTAATTTGGTTACAAAATATTTTTGCTCGATGTCATGGCTACACTGAAATACACTGCACATTTCATAGTTTACACTATTACTATGAACTATAAAATAATATGAATATAATGTTTTGTGCAGCTATTTAATATCTACACAGCCGGAGGCAATTGACGTGACAATGAAAAACGTAACGTTGTCACATCATTTATTTTATATTAGCAAAAACTTATATTTTTCGTTAATTAGAGTCAAAAAGTATTTTAAAAAGTGGACCTAAATTCAAAATGAGGCAAGGTCTCAACATTTTGAAAGAATATAAAACTACATTTTTAATTTATATAGGATTTCAAACTTAAGACTTTCACTTTCGTAAGACTTTCACTTATGTTTTTTTACGGTTTTTCAAAGTTCCATTCAAAGTTTCATTGTGTGTGTAAGTTCCTTTTAAAATTTTTTTCAAAAGTTTCGAAATACTTTTGAATTAAAATGTTAAGACCAAAGCACCACAGCACCATGGCCAAATTATTATCATGGTATCCCTAACGATGACCATAAAATTATCAAAATATAATTTTCCCTATGAAAAGAGGAAAATCAAGAAATCATATTGCTCGTTCTATTTAGACCATGTGAAATTTTCTCGAGCTAAAATACCTATTCAGCAAGACTGCCTTAAAAAATAAGATTCATCGTCAGCCCTTAATTGTATGAGACATTTAGTGGTATTCTGAAACAGAGTTCATTTATATCGGCAAAATATAACAATTTAATTAAATGTCACTTATGGTATAAGTGAAACCGGACATTTTAACTTTATAAATTTGGGTTCGATTTTGATGACATCACAGTAATAAAAGACTTCTGATTACAAAAGTACAAATATCAAAGTTCCAATCCAATTGTCTTTTTATTTTCAACACAAATATCTATGCAGAACTTAATTCAACTTCAAATTCAGAGTAAAAAGACACTCGTCGCCAGTTTTAAAAATCCATCCAAGTAAGACGATGATCCAAAAACAATCTGCAGATTATTGTTTTTACTTATTTGAAAAAATATATATTTTAACTATATCATAAACTATTTGAATACCTGTGAATAAATGAGTAAAAAACTTCTAAGATATTGTACGTATCCAACTTTTTGGTATAATTGAAATTATTGTTATATTATAAAAATTTATTTTACAGCACTTAATGCTCTGTACACATTGAATGCGTCGAAGAAACCTTACTTATATCAACACAATTTTTGCTCTCATCATCTTCGATCTATAATTAGTTTCGAAAAATAAGAAAACGGAGGAAGAATATAAGAATATATTTTCTCATTCTTTGTGAGAGGCAAACTTTTGACGTACGAATTCCTTTGAAGTTATCTCTTTTACGTTTATGTTAAAAAACATTACAGTACAACATTAAGAAGAATTCGAACCTAAAAATACGGTCTAAAAAAATTCAGAAAACCTATTTATTACCAAAAGACAATCCAACCAAGTAGTAAATAAAAATACCTAATGGTAAATAAGTTAATTACTATGTAGATGACGGCAAATAAAGGAACTTGTACGTAGTTGACACCTAAGCTATAGGCATTGGGTGGTCATATTAAACCAATATTTGTATGCCTCTATTGCAAATCCTGAAGCTTTAGCACATTATTGCCCAAAAGAAAGAAACATATAATCTTCACTGAATTCTCATACATGTATGACGTCAAAGCAATGCGTCAGAACTCCCTAAAAATAATTTGAATCTGTATGTATTGGTGTGCACGCATATGAAAATGACTATATGGAAATGTAACATATAAACATAGGAAATAAAATTATATGAAATTTTTCAAGTCCAGGGGGACAAGTGCCCCTCCCTGCTCCCCCCTGTGGACGCCCTTGTTTAAATGTCTAAAAAATAACAACGAGGTAAGGTAAAGTAAGCATTTTTTATCATAAATACACTTGAAAAGAACAATACTAAATCATTTCCCCATGAAGAAAAATATAATTTTTTAACAAAAAAGTTCCAATTGAAGTTATGGCGTTTGTTTTACAAAATTAGGCCATAAATGTCAGAGCGTATTTTAATTAAATGAACGTGGTAATACCCACAAAAGTAACCATTTGACAATCCTCTTTAAAAAATTGCTAATTTTTCAATATATTAAAAGACGATGCATAAAAAGAACTGTGACAATTATTATTTTGGGTCTTACATACCTTTAGTAGTTCCTCGCAGTACTTAAGTTTCTGAATTTCGTCTTCGTAGTATTTTTGCATACGTTGCATTTCGCATTCCATATCGCAAATATACTTGGATTGATTATCCAAATTGGCAGACAAATTGTCCGACATGTTATCAGCTTCATGCGCTTTCTTTTGTAAGTCCCTGACTTTTTTCTCAAGATCCTTAAATGTTCTACACTTTTCACGCAACGAATTGCGTTCATCTATAATTTCCTTTATTTTTTCCGCATCTTGGTCCGAAGCGGCTTTATTGCTATGTGCATTCTGTTGGATTTTTAGTTTTTCATCTTCCAAATGACGCAACATAGTGACCTCTTTGCGCAGTGTATTGACATTATTCTGTAAATATTTAACATCGGTACTGTTTTCGGGTTCTACACGAATTACATCCATGGAGGCACGTTGCGAGAGTTTTTCAATTAGACGTTTCAGATACAAGCTTTCAGCTTGTGTCACCTCGTAGGCCTTGTTCATATCTTCAAATTTGTAATATAGTTGAAGAAGATCGTTCTCTTCACTTTTACTTATTTTGCCAGATGCTCCTAACTTTTGGATTTTATTAAAGAAATCTTTGCTGAGGTTATTGTCGAATTTTTGATCGAGGATATCTTTAATTTTTTGATTTTCCTCGGTGGATGTTTTCAGTCGTTCATTTGACACCTCCAGCTGTTTTTGTAGGCACTTTTTGTCGTTTAGAATTTCATCTAGTTTATGTAGATTTTGGTTTGCACACTGCAACAGACTATCGCCACCTTTAATTCCATATTTAGATAGATTCTATAATAGAAATGTTTGTTTAAAAAATGATGAATTATAAATAAATAATTATTAAACTAACATCTGCAATAAGACCGCCCGCAGTCGGGCCAACACCACTCGCACCACCACGACTACTAGCTCCTCCAAGACCTGCACCACTCGCTCCTCCAGGACGAAAAGAGCTACCGCCAGTACCACCTCCAGCACCACCACCAGTACCAGCGCCAGGACCAACGCTAGTACCACTACGAGTACCACCGCCAGCACCACCACCAGTACCACCACCAGTACCACCGCCAGTACCACCGCTAGGACCACCGCCAAGACCACTGCCAGGACCACCACCAGCACCACCTCTACTGCCACCACCAGGACCACCACCTGGTCCGCCACCAGGACCACCAAGAGGACTTCCACTGTGACCTCCACCAGTACCGCCGCTAGCACCACCACCGATTCCTCGGCTAGCACTGCCACGATCTACACCGGCACCTCGAACACCAGCACCACCTCCATCACGATCACGCGCTGCGCCAAGCCCAACACCACCTTCACCAGAATTAGGTCCTCCTTCGGCTCCAGCACCCTCTATCTGTAGAAAAACAAAATAGTGTATCAACCAAAATAAACATTATTTGAAATATTTTAATACAACTTCATTTCTTATTAGGTAATTTTTTCGAGTTTCACCCTTAAATTAAATGCAAACGCAAAGTAAATGCAAACTTTTTTCGAAATTATCTTTTTCGTGCCAAGCAGTAGCGGATACTATCGACAAGACAACCTATCAACACTCAACAAACCACAACTCTGAAGACCGATTTCTTCACAGAGTACTAAAGCTAGTAAGAGCATTAGACCTCTTTTTAGTACTCTCCTAGTCTTAATACTCCGTGAACAAATCTTAGTACCAATATCTCTTAGTTTTATTTCTTCACAAAGATTTTAGGCGCAAATACTTCGTTTTCAAATTCTGTTCCAACTGAAACTAATACTAATACAGATGTTATACTGATACTCGATGAAGAAATCAGCCGTAAGATTAAGATTAAAGTTGGATTCATTGAAAAACTCGAAAAATTCATTTTCCAATAATGTTGATTTTCTAGTGACAAGAAATATTGTGAGAAAAATTTACGAAAGTGGTGTAATGAGTTATGACAATAGAATGCCTTAAACTGAAATTGTAAAGGGTGATTTTTTAGTCTTTTGGTTTTGAAGTTATTGTTTTTTACAGTTCATAAGACTTACGCCCGAACAACTTTAGCAAATTATTGAAATTTAACATCAAAATTCGGGCTGTGTAAAATATGTGTTTGGTAAGTTGCGTCCATTTCTTATACGAGACCATGGTGTAATTAACAAGGTGATAGTGAATTTTCAACCTCTCTCACAAAAATGAACTCTCGATCTGTCAAAACAGCTGATTGCATATTTTAAGCAAAACATAGTTTGTGAAATTTGTGCTTATTGTGAAAGTATAATTTGATTGATTATAAACGTGCAAAAAACATGGATAAGAATAAACAATGGCTCGCCTTGTAAATAAAGCAAAGCTATTAGCCAATAAGAAACCAACAAATATTAAACTTAACCTCAAATTGAATTGAATTGATAAAGAGCTGGCTTCTTGAAGCATTATGTACCACCTCGTACGGATTGTGATACAGCTTTCGTAGATTTCCTCGAAGATTTTAATAGGATAAACTTATTGCTGCTATTGTTATTGTGGAACTACATGGCCAGATCATCCATACTTGCAGCCAATTACAGTGTGTTTCCATATTCGGCTCTAGTTTTTCACATTTTTTTCAATGATTTTTATGAAAATCCAACAAAACTACATATAATTGCAGTTTATTACGTATTAGCTAGAACTACCACAAGCAAGCAAACAAATAATGATTTGACACTTACCAACAGGACCTCTCTTTATGTCACAATTTTTTGACAGATTCAGCAAAATTGAGTGTGTGGTGAAAAATTCACTACCACCTGGTTAATTACATCATGTACGAGACCAAAACCGACCTACGGTTGTAAGCGCCACATAAGTAAGTAAGTAAGTAAGTAAGTTGCATCCATTTTATAGTTGTCATAATCGACCCACCGAGCAGGCTATTCAAGCCATTGTGACCAACAATTTTACTCAATTGGACATCAATCCACCAACCCGTATACATAGAGTGCATACCGAGGAGAATATAGCTCATGTAACTGCCAGTGTTAATGAAGATCATGATATGTCGATCCGTCGCCAATCGCAGCATCGCGATGCATCGGTCCAAGGATCTTGGTCATCTGGTGCAAGAATTGAAGCCTGGCGACTTGCCAGAGCGCCGAATTTTCGGTGATTGGCAAAAAAAAAAAGCTGGATGAAGATCCACTTTTTTATCGAACATTGTCTTCAACGACGAGGCTCACTTCTAGATCAATGGGTACGTGAACAAGCAGAATAGCCGAATTTGGTCCGAAGAACAGACAGTAAGTAGTTCAAGAGCTGCCAATGCACCCCGAAATATTCACTATTTGGTGCGGTTATGGGCCGACGGAATCATTGAACCGTTCTTTTACAGAGGTGATGATGGCCGCAACGTTATGGTCAATGGAGCAAGGTATTGTTTGATGATTAAACTCTTTTTTTTTGCCCAAAATGGAAAAATTGGACTTGGTTGACAAGTGGTTTCAACAGGATGGTGTTGAAATTAGCGATATTAAGAGGCGAGTTTGGGAAGTAATTTATCTCTCGTTTTGGCGCAGTCCATTGGACGCCAAGATCGTGTGATATGACCACACTAGACCATTTTTGTGGAGGTACACAAGTCTTTCGTCTTGTGGGACAAGCCACCCACGATTGCTGCCTTGGAAGACAACAACATTAAAAGTTTCATTGGTGTGATAACGGCCGAGATGTTGGAATCGTAGCCGCGGGCAACATTTGCATAAAATAATCTTTAAAAAAATTAATGGCAGGCATTGATTTATCGATTCAAATAAATATTTTGTTCACTTTTGCAAATTTTCTGTGTTTTCTTTAACTATCAGAAGCCAAACGCTTTAAAAATCACCCTTTACTTATTTTAATTCATCTATTATTTTCTATGAATCAAGCTCCTGTAAAGAATTGCCTAAAATCGTAGGAAAATTGTAGCATTTCATATAAAAATTATATTTTTTTAGATCCCATAAAACTTTTGAAATTTAATAAAAAAGAAATTTCACCTTAAAATCAAATTTTTTGGAAGTTGATTATTTTATTTATCGTTTTTTTTTTTAATTATTAAATATTGCGATTTAATTCTCAATGTGGCGCCCGTGGCGTAGGAGACCCGGGTTCGAACCCCAGCAGCGACAGAAAATTATTTGAATTAAAATAATTTTTCTGTACGGCCGCCACCTCTCTGCAGACAATGGCAAACCTCAGAGAGTAATCAAATGCCATGTAAAGCTTCTTAAGAACAAGAATATTCCGTTCATCGCCGTTCGGAGTCGGCGTTAAACATGTAGGTCCGGTTCTCGGTCAATTGTGTACAAACTTAATAACACGCACAACACAATCGATCATAAAAAGCTAGGTCAAAGTCCTTTCAAGGGCTGAAATGGCCAGTTATTTATTTTTTTTTTTTTTAATTCTCAAAAGCGAGGGAAATTTCTTTGAAATTTCTTTGGACCTGTGGTTCTTAATTTTACCTTAAGATCACCTTTAACCTTTGAAAATATTTTTGCAAAATTTGTTTGCTTACTACTTATGAGCTAAATAGTTTTGGAAACATAATCTGAAAATTTCTAGTAAATCCACCGAGTAGTAGGAATAGAATGTCGTTTTTGTTATTTCTCAAAATTTTGTTTTTTTTTCAAATAGATATGCAGTAGGAACTTTTTGGAAATTAACGTCTTCGGTCACTTCCCAACTGATTTCTCGAAAACCAATCATCCGATATGGATGAAATTTTTTACGTGGTAGTCAACATCTAAAAGCATCGAAAAAACTTATCAAACCAACCTTAGTTTAAATTTATTATTTCGAAACCACTAACCATAACTTTAAATGCGTTTATATCGAAACTTTATTTTTTGCTATTGGTTGTAATAAAAACTTATCGGAAAAATGATCAGATTTGAATAATTTTTTAACTACATATTAAAAATACCAGTCATTCTTGTCGGTACTAGAATCATGAGGATAGCTCCAAAAACAACGGAGCTGAACCTATCTTAAATCCTAAAAAATACCTTTTTTTTAATTTTATTTTTTCATCCGTTATTTTTTTAGCGATAACGGGATTAATTCTTAACATATTTCCATTTAACTTTTTATTTTCAGATAATGCACAAACATTTTTCATTACAATCAGCGGCATACCTACTGTTTTCTAGAGTCTACTCTGACATGACATACAACAACAACGACGACGATAATTTTTTAACTAAGTTTGATATTTTATCTGTTCAATTAAAAAAAAAAACCGTTCGTCGATATCTTTTTTAATTTTTGTGTAATTTAATTTTTAGCCGGGCATTAAATTTTGGGCCGCCAGGTAAAGGGTGCCCTTAATGTGGCGATTCAGCAATCTGAATATGGCATACGCCTTAGCCATATAAATCAATTTTTTATAATTTTAAAAAGAACCATTTCACTCAAATTCTACTTGTTTGCAGCTTCCATTTTTATCATTTTATCTGGTTTTAGCTGTTATATTATATTATATAAATTATCTTTTTATTTTTATTTGCTTTGTACGGAAACGATGAATGCGGACTAAAAATTGGATAACTTTCAAGTCTTACTAAAAATTACTAGAACGGAAACAGACCGAATATATTGAAAATGCTTGCATTTTTAGAATGTGATCTGTACTGTAAACTGAAATATTTACTTCCAAAATATGAGATTTGTCCCTTAAAGCAAATATCGATGGCTTAATATAGAAAAGGCGTACTCATTTTTGTTCAAAATAAATTTTTTAACATATTTACCCATTGTTGGCGTAACTGCGCTAAAAAAGTTACGCCTTTTCTATATTACGCCATCGATATTGATCTGCTCATATTTTGAATTGGAATTACTTTGTGAACTTTTTATTTCAAGCAAATTAAATATGAAGGTGATATTTGTGGGGAAGTGGAAGGAATATTAATACCTATAATACACAGTATGAAATATATCTGAACTATATCGTAGTCTCGGTTTGAGAGATTAAATGAGACGCCTTCTGATTGTATTATGCCTTCCATTCTAGATGTTACGAGTATTGCATCACATCTAAATCCGCATCCGAACTATTCATAATGATACTGATCGAAATTATAAGCACTATCCTTTAAAAAGTCTAAGTAACAAGCAAGTGACTACTGCCATGAAACCATGTAACAGTTACTACAGTCAGCCATCGAAAGTACCAGCAGGAGATAACGGCTTACCTGGAACAATGTCAATTTAACATGAGACGACATGCTTCGAAGGTGTTTTGAAAGCATATGCCCGTCCAATGCCTTGTACTCTCTACTAGTATTATATAAGTAAATTAAATATTCAAGACTTACCGGAGTGTTGCATGTAACAAGATCAGATAAAAACTTCGATTGTTTCACTTCATCCATGGCCCATGACCGATCGTCGATAGTCGAATCGTAACTTTTCAGTTTGACGCATGCCCTACGACATTCAAACTCCAAGGTTTGGTTCATGAATGGCACATGAAAAAAATCTTTTTGTGTTGAAAAGGCCATTTTTTATTATATTTTGTGATTTTTTCCTGCTTTATTTGATTGTGACCGATAAAAACTTGAAATTTTTTTTGTTGCAATGAGTTTTGAACGAAATTCTGAATGAAAAATGCCTTTGCTTTAGTTTCCCTAATTTTTAAGGAATATTTTTCTTTATTAATTTTGAAAATGTTGCTCTGATTTGAAAAAAAAAAATAATTTTTTTTTGTATTTAAAAGAAAAAACTAAGTTGAACATTTTGTTTTAAAATTCGTATGTCTATTAACAAAGTGATTTTAATCTATAGCGGAGTAAGTAAAATCAAAGTTCTCGCCTATAAAGTATGTAACGAGAATCCTTTACATACTTTAAACTATGCATTTTAACATATACCCGGGAAAGTTAAGTGTATTAGCAATTTTTTACACAACTAACTTTCGAATTTTAGGTGTCTAATTACTGTTTTGATTAAATGTTTTCATATTTTCATATAACCTAATGCTGCAGTGAATAAGGTTTGATAATTATTCTTATTTATGTTTGGCGAACTAAAAACTTTGAACTTTTTCCACTAGTTATAAATTACAATTAAAAACAAAACGCTTAATCTAATCCTTGAGCTCTTTTTATCGCAAGTGCTTCATCCGACGCTTTCATATTCGCAAAACCACAGGGTTGCATAGTCATGCTTGCTGTACCTGAACTAATAGTGCGTAATATGCTGGAATAGCCCGACAATTCTGCTAAAGGTGCTTTAATTAATATCAGCTAAATTGAAAAAAAAAATTAATTTCTCAATTAAATAGTGAATATTTTTCGAACCAATACCTTATTCTTAGCGCCCTTTGGAAGCACATCATCTATAAGCGCACGTCTACGAGACAAGTCCGCCAGCACGGTAGAAACTCGTTCGGAGGGTAAAACTATTTGTAAAGACATAATTGGCTCCAATATGCGAGTGCCGGAGCTCGAGAGATTCTGTTAAAGAAACAAGCATTTGAGTTTGTACCTTCATAAAGTTAGCTCCGATATTTTGATTTATTATTAAAATTCTATGTGTTGCCATGTGCCTGATGTTTGCTTTCATGTGGCGCATTGGAAAAAAATCATATTTTTATTTGGAAAATCATATTTTTATTTGGAATGATTTTTTATTTTTAAGCTAGCTCCATCATATTTTTATCAGAAAGTCTAATGTTGTGGAGTGATGTGATCAAGTTTTTTGCGATAGAAAAAAATTTAACATTTATTTTTTTTTTTTTTTGACAAAAATAAAATTTACAATACTTCAAAAATTTAGGAGATATATGCATAAAAAAATATTGCGCGTGTTATGACACGGAAATTCTTTTTGCCGGAAAGGAGCAGGGTTGTTATTTTGAAATAAATTTATTTTTGATTTTTAAGATTTTATTTTTGTCGCAACTAGATTACACCACAATTTTAAAAAAGAATAAATGGTGTAGCGTATTAAAAAAATGTCTTCTCATAAAATTAGTAACTTTGAACTTTTATTCTTTTATGATAATTTAAAGCACAACTCGAGCATATCAAGGTACAAGATTAAAACTAACTTTTTATTAAAATAGCACCTCATTAAAATCATAAAGTCATTCGAATATTATTTTTTTTTCGAATGCCGTACATATAGCACACATGAAGCACCACATATTTATATAATAAATAAAAAATTCACCTTTTGAATACATTGCGCCGCAGCTGACATGATAAAAGAATCTGCTGTACCACGTCCAATGGTCACCCTATGTAGCTTAACTTGCGTTTCAATTACTTGACCGCTTACACGTGGACCGCGTTCCAAGGCTGAGAGTGCTCCTTTTTTTATCACTTTCAAAGTTCTTGGACGAAGCGAGTTCAAATTCGTAACATTTTCCGCTGATTTATCTAAACTATTGAAGATTTTTCATAGAAACACGTAACACAAAGAACACATAAAAACTAAGTTGATTATATCATCTTATCATACCTGAATAACTCTTTTTGGTCATTAAGTAATTCCATGGTTATTGATACATTTTGCTTACTACCAGCTATTTCTTTTTCAGTGCTGAAAGTAAATATTGCAGGTGCTTCGATAGCTTCCTTGTAGGCAATTTGAAGCGGTCCCAATTCTACATCAATTTTATACTCCGTTAGAATGCGTGATTTTATTATATCCATATGAAGTTCTCCCATGCCTAAAATTATTAAATAGCTGAAATATAAAAATTTAGAAAATATAACAGAGAATGTAGCAAAACCTCCTAGCACGGTTTGCCCCGTTGTATCATCATAAGTAACACGCAAACTAGGATCTTCTCGTTGCAGCTGTCTTAATGCCAAATCCATCGCATTTTGTGACGAAAGACTAGGTGGCTCAATTGAACAAAAATATACCGCATCGGGAATTTGAGGATCAATAGCAAATATTTCATTAACTAAATCAGTTTTTGTATCATCATCACCATCATCTACGGATTCAGGGGTTTTAAAAAGAGCAGTGCCGTCTTTACTAATCAATTTTTGTAGACGCTTTTGTGCTTGTTTCAAAGAAGTTATGCTAGCTGTTAGCAAATCACCAGTTACAGTGTGCTAAAAATGCAAAGAAGAGTTAGTAAAGCATACATTATCAGTAATTGTAGGTACCTTCAAGCCACCGCATATGGCAACACCACCTTCATTGACCTCATTTATTTCTCTATACTCATCCGCAAGTGGTTCATATAACTTATTAACCAATTCTGCGGAACCTTTTGTTCCAGTTATTCGCATTCCCTTGCGCAGACAACCACGAAAAACACGCACCAACGTTAAGGCACCGCGCTGCTTGTCGTGCACAATTTTAAACACTTTGCCAACGAAATCATTTCTGAAATTTAATGGTTTTACTTTATTCCAATCGCGTTTAAAATTTCGATACACAAATTAATGTTTTTACTTATCTTTAAAAATTTAAATTAAAAATTAAGCAAAAATCTTTTTGTTGGTCTATTAAAAATGAAGAGTTTTTTATGTCGTTATTTGTTACTGTCTCTAATGTTGAAGTATTTAAGTCCAGAGAGCCTGAGGTTAATTGATATAGACTTTTTTATTAAATACTCACTCAAAACAGCGGTAGTGTTGATTGCGTTCATGTGGTGCTGGCAAATAGCTCACCACTGAATCAATCAGTGTTTGAATGCCCACATTTTTATAGGCAGAGCCGAGTAACACAGGTACCGCTTTTTGTTGGCATGTAGCGCGTCGGATTGCCGCATAGATTAAACTATTTGAGACACTGTCAAAACTTTCTGTACTTATGACAACGTCTGCCAATTCATCATCCATGCCTGAGAGTTTATCAATTAACTCATTGCGTTTTTCTTTTAAACTCTGTAACACTGCATCATCATCTGTTAATGAAAGTTTCCGGTATTCGCGTCCTAAACTCTCTGCGTTCCAAACACAACGTTTGAGTGCAACAATATCGAGAATGCCTTTAAGAAAGTCAGGTGTACTTGAATGTAACTAAAATAAAATCAAAATATATCTCATACGCACTTAAAATGCCTTTTTCATTTTTTTCTGGCAGCTGTAAGCAAAGTGGTTTAGCTTCCAACTTCTCTGTTAAGTCCATCAAACACTTGACGAAATCAGCATCGGGACGATCCATTTTATTTACAAATATTAATTTGGGCAAATTATGTTTTTCCGACTGCGCCCAAACGGTGACAGTTTGAGCTTCAACACCAGCTGTTGCATCAAGTACGACAACAACACCATCGACGGCATACAACGACTGCTCCACTTCCATGGTGAAGTCAATGTGGCCCGGTGTGTCAATTAGGTTTATTCTATAAAAGATGTCTTAAAAATTTGTTACGCTTAAACAATTAAACATCGTTTTTATATCGCATTACCTATGATCACGCCATGGAAAAGTTACCGCTGAGCTGCATATCGTTATGCCTCTTTCGCGCTCTTGTGCTAAATAGTCGGTCACTGTATTGCCTCGATGCACCTCGCCCAATGACCGCGTTTTACCCGCATAGAAGAGCATGCGTTCCGTTGTTGTCGTTTTACCTTTACCATGTATCATAATCTTTTAAGTAATGAAAAATATTTTTTTTTTCGTTACTTACCGGCATCAATGTGTGCTAAAATTCCAATGTTGCGAATATCATGGCTTGAGTAAAATCGCTTTAAACTACTTCCTGTTGATATTTTCAATCGAAGCAGCACACTTCTCATCAATGACATTTTTATAAAATAAACAAAATATGAAAATAAACTTAAATTTATTTACGTTCACTGAAGCAAAATTTTTCGAAAAAATATCTGTGTTTAATTGTCACACAAATAGCTGACGGACAGCTGTTAATGAGAAATGTCAACTTCACAAAATATTAATCGCAGCCCCATGGTTATAATAATACAAGGTAGCATTGACAGTTGCTTGGGAAATCATATACTGTCAAAAAATATACTCAAAAAGAGAGCGCTCACAATCCGCCATTGAAAACACAAGCAATGTTGAAAACGTTGAAGTGAAAAAAACAACAACCACAGCAGCTGCTGATGTATTTCCACAAAAAGCTGTTTTTGACAATTTATGTTTTCCTGTTGAAGAGAAAATAAGCAGTTGTCAATGCTACCATGTATTATTATACCATGTCGCAGCCCCAAAATGATACATGATACAATAAATACAGGTAGATTCGCTAGATGATAGCGTACTGCCGCGAATGTCAACACGAAGTTGACAACGCATATAAAATCTCAAAGCTATAAAAAAGTGCATAGAAATTAAATGTAAGCAACCAACTGTTTTTATATGGATTTTGACAGTTACGGCAGTATTAAAAGAGAGCACAGTCAGGTCTGCATCTACCTCTATTTATTGTATCATGCGTACCGGTAAAAGGATTTAATACTTTGGAATTCACCCTTAATGCATTCAAAAGCTGCATCAACAAGATAGCAATCTTATGCTTCTATTGAGTTAATGAATTACAGATGAACAATTCATCATTCTTTAAAGATAAAAGAATGCACACCCAAGGCTCTGTAAGGAATTGGACTTATGGAAATCAATATGTTTCTTATAGGCTTCAAAAATATGATGAATGCATTCAGTATCATCATTCTTTTCAACTCTGAAACACTGGCAATTGTTTTTTAAGGCTGGTAACACTATTATAGGCTTGGAAGTTAATTTTTAGCGATCTGTAAAGTAGTTTCTTTCTTATTGCTTTCTAAACATGGTGTAATAATAATAAGGTGTAAGTGAATTTGACACTTCTCTCTCAAAATGATAAATTTTTTCGCCCCGCTCCTGTCAAAAACAGCTGATGGCGAATTGGAATGAAAATAAACCAACTAACGTGAAGTCGGTCGAAGCTCAATGCCATGTCCACTTCTTTTGATGGCTATTATCAGTTGAGGTATTGAACATTCTTTCATGGCATTCGATAATTTCTTGAAGCAGTCGATGTGAATGCAAGACAATTTGCATGCTGGCCAAAACTTCATGTCGGTGGCACCTTCCAGCGCACGTTTTTGATAAAATGACAAAACCATTCAATGGCGAACTTGGCAAATGGGCGAAGACAACTGCAATAACTTTTTGTCAACACAACACGACACAATTAATTGAATTAAATATTTATTTAAACTTTATTCGCACAATAACCTATAAAAACTATAACACATCATCATCTAGCAACTCAAACAAATAACACAATTTGGCAACTATCAACGGCTCCTCTCTTTCGCTCTCAATTTTTTGACAGAAAGAAAGCTGTTCTTGGTGTTGTCAAAAATTCACTAACACCTTATTATTATTACACCATGTTTCTAAACAAGTTTACCTCGAGTCTAACCTGCTAATTTCATAATGAAAAAAAATTTGAGCAAGAGTGTGTTTTACGAAGGGAATTCCTTGTCCGGATGCATTTAAAATGTTGCAGAAAACCTATGGGGAGTTTTGAGTGGTACTAATTGTTTAAAGGGGTTCATACATCTGTTGACAACTTGATTAACCCTTCTCTACCAACAACATCAATAAACGATGAAAATTTTAAAAAAGTAAAGGAAATGGTTCTCTAAAATCGTTGTGTGACCGTAAGAGATATAGCTGCTAAGCTTGAAATATCGACTGGATTTTTTAAGCATTTGCGCGAGAATATTCGGCGATAGAGGACGGAATTATGGAAGGACAATTCATGATTTTTGCACCATGATAATGCACCAGCTCACACATTACGCATTGTACGCGATTATTTGACCAAAAACAATGTCAATATGCTTCATGGGAAAACATTTTGAGACGATTGAAGTCATCAAATGGAATTTGCAGAGGGAGCTAAAGGCCATTTCAAAATCGGTCTACAAAAAATGTTTTAAAAAATGGTTGGCATATGCGTATCGCCTCCGATGGTTATTATTTTGAAGGTGATAAAATACAAAATGAATTCTTTACAATGTTTATACATATTTTCATTTTTATTTGTTTTTATTTTTTTTGTTTTTTTTTTTAGTTCTCTTTTTTCATTGCCAAAATCACGATGTACAATAATTTATGTCTGATTTTTGATTTTTTAAAATCCTTGGCTCTGTTTTTTAAATTCTAAGTTCACATATGTATATGCTATATCAAATGTTCATTTAGGCCATGGTAAAAAGTAGTCTCGCGGCTGAAAATCCTTTTTTGTGTTTTTTTGACAATTCTGGCTATTAGCTCTCAACCACGAGTCTACCGCGAGTTCGATGCTAAGTTTACGAGCCACTTTTCCAATTTTGTAATTAATTACTTTTTAATTTTCTTTTTTATATCTTTTACACTTTTAATTTTTTTATACAATAATTCTAGAATAAGCAAATAAATTATTCGACAGTTTAACTACAATTTTTTTGATACAAATCAAAATACAGTGCAATTTTAAAATTCATTGACTATGTTCGATTTCATTAATTATTTTAAAGATTCCAAGACATTCATATCAATGTTTACAAATAACTAAATATTTTAAAATTTTAAAAAATCTGTTGAGTATATTAAATTTTTAAGTTACCAATACTCAAATTTTTATGTTAAACTGCTGTTGTGACCTTATTGTTGTTCCACACTAGAATTTAAGTTCAATAAAGTTATCATATTTTTTTAAAGATTAAAAAAAACATATCAGCTTCTGAAAAGCTAAAGGAGGCTTTATATATAACTTAATACTGTATATATGACATAATTTAAAAATAAAAGAAAAATATTTTTTCTTGAAATATATCTAAGGCCCCTATTAGGTACGACAACTCAACTTAAGTTGAGTGTGTATTTTGTAAATTTGTATTGTCTACTACACATTTGAGGTACATACGTGTCTGTCGTCTGACAAGTATGTATTTCAGAGATGTGTATGTATTTTTTGTGGTATTAGGTTTAACAATGCAACTCTGTGTCGAGTGTAAAGACTGTCCAAAACTTACGGCCCCTATTAGGTACGACAACTCAACTTAAGTTGACATGACTTAAGACACCTCAACTGAACTTTTTTGCCATATTACATATAACATACATTTTCAGTTGAGCTGTGGTGTAAAATTGCATTTTATATTGGAGCATGATTACATCGAAATTTTGACACTTTCATTGAAATGAATCAGCTGTTCGCATTCATTTCAATTTTTGTGTATATGTATTTTGTTCACAAGTATGGAAGCATGGAAATAGCAGAGCGGTAAGACATTTGGCTGTAATGCCAGCAATACGAATCCAATCCTCGCATGTGACAAAGAATAAATAAATATTATTAATATTTTTATTATAAATATTTTTGCTTTGTTTTTGTTTTTGTTTTTTTTTTTTTTTAACACAGCTAGGACATCACAGCTAGGAATGTTAGGCCCCTATTAGGTACGACAACTCAACTTAAGTTGAGTGTGTAATTTGTAAATTTGTATTGTCTATTACACATTTGAGGTACATATGTGTCTATCGACTGACAAGTATGTATCTCAGAGATGTGTATGTATTTTTTGTGGTATTAGGTTTAACAATGCAACTATGTCTCGAGTGTAAAAACTGTCAAAAACTTACATCTGCTTTGAGCTAGTTGTATAGCGTCTTTAGAGGTGCCCAAGCCCTATGCACTTGGTGCACATTTGTTTTTGTAAAAGCACTTAGGCATAGGCTGTGTATTCTAATATACACACACAGCACTCCGCACTAAGCAATACAAAATACACAAACAAATTTGTCTTTTTTGTTTTTGATCTTTTTTCGTTGCTTATACCGAAGTGCAAGCAACAACACTTTCGTATGCTTTGTTGGTACATTTTGGTGACAGTGATCTTCTACGTAGATTTTGTTGTTGTCTAACATAGTATGCTTTCGTTTACGAAAGGTTGCAGGATTTTATATGTATTAGTGTTTGCACTTCCATAAGAAAGTTTTGGGCACTCCTGCTCTATACTATTATTTCCTTGCTTTATTACTTGTGAACAAAATACATATACACAAAAATTGAAATTAATGCGAACAGCTGATTCATTTCAACGAAAGTGTCAAAATTTCGGTGTAATCATGCTCCAATAGAAACAGCAATTTTACACCACAGCTCAACTGAAAATGTATGTTATATGTAATATGGCATAAAAGTTCAGTTGAGGTGTCTTAAGTCACGTCAACTTAAGTTGAGTTGTCGTACCTAATAGGGGCCTTAATTTTAATATGAATTAGGTTTACTTAAAAAGCGCTCCAGGTGTGTGAATGGCAGAAGCGCTTGCTAGGATGGAAGCGCTTCTTGAGTGCTGCTAAAAAATCGTTTAAGCTCTTTTATGGGTTGTGTTAAAAAAAAAAAAAAAATACATAAAAACAAAGCGAGAAAACTTTATTCTTTGTCACATAATATATGTATTTATACATTATTTTACTTACGTATTTTTATCCATTTTCACTCAATCAACAAAAAACAATAAACAAATAAATAGTTCGTATGAAAAAGACGATATACAACTAACTCAAATCAGATGTAAGTTTTTAACAGTCCTTACACTCGACACAGAGTTGCATTGTTAAACATAATACCACAAAAAATACATACACATCTCTGAGATACATACTTGGCAGACGACAGACACGTATGTACCTCAAATGTGTAATAGACAATACAAATTTTCAAATTACATACTCAACTAAAGTTGAGTTGTCGTACCTAATAGGGGCCTACATCTGCTTTGAGCTAGTTGTATAACGTCTTTTTCATACGAACTTTTTATTTGTTTATTGTTTTTTGTTAATTGAGTGAAAATGGATAATTATTATCTATATCGTGTATATATTATATTATTACCCAGCGGGAAAATAAAAAGCGCTCCTAGAAATAGCGCATTTTATGCGTTTATTTTGAGGATGCTTTTTTCAGAGTTCAGAATTGTGGAGCTCATATTTTTGTTTACATTTTGTTCATAAGTAATCAAGCAAGGAAATATCAGAGCGGTAAGACATGGCAGAAGAGCTTGTTTAGTGCTAATGAAGCGCTTCGATTACCGCTGGGTGCCATAGCGTTTCACACACCTGGAGCGCATTTTAAGTAAACCAAATTCATATTAAAATTTATATGGATATCCTAGGATGGAAGCGCTTCTTAAATGCAGCTTAAAAAATCGTTTAAAAAGCGCTTCAACAAATAGTTAAAAAAGCTCTTTTATGTGTTAGTCCAAGGAGCTGTGTTAAAAAAAAAATACACAAAAACATGGCAAGAAAATTGTGTTCTTTGTCACATGCGAGGTTTGAACTCGGACTGCTGGCATTACAGCCAAATGTCTTACCGCTCCGCTATTTTCTTGCTTGGATACTTGTGAATAAAATACATATAAACAAAAATTGAAATGAATGCGAACAGCTGATTCATTTCAATGAAAGTGTCAAAATTTCGGTGTAATCATGCTCCAATAGAAAAAGCCATTTTACACCACAGCTCAACTGAAAATGTATGTTATATGTAATATGGCAAAAAAGTTGAGTTGAGGTGTCTTAAGTCATGTCGACTTAAGTTGAGTTGTCGTACCTAATAGGGGCCTAAATCAATTAGCAGAGAATCCTAAGTTTTGAATTTTGATACTGGATTTATATTTAGCAACCAAAGCAAAGGTAAAAAAATAAAGCCGATTATAAAAATATTTATTCGGAAATAGAAAAACCTGCACTAACAGAACATCTGCACTGTTTGTTTGAGTTAAAGAATTATGTAGGTATGTTTTAAAATATATGGATAGTTAAGCTCAGAAAAATGATAAGTGAAAACTTGAAATGTAAATTATGACTTGATGGGTTGGAAAATGCAGTAAACTTATTTTCGTCAAACGAGCACTTTTTAAGTTTGTGAGCTCAACCATCGATATTAAGTAACAAATAAATAAAGAATATCTGAACTTCAAAAATTAATGCAGACGAGATTCATACATTCGTAAGATACCGTACAAAATTCTTTAGATCTGAGTGAGCTATGTTTGTCCACACAGACGAGGACGGACTGAATTCAAATTTATGCAGTTTTAAGCACAATATCTTTCTATTCTGGATTGCTAATAGGGGTTTCGGACTATCCTATATGTAGGATCAACTTGACAGGTCGGATTGACATGTAGGATGTGTGAAAGAAAATCCGTCCGACATGTAAGATGGGAATCAAAAAGTTTTGATATCTCTCTACTGGTCCATCCTACATGTATTAAATGTGAACGCACGTTTATCAGACTTCATACATTTTCTCATTGTTAAAGAAATGTCGTGGAGTGGTCATATAAAGAAAATGGTAAACAAAGCGCAAAGTTCAAAATATTGAAATGGTAGCTGTTTCGCATACTGTGTTTATTGTCTATTTTCTCTTCCTCTTCTTCCAAAAACTTCATCAATTATTAGAGCAGAAAGAAATTGTGTTGCAATGCACGATGCTATCTTCTTGAACGCTGAAAAATAATGAGGTCCATCCGACATGTAGAATAGTTTGAAAGTTCGAACAGACTTTCCCGTTATTCTGCCATCCTACATGTACATCCTACATGTAGGATAGTTTGAAACCCCCCTATTAACTGAGCTTGGTTTTTTTATTTTTTAATAATCTGGCAGCGACATTCTTCTACAGGACATATTTCATGAAAATTTTCGCAATATTGAACACAACCAAAAGCACGTTAAATTATTTTTCAATTGGCTTGGAAGACAAATTGATCTTTATTCAAAACTAAAACATATAGGGCATAATCGTTAATTTATTTGATATAAATAATTAGTTTGGACTTTTTAAACATGGCAACAACTGGTAGACCAAAGCGAAAGGCAGCACGACCAGCGATTATAATTTTATCAGATTCTGAGGAAGAACAAACGCCAAAGAAGTTACAGAAAACTTCATCAAGTGCACAGTATGATATTGCAGGACGACAAGCAGCTGGAATAACAAAAACGCAGTAAGTTCAGAATTGTTCAAAGTTTAACTAACAGTTTGTGGTTAAAGAATTGTATATGCATATGTCACAACATAACCTGCGTCACCTCGAACACATCCAAATTCCCTTAAAACCATTTGACGAATTGTTGAAACAAGTTTTCTGCTTTCAAAATCTCTAGGAAAACTCAACGCTGGCCTACAAAGGAGCCCAAGAATACCAAGTCGATATCAAGTCAAGAAAGTGTTAACGAGTGCACGGAGAATATATCTCCTAATGCATTGTCGGATGATTTGATAGAGGTAGTATCTTCAGAACAAGAATTCCAGGAAGATCCCATTCCAAGCACTTCCACATCCGCCGCACGCGATAGCATTGCAAATGAATCTCTTCCTCTTAACACCGGAAGAAGTTCCTTTTGGGGTGAGTTTAATTAAAAAAAATGAACTTTTAACCCTAGAATACTAAACATAGCCTGTGAGGCGAAGCAAAAGACTTCTGTTTACCTCAGATCCAAATATGTGGCCTGCAAAAAAGCCTTTAGTATATGTAATGTATTTTAAAAAATGAATTGTTTTTGTTAATTTTTTTTACTTAATATGTAATAAACATGTTTTTGTCTTTGTTTTAATATATTTTTATTTTTTTTAAAGTAAAATATGGATTTTATATAAAAATCGCCTCCCAGGCGAAGTTTAGCATTAGAGGACTAAAAAATATGTTTAGTATTCTAGGGTTAAATATAAAAAATCACAATCCAATTTTGTTTTTCTTAGCTCGTCGTAAAGTCTGGAATGTTCATGAGCTGTTGGCTGAAACGCAAAATATTGACACCAATGCCGCTAAAAACATCGTTAACTTGTTCGAAAATGAAAACACAATTCCCTTCATATGTCGCTATCGAAGGGATTTAATTGATCATATTACGCCAGAACAGTTACGTGAAATAAAAACTAGTTACACAGATATTGTCAACTTGCGCAAGAAGGCGGAGGCAATTGTAACGCATCTAGAAAAAGAAAATGCTATTGACACCGAGATGCGAACAGAAATGATGTGCGCCAAAACCACCGAGGAGCTAGAGTTCTTGGTGCTTTAAAAACTCGTTCAACCGAAGTTCAATTCAATAATTTTTTTTTATTCCCAGTATGCACCATACAAACCAGCCAGTAAAGGCTCTCTGGCCGAACGAGCAAAGGCACTAGGCCTTGAGGTATATGCAGAACGAATCTTATATGGAGAAGAACCTTTAGTGCGCTTAGAAAATATTGTGAATAAAAATAACCCTAATCTTGACAGTGTGGAAAAAGTAACAACTGGTATCTGTCACATAATATCACATACTTTTAGCAAGCATACCGGTGTCTTAGAGGAACTACGTAGACTGTAAGCTGAAGATTTGAATTTAATTAAAATATATTATATATCTTACTCTTTTTCTTCGTATTGACTAGTCAAAAAATACATCGTATTACTCTGAAAAGCAGCAAAGTTAAGGAAACAACTAAAGCAGCTAAAGAAAAAACTGCCTCATCAGCTTCTAGCTCATCCAATCATCATAAGAATAAAAGTGATAATTCAAAGTTTGAACTTTATTTCGACTTTACAAATGATATTAACTATTTGAAACCACATCAAGTCTTGGCCATTAATCGTGGTGAAAATTTAAAATTTTTAAAAGTTAAATTAATTATATCTGACTATGTTAAGAATGATATAAAGCGATATTTGCGCGCTACCTTTATGAACGAAGGTATCCATTATGAAGTACGGAATAGCATTTTTGAAAAGGCATTCGAGGAATGCTACACTAAAAAATGTAAGTATTTTATGTATTAAATTTTTTATTTAACGCCTGCAAAATGGATAAAGATTCTTATAAAGCCTTAAATTTGTTTTTACTTTCAGTGCAGCCATTGCTGCAACGTCAAATTCGTGCCGATTTAAATGAATTTGCAAAGAAAGCATCAATTGATGTCTTTGCTAAGAACTTGAAACAATTGTTATTGATGTCTCCATTGAAAGGTGAACGCATTCTTGGTATTGATCCAGGTTTCACTAATGGCTGCAAGTTAGCTGTGATATCAGAAACTAATGATGTTTTGGAAACTGGAGTTATTTATCCGCATGTGCGTCAAAGTGACCCTGAGGAATGTGGTGAAAAATTAGCCAAATTGTTAACGAGACATAGGTAGGTATCAATCAGCAATATAAAATACTCTGGGTAGAAAATATTTATAAAAACTTTGTAAGAAAATGTCTTTGCTCTCACAACACAACCATTAACCATCAGCGTCACCTAACCGAAAGTATGTGCCATAAATGGATGTGTCAATTGTTTCCAAAACTTTATGAACTCAAATAGGCAAAATTCACTTAAAGTATTCTCAATACTCAAATTTTATCTTGTACATTAAACGGACATAGCTCTTCTCTCTCAAATCAGGTTTAGAAAATCCCTTTAAAAGTCTCAGAAATGAAAATCAGAATCCCTAATAAAACTAATTTTGGTTTTTATATCAACTTTAATGAAACCATAAAAACAATGGATTGATTTTTGATTATAGGATTAAAATAAAATTGCTAAAAAGTCCGATTTTCAAAGTCCAAATGCTTTTAAAATTTGTATTTACTTGATGTGATTGTGTAGAAAACTTCGTAATTTTAATTTACTTCAAAGGAGACTTACATAAGTTTTGTATATATTTTACTATATCGGTATTTTTTAACAACAGACAATATTATAATAAATATTTATTTGAAGATGTCACATAATTGCTTTAGGCAATGGCACAGCATGTCGCGAAACTGAGTTTTGGCTGTCGAAACTATTTGAAGTCGGTATACTTGATTCACAAACGGTACGTTATAGTATTGTCTCTGAGCAGGGTGCATCGATTTACTCTTGTGGTGAGGTGGCCACAAAGGAATTTCCTAACATGGATATGAATGAAATAAGTGCTGGTAGGTGTTCTTTGGAAATTTTGGTCTAATCGTAAAATTAAACGAAAATTGAATTTCTAAAAACTTATTTCTTTTTTCATCTAGTTTCAATAGCCCGTCGCTTAAACGATCCACTCAGTGAATACGTTAAAATAGAACCACGCCACATTGGTGTTGGCATGTATCAACATGATATTAATGAAAAGGTTCTATCGGAGTCATTAAATGAGGTGGTCTCGGAGTGTGTTAGTTTTGTGGGCGTGGATATTAACACTGCCAGTTTATCCGTTTTGAAGTAAGCAAAAAAACTTTTAGTCATCCACACTTTTTACAAACTTTTTCTTTTTAAACAGACATGTGGCGGGTTTAACACAGAAGAAAGCAGAAAAGATTATCCAATATCGCACAGATAACGGTTCATTTCGTATGCGCAAAGATTTGTTGAATGTGAAATCAATTGGTGAAAAGACATTCTTGCAATGTGCTGGGTATAGTGCACATCATTTTATTTATTATATACTATTCTTAAATTTAATAAATCTTATAGATTCATTCGCATTGAACCACGAAGTGTTGGTGGCGTTGTTGACAATCTTTTAGATTGCACATGGGTGCATCCAGAGAGTTATGTCGTTGCTAAAAAGTTTGTTTACATTTTCCCATCAATTTTATCTTTTCAATTTTGAGTACATATTCTCTTGTTTTCTGTAGAATAATTTCTCAATGTAAGCTTAATTTATCTGATATTGGCAAACCAGATTTTATTACATCAATTAAAGACTATGCCAAGCGTGTAAACTTAGAAGAACTCGCTACTAATTTTAAAATCCCTAAAGAGCGAGTAAGTTCCTTCGCAACAATATTATTTTTTTTTTTTTACAAAATTATGTTTCATTATTTGCAGTTGGAAATTGTTTTCGAAGCTCTACAGCGTGAACTGTTTCAAGATTATCGCGCAGATTTTGACAAGCGTCCTCTCTTCAAACAAGGTATAACACGCCTAACCGATCTATCTGAAGGCGATGTAGTTACCGGTGAGTTTGTTGTATGAACTTTCTTTCTCCTGTCAAAAACTTTTATATAGCTAGCTTATAGCAAGGAAAAATTCAAAGAGATAATAGGTCTGTTCCCGTACTTGCAAGTTTGTGAAATCTGTCGAAAACTTTCGCTACTTTTTAGTAATTTCTGTTGCCGTACATCAAAAACTTGCAAAAGAGAGTAAAGCATTTTCCCTCCTTGAGAAAAGTTCCAAGTTTCTGCTACACAAATTTCGTGTAGTAAAAACTTGCAAGATGTCATGCATTGACAGAAATGTTAAAATTTGGGCTAAAATCAGAAATGCAAAACCAGAAGAGAAATATTACAATAAACTGTTCGTCAGGCACATTAAGAAAGATGAACACATACAACAATGTTTACTTTTCTTTCCCAAAGATTATACTTTCAGGACAAATCAAAAACATGTCTTCAACATATGAAGCATAATCGCGAATAACGTTGTAAACGACATTTTTTTAAAAAGTGTTTTTTTTCGAGGATACCAGTTAGAATGTCTCTCTTATACCATATAAAAACAGAAGTGAGTAAAAAAAATGCAGGTTGGGGCATTTTTAACGCATTTTTAACGCACTCAGTGGAATAACGTTACACTTGCTTGTAAAATGAATAAAAGCGAACAATCGAACTTGATGCTCAAGTGCTATCAATGCTCAAAACGTTAAATAAATTTCGAAAATTGGAAAAATGTTAACTATAAAAGACTAAGAGATAGTGGTCAGTCTCATATTGCGAGAAATGGAGAGACCATAGAAAATAAAAATGCTCTTGTGAATGTAATTTGGAAGAACGTTGTAAGTGCAGTTAGCTGTAAGTGCAGTCGTTTTGAGTAGTGGAAAAACGTTTTAAGCGCCATAAGTCATTTGTTATGATATAAAACGTTATTCCACTGTAAAAACTTTTAAATTGTAAATTTAGATGTAATTAAATCTTTTATTTAATTTTAAGTTTTATATTTTATGTATGGTAAAGTTTTATTAAATCAGAATGTTTAACAAAAAAACCAAAAATAAACGCCTACAATGTTTAAAACGTTTTTTTATCTCTAGTCAAAAATTACAAATTTGTCGTTTACGTTTTTCGCGATTATGCTTCATATGTTATCGACTTTTGTTCAAAAGTTGCAAGTTTTTACTAAAAAGCGTCCCAGTACTTTTCGCAACTTTTTTTGCTCAGAGACTATTTTTTTGCTTACTATCTCAAATTTTGTAACTTGTAAGTTCTTTCTACAATAGTACGGGAACAGACCTAATATTTGAAATCGTACTAATCTTTAAGTACTACCCTATCTTTAAAAAAGTAAAATTTGCTTCTTCGTAGCAAAAACTTGATCAAACCACCATCAATCATTTGTTAACTTCCAGGTGCTGTTACTAACATCACACACTTTGGAGCGTTTGTTGATATCGGTGTTGAATGTGATGGTCTCATACACACTAGCAAAATGAACCGAGTGGTACTCAATATTGGTGATCGTGTTACAGCTTCTATTGTCCAGGTTGATATTAAACGAAAACGAATCTCCCTGCGCCTAGAAAATATGCTTATGGAAACAGACACATCCTTTACATTTGCATAGATGTACACCTTCATGCAAAAACTCTTCCATTTGCTTATTATGTTTATAATAAAATAAATTAATAATGACGAAATATTGGTTAATACATAAAATTAAGTCAAAGTATGAAGTCATTCGTCTACGAATGAATCAAAAACAGTTGTTTTGATTCACTTTTGCCATGATTGTTTTTTGTACATGTTAAAATTTGTTGAAAAAAAAAGAAGTGAGAATGAATAAACAATTTAATTCAATATTACATTACATGAAATTCTTCAATTAGAAAGGTTTAATGCTTTTTATCTAAAAAAAATAATAAAAAGAAAAACGAATTGGTCACTTCAGCCCTTGAAAGGGTTCTTTTTTATAATCTTCATAAAATACAGCTAATTTTCGGTTTTGAAATTATCTAACCTCAGTATTTTATTTCAATTTTTAGTTCTGCACCTCTGTTAAAATCACCCTAAGGTGTTATACTTGACATCGAACGGTTAATACACTAAATCTCAAGACGCTTTACATGCATTTGCCATTTCTGCAGAGTTGACAGCCATCAGAAAAACATTTTCCTAAATTGTCCTAGGTCCTCACGGTTTTTTTTTTTTATTATCGATAGTTCAAGATTGTTACATTACAAAATTTTAATTTGCTAAATTGCCTTAATAAGCTATCAAGGAGCATTCCATCTTAAAATTCGCATTGAACGATCCACGCACTTCATCGCTCGGCCACAACCTCCACAAAAAAATAGGTAGTTGACTGAAAAGGTGGGCTAAAAATGATTTAATATATTGTTTGCGTAGTGACCCTGTTATAATATACATTGATCTTAACCTTTCTTCTGGTTCAAGTCTATTATGATTTGCCAAACAATTTTTAACATAAATTTAAGAAAGAACTGTCAAAAAACATAATTGACAATGGTACAAATGACAGGAAAAAGCGCCCAAAAATAGAAAATTTCGTTCAACATGAAATTCGGTGTGAGTGGGTTTTTGAGTTTGTTGAAACAGAGTCTGATATAAAAATTCCGAATGGCAGATCCGAATATGAAAGTTGTCACTTCTATAACTTCAATACCATGGAATAATAAACTAGGTAGTTCGAATCGAATTGAATTCCGATCGGATTTGAAAAGGTGTACTGCATTCCGATCGGAATCGGGATGTACGAAACCAAAAGTATTTTGTGATTTTTTCTTTAATTAGCTGCTCCTTTACTGTTTTTGTGGAATTATAAGTTAATCAACTTATACTTGTTACAAGTAACGTTAATTAACGTTACTTGTAATCGAAACATAAAGCAATAAAATTAATTTTATGTTTGGCTCTTGTTTTATTAGAGCGTGAGAAACATGCAGAGAAAGAAGTCAAGCACATAATTCTGCGAGACCACATCATTCCTCTGCATATATAGATTCAGCGCAAGTAGCGTTTTAATTTCATTGCAATCCATTTTATGATGCTTCTTTTAGATTTGTTGGGCAATATCGTTTAAATAAGGAAGTTAAATGTTACAATTTAGAACAGTTATAATCGGAATCAATTCCGATTCCGATCAAAATCGAATTCAGAACAGGGCAAAAAAGATCATTAACTGCCGAATGATACCAAATTTATGCCATTCGGAGACCAACAGTCTGATTTATGTACAGTCTGATTTTACAAAGCACGGTGCGTCGTCCACAAGTACCCACTCAATTTAAATAAATAATTTTTATAATTTCTAAAATAAAAATTCAATATATCGAAAAACAGTGATTTAAATAATTTAATTAAAAGCTGTTATCTTTCAAGATAAGTATTAGAAATCTTTATAAATTTAAAACAACATAAAATTCTTGTTTTTGTTTTTATTTATTTCTTTAAGGAAGTATTTATTTCTTGTTAATTATATAACATTAAATATATAATAATTTTAATACAAATGCTATCGTTTGTGTATTTCATACAACAATGAATAATGTTGTTAATTTTCGTTATAAAGTATTATCTCTCTCTTATACTAAGGACATATTTTTATAATAATTATGATTAATAATAATAATAATAATAATAAGTATACATGTCACGTTTATTCTTGAAACTGAGTCTTTTGCCGTCACTTGCCAGTGGCGCAAAGCAAGAACGTTATTTTTAATAATAAAGTTAGTTTTTTTTTTTTAGCTTCTGTCGATAAAATCTCTTTCATGAAGCGAAAACTGTATAAAAAAAAATAATAAATAAAATACATTTACACAGTGTATATAAAAAAATTTAAATTTAACTTTTAAATTCAACAACGAGCACATAATTGCAATGTGTATGTTCATCATAAAGTCTGATTAATTCCAAACAAAACGAAAGAATTAATTGTTACATTTTATAGTTCGAAATATATATGAAGAAGATGTGAGAAAATAAGACTTAAGAATTAAATTTTGATAAATATAAACAATATTCGGTATATATGTATATATATAAATTCTTTAAACGGTTGCACAAGAGCTATACTTTCACGACTGACTGACTCAACGCGACTTTTCTCTACAACACACATAGTACATTTCTAATATTTGTTTTTAATAAAATAGAATGTTTTGTTTGCACATTTTTATCATTTAAAATGACATCTTGATCTTGGACATGTATAAAGTTACATAAAGATACACACATTTGATTAGCTGGCTAGCAATAATTAAATATAAATAGAATCTCGGTTACTAAATCAGACATTCAGGAAGTAGCGAAGGGTTTAAGTTAGCAGTTCATTTATATATAATCACAAAATGTTAATCCTGCAATAAAAAATTTAAATTTATTTTTATACTGGAAGGCTAATGGCAAAACAACAAAACTTACCAATATTAAAAACGACATCAGCATTATTCGTCATCAGCTAATGTTTCATTTCCTCTTCTCTTTTTTTCTGCAATGTTAAATTATTTTAAATATGGTTATTAGTTAAAATCGTAAGCTAACAATAAAGCAATCAAAATAAGAAATTATAAAATAAAAATGATAAGAATCTAAGCCAAAGCTGAAATGGTAGTTTCTATACGAGAAAAAATTTGAACTATCAGCGATATATGCAAGGAAGTACATCAAGAAGAGCAACAAATCTCATAAAACAATATAAAAGAAATAACGGTGCAAATCTGTAAAGTACCGTGATACACTAGTACACTAGAGATAAATTTATTTTTAAAATTTCCGTTTTCTTTTATTAATATTTGAGATTGGAACATAAATATTGCTAATTTTTTATCTTAAATTACAGTTTTTTTTTACAAAAATCTAATAATAGCTTCCATATAAATTATGCTTATCAGGGTACAGATAGGTCCGCTCATGTAGGCACCCTAGCGCTTAAACAGCTAATTTCGATAATTTGATCACGTACGAGATCCAAATTTAAAATACAATCGTTTTAGCACATGTACGAGAAAGCGTGCGCAAATGAGACGAATGAAGCTCATGAGAAAGTTCATGAGGCGTACATTCCAATGTATGGCCAGAATGAAAAAAGTGTATAGAAGACCTCATAGATGAGTTACAGAAATTTGCATGGGTTCTTTGGACATCTTCCACAAAAACCGATATTTTTTTGTCAAATGTGTTACCTAGTGACCAATAACACGGTGTTACAAAATGAAAACAAATCAAAAAACTTGCCTCGAGACATAGAAGAGGTAGTAGGCCTGGTTGAACATAAGATAACTGCATACTTAGTTTTTTGAATATACCCTCAAAATCGGGATTTGTGGTCAAAAAACCGATTTTAGGTAGGTGCATGTATAGTTTGTTATGTAACTCCGTTATATCTAGCTCAATTTTAAAAATTTAAACATTGATAAAAAAAAGAAAATTATACCCTTAATATAATATATAGACCGTTTTTTTACAAAAAGAATTGATAAAGTTACAGGTAAAATCATTTGATAATTTCTCATTTTTTTTTAATTTTTTCAACTTCAACAACGTTTTGTTAACAAATTTTGTTTTGTGGCACTATTAGTTTTAGCAGGATTCTGAAAGCCTGTTAAATTTTGTGTTCAACAAGCTATCATTTACTTTAATTGGCTGAAATACAAAAGCACTATCGAATTTTTAGTATTCGTAATAAAATACAAAAAACATTTTTTTTTTTTTCTAAAAATGTTTTTTTGACCTTTTTCGTTTATATATATTATCATAAAGCTGGTGTATTGCCCGGATGTGACGGAACTGTTTGCAGTTTTCAACCACAAACACGCTCCGAATGAATGGCGTTTGTTTATTGAGGTATTATGAGGATCTTGCAAGAGTATGATTTATTTAAAAACTTTTTGTGTGATTCTTGATATGTTAAATTCTGATATATGTATGTCGCCGACTTAAAGGCTCTAACAATACTGTTTGGAATGCAAGGTGGATATACCAAGTATCCTTGCATTATTTGCGAATGGGATAGTCGTGCGACTAATAAATATAAGCAAAAGGAGTATCCACTGAGTGCTTCATTTTAAGTTGGCAAAAAATATGTTTTAAAATACTCCACTGGTGCGACCTGAAAATGTAATCCTACCGCGGCCTCGGTAGTCGAGTTGGTAGCGTGCTCGACTGCCACCCCAGACGTCCCGGGTTCGATTCCTGGCCAGGCCATGGTCCTTCACTTTTAACCTTTCTTAATTTTCTATCCTCTTTTCTAATTAACTGAAATTAAAAATTCATCAATATTTACGACATGAAGTTGTAGTTGATGGCAGAGAAGTTTGTGGATGAGATTGACTTATAACTTGAATTGACTGAGGTAAAGGCATAACACTTGCATCTCATTCAAATTCATATGTTTTTTTGGCTTTCCACCACGCTTAGAACATCCTACACGTGTTTCACTTGATTGCCCTTTCCTTCTCACTAATCTATCATCCCATTTTCGAACCAAGGCAGACTTGACTGAATAGGTATTCCACCTCGAACCAAGGCAGACTTGACTGAATAGGTATTCCACCTGAAATCCTTGGTTCAAAGCTAAAAAAAAAAAAAAATCTGATTGCAGCGTTTCCTAGGTTAAGTGAGTCCAAAATCAAAGAAAGTATCCTGCACGTTCAAATCTTTTATAAAAGTTATTTATTAATTTCGGTTATTCTGAGGTTTATTTGTGGGCCCACAAATTCGGAAAATTTTCTTGGACACTGATTTCGTTTCTAAATTAAATCCAGTTGAAAAAAGAGCTTGGAATAGTTTTATTTCGTTATGCATTTATTTCCTCGGCAACAAGAAGAGTCGAAATTACTTAGATGTTGTAAATGAATTTTTAAATGCCTACGAAGAAATGGGCTGCAATATGTCAATTAAAATACATTTTTTGCACTCCCATATAAACTTTTTCCCGAATAGCCTTGGGCAGTTTAGTGATGAACAAGGAGAAAGATTCCACCAGGAGATGGAAGCTATAGAAACCGGCTTTCAGGGAAAAAATTCCATAAACATGCTGGCAGACTTCTGCTGGTCCCTAAAACGTGAAATCGATTATAATATATATAAACGAAAAAGGTAAAAAAAAAATTTAAAAAAAAAAAAGTTTTTTGTATTTTATTACGAATACTAAAAATTCGATAGTGCATTTGTATTTCAGCCAATTGAAGTAAATGATAGCTTGTTGAACGCAAAATTTAACAGGCTTTCAGAATCCTGCTAAAACTAATAGTGCCACAAAACAAAATTTGTTAACAAAACGTTGTTGAAGTTGAAAAAATTAAAAAAAAATGAGAAATTTTCAAACTATTTTACCTGCCACTTTGTCAATTCTTTTTGTAAAAAAACAGTCTATATATTTTATTAAGGGTATATTTTTCTTCTTTTTATCAATGTTTAAATTTTTAAAATTGAGCTAGATATAACGGAGTTACATAACAAACTATACATGCACCTACCTAAAATCGGTTTTTTGACCACAAATCCCGATTTTGAGGGTATATTCAAAAAACTAAGTATGCAGTTATCTTATGTTCAACTAGACCAACAACCTCTACTAGGTCTCGAGCCGAGTTTATTTTCACTGTTACACCGTGTAATGTTTCTATATGATCATAGCAATTTTAATGTGTTCTATGGATTAATTGAGCAAACATCGACTATCGTTTGGTTCATTGCAAATTTTTTGAGCTTTTTGCACTTTTTGCACTTTTTGGGCTATAAACGATGTTTCTTGGGATGTTTCGAATAACCACACGGATTATTTGTGAATCAAGTTAAATCATTGGAATTTTATGGACATCTTGAAGAAAAGATTTTCATGCCAATAGGTGCCACTGGGATGATACGTGAAAATAGTTGGGTTATTGAGAGCGTTTTTAGATTTGTCGACGCATTGGTTGAAAATCTATGATTATATGTCAAAAAGGCTTCACAAGGATTATATATGGAACTTTTTGGATTATTGGTTTTGTTTAATAAGTTCCATCTATTTGACTGATATTCATAGATTTTTGTTCATAAAGTCGGAAAAAACTCCAAAAAAAAAAAATGTCAATAATTCAACAAGTTCCATATCGTCACCTAAAATGCAATATAACGTAACATCACTTTTGATAAGTTTACAGGAGAAGCAAAAAACGATATAAAATTCAAACAACTTGAGATATTGAAACGAAATTTTCAAATCAAATAACTTGGTTTTTTTTTGGTGGCAGAAATTTAAAATTCATAACACACATGTAATATAATGTAGTGAATCGTAATCAATAAAAACACATTTCGAATTTTTTGATCATACGTTTTTTTGCATTTTATGTGACGATATGTAATCCCAGAGGAACCTATTTGCCCGATAATCGAAGATTTTTGTACAAAGATTCAAAATTCCCAACAAAAAAATTCTCATAATCCAACAATAATCTTTTATTCTTTAAGCATCAAAAGTCTCATCTGCGCTCTTGATGAACACATGTGCGTTTTGATAGGAACATCGAATATTTAATTTCTCAGTCTAATCAAAATGTAAGCGCTGGTGAACGAGAGCTAAAATATTGAGAAGTACGCGTCCGCGAGCGTTAACAACTAAGCGCAGAAGATTCCGATCGCTATGCTTAAAGCACAAGTAATTAATACATAAAAATAGTGTACAGTCAATTTTTTTTCAAATTATATGATGGAATTCAAAGTTACTTAACACACCTCTCGTAACACTTTAACAATAAAACATTATGCATTAAGTCTGAACTTTGTACTGGGTATTTAACAGGTCTGCTTAAGCGGCCTCTAGGAAATATCGCTCAAAAAATCAAATCTTTACAAAATTCATGTTGCTTTCAATTATGTCGATATATTCTAGCGGCACTTTGGGTCTAAATAACACACAAAAAAAAAAAATAATATAATTACAAAAATTAAAATCTTGATGATTTCATGTTTGACATATTTTCATGAGGAACATTTTTGTATTACCTTTATTATTGCAAATATGTTCATACTAATTTTTTTTTAGAAAAGTAGCAACCACCAGCTGCTACAACAACCGCAAAACCATCTGCAATTCAAAAATTTTAATGCCTTTAATATCAGTTTGATTTCATAGACATCAAAAATCACTTTAAAGCTAAAGTAGCATAACATAAAAAAAAACAAAAATTTCAAAATATTAACATGAAAAAGTTGAAAAAGAATTCGATTTGTTTAAAATGTTGTTATATGGTTTACAAATGCTTTTATATATTATCACTGGATGATGATGTGATAATGATAAACATTATTTTATCGTAGAGTTCTATGATGGACACAAACATGTTGCTTTTTAATATATAATCTTTTAAGGTATTAAGTACCATCCAAGAAAACAAACTCATAATGATGAAAACATATAAAACTCAAAATGAATTGAGCTGGAGTCAGTCGTACTGCTTGCCCTCTTTCATATTTCGTCGTGTAACAAAGAACTAAACAAACTAACTCCTTCATTCAATATCACGAAAAAGCACACTGACGATAAGCAAGACACGAGAAGCAATCGGTTTTTATATGGAAGTATGTAGTGCTGATCTTTTCTTTTTTGTCGTCCGTGTCTTGTTTCGCGATACAGCATGATGAGGTATATATCGAACACAGTATATAACACTCCTTCTGAAATAAATTCAGTGAGTTTCTTCTAAAATATTGTATTACGTAGTTTCAAAAAAATTGCAGTTAAAAAAAAAATATACGCAGATTCATTGGAATTGGAAGAAATGTATCATTAAAACATTATTAGATACATTTAAGACAAAAGACTTTTGGTAATTTTTATCAGAATAACTTGATGACCGTCCATGGCGTAGTTGGTTAAAGTGCGTGGCCGCTATGTCAAAGAACCTGGAGACCCAGTTTCGAACCCCAGCAGCGACAGAAAATTATTTGAATTAAAATGATTTTTCTGTACAGCCGCCACCTCTCTGTAGACAATGGCAAACCTCAGAGAGTAATCAAAATGCCATGTAAAGCTTCTTGAGAACGAGAACATTCCGTTCATCGCCGTTCGGAGTCGGCGTTAAGCATGTAGGTCCGGTTCTCAATCAATTGTGTACAAACTTAATAACACGCACAACACAATTGATCATAAGAAGCTAGGTCAAAGTCCTTTCAAGGGCTGAAATGGCCAGTTATTTATTTTTTTTTTTATTTATAACTTGATGACCGCCACAATGGAAACCAAACAAAACAATTTATAATAAAACGCAGTTTCGTTCTTTATTTCTTAAATTTTTTGTTATTTTTTTTATATCATTATAACTCTAAGTAATACATATTTTTAATGCATTTGAGATTACATCACTTTCAAAAACGAATACAAGTATTTTTTTTTGGAATTTTCATTTGTTTTCTTTTTTTTCATTTCTCTTCTCTTTAATGTTTGATGATTGATTTTGAATATTTCTTAGATCCGTTGAGTATAGACATGTGCTACTTAAGTACCCTTTATACTAATCAATTTATCATGACTTCAATACATAGAAGTTTTTCGTATCTTCAATATTTAGATAGTGCTTCTTTGATGTGTACTTTTTTTATTCTAGAGTTTTCGCAGATTTCGTGTTTTGCATACAAACTAAGTTCTTGAATTCAATTTAATTAAGATTGAATGTTCGCATACAACTTTATTAAAATTTATAATTATTCGGCTTAACAAATGCTAACAAATTCTCACGAATTCTTCCAACACCTCCAATATTGTTTGATATTTTAAAACTACTTAGCCGCTCAGACAGAACTTAGGAAAAACAATAAAATTTTAACGTTTTTTTCTTTAATTTTTGCATTGTTTAAAATATTGGTAAACGAACCACTATGTTTTGAAGATATTCAGCAGCTTGCACTAGTTTATGTATCACAATTATTTTATGGCAAACGCTAAACGTGCTCTCAAAGGGTAAAAAAGTAAAATGCAATTGATTTGAGTTATTAATGCCTTTAAAAAACTTGTATTTAAGACGGGATTCGCAACAAATCTTGTGTTTTTATGAGATCTCGACCAAAGACCTGTTTTTCATAAGTATTTTACATTTGCATATGTTTTTTCTTTTTATCTAATGATTTTTAATACAAGATCTTATTTCGTTTTATCGTAATGATGATTGAGTGAATATAATATATAATATAATAAAGCCAATATAAAAATAATTTGCGGATTCGTCTTTAAGTTTACTTAACTTATTAGCAACTAAATAATTGCATTTAAAAAAATTTCAAGAATTTTGTGTTTTTTAAGTATATGTACAACTTAAATAGTATAAAATCTAAGATATACTCATGTTTTGCTTTTGTTTTACTCAAGTTTAATTTGTCACTTTCTTGTAAGAAAGCCAGCTCAACAAAAGCACAACTAAAGAGTTATAAACTTATATAAAATTAATGGCATAGCATGTGGTTAGTTTTCAATTTACAAAGTATCTATATTATTTCATATATAATAAAGCGTTTTTACAAAAATACGACGATCACATCCGACCAACACCAGTCAAAACTTAATTCTAAGGATTAAAACAACTATTGACAAACAATTTAAATTGTTGTAAAATATTAAGCAGCGCTATTTATAAAATATACACTCAAGCTGTATTCTTTTTTTTATTAATTTCTTGAACAGTATTGTGTATGGTTGTGTTCGTATATGTATGTGTATGTTTGAGTATGTGTGTGACTAGAAAAAAGATTAAAAGCATTGACATATAAAGCAAATTATCAAGCCAATTTAATGTTTTTAAAAACAATACGAAGACATAAAATAGAGTCCATGTAAATTAAAGAACACAATGGACCATAAAAAAACGAACCAAAATCATAAGAAATATAAAGAAAGCTACAAAAACTTTTGACCAGAAGAATGTCCATGACTCTACACTCAGTTGCCTAAATCTAAAATGGCATTTTGAGTTCTAACAATAACAAGCTACAAACAAGATGTGAGTCCGTGTGGCCGCCAAGTGCAGTAGAAGTGCTACTTAAACACAAAAAAGTAAATGTTTCAGCTGTTAAGCTAATTCACTCTTCAATAGAGAGTTTAACGACTAACAATAATATCCCATTTTATGCACTAATCATATCAGATAAATTCACTTAACCCATTTTCTACCACTGTTCGATTTATCGAACACTCAACAGCTTTTACCATTGAACAATTTTTATTTTTGTTTTTATTTTTTTTTTTTGCTGGTATGAACTAATATAGTATGGGATCATACTATGAAAATTTCTAACAAATCCACCGAGTAGTTTTTTTTTTTTTTTTTGTTGAATTTTTTTGTGTAGGCAAGTCCGGCACAAAATCACACCATATGCACATATTTGGTGATCTACCTTCGTTTCATATGTACATATATTGATTATGTATTCTTGCAAGTAATGTTGCAATGAAATGTTGTTTTTGTTTCTTCTCAAAATTTTTGTTTTTTTTTTTTCAAATAGATATACGTTAAGAACTTTTCAAAACCACGTTTTCGTTTTTATCACAACCAACTGGTTAAACAGAGGTCATTCTCGTCGGTACTAGAATCATGAGGGTAGCTCCAAAAACAACGGAGCTGTATTTATATTAAGTCTTAAAAAATAACTTTTTTAATTTTGACATTTGGATGCTACAGTTCCGTTATTTTTTGAACGACCCTCTTAATTATAATTCCGACGATAAAGGCATTAGTTCTTAACATATTTCCGTTTTGATTTTTATTTTCCGATTATGCACAAAAATTTGTTGATAGCAACAAGCGGCATATCTTTTTTTTCTTAGTATTCTTTGTCATGACATATAAAAACAACAACAAGAACAATAATTTTTTAACAAATTTTGATATTTTATTCAGGGACCGAAAACAACCGTTATTTTCGAAATTTCAATTCAAAAAGTCAGGCGGAAAAAATTTGTCTATTCGATATTTGAATAAAGCAGTGCGATGCTTGTTGCTAAGGAATAATAATCTCAAAAGCTTTTTATTTGTTTTATTTTTTAAAAAAAATAATAGTTATTTTTTGACCGATTTTTTTCGGTCAAAAATAAAACTTGAATTTTAGACTTTAATTTTTACGGTCAAAAATAACAGTTATCATTTGACTTTCATTTTTTCGGTCAAAAATAAAATTTAAAATTTGACATTTATTTTTTCGATCAAAAATAAAAGTTAAGGCTTAACTTTATTTCGGTAAAAAAATAACAGTTTAAATTTTACTTTTATTTTTTGGGTTTATAGGTGTAAAAACAACAAAAGTATAAATTCTATTCATTCTACTCTTCTTTACCTTTGTTTTGCTTATCCACTGTTCCCTGCTCCCTGTCACCGTTTGTCGAATCACTACACATCAGAGAACTGCAATGAATATCCGACAGAAATCGGATACTCGAATCATACCCGAGTTACTTGTTGTAAAAAAGTTACTCAAATCATACCCGATTACTTGATGAAAAAATAAAAGTCAAATTTTAACTTTTATTTTTGACCAAAAAAATATCGATAAAAAAATAACTATTGTTTATTGACTTTTTTTTAAAATAGTCATAACAGTTATGACCCCTAATTTTATCTATTCAATATAAAAAAAATCGTTTGTCGATATCTTTTATAAATTTTGTGCAAATTAATTTTTAGCGAGGCATTAAATTTTGGGTCGCTAAGGTAAAGGATGCCCTTAAAAAATCTGGGAAAACATTCTATCTGCTAAAAACATTTAAGAAGAACAATGATAAAGAGCAATGATATAGTTTTTATAAAATCTTTAAAACTTGTTTTACCATTCAAATTTAAATGCACTGTAGGTCACTCGAGAATTAATAAAAAGACCTTAAGGGAAGGTTCTAGTAGAAATCTAAGGAACATTTTTGTTTTTTGCTATTTTCATCCTTAGGATCTTGAAAATGTGTAGTCAAAAAGATTTTTCTCTATCTAATTTATTTTACGAGTCATAGCGTATTAGACGAAAGAGTGCGTCGGCCGAAAAACAGGTGTAAATGCATTTTCTCGAAACACCTTTTTTTCCACGCTGTACACGATTCCGCTTCAACGACTTGACCGATTTCGATGTTTGACGACTCAAATTAAAGCTTAATTAATTTGGCCCTCTAAATTCAGGAAGCGTTTTTTCCAAAAAATTTATTATCATTATTTTTTTAACGTTAAAGCAAAAGAAAAAGGAGGAAAAAAAGGGTTTTTTCTTCATAGGGCGGCCATTTTTTTTAAAGGTTTTTATTACAATCAGAAATCTATAAGGCCCGGCCAAGAAATCTAAAAATCTGATTTTTCCGGTTCAGATTACTTGGTAGGGCTGTAGAGTGTACAGCGCACATCGGTTATCGCCGCGCATGGCTTTGATCAGCGAGACCTTCAGCCGCCATTTTGAATTATTTTTCATCGAAGAAATTGCATAATGTTCTTGAAATATACATTAATAAATGCCACAAGATTTTTTCAAAAAAAATTTACGTTCGCTTAAAAAAAAAATCCTGCAATTACGTTACGTTTCTACTAGAACCTCCCCTTAATAAAGAAACTTGAACTGATGATCTCTTCATTTCCGACATAATCTCTTGCAACTGGTTCGATCCCAATTAAATCTTATATAGTCTTTTGACTCCGGAATAATTATGTATACAATTGAGTCTGATAATAGCTGCATTCCCGTGGTCGTTGATCTAGAGCGCGGCTCTATTTTATTCACAAAGCAAAAACAAAAATTAGAACCAGCTCTTTTCCTGGCTCTATTTCTGATCTGAAAATGCTGCCAGGTTTAAAGCATTTTTTGTTAAAAACGAACATAGTTGGCAAATCTAAACTGTGCTGTTTTGTATTGTTATTGTTGTTCAAACAGCTATTTCAAGACAGTGGTGCCAAATTTTTATAAAGTTGAACTAAAGTTTTTCCACTGAGATTTGATCTGATCCAGTGTCACGGGAATGCAGCTAATATATGTAAATACATTTTTCTTGTAAATTGTTAACAGCTTTCACGAGAATGTTTACACTGCTCTAATGTTCTTTTATGTACTCTGTTTTAGTGGTTATTCAAATTAATCATTTAATTGGTCGTCGTTAATATTCGTACAGGGAGCATATGTATATCGAAATGGCCCGGTTTTAAATAAGAATTTCTTAATAAATGTACTCTATAGAACTGAATGCATTGGTTGATGTATTAAAAAATTAATATTCTAAGCTCCTAAGCTCTTTGATTGGTTTGAGAAATCATCTCAATTCGGAGCGACAGTAATAAAACTAGTTATTGGAAAAGGTGAAAACCGAAGTGCTCCAAGCCACAAACACAAATAACGGATATAAATCAATTTGGATGTTGCCAACAGTTTTACGATACTATACGAAAAACCGTCCTTCCCAAATGTCTTTAGCTTGAAAATATCTTATTATGTTAAATTAAATTCTCTTAAAGAAGGCAAATTTATATATGAAAATATTAGAGTTTTTGTGACAGAGTCACAATATTTAAAACTGATGCAAGAATCTTTGAGTTCTCAAAAGAAAAACAAGTTGTCGGCAAACAAAACAAAACTAATGCAAGAATCTTTGAATTCTTAAGTTCTCAGAAGAAAAAAAAGTTGTTTTTTTAAAAACTATATAATTAGCTAACATTTAAAAAAAATCATTGAAATATTAGTAGTAAATATTAGTAGTATTAGCTTTTATTGAAGCTATGAAAACTCAATGTTTGGCAAACATTAGCTAAAATTAAAACAAAAAACTCATTAAAATTAACATAAAAGCTATGAAAATTCAATATTTGGCGATAAATTGTTCACACTTTAATGATTTTAATTCATCGGTTATTGTTTATGGGGACACATTTTGTGAGAAAGAAACACTTCTATTTATCACTATTTAAGCCTCAATTTAACTTTGCGAATGTTTGCAAAAGTCTTTAAGACAACTTTAAGTTTATATGTTGCCCATTCCTTAACTTCAGGTCATAAGTTAACAAAACACAAACATGGCAAAATAAACATAAGCAACTTAAAGTGAAACGGAACACACAACAAATTTTATGCAAATATATAAAAGTGGATAGGGGAAGAGTTAAGCATTTCCTTACAATACACAAGCTGAGAAAACTCCCATTACGCGTCAGCCAAGATCCTGTTGCTGTTGCTGTGCGGCTGCAGCAGCAGCATCAGACCGTAGTATGGCAGAGCGGTTACTGTACCTGTTAGTAGACTGCTGTTGTTGCTGCTGTAATAGTTGTTGTTGCTGTTGCTGTCCACTTGCAGCAATACTGTTCGATTGCGTTTGATTCGTTGCGGTTGCGGCTGCTACAATAACCTGCGCATTTCGTTGAGCAACATTTGTAGAAGCTAGCGCGCTACTGCCCACGATGACAAACGTATCCGATGATTCTTCATCGGCAACCATTTGCAGTTCCATTTGTTGATCGGCAAGAATTTTTGCATTTAAAATTGACACATAAGATTTATAGCGACGTAACTGTAGGGAAAAATAAACAAATTGTTAATAAAGGAAACAAAAATAACTTTTTATTTTGAGTTTAAAATTTACCTCATACTGTAAATAGCTTTCCTTTTCCTTGAAATTTTGTAAAGGCAAGCCTTTACTGGGAATGGGACCTTTTTTATGTTCACTCAAAGTATTTTCTAAAAATGCAACTTGTTGTTCATGAGAATCCAATTGTTCTTTCTGTAAATACGCATAAGAATTATGTATAGCCCTCATATTCTGAATAAAACTTTGCAAACAAACCATAAGTAGCTTGGTGTGTGTGCTTGGCAGTAGCGGACGTTGAAAGCGTTTCTGACTGCCTACACCACCTTCCAGTGGTGGCGCTGAGTAGGCAGCACAAACGAAATTAATCGTCTCAACCCATGATTGCAGTTCTTTGGAGTCACTTGTTTGGAATAGATACTCCGCTTGATCGGCAGTTTGCAATCGGAAAACATGTTGCTTCTTTGTATAATCAGTGGCTTTTGTGGCCAGCGCATGATGGATTCGTATTGCATTGTGCAGATTATCCGACATCTGGCGTGGATCAGAGAGAAATTATAATAAAGATATTCTTAGATAATTTCTTGAAACTAACTTGACTTTTGCGAAAACCATGCTCATCTTTGTGCAAAAATAAAACCAAATCCCTGAGGGTACAATAAAACATTTTCCATGAACGTTTTCCAAAAGGAGCTGGCAAAAAAAAAAAAAAAATAGTAACAAGATATTCATAGAATATGCATTTAATTAGCTTGGTGTGGTTACTTAATAAGCAAGTAAACATAGTTAAATCATTGGTTGCATTTGTATTTTTAAAACTAATTTTTCTTAGTTATGTTTGACTTACTTTTTTTATAATTCGCTTCGTAGCAACTTTTACGCATAACGTAACCTTTTTTATACTCCACCGCAGCTGATGACTCTGGTATGTCCAAGAATGGATTTTGACCCATATGGCTACCAGCAACACTAACTTCGGTGCGTTGCTTTTGCAATTCCACAGATTCCTCATCACTGGAAAAATGAACAAAAAGCGGGAAAATCAAAAAAACCTAATATGGCGCCAATTAAATAGCAAAGAAGTTAATGATAACTTACAGCGCCCATTCCAGTGGTTGTGATTTTATCGCTTGATATAAATATTTTAAGACATCTTTTGGGAAATTTTCACCATCGTTCAGTTCAGCTAAATTGTCGACGAATTCGGCACAAGACATTTTACGTCCTATATTTTGACCATGTAGATCGGTGTTGAGCAGCATGATAGCGCAAGTAAGCGTATGAACAGCATCTATATCATAGGGAATTAGAAAGAAAAGAAAAAATAAATAACAATGTTGAAATAGTTGTTAATATATATTCCCTCTTTTCCATTAAAACCTCTTGACAATAAACTGAAAATGTTTTTATTTATGAATCAACATTCATATGAAGAGTGAAGCCAGATCATGAGCAATTCACAAAAGGAAAAAGATATAAATTTAATTAGTGGAAAAAACCATTTTCATTTAAAATCTCAACATAATGCAATGCTTGAGAATGAGTTCTATTAAAATTAATTTGCTCTTGGGCAAAACTTTTCATACATCCCCCAAGGTATATCCTTGGGTTATTTATTTATCTATTGATATCATTGCATATGATTCACTCAAGTCTATACACAATGGCAAGCCTTAAAAATAGAGAAATATCATTTAAAGCTCCCTTGATGACATGAACTTCAGCAGTTCAGAGTAAGCATAAAACGTAAAGGCTCATTTCTCCATTATATGTACAAATGATTTAATAATACGCGCAAAAAAATTGGATCATAAGAATCTCGGTCAAAGTCCTTTAATTGACTGTTATGGCCAATTGGTTTCGAGTTACATGATATTTAGAAAGCACAAAAGCAAGGTCAAATATTTAGATACTACATAAAGGATGTTTTCTTAGAGGATCCATATAAGGATAAGGATTAAACTGCCATACGGTGGTCAGATCTGGAAACTCTATTATTATTTGTGCTCAGTTTGGTTTTCCATTTTACGAAACGACGCCGCATGTTCGGTCTGAAAATGGGCTTTAAATTAACTTAAAATTAACCCATTGTTCTGTCGCAATATTTTGTTCAGTAACAAGGTTAATTTTTACACTGATATTCACTGCCATTCACACTAATAACGCAAAATTATCTTTATTTACACAAGCGCAACCAATAAAACCACCAAAAATTACCATACATTCAAATTATAGAATATAGAACACTTTTACAAAAATAAAAAAAATACCTTGAGAGTTGAATGATCCTGGATTGCAGTCCAAGAAACGTTTTGAGAAATGCACTAAAACGCGTTCACGTTCTTGAGTCTCTCCAGACAGTGCAAATTGTTGCAAAAATTCACGCAAAGATTGATCCAGAGTTTTCTTTTCAAAATTAAAATATTTTAAATATTCATCGGCTACAGCGCGACTAAAGTCATTGCTGGAAAAAAGCACATTAGTTTAAATTTAATCAACAATTGAAAATGAATGGAAATACTTTTTGCTTAAATGACGCGAAACGTCGCTCTTTTTGAAACCATCCAGTGAATACAGTCTTTTGGCTAGCCTTATAGCCGAGGGCATATCGACAGCTTTTGGCGAGTAGTGATAAGAGTGTAGAGATTCCACATCGCTACCATCATCCGACACAGGGGGTGATGAGTCGCGTCCATCGCGTGGATTGTCGTTGTTCGCACCGTTGTTGTTGCTGTTTCCAACAGCGTTACCAACGGCAGCAATCACAGTCATTGTGCTTGTCGACGTTGTAGTTAGTGTTGGTGGTTCCTCGGTCAGTGTGGCCAACTCATCCTCCGAATCCTTTAACTCTGAATAGGCGGAGCGAGGTGAATTGCTATTACTGCTATCGAAACCACGCACTTGTATCACCAGTTTGTGTTCATTTTGTTTCTGTAGTTGCTGATTTGATTTCTTTGTACGTCCGTGTACGGCGTCAGAAACCAAAATGGTCGAATCCGAATCACTGGGATCACTGAGTACCATGCCTACAAGATCACGAGAACTTAGTAAATTATCATCGTCCTGATAATCGGGACTGGAAATGTTAGAAATAGCTTCGGAGACACTTTGGTCACCATATGGCCCACTACCACCACCACCATTAACAGGACATTGCAACAAACCCATAGCGTTGCCTTGCGCCAGTTGCTGCTGCTGCTGATTTGTTGAGTTGCTAGAAGCTCCAGTTGCTCCTGATGCGCCGGTGCATGTTATGCCTAGCGCGCCTTTGGAGCCAGAGGATGACATAACTGAACTTGATACTGATGTAGGTGATGCCGGACTATCAGTGTGATGTGGCGATGAAGAACTTATTGAACTAGAGTGCGAATTGGGTGAGCTACGGCCATAGTATGGATGTTGTTGCTGCTGTTGTTGTTGTTGCTGCTGCTGATACAGCTGCTGTGGTGTTAGGGGTGCGTTATATGTCCAAACAATACGATCACGATTCGATGCCTATATGGGAGGGGGCGAAAAGAACTGTATAAGTAAAAGTGGAAAATTTACAAAACTATAAAAAACTATGCTGGAAACAAACTAAGCTAAGCTGAAATGCAAAGTGATGCTCATACATGGGTTGATGTGAATGAAAATCAAACAGAATTTCCGCTTCTGCGAGATTTGTACAAAAACAGCGTATATGGATTAAGTGATCTCAGGTATAATTTATAAACATAAAGTTAGATCTTCCATTTTTTTATTTATAATCTTAAAAACACATGTGCTTGGATGTGTGCTATCATTTGCCGCATTAAAAACAAAATTTTCGTGATTACATTAACATCTGTGCAAATTGAGAATTATTAAGTGTTGTTTTTGACGTGACAACGTTACGTTTGTTTTACCGCGCAAGTTTCCGAATTAGTTAAAGGCATTTTTAAAATACATCGACGTTGCAGGGAATCGTACTCGCTGAATAAAGGTGTTAAGAGAAATGTTATGGACCATAACTTATGGTACGACAGTAAAAGTTGATTATTTAACCTTAATGGCAAAAATGGAATGCGGAAGAAGCTGCTTAAGCAACCAAACTGCAAAATTTATTACATGGAATTATTACTCGCTATGTAAAGGGGCTGAATCCTACCCCTGACGACAAAAATATACAAACAAATTTATGACTTAGTTTGGCCGCTTCAAAATCGAAAAAGCAAATCATGCAACGTTGTTGCATGGAGTTATACTCGGTGAGTATAAGCACTTAGGTAAGTGTTATAAAATAAAAATTAAATGCAACAATATTGCAACAAAAATGCAATATCGTTACAACAAAATTGGGCCGCGTTCAAGACCACGAAAAATATAAAGGTTAGAACAAGGGTTTGCACAATGATTGTTATAAGGATTAGACAAACGTTGAGAGCAAGGATTAAAAAAAAAAAAAAAGCAAGGATTAGAAAAAGGAATAATACAAGGATTTAAACACGGATTAGGACACGAATTTGGACAACATTTTAAACAAGGAGAAATAGGAACAAAATTGGGACAAGGATTGATTATGATTGAAAATGGATTGGGGCAAAGAAGTTACATAAGTATAAGATCAAACATACGAATAAAGGATGGGGAGAAGTTTAAGGACAAGAAAAAGGATACGTTATTTCATCAAGACCTACTGATAATGACAGTCAACTGGTACTTTTTTAAGTAAAATTTGTTTTATCCTGAAATGTTTTGCTGTGATGTATTCATGAAAAGAATGTATTTTTAGACACTTGGCATCAAACATCGGGTACATTGTAGAACATGTATTGTTTTTCATTGTTAAAAAAAATGGGAGAGTTTATTTTATGCACATCACCATCTTTATAAAAAGTTTGAGATAAAATAATATATATACAGAATATTTTAATTTAAAAAAAAAAACTTTAGCAATGAGTAAAAGCTTTAAATTCTAGGCTCCGCTTTTTAAAAATCATAAGCATCACTTTGAATCCCATTTCATTGATACTCTCGATGATCTATGCTATTCAAATGTTGTTATACTAAATATGGTAAATAAAGGTTTTATATACCTACGCATTTATACAATATGTTCTTATTTAAATTGTATAACGGTATAATTTTATACATATTTATATATTTCTTGGAAGTCACAGGATTTTATTTTATATTTGTTTTTTTTTTTTTTTTTTTTTTAATTGAAGGTGAAATTTTTATTATGTACAATGCGTGAGAATCTAAGCTATGAAGACTGGAAACTCAAGCCTTGCCATGCCACTACTTTATCTCGAGAAAGCACTTACATACATAGATAAAAAAAAAAAAATAAACTTAATAAATTATACGTAGCATTTACATAAGCAAAATAGCTAAATGCAACTTTTGATTTTTATATATTTTTTACTAATATTTCTATGTGGAATTGTCAATTCTAGGATCAAATGTCAAGTTTGAACCTTTTTAATTGTTGTTGCTGGTGTTGCAGTAGAATTAATTATTGTTGTTTTGCTAATATTGTGCATTTTATGCGAGAGTGTTTGTCTTCCCAAAATAATACGCGGTATCAAAATTCTTACATTTTTCCTCCGTTTATTTAAAATATTTCTATGACTGAGAAGAACACCTGGTTTAGATTCGGCTTTTTTATTTTGCGTTAGCTAAAAGAACAGACACAGATGAATATAATAATAAATACATATAAATATTAAAGAAAAGAAAAAACCAACAATAAAAAAATAAAAAAAAAACAGCCCAAACACTTTATGACGCATATAAACAAGACTGAGTTCAATAAATTATATTTAAGTATGTAATTAAAAATGCATAACCATTAAGTTGAGAATAAAAATATGTTTTGTTGTTTTTTTTTTTTTTTTAAATGCAGTTTTTAGTACGAGAAATACTAACACATATAAAGTAATAACAGTAACTTTTATATTCATTCATTTTTAAGGCATATAAGATGCCAAATAGGTTCAACATGCCAAACATCTATAATAAATATTTTGGCCATTTAGAGAAAATTAAAATACAAGATGTTAAGACTTGTGCATTATCCGAGCTCATGCATGTTAAAAAAATGTTCGCTGTTCACTCCGTTTATACAAATTCTTTAATTCGCTATCAGTTATTATTCAGTGGGTTACAACTTTGTGGAATTAAATTAAGAATCTTGTTTACTAGTAATAAACATCTCATTAAGTTTGTTTAACTAGATGGCGTCTTAATAACCCATTAAAAAACCTTGAAAATTATTTCGTATTACGAACTTAACTAAAAATATATGGCACAAGAGCATGAAGGTGGAAATTAGCTTTCGTTGCTCATAAGAAACAATAAAATTTTTTATTTTAAAATTTTATATATTTCATGTTTGAAGGTGATAAAGATGTCCAGCTTTTGCAGTTCAATCCAGTTTTTGCACCATAAAAAGTTGCTACAGTTATGCGAAAAAAAATGTTATTACCAATAACTTTTATTTTCTTAAGTACATTTTTATTTTGATTCATTCATAACATGAGTTATAATGGAGGTATTATAATGTAATTTTTTTTTATTAACTATTTAATTGGCTACTTTATGCAGAAACATGTATCAAATTATCGAGTTACATTTTTTTATACGTGTGTCGCTCAATAAGTATCCATTTTAGGAAAGAATAAGAATCTTGATTCTTGTTGTCACCTCACCTATGTGAGAGTTCTCACACTCATGTCACGTCACTAGAAATCTGGTATTCTTCTTGTCGTGTGACGTGAGTTTGCGGATCAATTAAAAATGATTCCTTCTATTTCTCCTAATTGCAAAGTTTTATTTGTTTCAGCAAACTGAATAGTTCAATTAATTAAAATATGAGTTCCTTTGAGTTTTGGTTCCTAACAAAAGCTTATTGAGGCACGTCTAAATCTTCTTCAATTGAACACATATCTGAGATTCATTACTTTTTCGAGTAACAGAAGCTTTTCAGGGGGTGTCCCAAATGATATTGGCTTTTTCATGAATAAGGGCTACCTCAATTCACATACATAAACTATATATCGCACCCTAACTATAAAACGGGCACAACTCAAAACTATCAATACCTATATTAGAAGAAGCAAAATACAATTTCTTTTTCAAGCGCCTCTATACAAAACAATGAGATAAAAAGATTTTTATACCCCCACGTTTAAAAAACGTAAATGGGGGTATATTAATTTTGTCACTCCGTTTGTAACGCCCATAAGGAGGCGTGGTAGGTATAGAAAAGTATATATATTATTGATCAGCATCACCACCCGAGTTGATTTAGCCATGTCCGTCTGTCTGTCCGTCTGTCCGTCTGTCGTCACGATTACAGCCGTAATTTTGAAGCTATCATCACGAAATTTAATATTTAAGCTTTTATCTAAAAAACTAAGGTCAAGTTTGAAAATGAGCCAAATCGGATGAAAACCACGCCTACCTCCCATACAAAGTGCCTTTATCAAAACGGTAAAATCTCTTAGAATTCCACAAAAATTAATATATGGACTTGAAATTTTGCATATGAGCTCCGATATTTAAAGTGCACTCTTAGTATGAAATTCAACCAAATCGGATAAAAACCACGCCTACCTCCCATACAAAGTGACTTCATCAAAAAGGTAAAATCTCTTTAAATTCCACAAAAAATAATATATGGACTTGAAATTTTGCTTATTAACTTTGATATATAACATGCACTTTGTGTATAAAATTCAACCAAATCGAGTGAAAACCACACCCACCCCCCATACAAAGTGATTTTATAAAAAATGAAAGCGAATATTTTCTGTTAAAACTATGTAGGTATAACAAAAATGTTTTATACAAATACACATTTTATTGACGGCTTAAGACTTTGAATATACTTCGGTTCAGACGTGGGGGTATTTTAACTTCGGCCCAGTCGAAGATCATTTCTTACTAGTTTTAATTAAGGAGACGGGAGTACAGAATTTTGATAGTCGATGGATGTGAAAAATACAAATTGTTTTACATTAAGAAGTCATAATTTTAAATTGTAAATTTTGTGTTGCTTTTTTGAATTTCGTTCGATTTGCGCTATTACCTTCTCTGAAGAAAATGAAAATCATTTCAGTCGCAAGCTGTGAAGTAGATTTGCCAACTTGAAAGGTACAAGCCATCAAATTTACTAAACTTTTACGGATATTGCGTTTTTAATGTAAATGGATGCATGTCTCTACTAGTCGTCTCTAAACAAAAGATTCTTCTTTTTTTTTTAAATCAGAAGCATGCAAATCAGGTCTGCATTTCGTTTGGAAAAACATCTCTCTTAGTTTGCTTGAAATTTAATACGTTAATAACAACTCAATAACTATGATGTCTGAATTGACTGAATAATTGATATGTCAAAAAAAGGAATATTTGATTTAGTTTTAAGTAGTTATGATGATTTTTATTTCTTATTTTGGAATAATACTTATTGAGCTAAATCCTATTAAATAATTTTTTATCACTTAATCAAAGTATTTTTTTAAAGTTAAATATATATTTTTTTATAATTTTTACGATAAACTCAAACTCGCAACCTTCGTGATTTTGTGCCATTTATATTTAAAGTACACAAAGAAACTTTTGAACAACTATTTTTATATGCGAATTTTATTTTTGTTATTACATGCCCACCATGCGTTGTTGAAATTGATATGAACACAGGGAAATTGGTCATAATTTATAATATTTGATATTTTCTTAGCTCACTCATAATATTTATGTAGCCTACACTCTCTTTCTCAACCAACTATGTGCGAATTTAAACCTGGTAACTCACCTGCGAGTCCTCCGAATCCTGTCTTGTGTCTAACAACGTATTGAGCGAACTGTTAACGTCCTCATCAATATCAATTGGTATAACAGCTGCTATGCCCTCACGCTGTACCTGTTGCAAGTGATCTTCGGATTTGCTGGTTCGAAAACCAGCTGAATCACACTTACGCACAACGCCGTTATGACGACGTACTACTGAGTCAACACCAGTGCCAGTGACAGCGCCTGCAGCGTTACTACCACCAACGGCACCGCCGCCGATTAAGTTTGAGGGTTCCGGGCTGGTTGGTACTGAATTCGCCGTATTCTTGTCAAGCAATGGTGTAGACAGTGAAATTGGCGAAGTTGGTACCGAGAATGAAGTTTCGTCCTGTGATGTGCCGTCACTTTTGACGGTGCCACCGGAGGAGGACGATGATGAGTGATGGTGTTGATGGTGTTGACGATGTTGATGTGCTTGGTGTTGTTGTGAGTAAAAGTTTTGCTGTGTTGTGTTGGAACGCAGTGTTTCGCGTGCGTAATCAACTAAATCACTTGTTGGCAATGCATTTACACACACGCTTACACTCTCGGTAGCACGTGTTGTTGTTGTTGCAATGGTTTGTTTGTGTTTAAGTTGTTGTTGCTTTTGTTTTTGCTTTAATTCGCGTAATCTTTGTTTAGCCGAAGCAGTAGATGCTAATGAATTCGAGGACATTGATACACAGGCACTTAAGTCGTCATCCTCGTCATGTTGCTCATAGTTAAAAGCATCATCATCATCACCATCATTATTATCGTGCATAATTAAACATGGCCGTTGTTCACCTCTGTTGGCTCCACTTGCATTTCCATCGGCACTAATGCCAATATATTGTCCTGCATCAGAACTGTTATATGTTACAATGTTGGCTATGTCGTAGTTCGTTTGATCTTCCTCGTTTTCCTCGTAGTGCTCATAGGACCTTTGTTGTTGCTGCTGTCTGTGATATCGTTGCTGTTGCTTATGTTGATATTGCTGTTGTTGCTGCTGTTTATTATTGTCTCTATATTGCTGTTGCTTCACAAAATTACTACCACCTTCGTGGTCGTCGTCGTTATCGTATTCGTCGTTGACCAAATCCTCTTCCTCCTCTATATCTTTTTCCTCGTCGTCTCTATCTAATTCTTCACAAAGCAATAGTGTATCGTTGGTTAGAGAATCTTTTCTACATTGACGATCACTACTATTATTGCTTAATGTGTTGTTAATACTATTACGTCGTTGTTGTTGTTGTTGTTGTTGTTGTTGCTGCTGCTGTAGCTGCTGTTGTTGTTGTTGCAGTTTCTGATTTCGGCTTATAGATTTATCTTTACTTTTCTTTAACAAATTTACTGAATCGGAACTTTCCGAATGTGTTGGCGATTCAACAGATGATGATGATGTTGGCGATGATTCACCAGATGCGCGTGGCGCTAATGCACCATTTGCACGAGCTGCTGAACGATTTGGAGAATCACGAAGACTATCCACCTATAATATATATAAAAAAAAACTAAATAGTTTCATATATAATAATATTTTTAATAAAAATCGCTTACCTTTTTGGCGTGAGCTACGATTAGGTTGCTGCTTTGCGGTGTTCTTGAGAGATTCAAAATTAAATCACCGGTCATCATGTACGCCTCAAAACGTGGCGCCTTTTTAGGCTGTAGTGGTGCAGACACAGGTTCACGTTCGTCTTCCTGTTCTTGCTGTTGCTGTTGATGTCGCTGTTGTAGCTGATGTTGATCACGCTGCTCAAATCTGTTGCTAGTACCAACGCCACCACCACTGCTGCTGTTACTATTGGAATGCTCAGAATGTTGTGTTAAAACAGAATTTGTTGTTGTTGTATTGCCGTTTGCTGCACCAGCTGCAATTGAGGCTTTTGTTGGTATCTGTGAGGGTCTTGGGCGTTTATGCTGCGGCGAGTGTTGTACAGTATTCTTTTGAGGATTTTTTAAAGCTGTAGGAATACGTGATGGCCGACATGTTAATGGTGATGTAGAAGCTGTCGTTGTTGATCCAATGCCAGTTCCAGCACCAGCATTAGCATCTGAAATTTGTATTTTGGCCGATGAAGCCGATGAGCTGCGACTATGATTTGCTGATGTTTGTCGTGGCGGCAAGTTTGTTGGTGATTTATAGCGCAAGGATGAGGTGGAATTAAGCGAATCCGATTGTGAGTGTGTGGGTGATATTTGGCCTTTATAATCGTAAATATTTTGAGATTCTATATCGACGTAGTGTGGACTTTTAGTTTTGGCCAGTTGTTCTTTAATGCGGGCCTTAAGTTTGGGGTCTAAATCGATTAGAAAGGAGGAGAGAGAGAGGAGATAGAGAGAATAAAATTATTAAACTTTATTCTATTTCGGCTGAATTGAGCTACAAAAAAGACAAATTCTTGTTTGCTCTCGAATTTTTTTTTATTCAAGCTCTAACTAGTGTCTATAAGGTTAAGAGATAACCTATTTTTGCATATGGATTGAAAATCTTTGAAAAATAGCTTAGCAGGAATTTATACATAATGTTTGGGAGAGGTGAATTTCAGCTTTTGGCGCATAGAAAAGATAAGTTTTGCCTTAGCGTTGTGATAACAGCAACATTGTATTATATTTCTTAAAAAATGTGTATTACTTTTTAAAAATTATAGAAATAAACTTGAGGTAAATTGTTTTTTGAAAATAAAAACCAAATTGCAAGAACAGTGCTAGTGGAAAGATTATAAAAATTGACCTCAACAACTAATCTTTTGGAAAATAGAAAAAGTCGGGTTTTCGAAGTTTACAAATGTTTACATTCCCAAGGAAAAAAATTAACAAAAAATAATCTGACATCTTTGGTGTCAACTTTCAACTATTGGAATATTTAGTGTTCACTGCTAACAAATTCACTATTTTTTAGTCCTTTAGTTAAACTATCAGTAGCAAGTGCTAGTTGCATTTAAGCAAGTGTCATTTGCGTGTTGCATGTTTGATGATTTTCTTAGTTCATGACACCATATAATTAAAGCTAAAGCTAAAGAACTAAAGCTGCCGTAAAAATATGCCGCAGCAATATTTCAGTTATATTTACCTCTCTTAAGTTCTAGAGTAATCAGATCGTCAGATAAGCGTAGACATTTCAAAACTGTGAAAATTAAAAAAGGAAAGAAAATTATTAGTATTTGAAAAAATTTAGCGATGTAGCGAAATGCATTTGCAACTTACCCTCCTTCGTTGTATATCGATGTACATCAGTTTCGTTAACTTTGAGGATAACATCGCCAGCTTCAACCTGTAATTAAAAGGGGAAATAAAGAATTTGATGAAATTTTAATTGAAGCGTATAACTAACTAGCGACGGCTAAGTCAGTCATAAACAGTAGCAATAAACGGATTGTGAAAAATCAATTATCGACACACAAACACACACTTGTAAAAATCCTATGCAAGATGCGCCGTTGCTGTGTCCAGATATTTTTCTTTCTTCTTTTTTTAAGGATGCAACGGATGCTAAATGCTAGATGCTGCTGCAGAAGCCACAAAAACAAGGAAAGGTTAATTTAATTTGTGAGTTTTTAATATCTAAGCAAATATTTTTAGCAGCACAATCGTTATTTTGAAGCGTGTGTGTGAAACTTCAATTGAAACTTGGTTGTTTTTTTTTTTTAGAAACTTGTGTATATTTTTAACATATAAACGTTGACTTTACGCTATGTATGTCGATTGTTTTTGTTGTTATGTTTTGAGTTCACTTTAGATTTCAATAAATATTTTATCGATTTCTTTAGTATTTATTAATAATATATATATGTGTGTGTTTTATGTGTCTAGCTGTCTGTTTGTATGATTGTCTGCTGTTCATCGCCTACTTGTCACAGGCATGGATAAGCGTTAAGCAACACTATCTAGCTGTTCTAGCTTGCTAATATTTACAAATCAATTCAACAACAAAAACAACACATCCTCCGCTGTTCCTCTTTTTGCCCATTGTTCAAATGATAAAACATGTTCATATACATATATATATGTACATATATATATATGTATATATATATATATAGATATATGTATATTTAGGCATGTACTTAAAACAGGCGCGGATTCAAGGGTTAAACTTAAAAGCCTTTAAACTTAAAGGTTGTTTTACTCAAAATTGCTATCATTTTCATCCGCCATTTTCAGAGGCAAAGATTTTGCAGCAGTTATTTTCAGATAAATATTTAAATTACAGCTAAATTGTTCCTCCTTTTAATGGACAGTTTAAAGTAAAATTGTTCTAATTTTTTAAAGATAAGTTTGAAAATTTTCACTTAGATCTTGGATTGAAGGTTAATAAGATTCAGCTCGTGCAAGAGTTGAGGCCGAATGAACATCCTTTGCGTCAAAATGTCAGTGCATGGGCTCAAAATCAACTGACAATGATCCGATCCGCCGTTTTATCGGAAAAGTTTGTTCAGCGATTTTGTTCACGCTCATTTTTGACTCAATGGGTGTAGGAAGCAAAATTGTCGTATTTGTAGCGAAGATAGTCCGCACGAATCGCGGAATTCTATCCCGAAAACTTCAGTTTGGTGTGGTTTGTACGCTGGTGTAGTCATGGGATCATTTTTTTCAAAAATGAAGCTAATCAGCATGTTACGGTCAACGGTATTCGCTATTGAGTCATAATTAATGACTTTTTCGTTCCCCGATTGAATGACATGATTGAGGAAGAAATATGATTCCTACAGAATGGGGCTACGTGCCATACAACAAACGAAGCAATCAACTTGAAAACATTCGATGAACAATACGAAAAAACTAGTTGCGCATAATTTCGCGCAAAGGAACTACAAGTTGGCATTCAAGTTCTTGTGATTTGACGATTTGACGTCTCTTGATTATTTTTTTATGGATTCGAAAAGCCTGTAGTCTACGCTGACAAACTAACAACAATCGCCGCATTGGCAGCCAGCGTGATTCGTGTAATTGAGGACATATAGATGCTTGAAAAAGTGGTCGAAAACTTTGTCTCTCGGATGACATTCATTGGATCCAGCTGTGGTAAGAATATGCTCAAAATTGTGTTTTAACCCTTTGCGATCGTATTAATTTTATATTTGGGTGTCATGCTGATCGGAATTAATTTTCGTTGAAAGAACAGTAATACACAATATGCAAGATTATGAAGGAAAAATAAAATTTATTAATTCTTTTTAAAACTTTAGATATATCTAATATAATAATATGTTTTATTTTATGTAAAAATTATATTTTATAGTTCTTTATCGTGTGGTATCTTTCAAAGCAGTCTTCAATATGAAGTATACGAATGGACTGGTAAAAAAAGCTTTGGTGGCTGAGAGCAGACATACGGTCACAAGGAGTTAAAAATAATTGTACAATGCAATTTCTAGATTGTATACAAATAAATGGCCATTTGATGAAATATCATGTATTTTGTTCAAAATCAAAGTTAGTATTGGTCTAACACAACACCCTTAGTTGTTTCTTTCAAAGATTATGATTTAGTCTTTGTTAATCATACATATATATATATTTTTCCAAAAATCCAATGATTATTTTCAATTTTTAATTTCATTGAAATTTATAAATATTTTTACCCTTTTCAGAGTTCTTCTGCCGAATTTTCACCTTTTCATCAGTAGCAAACAGGACATCCGACTTTGCTAGTGGTGAGCATTAGCATTAGCAATAATACGTTTATTACTTGTACTGAGTATAAGCAACTATTGCAGCCAGTTGGAAACTGACAACAATAGCTGTAAGAAGGACTCCGCTACAGGCCTGTAGAAATTTTAAGCGTGAGATACACAGAATGCTATGAATATTAGTGCTTTATTGAATAAACGCAAAAGCGTCCTTATTTGACAACTGTCCGGCATGGAAACATAAATCTGTACTGATAGGAAAAAAAGAGCAACTTCAGTTCCGACTTATTTTTGAGAGCATTAAATCCATTGGTCTTTTTCAGTATTATTAAAAAATAGTTATAATACTAAAAATCCTTGTAAAAAGGCTGCACTGGAGAAAACGACGGCACCAGTGATGCAATGGAGTCTGAGCTAGTTGCGTCCATTTTCTTATGTATAGCTCTGTGTGGCAATTCTAGCTTTTGTTGTCTTATTATAAAATATATAATACATAAAAAAAACTCATCGATGGTTAAGTGAGCCGATGAGTTAAGACCAAAATTAAATTGAGCAGAAACTTTGTTTCGTGGCGTCCGTGGCGTAGTTGGTTAAAGTGCGTGGCCGCTATGTCAAAGAACCTGAGGAGACCCAGGTTCGAACCCCAGCAGCGACAGAAAATTATTTGAATTAAAATAATTTTTCTGTACGGCCGCCACCTCTCTGCAGACAATGGCAAACCTCAGAGAGTAAATAAAATGCCATGTAAGGCTTCTTGAGAACGAGAACATTCCGTTCATCGCCGTTCGGAGTCGGCGTTAAGCATGTAGGTCCAGTTCTCGGTCAATTGTGTACAAACTTAATAACACGCACAACACAATTGATCATAAGAAGCTAGGTCAAAGTCCTTTCAAGGGCTGAAATGGCCAGTTATTTATTTTTTTTTTTTTTTTATTTAGAAACTTTGTTTTAACCAGTTTGTCAAATTGACACTCTCTGCCAGCCATTAAATGTTGATGGCTTGGAAAATGCAATTACCTTTTTCAAATGCAATGAATTTCAAAAACTCATTAACAGAGATGCAGACTTAACAATGTTTAAAGCAACATAGTTTAAAGCACCGTGATTCTTTTCCCAGCTAAAAACAGTTTGATGAACATATATTTTCTCCGCTGAATGACAATTATTTAAAATCAATCATGCTGTTATAGTTTTTAATAAATTTCATAAAAGTCATTTTTCCAAGCAGAATATGATGAATTATTGAACCTGTAAAAGATTTTTTGGCACTTTGAATTTTTATATGGAGATTCATAACAGAATAACAGATCGGATAGAATAGGCCCAAATAATATGACAATTTCTTCAGTGCAGCGATTAGCTTCAAAAAACTTTTGTTTATTTTAATATGAAAATGTTGGTCAAATTATTACAAATGTACAAAAAACTCATTGAATTTATCAAACTCACAAACCATAATTCATACTCTTCCCACTGCAAATCAAAAATGTTTCTATTTTAACTACGAAATAGACACAATATATTATGAATAACAAAATTTAAAAAGGCATTTTAATATTAAAAAGCTTTTTAACTATGAAACGTAAATTATAAAGTTATATATAAACTATAAAATTACATATAAATTATAAAATTATAGGGGGAATGCTTACCTACTGAACACGTTTTGTTTGGAGGCCATAACTTTGGTTTAAAACATAATTTTTCAGAGCTGTTGGTTTTGTTTGAAAGCTACAATTACAATTTTGGCAGTCGATCTAGCAAAATTCTCGAAAATCGACCCAACTACTGAACACCTAATATAAACTGTTGTAAAAATTAGAAAATGAAGTTTTTGAGTGATTATGAAAAGTTTATTCTTTCAATGGTTCACAGTGATCAGGGGCGTACCGATACCATTTTGATTGGGGGGTAGCAAGGTATTTCGGCTAACTGGATACCCTTCAGTCTCGACTTTTTTTAAATTCAGCTATGTTGCTGAATTAACTAAAGTTACTCATCCGTTCGATCAATATAAATAAATCTTAAGGGAAAGTGTGTTGGCCAACTGAAGTTGGTTTAAGGTACGACTCTAAGAGAATTGGTCGCCTGAAGATAGTTTTGGATATGACTTAAAAAAGAACAACTAGACCGACTCTAAGAAAGTAAGGGGAAGCCTACCCCCTTATCTCCCGCTAGTTTCGCCCCTGATAGTGACCCACTAAACTTTAAACAATAGAGTGGTTTAGAGTCGATTTTAACTTCTTTGAAGGCTGCAGCCATCGCATAGGATATATATTCGTTCTGCTTTTTCATTTTTTTCGGCGACGTCATTCTAAATTTTATCTGAATGTGGACGAAAATCATACAAATATCAATTAAATGCAAAAGAAAAACTTTAAGATGCTTCCAAACACCATTTGCAATCATATAAATGACAATTTTATGCATGCACGATGTCTGAAAATCTGTTCAGTAGGTAGGCCGACGTTTTGTTCAGTAGGTAGGCAGTGACGCCATCATGACATGATGTTAAATATTTTTTCCCATTTCACAATATTGTTCGAGTACTCGTCGAATTGTGAAAAATAAATATAAAACTATGAATTCCACTCATAATCACCTTTTTTATCGACAAAAAACACTTGAAAATTCACTAAATAAAGCTAAAGCTTCATTTTATTCGAATATTTTATTTCTCAACGGCCGTAAGGCTAAAGGAGGAGCACGGGCATTCAACTCAATGATTTATCAAAAGTGAACATTCAATGAGATGTTACTGCGACACTATACACATTGGCGCTGTCACTTATACAGACGTCAGAACTGACAGTGTTCAGTAGGTGGGCCTGTTCAGCAGGTGGGCATCCTCCCCTACTTAAATTATAAAACATGTTTCAGAATACGGCTGTTAGAATTAAGTTATCGATCTTGCTAGATAATTTTTGTTGACTTTGCTTTTTAAAAAGTCTTACTTTTTCTAATGATGGATATTCAACTAACCCAATATTACTTATTTTCTTATCTATTATATTCTCTATATAGAAATCACGAGCATTATTAGAAAATCTTATCATTTCTGTAAGATATGTAGATTCTGTAACTTTCATAGAATGAAAATGATAATTAAGGCCCCTTCAAAAAATTGCTGCAACCGCCCCTGACTATAATTTGTATATACACATATGAACATACATACAAAAGTGCGAAGAGAAGCGCAAATAAACAAATTTCAACTTTTAACACCTTGCTAAAAATATAACTTAATAGTATTTTGAGACTTTTTTTTAGCTTGAAGTATTGTGCGAAAAACAATTTTTCCAAAATTATTCTTTATCAAAAATTATTGATTTTGATCAAATATTATGATGTATTTATTTGTTATGGTTAACATTCAGACAGATGGTAGAGGAAATGCTCTCCAACTTCGCAATTTCGACATTTATGAAAAATGTTTTCCACTTCGTCAAAGTTGAATTTATTTTTATCGTTTGTTTTTAATACTTGATTCTAAAGAATATTTTAACTTTGTTGTATTTCAGATGAGCTATTTTTTGTAGATTTACATAGTTTAATAGGGTCAAGATAATAATAAATAGCACAATAAAAACAACCGGTATTGGTCATAGGCACAAATTTGATTTTTAGCAGAACATCTCAGCAGTGTTCTGCCTACTAAGAAAAATCACTTTAATAAATAAATTTTTTTTTTATTAACATAAACTTCATACGGCAAAAAGACAAATATTTAAAATTTAAACTGATAACAAAATTAGGGCAGGTCAGAAGCAAAAAAATTAATGAAAATTAAAGAAAGTAATAAATTAAAATTTCTGTAATTTCTATTCGACTAAAAACGCACTTTTTTATAGCGACTAAAATAAATAATCCTTTTGCAGTGTTGTTTTTCGTTATTGCATGTTAGTTACATTCAATTAAATTTTTTACACACACCGTTTAGCAACATTTCACTTAATCTTCCTTCACTTTAAGAACTTTTTGCAACACTTTCCAAACCCGAAAAAATTAATACCAAGTCTCGAAACCAACCGTGCCTGTACGCGCGTCCACTACTTCGTCTAAGGACCGCGCCTCTTTTCTCTATTTACAACAATAAAAACACCACCAACAACAAAATCGTTTTTAGTTGGGTGCGATAATTTATTTCTGATTATTATTAAAATGTAATCAGCTAAACTTTAAATAGAAACTTTCGTCATATAATTATTTTATTGTTAACTTCACAAATTTATAACTAATTTTGAAATATATATTTATATAGTCAAGTAGTTTTTAGCTTGTTGATTATAATCTTCTGACAAACATTCTAATCACAAATGCATTCAACACTTTTTTTTTTTTCTTGATAGCCATTCAACCTCTGCTTCGAGCTTAGCTCGCCTCTATCTTTCTCTCGCTTTTGATATGAAGCAGTTTTCTTGCATAGTATTTCGAGGCACGGTCGTCACTTGAAGCTTCATCTCGAGTGGATTTCAATGCGCAGCTGTTGAAAGAAAAACTCTCTTTGGTTCTTTGGATATTTCACGCAAGGCGGTGGTGGGTGAACAAAGAAATTGAGAGATGGTTTTTTTTTTGTCAAGTAACTGCTGCCACCTTTTTGAGTTTCAATTACAACTAAATAGTTTTAAATAGTTGTTCTAAAATTATCCACAAAATACACAAATAAATAAAATTAAATATTTATAAAAACAGAGTAAGCCACAAAATAAATGAAATAAAATAATGAGCTTATATAATTTCTAACTGAAAACTGGTTTTTCTAGAGAGATAATTTTGTGCCATTAGTGTTTGAATATGATTTCAGGCATGTGGCCCACGCGGCTGGCTCGGGATGGCGCATTCTGGTAGTCGACCACTTGGTCAAGCATTTGGGCCTGTAGTTCGATAATGGTTCACATGTTGTCTTTCAAGGCGTCCATAGTTCCTGGTTTGTTCGTAAAGACCCAAGAATGATAGAAAAAAGATTACGCGTTCCGCAGTCCCGTTATCTAATGCTCTCTTTATCAACTGAGTGCATGACGTCACACAGTACTTTTGCTTGACAAAAACGTATGCAAATGTGCGATCTCTTAGGCAAATTGACGAAATTGAAAATAAATTCTTTCGAAGAAGTAAAATAAAAATATCTACTCTTCTGTATAAGAAAATAAATATTTTCGTATAAGAAAAATATGAAATTTCTTAAACTTTCAAGATTTTTATCGACCTTTTTTATTGACCTAGCTTCTTATGATCAATTGTGTTGTGCGTGTTATTAAGTTTGTACACAATTGACCGAGAACCGGACCTACAGGTTTAACGCCGACTCCGAACGGCGATGAACGGAATGTTCTTGTTCTCAAGAAGCTTTGCATGGCATTTTGCCATAAAATTATTCCAAAGTCTGACAATATGGCTTGTGACGTCATGCTGTTTCTCTCTCTCTCATTTACGGAACGCGTTATATGGTTTCTATCATTCTTGGTAAAAACTAAGGACTTCACATAACTCCAGGGTAATTTTTTAAGAACTTGAAACTTAACGGAAAGCTTACGAAATTCGCTTTCGGAAATAATATTTTTTTGAATGCGAAAAATTGCGTTTTTTGCAATGGTGTACACGGTTGAAATATTTAGCTATTTAAGAATTCCGAGTGAAAATGGGCATGATCGTGTTTGCACCTAAGCCAGGTTATGGTAATACTAATAAAGGCAATATTAGTCGACGATTTTTCGAAAATCTCGAATTAGCAGCTGAAATTACTGGCAATGATATCTAATAATTTAGATTCCACTCCAAAAATTATTTTGGAAATATTGTCAAGTGGGCATAAAATCAATACAGATAAGCCCCGTGGCATCCGATGACCTTTACGATACATAAAATATTGATCCATGCATCCATAATTATAGAAAAATGTCTGCTTCCAATGGGCCAATTATCGGAAGAGGCCACTGAAGCCCGTAATAAGCATTTCCAACAGTAGCAGCAAAATTTTTCAAGAACATTTTCAAGAGTGTCATGCAAAAGAGATGTACTAAACAGATTACTGCTAACTTCTGAACCTCTGATAACGGGAATGAGGCCAATACCAAAAAAGATAAGCAAACAGTTTTTTAAAAAAAAAAACTCTAACCATGCTGCTTCTAGCTGAACCTTACTCCGAAGAATTGCATGGTGGTTTGGATTTGAATTTTTAGTGGCAAATAAAGTCAAGTAAGTATATAAATACATGTTTTATTGCCAAAATAAGCATTGGAATACATTAAGGTTCGATTGGAGTGCTAAGCTGATTTTGGCCGCCAAGATTTTCGAAATACCCGTCGGTTCGTAAAGCTATCGTAATGAAGGTTAATTATTAATTTATCACGTAATAAATATGCCAAAATGGTAAAATCTCTAAAAATTCTATAAAAATTAATCTAAAATCTTGAAATTTTACCTTAATTGCCAAAATCGAATGAAAACCACGCCTACCTCCAGTACGAAGTGACGTCATCAAAATGGTATAATCTCTACAAATTCTTCCAATCTCTTTAGCAATCTCTTTAGCAATTGCAATTCTTCACAAAAACTTTGATATTAAGACCTTTTGGTTTGAAATAAGACAAAATCGAATGAAATTTGATGACGACATCAAAATAGGAAAACCTATATAATTTCCACAAAAATAAATGTATTGATTAACATGATATTTTGCACCTAAGCATTGATATTTACTACGTACAATATGGATAAAAATAAATTTAACGAAAATCGCGCCTATCTCTCATCCAAGTTGACTTCATCAAAAAAATAGAACCTTCATAACTTCGGATATTATATATGTATAACACAAGTGTGGAGATCAAGCCATAGATAAAACATTCCGTCAGTACCATTTTTAATCTTATAAAATTAAGTTAATCTAAGAGTTTATAAAATGGTACAGTTAGGTTAATGAAAATAATTATCTCCTCGAAAAAAGATAAAATAAACTTAATAAATTTTAGAAAGATTCAAGATTGTGAGGAAGATAGAAGAATTTACGTTTAAGCAACAGAAATAATGATAACATCGAACTTTTTTAACTCACTATATAAAAGTAGTCGAGTCAGATTAATTCCAGTCAAATTAATATCGGAAATACTTGGAGCCAGTTTTTCAATGTTGGTTGAATTTTGATTAATTTTCCCTCTAACTCGCAAAGTTGGAATAATTAGGGGAAAACAGGAACTAAAATTTTTGTTTCTGATAAATATGGATACCGAGAACAGGAATCCGTTCGTCAAGATAGCTGTAATGTGTATAAAGTCCCGAAGATATAGAAAAATAAAACGAAATGGAAGAAATTTCACATAATAATATATACTGCCCGCAAAAAACCAAAAACAACAATATACGTCCAGTTGTGATTTTTCCAAACGATTCATATTTTCTACATTCCAAATATAAAGCTTCTTCTTTCCAACTCTCAAGTAAATCAAATTTTTATACAAAAAATTGAAAGTTATCAAAAGGTTATTTTTATTTTGTAAAAATTACTCGTAAGTGAATCCAGCTCGAAAGAAAGCATTTTTAATTTTTACTACTTTTTACCAGTGAAAATTTACAACGGCAGCACTGTGTCAGCACTGTCAAGAAATATTGCATGTCACATTTTGCACTGCAAGTGAAATTTTAGCAAACTACATATAGAGGTAAGTTCGCAAATTACTTGTCTTCTTCTATTTCACTCAAGAAATATAGTAAGTAATATTTTTCTTGGGTAATTTCTTGAGAGCTGGATAGAGCTCTAAAAAAAAAGGGAAACAATGTTCCTGAATAATGTACCTTAAAACTAAAAGTACATTATTCAGTTAGGTAGAGAGTAATGCTAATTAAAATAATGAAATATGAAATATTACACGTAAGGTACTCGTAAGGTAAATAATTTTGCATTCCGCAAAGGCATCGTAGAGTACGCACCGAAGAAGCAACTGCTGCTGTAGAGTGTAGTATTGAGGAAGACCAAAATGAGTCGATTCGCTATCGCGCACAGCAATTGGAGCTGTGTCCATTTATTTTATTGAAAATTTTAGGTGAAGATCGTGGCCTATGATCAAATAAGGAACTGGCTCAAGAATTGACGCAGAATGGCCATCGTTTGCGCCATACGTTCGGTCTAAAAATGGGCTTAAAATTAACTGGAAACAAACCCACGGCTTAATTCAATATTCTGTTCACTGATGTGGCTCATTTCTTGGTCAATTAGCAAAGTTGCCGCATTTGGAGTGCAGAAAATCCATAGAAGATTCTCGAGGCACAAAAAAATCACTGTTTGGTGCGCTTTATGGGCCGGTGGAGTCGTTAATACAGACTTATTTAAAAATGAGACCGCCGAAAGCGTTATCGTGAAAGGCGAGCTCTATAGAGCCATGACTGCCGATTATTTCATGCCCCAATTGAATGGGATGTTTATTGAAGAAATATTTTTCCAACAGGAAGGCACTTCATGAGCAGTGTTGCCATTTTAGCTATTTTGTAGCTAGATTTAGCTTCTTTTTTTCTCATTTAGCTCCAAAAATTGTGCTTTAGCTCCTAGCTACTTTTTTAGCTTCTTATTTTTCGAGTTTAGCTATTTTTAGCTACTACTTTCTTTTGGCTAAAAAATGCAATATTTCCGTAATCACTTGTTGCCACCGATATTTTTTTTTGTGATCTCTAACTTATACATACGATGAAATCCAATGGAGAAAACTTCACACTTATCCATAGTACTAAAGTATCGTCTTCTATTGATTTTTGGATAGAAGTAAGAGAATGGAAGGGTGTTTTAAACGAAAACCCTTTCTATGATTTTACTAAATTCGTTTTTTATTTTTTACTTTTACCGTTAAGCAACGCTGAAAAAGAGAAAAGTTTTCAATAATGAATATTATAAAAACAAAGCAAAAAAATTCAATTAAATTGTTAATGTCAAATTCCACAGTATGTTGGAATAAGCCCATCATTCGTACCACGAAACAAGGCATGAACGACAAAAAAGAAACGATCAGCACTACTTTCTTCTATATATAAACCTACATATTGCTTATCGTGTTTTGCTTATCGTTAATAAGCCTATTAAGTGATGCAGAATGGAGGGGTAAGATATGTTTTAAAAAATAAACAAATGTTGCATTATAAATGACGATCTCGTAAAATTTATGAAACGGGAAAATATTTACAAAGATGAAGGTCCTGATAGTTCAGATAATAATAGTAATGATAGTATGGAACTTGAGATCTGAACTGATGGTATACACCTACAAAACTGTGCCTGCATATAAATATTAATACATATTTATGTGTATTTATTTAAAACTAGACTTTTTGGTCTTTTTCTTGTAATTAATTTTTGTTTTAATTAACACATAATCGTTTTAAAAAAATTATAAGTGTATCGAAAGTGTATTTTACTGATCAAAATGTACCTTAGCATATGAAAATATATTCCTTTTGTTGTTTTTATTTATGTACACAAAATTTAAAAAAAAAATTAAACTGAATGAACAAAATATAGTAACTAAGTTGTTTTATAAACGAGCTTCTTTTTTTAGCTACAAAAAAAAAGTTGTTTAGCTCTTTTTAGCTACTTTTTGTAGCATTTTTAGCTACACCCCCAAAAATTTTCTGGCAACACTGTTCATGAGGCTAAATTTCTCAAAATAGACCGGCCAGATGGCAGTATTTGACAGGTCTATTTTTGGGCATTATTTCATATTTTATTTTAGGCATTATTTTATTGGGCGTTTTATTACTGAGACGAAAAATTTCCTCTTTGAAAATAATGACCCACAATTCAGGAAAAAGTTTTCATAAACGTTTTAACATTTTTTTAAATTAAGTAAGACAAGTTCCATTATTACTGGGGTGTAATTTCCGCACTTGTTCATAGTAACATAGAACATACTGTCCATTATTATTTTTTTTTTTTTTTTGTTTTTTGTTTTGTAAAAGAATTAACAACCATAGGAAACAAATTGCAAAGATTGAGTTTACCCAGTTTTAAGAGTCGGTCACTGCTGAGACTCTTTTTTTGATCGATTCAAGATTTCGATGAACTGAACCGTTTTAGCAATAGTTTAAAACAGCGGTGAAACAGTTCTCTTTGAACATAATGCTCCATAATTCCATGAAGACGTTTTCGGAATCTTTTTATGTTAAATTTTTAACCTCTCTCGCTCTACCTCTCTCCGAAAAAAATTCGCATTTAAAAGTTAAGTTAGATAAGTCGTATTTTTACTTTGTTTAACTCTCTCTCTCCATTTATCCTAAAATAAAAGTTAAGTTAGATAAGTCGTATTTATACCGATTGTAATTTTCTCAATTGTTATTCAGTTCATAATGCCAATTAACTTTTTCTTCTTCATTGTTTCGACCTATTTTTTTTTTTTTTTTTGTTTTTTGAGAGATTATCAACCAAACAAACGCCAGTAACTGCATTTCGACGACAAAAATCTGGAACGCTATCAATGCATACCTCCTTTACGTATTTAATTGAGCATGTCTCATAATATTTTAATGATAACCAGTGGAACGTAAGAGTAAAAGAAATAAAATTGCTCAATTTTGCAGTCATTTTAAAAATTTCTGAACATTACTGGTATTCTTAAATTTTATTTTTTTTTTGTTTTTTTCTATAAAGCTATTGTTTTCTTTGCTTTTGTCAAATAGTTCGTTTGAGAAAATTTATGCTTTATGCATAAATAATATAATGAGATAAATATTTAGATGATTTAAGTGTGTTTCTCGATAGACTGTCTGTTGGACAGAATGAAGACATTTTGCAAGTGAAGAAAAATAACAGCTTCTAACATAGAGCGAGAGCAACTAATAGAGTAGAAAGAAAACGTTAGACGCGTAAGTTAAGATTTTTTTAATTCAATTAAGAATAAACTTACTTTTGCACTTTTGACTTTTGTCGACTGTCAGTTTAATGATGCACTCATCCCTATTTCTTATATTTCTTCATTTGTTTTTGTTGTTTCGTTTTTTACTGACAAACTTAATTTGATTCGTTGAAGAAGTTGTTTGTTTGTTATTTTATTTGTTTTCATTGTACTCATTATTATCTATGTACTTATAAAAGTGACTATTGATGAGACAAATAAATTTTGTTTTATCTTAAGAGTTTTTTTTTTTATGACACTTGGTTTTTAAAGTGGTGTGTTGGTACTAAGTAGTTATCTAAAAATAATGTTACATTTTTTATAACAAGTTGAAACTTAAAAAATCAATTTATAATCGATCGTTTATGAAATAACTAAAATAAAAATTTTAAAATCAAACAAAAGTTATGGAATGAAGGATATTAAGATTATTTAAGTCGAGTTATTTTTCACACGAGGTTTGCCTTTTAAGGCTTGCGCCTTACAATAAAAAAACAGGGGTTAATCAGTGAAAATGCTTTCATTGTTTTTCAAAGTTTTCTTCAAGATGATCAAAACACTTTTGCATTCGTTTGAACCAACTTGCGAAACAGTTTTGCCGCTCTGACGTTGGTAAATCCGATACCAGGTTTTTGACGGCCTCAACGGCCGAAGAAAGTTGGTCGAAGAAAAACACTCGCCACGCAATTTTTTCTTAATATGAGGGAACAAGAAGAAGTCAGTGGGTGCCAAGTCGAAACTGTAAGGCGGAGGACTCACCAATTCCACTTTTTTAGAGGATTGTCTTCCTTCTGTGGTTGGTTATCCTTAATTCTCCGAAGACTTCAGGCAAACAAATGGTTGTGTACCATTCAGCATAAACAGTTTTCCGTTGCTCAAGTGGTACATTTGCGACATGACCGGTTATTCTGAAAACACTGGCAATGATTTTCTTGGATGAGCTTCGTCCGAGGACAACTTATGTCGGGTTTTGCTTACTTTGAAAGGCCTAAACAGTGGATTGCTGCCTTGTTTCGGGCTCATAAGCGTAGATCCATGATTCGTCACCTGTGGTGATGTCGTATACGTGTTTCGAACCAACCCCGTTGTATTTTTTTAGCATTTCCGTGCACCAATCGGCACGACCCTTTTCTTTAGCAAAAATATTCCTGACGCCGTAATGTTCATATAAAATCGGATGTATGTTAGTTCCACTAATGCCCATGATATATCACAAGTCGGTCTGCTTTCAACAAACACAGCATCGATGTTTTCTGGCACAACAGTCGTTCTTGGATTGTTCTCTCTTGGAGAGAATGACAAACAAGCTCGAACTTATTGAACGAGCTTTTTACAGTCGCTGAGTATGGTGCTTTGTCACCAAAAGTTGAACTAAGTCTAATCGATGCATTCTTTTCTTGTCAATCAGGTCGAAAATCGTAAAAATTCCTCACACGAAAATGTTCATCTCACGTATTAATCTTTTTTTTTTGCTGAAATACAATTTTCAACACAATAAACACACCATACACCAAAACGTTGTTAGTGCGTTTATGCTAGAAAATGTCAACATTTCGAATAGAACTGTCAAAATTCATCTGGCAATGTTAGTTGTCGAGGCGCAAGACTTAAAAAGCAGCCCTTGTATGTACAAGTGCATTTCCATAAAATGTTCAACCATGACTGTAATGAAAATTAAAATTTCTCGAAAATTGTTTAAATTGTTTAATTATTTTAATTCAGCTTAATCTTAGCACCAAAAATAAATTGCTGCAAAAGAGATTTTATCTTTTATCTATTATCTTCTCTAATGAAGCCAATCCGAAAATAAATCGTTCCTTACAATGTATATCTTACAAAGTTACTGTGAATTATAAAGTCGAAAATAAATCGAGTTGATTTTTTAAGATAATTCTATCTTCACTTATGTGCCTTATTTTTGCTTTAATTTTATAAAACATCATTAAAAATCTCAATGGTTACCACAATTCTATTGGTTTGGAGAAAATAATTCGAGCTTTTTTAGTAAAAATACATTTATTTTTTTAACTACCTTCTGTCATTTTTCGGCTGAAACCATGAATCCTGAATTGTAGAATTCCGGAAATTTTTCTTTGAAAAAGTGATGCAGGTGCTTTTAGCGGTCTTCTTTTGAGGCCAATTTTTCCCAACAAGAGAGTGTTGGAGAAGAAATCGAAACAAATAAAAATCTGACGCTGCAATGTGAAGAATATACGATGGATGCATCAAAACTTCCTAGCCAAAGTCTTTTAGTTCTTGCTTGAACCGCATTTATTGCTGGTAGTAGAGATTCGAATCAATTGTTTAGCCAGGTGATAGTAGCTCATAATGGATGATACCATTTTAGGCCCAATAAACACATAGCATCCCCTTTATTGTTGTCAATCCCGGTTTTGACACCGCTTCATCTTTTTTTCGACGTAGATCGTTTTCGAACAATATGAATGTATGTGATCCACTTTTCATCACCTGTTATCATAGGGGTTTTCTTTATGTCTACATCTCCTACTCTTGCACCGTACAACGGTGCCGTCACCTAACATATGCCGTTTCCTCATATGTTTCAAAATGTCTGGATTTCGTACCCTAATTATGTACTTTAAGTTTGAAATTTGGAAAAATCGGATGAACTCCACGCCTATTTCCCATACAAAGTGACGTCATCAAAATGGGAGAATCTCTAAAAATTCCACAGAAATTAATCCATATACGCACTCAAAGTTCATAAATTTGTCAAATCGGATGAAAACAACGCCTACCTTACATACAAAGTGACGTCACCAAAACGGGAAAATCTCTTTAAATTCCATAACACTTGAAATTTTCCACATGAGCTTTAATTCCAAATGCGCACTTAAGGTTTTATGTTTTTCAAAATCGGGTGCAAACCACGCCTACTCCACACACGATGTGACGACATCAAATTGTTAAAATCGCAAAAAACATTTTTAAAAAACAAAATTATGCACATAAGCTTTGTACTCATATATTAGTCAAATTCAAATGGAAGCACGCATACCACCCACACAAAGTAACGTCATCAAAATATTTAGATGTAAACCAGTCATAGCTGTTAAATTGCGATTACGATTAGTAATCAATTAGATTACTTTTGAAAAAGAATTGTAATGATTATATAATCCTTAAGCAAGAATTTTATGATTAGTAATTGATTACGATTACAAATAATCAAAAAATAATAACTATTACTTGAGATTACGCAAAATAATCAAAAATAATCAGAAGTAATAAAAAAATAATTCGATTACTTTTAAAAATTATCTTTGATTCTTTTTTGATTATTTTAAGAAATTCAGTCTAAAGTACGGAATATTAAGTACGGAATTACGGAAAGTACGGAAATTGACACAACTGGTTCTTCACAGGACACCGTTAAACCCGATTAGTGATCCCAACAGACCCACTCTTCTGCTACTTGCATGACAATTCAAGTGTTGAAAAGATTTGGCAAAAGTATGGCTTGTTGAAGGAACTATTTCTTTCATTCAATACTCCTTTAATGCCCTCAGCGCCAGTTGAGAGACTATTTTTTTTTTTGCTGGCATAGTAAACACTCCAAGACGGCAATCATTGTCTGATTTTTCTTTTGAAAAATTAGTTCTTATGAATGCAAATAGTAATTTAGAGTAAAAAAGTTTTATTTTTGTTTCGTTTATGTTGTACTATAATACATTATTGTTCTCGTTCTTGTTTTTTGTCAATCTTTATTTTATAATGAAATACATAACTTTGTTTTTTTTTAATAAAATTTAACAAAATGTTTGTACCTAAGACTGAAATTCTTAAAATAATCAAAAAAGAATCAAAAATAATCTCGAAAAGTAATTGGATTATTTTTTGATTACTTTTGATTCTTTTTGATTATTTTGCATAATCTCTAGTAATCGTTATTATTTTTTGATTATTTGTAATCGTAATCATGTAATTACGATTACAAACAGAAAAGAATCGTACTTAATCAATTATTTTACCTTTTTGAAAAAAAGAATCGAATAAGTAATGATTACGACGAGTAATCATTACTTAACAGCTATGAAACCAGTAAACCATCATAAACTATCATAAACTATACAAAAATTAATGTATTGACTTAATATTTTACACATAAGTATTTATATTTAAAGACTTTGATGAGATTTAAAATTGGATAAATTCAATGAAAACTACGCCTATGCTGGATACGAGGTGACGTCATCAAAATAATAAAACCTTCAAAATTTCGGGTGAGTGTGGGTGTTATTTTAACTTCTTAAAACTTAACGCATCATTTTATTTATCTTTGTTTCTTGTAATGTTTTATGAAACTGATTGTCGCATCCATTACACTGGAAATAAGATGGAATTTCAAATTACATTTGACAAAACAATATTATTCCCAGATAAGCCTAGGATGAGCAGAAAAATTAAAAAAATTTTAGAGTTGTTTATACTTTTTATAATGATCTGCTTTAATTATTCATTGATATTCATTTTATTTCCTTCAAAGTCATACACGTTGCGAGGAATCCAACGCTTCCTGTTATCTTAAAAAAAGTTTTCAATAGCTGATTTTGGAATGGTCTTCAGTTCCTTCAGCGAATTCTCTTTTATCGCCTCAATCGTCTCAAAATGCTTTCGACAAAATGGTAACTTGAGTCGTTGAAATAGAGAAAAGTCACAATTAGCCATGTCGGGTGAAAACGGAGCTAGCGGAAAAGTATGAACGTAGTTTTTGGTCCCCTGGTCGCCTACAAGATAAAATGTGTGAGCCGGTGCGTTGTCGTCGTGAAGAAACCACGTTATTGTGCATAACGCTTTGCAACACTTCGAAGGAGACGCCAAGATCAACTGCTATCTCTCTTATGCTCACTCGACGATCTGCAAGTACAATTTTCTTAACTTTTTCGATGTTTTTGTCAGTCACACTGGTGGATGAACGACCGGAACGAGTAAAATCATCAACCACAGTACAGCCCGCTTTAAACTCTTTATACCACTTGTACACTTGTGTTCTCGACAAACAAATATATGAGCACCAAATGACAGATGTACCAACACAAAAAAATATTTTTGACAATATCTCAAGCGCGCTTTGTTTGAATAGAAAATTCCGGGTAGTTTTTGATCAGACGGCATCATATTAATTTGATAAGGTGCAAAAAAAATGCTATATCCATTATTGTTATATTTATAACTGATTGATAAGATGCAAAAAAAGAATTCTATTAAAAAATGTGTGAATTTTTGATATATATGTATCTTCATAAATGACTTACTAAACTATACTCAAATTGAATGCAAATTATTTAGTTCAACACATATTTTAATAACATGTTAATTGAAGAATTCGCATTGGAGCAAAAAATATTTAATCAATACGTAATGAGGTAATAAAAAAGTACATATATCCATTAACATACTCGTATGTAGGCAACCCAACAACCTTCCGAATTTTTATTGAAAATCAATGTTAGAGGTAGAACGCAACAAAGGTTCAACCACCTGAGCTACGACATCGCCACCAAATAGCCCAGTATAACTATATGTTTAGTTAAGTGGGTTACATTTTTGCTGCTTCTTGTAGAGTATTTTTTTCCACTCTGTACTATTTTCAAATGTTTTGAGCTTTGTTTACTTTGTTTAGAGCCAACATGAGACTGGGATGACATTTAAACCGTCATATTTTCGTCAATTGCGTCAAAGAGTGTGTGTGTAAGGTATTGTGTGTGTGTGTGTGTACATGTGTATGTTTTTGGTTCTTTTTATATAAACAATCCCACTATATTTGTAGCACTTCAATTAAGCGTAGTAAACACGGTTTGGTCCAATAAACTAAGATATTAAAACATATAAGGCCATAAGACAGCAACTTCTCAGGCTGTAAATTTGAAATGTCCAATTTGTATTCATTAATATGTGGGTGTAAATTTGTAACAGCTGCAGAAATCTAATGTAGCACTTTAGGTCTAACAACCCGCCAATTGAAATGACTTTGCTGGCCGATGGCTCAAAAGATAATTGCCAAGAGTTCGCCACATTTCGGAAGCTTTAGAGCCGCTGATTTTAGTCTATTAGACTAAGCTTTAGAGCCATTAGATTTAGCATTTCGTTCTAAATCGCGGAGAAACCACACTGACGATAAAAAAGACACGAAAACAATCGGTTTTTGTATGGAAGTAAGTCGTGCTGATTGTTTGTTTTTTGTCGTTTACAGCATGATGGGGTAAGTCTATCTATATCCCAAAAAAATTGGGGGCAATACTTAGTTTCCGAAAATTGCAGTGATAATTGTCGCATTATTACGAAAAAATAGCATTCGATAGAGTGTAACAAACACCAAAATTAAAAGCAAGGCTGCTCTTTTTTTTTGAGTAAAATATATATCACGAATTCCACGAAAAAGTCAACCTCATAGGTTAAAAATCAAATTGTAAAGAGAGAAGAGAAACTATATAGAATATATTCTATCGAATTCGGACAACACGTTTTAAGTTGAATTTTTCAAGATAACGGTAGTTTGTCTGTGTTTTTTTTACTTTCGCGTGGTGAATAAGCTGAGCGAAAATTTTGCAGTTTTATTTTGATATTTGCCGTGAGGGCGTGCGCTGTTTATTACAACAATTAAAAAAAAAAATATTTGCTTCAAATTTTTTAATATTTTCCTAATAATCATACATATATATGTATTAATAATTATAAACGACATACCGTGGTAAGAGCAGTTAAATAAATTAAGAAAATATGTAGCATGTGCGTGACAATATTGATATATGTTTCAATGCAGTCTCTAATATAAGAAATTTTTTGCGGAAAATGCTGTTATGTGTGGATATTGAGATGGCAAACCAGATTGAAAACCATTTTTTTTTACTATTTCCATTGAAAAAAATTCCACGCGTTTCGCACATGTTACAATTTTTTCTATACAACAATGTAGTTTTTACACACTACGGGGTCGTTCATAAATTACGATACCAATTTAGAGGGGAGGAGGGGCTTTAAAATGTATTACGATTAGTAATGATATGGGGGGGTCTCATATATAGCAAAGTGACCAAAAATAAAACAACTCGAAAAAATTGAAATGAATACACCCTTCATTTAAAAAAATGTCCATCCTTATATCTGCATTAGACGGTCAAACGTCTAAATTGACGGTTAACTATTGACAAGTGTCAATAGGAATTCTCACAAGTGAGTTTTATTTAATTTAACCCTTAAATGCCCAGTGTATCTTTTTGGATACAACCGAGAAAATAAGGTATTTATTTTGAAATATTGCAAAAATTAAAATGCTGGATATGTAGTTTCACTCAGAAAATTTCAAATATAAAACAAAAATTTAATTATTGGCATAACTTTGTTGGTTTGGGAAATATTGACCGTCAAATTAAAAAGTTTTTTCATTTTTACGGAAAGTTCGGTTTTTGACATGAAATACCTTTTAAACTATTAACAATTTTAGAGTATCATTTAAATTATCATAATTTATCATATCATAATTAATCCTAAAAAGAATCGTTTTCCACGTTTTTGCCTTGAACTGCTACAACCAAGCTGATTGATGGTATATGTCAGAATGCCCACTGTATCTTTTTGGATACAACCATGTCTTCTTTAAACAAAAATTTTTTCCAAATAAAATAAAAACGGGGTCGTGTTCAGGGGATCATTTAGCACAACATAATTTTAATGATATCGGTGTTGTTGGGCATTTAAGGGTAAAAATAAATCGGAATATAAATTATTATACAAATAAATCTATTTTAAGGAATCATATTCACAAAAACACTGAACTTGGTGATGTACGGGTGCAGCCTTTACGGGTACTCTCTCAAAGGCCAGGCGAATTCCTTTGCATAAGAAATGAGAATACACCTGAATAGGTCCACATGCAATCTGTTGAAGAATTTGAAGAGTCCCCATAGTTTCAGCTCCTTCAATTCCAGTGATTGAGAGCATCGACTTTTGGATCGAATAGAATAGTTTTTATCGATTAAAATAATTGATTTTCAAATTTTTTTCTTAAATTTATCTAGTCATGACATAAAAGAGATTAAAAAAAAGAAAATAAGAAATTTTTAATCCTTTTTTTTGTATTTCAGTTTTTAGTAAATATGGTCGAAGGTAACAGTAATATGAACGTACGGTGTAATTGTGCGTGACGAATGTAACAAGTGCGTGACGGTGTTTAAAGTTGAAAAAATTGTTTTATATTTTTTTTTCTCAAATAACTTAGCTACTAATATAATCTAGGATAACCTCTTATTGCTGTAAAAAAATATGAAAATTCTATCTGAAGTCAATTCGCAGAAATTTCAGATAGAAGCTGACATCAAATTTTTAAAGGGAAAATTTTGTAGCACGTGCGTACGCTACATTTTGCTTAATATCACCGAAATTAATAAGTGGATTCATAAAACCTTTACACATTTTAAAAAGACCGTAAAATTAATTAATAAAAATTGCAAACCAGTTTTCGCAAAAATTTCTTCTTAAGTAAATCAGTTGCAATTATTCGCAACCTGTAACAGTGCGTGACATGGAATTCATGATATACTAATAGTAACCATTTTTTTTTTTTTTGAGTAAATGGTTAAGAGCCGGAATAGACAATCAAAGAGATTGTCGACAGACGATTTTTTCATATCGCGATATCGTTGAGAACACGTTCAAAATGAAGCGATCAAACTAGTCAAACTATTCAGCGTTGTCTCTCATTTTGGATATGCTACATTCGTCATTTGAGGCCTAGAGTATAATGCCATGTCTACACAGAGTTTAGTTTGAGTTTTGCTTGAGTTCAACCATTGCTATTCACACAGAGCTATTCAATTGCTATTCAAATTCACCATCGTGACATCAATTCTACTTGAGATCAATGCTGCAGCCATTTTCCTTGCGCTGCGCAAGCCGAAATTTTTATCGGCCTATACTGATATGAAGATCTCATCTTTTACACACCCAAGCCCTTATCTCCACTTTTTTGTTTATTTTTTGCAAACAGTACATTGCACAATTTTAGAACAGCTGTTTTTGACATTTCTCACCACAAAATTGTTGAACGTACCTTGTCATCTAAAAAGTTGCATCTGAACGTACCTTTTTATATGAAAATTAGAATACTTTTAGGCATTTCTTGAGATGAGTTTTTATAAACACAGAAAGAAAACTGAGTTTAATTTAGTTTCATCCTGCAAAATTGTCTTGGGAACTCAAGAGTTTATTTTACGTTCAATGGCAAAACTCAACTTTGTACTGGAAACTCAAACAAAACTCTCTGTGTAGAAATGGCATAACATTAACACAAAAAAAAATGTCAGAATGTCAAAATCAAAAAATAACACTGAACGTATCCCATTATTAGCAAAATGGTAATACTCTGCTTGGTAGCACTTAAGGGGGGAAACGCAGCCAGAGGCCGAAAAAAAAGGTCATGTTTGTGAATTTTTTTTAGGGAACCTATGGGATATTTTAAAATGAGGGTTTTTATACCTAAAAATGTACACATTCAAGAGTATTTTTAGTTTTTTTTTTATTAAAAAAAAAATAATATTAAGGTCGATACAGCATTTTTTGTAGAGTGCTCTGAAAAAAAGGTGAAATGCGGTGACCAAGATTGCTCTTCCTAATTTCATCAGAAACAAAAAAAAAATTAAATATATTATTCAACGAGATACTTAAAACTCGTACTTGTCATAGCCGTTTTTGTAAATAGTGATTTTTCACAAAATGGCGGACTTTCGAATGTAAAAAAACGATTTTCGACCAAAAATTCGTCATAATTTTGCCTATAAAAAAATGAACGAAACTACAAAAAAAAATCCTATGACAAATACGAGATTATTATGTGTACAATAAGCCTGCAAAAAAAATCAAAACGAGCTTCGAGAAATCTTGGTCACCGACTTTGAAAACATGGGGTCGAGAAAAACGAGTTTGAAAATAAGCGCCAGCACTGCGCGCTCTAGAAGGCGGTTCACTCACTAGGGTATAACTTTGTTATTTTTTTGAGATATCGAATTGAAATTTTTACCACATATTCTTGAGACTTAAGGCTTTAAAAAAATGTAAAAAAAATTGAATTTTGAAAAAAAAAGGTCTGACTGCGTTTCCCCCCTTAAAGAGGATCGCTAGGTCACCAGAGAAAAATAAAATAGATTTTAAGTGGGCAATTGGTCGTCGCGATCGACCGACGATTTTATTCTGGACGTCTTTATGCATTTTCATGTATTCTATTGAATGAAAACATCGTCGATCGACAATCGCTGTGATTCTGTTCTCCGGCTCTAATAAGACAGACAAGTAAAAACTTTAATAAACAAAAAAAAAATTATCATAGTAAATAGCTTTCTTGTTTTTCGAAATATTTTCAATAAATGTTTAAAAACTTTTTCCGCTCCAAATAAGGTTATTTAAAAAAAAACGCTTTGTAAACAGAGCATATCCCTCCTTTTCAGGCATAGAAAGACGTCGACCTCTCAATTTATATTTGATGTAGGGTAGACTGGGTACGGTTGAAACAGAGCGAATATCTTGCCACCGTGCGTGATGAGGTTGAGGGATACAAGGGGAGAACGAAGCGGGCGACAAGTCGAAACATGAATTTTTATGTTGATTCACTCTTCGCGCACTGTGGTTATGTATAGGAGGCTCCGTTGTGTTTTTAACGGAAAAGTGAGTATTTTTGTTCGCACATTTTTGCAATTATTATGATTTTATTAAAATTAGAGTATTGAGAGTTTTATATAATTTTAATTGAAGTTTGTAGAATATGGTTTTTATTGAAATTTATTATCATTCTTACTATGAACCGTTTTATACTTGGTTGGTGGTTGGGAACAGTTGAAACAGTTGAAAAAAATCGTGGTAATAAATAATTGAAAAGTTGAATTTTTAGAAATGTAATAGCAAGTACTACAGTACTAGTACTACACTAAACAGTACAAAAAACTAGTAAGGAATGATCTTCGGCTGGGCCGAAGTTAAAATACCCCCACGGCCGAACCAAAGTATATCACTTTGTATGGGAGTAGGCGTGCTTCTCCCTCGATTTGGCTCATTTGAAATTTTTTAGATACAAGCTTACATAAATATCGAATTTCGTGATGATAACTTGAAAATTGTGGCTGTTATCGTGATCACAGACATACCGACGGACATGGCTAAATCGACTCGGGTGGTTCTGCTGATCAAGAATATATACTTTTCTATACCTACCGCGCCTCCTTATGGGCGTTACAAACGGAGTGACAAAATTAATATAACCCTTTTAGGTATTTTAAGGATGGGGGTATAAAAATAATCGTCACCAACATCTGATTATTATATATTTCAAGTTATATTGAAGGCTGATTAAAAATAATGTATGATTATCCGATCGATTTTGTGCGTTACCGGTAACAGCAATATTGTTACCGAAACTTGTTACCGATCTTAGAAATTAGTATTCTGCGCACTCGGTAACGCTATCAACAGTCGTAAACTCACCTTACTGAAATGAAGCTCTCTCCTTTGTGTGGTGAAATATGAACAATGGAAAATGAGAAGTAAATACATAGAATTAATTGCATTATGTTTACTTTTTATATTATATTTGTTTTTCTTGGCAGGAAATATGCAGAAAATACTACGCCGCCGCAGCTGCGGTGTTATCTATATTTAATTTATATATTAATTTTATGTAAATTAATATTACACAGTGAATTGCTATAAATTTTTATTCATTGAAAACTGCTGAAGAAAAAGTGCGTTTTTTATTTTTATTTGCTCTGATTTCGATTTGAGGATTTTAAAATTAAATTAATCACTCAAAATACGAGGACTTTTTTAATGCAAGCTAAAAAATGTCTTCTGTTTTGGTTGTTACCACCTAAAGAGATGGTAACAATATTCACCGGTAACGCTTGGTCACAGAATACCAACAGAGTGTTCAAGTTACTAAAGGGTGAATTTCTACGGTAACAAGATTAACGTTACCGCGACAGAATTGATCTGAATAAGTATCGTGAAAGACTTGAATATTAATAAAAAAAATTTTTTGGTGTTCCACTGTGCCATTACGAGTTGTAAAATATTATTAGACGATGAATAAAACATGTGAATTTATTATATTTTGTATAATTGGCATGTGTTTCAATTGACCACAGGCACTGTTTCAACCGATCCTGACATGCGTACGGTTGAAACAAATTATTTTTTTTAAAATTTGATTTTGCACATAAAATACATTGCCCTTTAGTAGCCTAATATCTTTTATTTAATATTTTTCCGTCATCGCTCACTTAACTAGTAAACCTCAGAGAGTAAATAATGCTTTGTAAAGCTTCTTGAGAACATGCCATTAGCCGTTCGGAGTCGGCATAAAACTAGTAGGTCTATTTCTTGATCAATTGTGTTCAAACATTTAATAACACACACAACACAATTTGATTATAAGAAGTTCGGTTAAAGACCTTTCAAGGGCTGAAATGGCCAGTTAATTATTATTTTTTTTTTTTTTTTTTTTTTTTTTGAAGCGAGTTTGGTAGTGAAATAGTGCTGCCCACCCTTAAGAAGACACATCACATTCTAAATGCAGTCTCAAATGCTATCAGTGCCCTTATCGTCTAACTAGCCCATTTTTGCTTTCTGGCACCAGGTGTTTCGAAATTCAAATAAGTCGTTGACGTTCCCTTATCCACGTGGAGGAAGTATGTTTAAGCAGCAATGGTTTAAAGTTTAAACCGCCATTCAATTAGATCTCATATTGCAAACATTTTTTTTATTGTCCATAATTTTCTAAACAACTATGTATATCTAAAGCATTTAGCAGCATTCGGTAGGGAAAGCTTTCCTGTTTTTCTTACTAATACGATAGGAATTCTTAATTGAATCTAAATAGTTTGTTTTAATCGATAAAGTATTTTTGCTATTTTTTGATTAAAATTACTTTATTTCTTTCTTAGGAATCGTATGTTAGGAATCGTATATTTATAAATGTTCAACAATTAAGAAAAACGTAATCGTTAATTTTTTTGAACGAATGTTGACAATATTGAAAATCGTTTAATTATTAACTCAATTCACTTATATATGTTGTGTACGTAATAATTGCGGAAGTGCGGAAGATATTATAAAAATAAAAGAAGGAAAACTTTCTAATAACTTAATGACCATTCAAATTGCGTGGACTTCAGTGCAAAATTACAATACTTATAATTTATTTTTATTTATTTATTTTTAAAATCCAAGTGAATGAATATGTTCACTGATTTCAAAACCAAAACATTTAATTAAAGGCATGTACAATAACATTTGCAGCAGAACAAATATGATTCCAAAATAAAACGAGAAACAGAAATTAAAAAAAAAAAAAAACGACTGACTGCGAGACGTCAAGTTTAAAATTGCATAAATTAAATATTAATTTGTTGTTAACTACTGTAACGCAGCACTCGTCCATTGACGGCATTCCTCCTCCTTTTCCACAGCTACATGTTTTTGTTATTGTTGGTGTAGTTGTTGTAGTTATTTTTTGTTGTTTTTGTTTTTTTTCTTTTTATTTACATTTTCTTTAGACTCTTGACGCTGCTGTTGTTTCTTTCGTCCAATTGCTGGTTACTTTTACGTGGTTAGCTATAAGCTGCGCATGCGCCAAATGTCTTTGTGCTGCACAAGGTGCAGTTGCGTTTTTTTTTCTTCTTTTTTCTTTTTTCTTAATTTTATTTTTATAATAGACAGTCATGTTTTAGCTAATGTCTTTTGTCCAATTTTCAACTTCTCTAATGCTTCTGCTATGATGTCGTCATTATAGTCATATGTATGTGTGTTGTCTAGCTTAAGTTTTTTTTTATTTAAAGGCTTTTTACATGTCGTTATTGCAACGACGTTTATTGGCCTCTGTCCAAGTGAGTTTTAATTAAATTATTGAATGTGCTGCAAGTGAGCTGGAAGAATTAACATCATGATAAAAAACTTTTAATATAGTTTAGTTTTAGTTGTTTTAATCCAACTCAAGTAATCCAACGTCAGTCAGATATTAATTTATTTTTTGGTTTTTAATTTATTTGTTTTTTTTTTTGATATTTTGATTTTTGTGTTTTTATGTTTTAAAATTTTTATATACATATAATATAATATCTTATTTTAATATATAATATATATTTAATATCTTATTTTTCATATTTTTAGAATAATTCATATTTTTACTTTTTATATTTTTTATATATTTTTCATATTTTTTTTTATTTTTAAAATTTTTTATTTTAAGTTTTTTATGTTTTTTTGTATTTCTTAAAAGTTTTATAAATTTTTATTTTTATATTAAAAACAAATTTGAGCTTTAGGCCAAGTATGTTGACAACAAGACAACATGACGATAGAACAAATCACACAGCAGACTAGACAGACTGTTTCGTTTGCCGCTACACCAACTCATCAGTTCTTATTCTCGCATGACTTTTCACTGTGATCCACTCAAGCTACTTAGGTCCTACTTATACTGCCAATATGCCGAGAAAGTTACCCGGAAGTTTATTTTTTGACAGAGAGAACGCTTTAACATTAGTAACTGAGTTCTTATCTACTTATGATGTACCCTGTGTCAAGGTTAATACTTGGCCTAGAGCTCAAATTTGTTTTCAATATAAATTATAAAAAGGTCACATCAAAATTTAAAATTTTTATATTTTTTTTTTTTATTTTTTGTTTTTAAAGTTCTTATATTTTATATTTCTTTATGTTTTCATATTTTTTATAATTTTTATAATTATTGTTTTTTTGTTTCTATATTTTTTATAGTTTTTATATTATTTATATTTTTTATATTTTTATATTTTCATATTTTCATATTTTCATATTTTTATATTTTTATATTTTTATATTTTTATATTTTTATATTTTTATATTTTTATATTTTTATATTTTTATATTTTTATATTTTTATATTTTTATACTTTTATATTTTTATATTTTTATATTTTTATATTTTTATATTTTTATATTTTTATATTTTTATATTTTTATATTTTTATATTTTTATATTTTTATATTTTTATATTTTTATATTTTTATATTTTTATATTTTTATATTTTTATATTTTTATATTTTTATATTTTTATATTTTTATATTTTTATATTTTTATATTTTTATATTTTTATATTTTTATATTTTTATATTTTTATATTTTTATATTTTTATATTTTTATATTTTTATATTTTTATATTTTTATATTTTTATATTTTTATATTTTTATATTTTTATATTTTTATATTTCTATATTTTTATATTTTTATATTTTTATATTTTTATATTTTTATATTTTTATATTTTTATATTTTTATATTTTTATATTTTTATATTTTTATATTTTTATATTTTTATATTTTTATATTTTTATATTTTTATGTTTTTACATTTTTATATTTTAATAACTTTTATTTTTCTATATTTTTTTATAATTTTTCATATTTTATAATTTTGTCTTATTTTCATTTCTTATTTTATTTTTTTATTTTTTATGTATTATTTAATTATTTTATTAATTTATTTTTATTATTATTAGTTTTTTATTATTATTAGTTTTTTAGTATTTTATTTTTTATTATGATACTATTAGTTTTTTAGTATTTAATTTTCAAAATTTTGTGCTTTTTATTTATTTGTATTTTTTTTTTTTTTTTTGTTATTTTTTTGCATTATTTTTTTTTTTTTTATTATTGTTTTATTGTTGTAGCGCATATGGAGACTTAGGCAATTTTGAAAAAGCTTCGACTTTTCCTACGTGGTTTTTTATCTCGAAACTTTGGTGGGAATAACTTCATTTCTCAATAGTATTTATTTCTTTAACCCCTGTACGTTGAGCAAAAAACCTTAAAAAGTTGAACCGATAGACTTTGGTTCGATAGGCGAGTTTGATATGTATGTATCGATTAAAATAGTACCTAATACTTTCAGGAGAAATAATTTTTTTCAACTTCAAAACACTTTAACCTTTTCAAAGCTGTAAAAACGGGCGTTTTGTCGTTTTTGGGACATAATTCTTACAATACTCTATGAGTTTTTACCACTATCACTACCTCTTACCATTTTCAAGGTATCGTCTCACGTTAATCATTGCAAACTCTTTTGGTTATAAACGATAGCAGCTTGAATTAGTCTCATCACAACCAGCCAAGCCCAGTTCTTTCCTGAAATTTTGACTTATGAATCGGTGACTTCGAAAAGGTATTTCCGGAGAATTTATAAAGTTTTGTTAGATTTGTTTTCCCAAGAACAAAAGATTAAAAAAAATCCCATTTTGCTATATTAAAACGAAGAAGTGTTTTGCGAATGTGGCCAAAAACTTGTATAACGCCTGCACCAAGATAATGATACTAAGTGAGATCCAGTATACATAGTGCTTTAACTTGTTGATGCTTGAGGTGGAAAACTATCGATAGAATTGACTATCGATATTTGCCAATAGTATTTGTGCACTCCATCGATTAATACTAAATACATCCTTTGTTGTAAAACATTTTACTTTTCATTTCATACATATGGAAACGTTTCACTCGTGGTAGGAGAGAATTTACTGAATTGAATACAATTTCTGTCTGTTGAAATAAAATTGTAATTTTTGCTGTGCCAAAAGAACGACGATTTTGACAACTAGAATTTTTGACGTTTTAGATTTTGGTAGTGCATTAGCCCAAGAATTTAATTTAGTTTGCGAAATTGTTAATATATATTGAAAATTAGCAATTCTGGTTGCTATGCTGTCGGAAACACAAAATTTTTAACTTCTTTACGACTCACAAGCTCACAAGCGTTTTTTTTTTTTCATTTTTGCTTGTGTCCAAAATTCTCTTTCCGATTGTCAAAATTTATACTAGCCCCTGGGGCTACATGAATTTTTGACAATCATATTCACCTCACAAGTGCCAAATACTCTCTTTCAGACTGTCAAAATTTCATCATCCGAGTCATGATGTAATTAACAAGGTGATAGTGAATTTTTTTGAATCTGTCAAAAAATTGTGATTGAAAGGTCTGTTCCCGTACTTTTTGGGCTAAAAATGGTAAAACTGTCAAAAACGTGAGAGTAAGGAAAAATCTCTCAAAAATATTGAAAAACACAAAAAAGTACGGGAACGCTTTTTGGACTAAAAATGTGTAAACTGTCAAATAAAATCGTTTGTTTGGTGTGGAGCATTGGCAGTGCAGACGACATGCTAAAGATTTTTAACAATATAAAAATTAATTCTCAAATAAACATTTATATTTAGTTTTTACACAATTTACCATATTTTTGGTTTCCATTCCAACAGTTTTTTATTTATTTTAAAGAACTTTTATTGTTTTGCAATTTCTTTGCTAACATGTAAACATATGATTTTAAGCAGTTTGACACTTTGACCATTTTTGCCAGAAGAAATTTCTCGGACTAAAACTTGCAGCTTTTGACAGGGAGGGGAAATTTTTTACTCTCTCGATTGCACTCTCTTTTACCATTTTTTGGAGTACGGGAACGCTTCTCAGACTAAAACCTGTAAAAATGGTAAATTGGACTAAAACTTTAGAGTACGGGAACAGACCTAAAGAGAGGACCTGTTGGTAAGTGTCAAATCATTTTTTGTTTTGTTTGATTGCTTGTGGTAGTTCTAGCTAATAAGTAATAAATTGCAATTGTAAGTAGTTTTGTTGGATTTTCATCAAAATAATTGAAAAAACAGTGAAAAACTAGAGCCGAATATGGAAACGAACTGCAATTGCCTGCAAGTATGGATGAGCTGGCCATATAGTTCCAGAATAGCAATAGCAGCAATAAGCTGAGATAATTAAAATCTTCGAGGAAATATACGAAAGCTGTGTCACAATCCGTACGAGGTGGTACATAATGCTTCAAGAATCCAGCACTTTATCTTGAGCTGCCGAAGAAGTAGTTTATTCAATTTGAGGTTAAGTTAAGTGAGGTACGCAAGAGTCCACACAGAAGTTTGAACAACAATGCATTTTACTAATCTATACGGACAAGATGTGCCAGCTTCATGCAATCCGTCTGAAATACCACGCTGAAGTGGTATATTCATGAGTTCCGCAAATGCCGATGGCGTCGAAAATTTGGCTATCGAAATATGGTTATTCATCTCGACAACAACTTTATTGAGAGCAATTTTTTATTCTTATCCATGCTTTTTTGCACGTTTATAGTCAAATGAAATTTTCACAATAGGCACAAATATCACAAACTTTGTTTTGCTATGGTTTTGCTCAAAATATGCAATCAGCTGTTTTTGACAGATCGGGAGTTCATTTTTGTGAGAGGTTAAAAATTCACTACCACCTTGTTTATTACAAAATGATCCGAGCATGATACAATAAATAGAGGTAGATGCAGACCTGACTGTGCTCTCTTTTAATACTGCTGTAACTGTCAAAATCCATATAAAAAAAGTTGTTTGCTTACATTTAATTTCTATGAACTTTTTTATAGCTTTGAGATTTTATATGCGTTGTCAACTTCGTGTTGACATTCGCGGCAGTACGCTATCATCTAGCGAATCTACCTGTATTTATTGTATCATGGATCCGAGTGAAAAGTTTCCGATTAGCACACGGTTTTGTTTTTTTTTTTAGTTTTTCATAGTTAACACATTCGAAAGCTTTTTGCAGATCTACAAAAAAAGCCTCACGCCTCTGTGCAGCTACAATTCAACGCATCGCATATATCAGGGATGGGTACGAGTGAAGCCGAAAAAAGAAACACATTAAGATTTTCAGTACTTTCCAAAGAGCCACAGCTTATTTTAAAAACAACAAAAAAAAACCTAAAACAATTTTCAATATAAATAAAATTTTTATTTTTAAAAAAAAAAACAACAAAAATTAATATAAATTATATTGTTATGTACATAATATATGTACAGACAAATAACAAAAGAAAAAAAAAATCTTTAATATCAAGGTTTTAAAAGTAAATAACATAACATGTGTAACATTATAAAAACGAGATTCAAGACAAATCGTTGGCCAAGATTTTAAAATCCAAGGTGCTGATTAGTTAATTGTGAACGAAGAAAAAGTACAACATAATTGAAGAGAACGACTAGCATAGAAACACAGGGTTCGCAGTTTTAAATTTTTGATAGAACAGTGGAAAAACATGGAAATCCATGAAATTTCTCAATATATCAAAATATATATTTGTTAATATATTTTGTCAAGTACCATAGAATTTCGTGCGGTTTGACCAACAGTTTGACAAAAAATTTGATATTATAAACCCTGCTAAAAAGTAAAAAAAAGCCGCACTTTTTCTTAACAAAGGGCCGCATTTGCCCATGGTTTGCATATATCATCCAACTCTTGGACCGAAACAGGTATCATGCCTTTTCCAATTCGAAATTAATTTTGAAAGTGTTACAACAATTATAAAACACTTAGGTATTCCACGTCATTGTTCAAAATTGGTAATCGGCCCATAATTAAAAAATTTTGTTTTTGATTCCACTGTTTTGTTAGTTCTCCCAAATATATACCAGTTTTCATAATTGCAGAGAAAATATTAGTCAGAAGATTTGAAAACGGAGCCGGAGATGTCCAGAATTTCCTCTGCGAATGTCCGGCGCTAAGTAAAAGGAGATTGGAAACTCTGGGCCATCCCTTCTTAAATGGACTTACCGAAGTCTCATGCCTGGAAATAAGGCATAGAATAAAATTCATAATCCGTTCGAACTGGTTTGTTGAGGAGGGATATCTCTCATAGGTCAAAAGAGATTATGTGGTATCACAACGGGCCTGCACTGGCCTAAGTGTACGAGTCATCCGCCGGCTCAGCCATAAGAACCTAACCTAACTGAAAGAGAACATTTTTAACCGACCTGATTGAAGGGTGTCACTTGCCATACACTTATCATAATTATGAAGAAATATCTAAGCACAAAAAAATACTGTTTGAATAATCTGAGAACCGGAGAAAATACCTGCAAAAATGAAAGCCGAAAAAACATTGAATCAGACATAACCTAAACCGGTTGTACCATTGCAGCTATTTACTTAACGGTCGAACAGGAATTACTTAGCTTAGTTAGTTTAATTTATTTTGTGGTTATAGAAAACAAGATTTTGCCATCATCCTCTTATTTTGAAATATTTTTTATTGAAGTATTTATTTATACCACTGAAGAGGAAGCGACAAAATGGAAACTGTCAATTTGCGGCCTAAAGTTGAAATAACAATAAATACTGCAAAAGCAAACTACAATCTATTCCAACATATTATGTTTTTATACAAAAAAGAAAATAATTCAAAACATTTCTGCACGTCTTTTGTGTAAGCATGACACACACATGTTGGACATGGACATCAATGACATCTCACTTTCAACCCCACAAATGAGTTTCATTTCTATTGTCATTTTTTTCAAAAGACAGTGGTGGTGATGGTGATGATGATGATGATTTAAATTTGAGCTTCAAAGTTTTAAACGAATTTACTGCTAAGTTGGCGCCGCTGATATGAGCCCCCAGAGAGGTTGACGTGCAACCAAAAAGAATACAACAACAACAATAGCAAAATGATATAGAATAATTCTCAACCCCTCATAAGTTTTGGAGGAATAAACGCGTTCATACAATTGCAATAGCAGAGGAAATGAAAACAACAACAGTAGCACGGTTTTAAATTTCTATGACACATGCTAAAGCAACAACAACTGATTGTACAGTGGACGTTTAAAATGGGTTTGCCAAACGCTAGTTACAGCTATACTAGATAGTTCAACCACCACCAACTAAAAACTTCATCAGAACGAAACTGAATCCTTAGCTTAACGAAAGTTAACTTCATTCAAATAACCAAGCTAACTCATTTAATTACACACAAAACCCTGCCCAATCCCCTTCTTTACTTACCGCTCCACAGTCTGCTGCCGGAGAGTTCTCAATGATGTCGAAGATGACATGCGGCGGCCCTGTAGTGCCCAACAGCGAGAAACCAAAACCAGTGTGCTCGCTGCGCCTCAACACCACCTTCAGCTCCTCAGTCATGGTTCAACAAAGACTGCAACGACCACGACGACAACGAAGGTGCTTCAATTCAATGCAAGACTGAATTTTCTGATGATGACGCGCTAACTCCACACAAACTGGCCACAAACTTCGCAAACTAGCTGCACTAGCAGAGTCGCTGCTACTAGCCCGATTTGTTAGTTTGTTTTACTTTTATTTTTCTCACTTGTTCGTCTTGTTTTTTTTTTCTTGTTGCCTTCAAATAAACGCTTATATTAATTGTTAATTATTTGCAATAGAAACAACAGCATTTATGGTTCACCCGTCGAGTATTGCTGCTTCTTCTTCTTCTTTTAAGTCGCAAGCTCGGCGGCCGTTCGTTCTTTCGATTTTCTTGTTTCCTCGTTTTTTTTTTTTTTTTGTTTTTTAAATGCTTGGCTGGATTTTGGGCTGGGTTCTTCTTTTTTTATTTCTTTTAACTGCTTTTTGACGGTCTCTTTCTTCGCTTTTCGTCTTATCTTTAACTTTGCCAACTTTTAACACTTTTTCAATACTGCTCTGAACATAATTTGGAATTTTTAACTCCAAAATATTAGAGAATTTTACACATTTAAACACACACTTTTCACAAAAATTACTATAAATCCAATTCTGCGGCAGCAGTTGCGACACGATCTCGCCACTTTTTTTCGCTTCCGACAACAGCAGCGACACCGACACGGTCTTAACAGCGTTTCCTTGCCGCGGCCTCGCGTCACGGCGCTTGTTTAGTTATTGCGTTCGTCATCGGCTTGTTGGTTACTCCAGAGTCTCCGCCAGCCTCTGTTTTTAATTTTGCAATATTTTTGTTTTTGCTATTGCTCAATTAAATAAGTGATTTTGTGCACTAACTTTTTTCGACTGTCCCACTTTGCTGCGATTTCAAACGAGATTCGCGTTGAACAAACTTTTGACATCAACGCTACTTGCTTGTCTTCGCCGTTTTCCTCTTTTGCTGCTGCTTTCTTTGTCCTTTCTTTATTGTGTTTTTCTGGTTTGGGTGGTTGTGTTGCAATAGTTATGCACTAGATAGCGCTGCATTTTCTATGGAGTCTGGGATTAAATACAGAGTTGCTACGAATCAATACAGTGTTGCATTGAAATTTTTTTGTATAAGTTACCATGCATTCAGACTTCGAACAAACGAAGAATTTATCTCGAACTATCATCCTTAAGTTCAATTAGCATTTAAGATCGAATATAAACAAGGCTAATAAGTTAATTGGCATGTTCTCAAAGCTGTTGAACAATAATTATTGGAGGCAAAATTCCAAGTTCTTAATTTTTAAGATCCGTTCTGTGCTACTTTATGCCTTCCCTATATGGTTTCTATTGGAGATACTTGAGCGTAGAGTCTTGAGACGATGCGTAGAAGGGAATTTCAAATCACTTACTAAACGCTACTCTAATAAATTTATATACAAAAAAGCGGAAATAAATCCTATCCATCGCTACCCGTTATCACTGCAAAAAATTTATCTGCAAAGTTTATTCTCATTAAAATGTGCTTTTAAAGGGCTTACACATCGGTGAATCTGTTCGTCACACGGCGGCCATGTTCACAGAAGTTCGCTAGTTAAGAAGCTATGTTCGACAGATTGTCACACGGTTGGCCGTGTTTACAAAAATTTTTTTATAAACCTTTTAAAAGAAATCTTTGATTTTGCAGCGGCACTTTAGCTGGTCCTCTAATAACCACTTATCTCTGATTGGAAATATAAATGAAGATATAGACACTGATTTGGATTTGGACACCCCTCTGCTACCTGACTTTTTTGCAAAATCTCTACCTGACATGCACTGAGGCTAATTTTTTGTATATGAATGGTGCTGTTCTTATTATTGCATCAGCTGAATTTTTGGTGTTTGCATTTAGTTTTAGTTTAGTCTTAAGTGTTTTGTTTGATTATTTTGTTTTTTATTGTTAATATTCTTTTTAGCGACAAAAGTCCCTATGTAATTGATTAGTGCCGGGAGCAAGCACTGTAGTATCAGCAAAACCATTCTACCATATACATTTGTCTTTGTCATTCTTAAGCCAATAGCTTTTATATTTTTATTTTATTAGAAACAACACAACAACAGCTTTAAGTTTTGCCATGTAATTGAACTTCTCATTGTATGATTGAAATATATATAAGTATTATTGTAAAAGAAACGAAAGAAAGTCTCAATAAATTAATCTTCATCCGGAGTAAAATTTAGGCGGCACTCATTTCAAAACAATTGTAGACAATTTTTTTTTCTATAAAATGAAACCATTTGTTTGAATAGAAATAAAGCAAAAAATAAAATAAAACATAAATGTGGATATGTAGCCGAGTTATTGACCAAAAAAGGTGTAAAATGGTAAAAAAGGACATTTTTTAAGATTTTGAGGCACAATATGCAGTTTTTTTGTGTAAGTTCGTTTCAATTTTTTCTCTAATTCAATATCTACAACTTTACTTAAGACACAAAAACAATATTCCCTACGATTAACCGTGAAATAGCCATGTCAAAATATCCAAAAAGTGCTCAAAATCCTTTTTGGAATACATCGTAAATATCTCATTTGAACGATGTAAGAATCACTTATAATGATGCAGAATTTCTAGTTTTGGCAAGTACTTTTGCGAGAGATTATCAAACCTAAGTCCCAAAACAATGACCTCAAAAAAGTTGCACAGTGTACGTTTGATACCCATAATGCTTAGTTTTGTAAGAAAATTTAAAAACATCACAACTTTTTCAGGCCAATTTTGGCAGCTTTGGATCTCTATAACTTCTAAACCATTGAAATTGGACCGAAGTTGGACTTGAACTTAATACATATATTCCACAAGAAACTGTAAAATTTGGTTTCTGTTCCTCCTTAATTATGCACTCAATTCTATATTTGGTTTCTGTTCATCTTTAATTATGCCCTCATTTGAATCGATAAAAAACATAGGCTAATGTATACTCATTAGACCGACTCATTTTCCCAAAGCGTTAAAATGTTAAGGGCGTGCCACTTTTCTTAAAATAGAATATCCAAATTGAACAACAATCCATGTAAATTTTTTAAAGCTCTCGAAGAGCTTAAAGGATATTTTCAAATTTGTAAGCCCTTACATTAAAAAAATGTTATAACTTCCAACTTAAAAGAGATATCAACATAATTTTTCTTGTTTAAAAATTAAAACTCGTTATTTTTTACAGCTCTCTGAACAGAATTTTTTTTATTATGTGTATCAAAATAAAGGTTATGCTGTTATCTATTCAAGGAGCTTTTAAACATTAAAATCCATGCATTACTTTTGAAGATATAGCTTTTTAAATGATGCTTAGATATAACCGAGATTGATGATTAAGGTATTATTTTAGAGGTAATATATGAAGCTTTCGCACAAATTTTAAATTAATCAAATCCATTGAGTATTTCATATTTTATAGCTATTCATATATAATAGTAGAATATTTGCTTACATTAAACCGTTATTTTCTCAAAAACCTATAATCCATTTATTACTATGAATTATGGAAAGTTAATTATAGAAGCTTGAAAATTTTTCTTTCATTTGGTATATAATATATATGATTTATTTGATTGTTTATGGTATTTTTTATGATATATTTGCTCTTAAAGAACTTTTGATAAAAATAAGAATGGCCGAAGGAAAAATCAATTTATAAAATTATTTTCAAATTGTCGGTTTTTTATAATATTTTTTTTTTAATAAGATCTTCCTAAAAACTTTATATATATATATATACATAGATATAACTATAGATATATATTTTTCTTAGAATATAACTAATATTGATAAATAAGGTATTGTTTTAAAGATTATATAATAAGAATTATCGATATAACTATCAATTATGGAAAGTACATTATTGAAGCTTGAAAATGCATCTTTCATTTCATATATAAAAATAAAATAAATTACTGGCCATTTCAGCCCTTGAAGGGACTTTGACCTAGCTTCTTATGATCAATTGTGTTGTGCATGTTATTAAGTTTGTTACACAATTGACCGAGAACAGGACCTACAGGGTTAACGCCGACTCCGAACGGCGATGAACGGAATGTTCTTATTCTCAAGAAGCTTTACATGGCATTTTGATTACTCTCTGAGGTTTGCCATTGTCTGCGGAGAGGTGGCGGCCGTACAGAAAAATTATTTTAATTCAAATAATTTCCTGTCGCTGCACAGTGTGTTATTTTCAATTCTAGCGTGCCAAAAGTCATATCTCAAAAAGTATTATAGCTAGAGACATGATATTTTGCACACAGCTTAATAAGGCCAAAAAAATCATTTTGCAAAAAATGGGCGTAATCGGTCAACTGGCACGCCTACCTCCCATACAACTGGAGCATATAAACCGACCTAACTTGGGTTGTAGGCATGCTATGGCAATGAAATTTTGTTTCTTACTTTGTTTTACCATTTGCAACCATCTGTCAAAAAGTGGGAGTAATCGGTCAACTGGCACGCCTACCTCCCATACAACTGGAGCATATAAACCGACCTAACTTGGGTTGTAGGCATGCTATGGCAATGAAATTTTGTTTCTTACTTTGTTTACCATTTGCAACCATCTGTCAAAAAGTGGGCGTAATCGGTCAACTGCCACGCCTACCTTCCATACAATTGGAAAAATAATCTGAAAAGGAAAATTAATCAGAAATTGTTATAATTGCTACAGTATTTTTATTCTCTATCAGAATCAGAATTTTCGTTAGAAAACTCAGAAGCTTTCAATAGATCCACAACTTGTGGTGTTAAATTAGATTTTTTGTGTTTTGGTGGTTGCCGCAAAGAATTTATTACAGGATCAGAAGAAATTAACAGCATGTGTAACAAGTCTTCGTTCGTGTTAAATCTGGAGGATTTTCGCGTGAAAAACTGTCTGAAGCGCCTGTTATCCTTGTTTCTCGCTTCCTGAGCTTCTTCAGAAAGCTGGCCTAAGTTCTTGGCAGTATACACGAACTTATTATCCGTTCACCATGATAAAGAACCTTTAATATTAAATAAATATAAGGTAATGAGAAATATAAAAGTAAAAACCGTTACCTTGTGAACGGTTACCGGCATGTAGTACCATGAATAGTTCTCCAAATATAACTTTTGTCTTGTTCGTAATATATTCATATTCATTATTTCAAAATGTTACTATAAAATCTTAAAATATGTTTTTATTTATATTTTACATATTTGCGGTGCATTTTTAGTGTTAAAAAGCTTATATATATATATATACGCTTTTTAAGAAATTTTAAATTGTTCATCAAATATGTTTCTAATGGTAATGATAAACTTTTATCATACATGAAAATGAATAAAAAGCATATAAAATAAACTTTAACTTTAGACCTAAAGTTTTTAATAAGTCATACATCAGCTTCTAAGGGTCATATAGACCGACTGTAATAATTTATGTTTGCTTGTTTGTTTACATTAGTTTTTTCCTTACCATATCGTTTTCTTATTTCTTGGATATATTTCTGTTTCTTGAAATTCTTTTTTTTATCAAATTCAGATTTCAATTTTTGGGACTTTTGGCACGCTAGAATTGAAAATACCGCACTGTGCGCTGCTGGGGTTCGAACCTGGGTCTCCAGGTGCGTTGACATAGAGGCCACGCACTTTAACCAACTACGCCACGGACGCCACTTTTATATATAACATCGCTTAAAATAAATATATATAAATAACAAATAACATCGCTTATAAAATTCAATATATTAGGTGCGTTTTTTTGGCATCGCTATATACGCTTAACAATATGTTTTCATACAAAAAATGCTTAGCTAATACTACGTTCACATTGCGCTCTAAATGCGTATTTAATGTTTCGAAATTGTCATAAAATTTTCAAGTGTTCACATTGCCTAATGCGTATTTAGTAAAATGTGATCTGTCAAAAATTGTAATTTTTTTAAGTATTACAAATGTTCAGGCTTAGAGCTATTCTTTTTTGTGTTAAAATATATTTGTCTATTATTGACAAATACTTAAAGTTAGAACAATTAAATAGTTCATCCACGTGTGTGGTCAGGTAATTGCGTTTTTTTAAAATATTGTTGTATAACAAAAGTAGTCAGGATATCATTGCAAATGCGATGAATTTGGTTCTGTATGAAAACCAAAGAAGTTTGTGGCATTTGGTAAGCATAAAAAAAATCAAAATATTAATGATTTATTCACTCAATAAATCAACCGGAAGTGAATTAGAATAATGGCTGCGAATGTTAATGGCTGACAGACTGAGTTCGAAAAGAGAAAATGAGAATTCGAATAGTTTTCGAACTTCGAACACGGGGTTTCAAACTCATAAATGATAATTTGATATAGCATTTACGCGCATTTAGAGTAGAAATTTTCTATGGCTAAATACGCATTTAGAGTATCATTTGATGATAAATGCGCTAAATGCGTATTTAGAGCGCAATGTAAACGTAGTATAAGACAGGATAGTTTTAGCCGCTTAGCTCATAGTCGCCGATAGAAAGACTATTGCCAGATCAAGAAAGTGGTATTTTACATAATTACACAACCATGGTAAACAACCATGGTATGATAATACAAGGTAGCATTGACAACTGCTTATTTTCTCTTCTGCAAGAAAACATCTGCTGTCAAAAACAGCTTGTTGTGCAAATACATCAGCAGCTGCTGTGGTTGTTGTTTTTTTCACTTCAACGTTTTCAACATTGCTTGTGTTTTCAATGGTGGATTGTGAGCGCTCTCTATTTGAGTATATTTTTTGACAGAATATGTTTTCCCAAGCAACTGTCAATGCTACCTTGTATTATTATACCATGGTAAACAACCATGTTTACGTCAGACCGGTGACAGAAAAAAGTTTATTTATATACAAACAAAAACAATTGAAATAATCAATGCTGCCAAGCAGTGACAAAAAAATATTAAGCGCTTATAAGCATTTTGACGTAGAATACGTCGTTCTCGGAGGTAAGTAGGGTGGTTGATAGTGATCAGGTGTCGGTATTTACCTTACTTTTTGAGCCTTTGGTGGGCCTAAAGTACTAATCGTACAGTGTTGATCTTAGCACTTGTTGGTCTGCTTGATCCTCAATGCGACAAAAATTCATGTTAGAACTGTCTAACTTATATCAATTTTACACAATTACATGAAATATAAAGCCAACATTTGATGTTTTTGTTTGCTTAAACTTGCTACCTATTATCGGCGGCTTCCGGTTTTTTCGACGGTGAAGACAGCGCCATCTAGCGTGAAGACATAAATCTTATAATTAAAAAAAAACATACTTTTGGGGGCATACATGTTGTTTTTAACAGACTCGCGTAGCCCAGTAATACTGAGGAATTTTGAGGGGCATGCTTTTTTAACAGAATCTGTTATTGAAATGTCAAACGCAGCCAATTAAATATCCGGGCATATTATCGACAGTGAGATTTTGACACATGGGTTGTTGAACTTGATAGCATTGAACAAATTTTGTTTGCTTGTTTAAGTTTTCTACCTATTTATGGACAGTTTCCGGTTTTATCGACAAAAGCATAAAATTTGTATGAGAGCGCCCCTAAGGAGTGGTCGGAGGGAATAGGTGTCAAAGGCAAAAATGTTCCTTTTGCAAAAGTAATGGGGGTTGGTGATACATATTAACCCTCTCCGGCACTCTCTTAAAGGTCATATCCTCAGGTGTATGGAATAAATATTTTTAAAAAAGATGTCATCAAAAGCGAATTGAATAATTCTACGTCTTGTGTTACGACATAGTCGAAACTACTGTATCTTTTTTTTGTACAAGCGCATATAGCGATGCAAAAAAAACACGCCTATTGCTAAAATATATTTGGTATGTTTATTTCCTGAAAGATAATTTAATTATTTTTTAACTTATGTGCCAATATTTGAGATCCATTGAATAATGGCCAAGATATAGATGTTTTTTTGAACAGAATTTGTAGCAAAGGAAATTTTTTGAAAAATTGATAACAAGATAACTAGTTGTTGTATCGATTTTTTGTTCCACCAGAAATATTTTTGTGGTGGCTGTGGCGCAGTAAGTAGAGTGTGTGACCCATATGCCAAAGAACCCTGGTTCAATTTCCATCTCTTTCAATTGAATTAATTTTCTGTTCGGCCATCACCTCTCTGCAGACAATGGCAAACCTCAGAGAGAGTTTATTATTATTATTATAGAAATTTTTTTTTTGTTGTTCTCTACCAGAAAATACTTTTAAATCTCGCCGCCTTGTAAATCGTTGTCGTGCCAATTATTCAATCTGCAATTATATTTTCTTTGCCTCTAGAATTTTTTATATAACATGGCAATCAATTTTCTTCACAATGAACACAGCCATATTACAACAAAAAGAAGTGTCAAAAATGTTAAGTTGACGTTAACGTTGCTGTGCGCTTTGAAAAACGCTTGAAAAAAGTCAACACGCAAGTAGTGGATAACAGCGCGAAGAAACACTAATCATGCACGGAATCTCAGGTCTGGTAAAATCAACGATCCCCAACTATTTGTCCAACCTGCCTATTCCGGACAGTTTTACAGGATGGTTTAAATTGTCAAGTAAGTTAATGAACGAATGTAGTCAAACTACCGGCTTGATCAGCACGATGAGCTATATACCTTCATATCTCAAGTCAAGTTTTTTTTTGCATTGACCCCAATTGTAAATGTGAAGCATACGGGTAAATACCTAATTTTTAATTCTATTGCTAAATCAGGAAAACTTTGAACTCATTGTTACTTTCATTAATGAGCTGGTTTTCAAACTTTATATTAATAATTATTAACTTTATTTTGCTCAATCATTTTGAATTTATTTACTATTTAGCTGTGAATGAGTGTCATGGTTATGCAATATTTTGTTCGCAAAACATTCAAATAAGATTCTGGCAATCGTACCACTAAGTGCGAAATTTAGACCTAGTTATGCAGCCAGTTTAAATAAGGCATATATGAGAAGTTCTATATTAGATGGCTATTTCTTCATGGCCTTCAACTGATGACTGATAACGATTGAAAAAGGGTAGCTTTAAAATCCCACCCTCAAAGCAGTCGGTTTTGAGTGTTAAAATGTCAATTTTAATTTGCATTAAATTAATTTTGTTAACAAGTAATTTTGGATGCTTGTAAATCATTGAGCTGTTGCTTCAAATAATTCGGAGTAAACTTGTTTGTTCCCCTTTAGTTAAATTATTTTTTGGTTAATAACTGGTTATCACTTAAAAAATGGAGAACATTTTTTTTTACTGCTTAAATTTTTAAAATGCATATAAATACAATTAGAAAGGTGTAATGTTTTTACAATACTTTATTAATAAACTTACTTAATTTATTTTATTTTAGTCAAGGATTGGTTCGCTTTGGTTCCACCAACCGCTGTGCTTGCTGGCATTGGTTATACTGTATACCTTGCATATTGTCCAGTTGCACGTCCTGCCTCTAGGTCAGCTAGATGCAATCAATCGGTACGCAAGCATGAAGCTAAGGTCGTCGATATGATTGATGTTGAAGACATTGCCGAGAAGGCAGCTTTCTGTCGTTGTTGGAAGACCAAAAACGTGTGTTTGCTTGACCAGGTTCTCTTTTATTTAATAAATTAATTTTTATTTATTTCTTTTAGTGGCCTTATTGCGATGGCAGCCATGGTGAACACAACAAACAAACTGGCGACAATGTTGGTCCAGTCGTAATAAAGAAAAATAAATAAATTAAACAGTAAGCTACGAACACTGTCTGCTGCGGTTACGGGAGCTTTTAACTGACATTTAAGTGAAAAGCATTTTTCTTAATTATTTCTTAAAAAATTTAAAACATGTATTGATTAACAAGCTAATCAAAATATTCCACAGAAGAAAACTGTATAAAATGAAAATTAAAAATTTAATTTGAAATTCAATATTATGAAACTAGAAGCAATTTATAACTGATATTCCTTAAATGTAAAGCTTAAAGATATTGTTATACAAATGTTAATTGAATATTTTCAAGCCAAATGTAAGAAGAAAATACATATATTTACGAATTGGAACAATTTGTTTTGACTTTTTTAGGACTCTATGTCACTCCCTTGGCAATCTTGGAATAGATTTGTAAAGTTTTCTTAAGTGGGAGAAAATGAATTGAATGCACCGCATTAATAACCTCCAATAATTTAAAAAAATCTTAATTTTTTTAATTTCACATTCCTTATATAAATTAAGGCGCCTCACTTTCTATTGAGGAAAAAAAAGTTGTCCGGGTACGCCCCTCAAAATAAACTTTGGTCTATGTTATGATGATTCCCCAAATAGTTAGGCTCTAACGTCGTTTAAAATTTTGTTATTCATAAACATGTAGCTGCTTTGTAGTTAAAATAGGAACACTTTCAATTTGAAGTGGGAAGAGTGTCAATAATCTTATCATATTAAAAAAAACTGAATTTTTTAAAATAGTGGATTGTCTAAAACGTTTAGTAAAAAAAAAATAAATAACTGGTCATTTCAGCCCTTGAAAGGACTTTGACCTAGCTTCTTAGGATCAATTGTCTAAAACGTTTATAAACTTTAAATTTAACAGTTAAATCGCCATTTAGTCTTTAATTGAGCGAATTAGATTTAGTTAGATTAGCAGGACAAGCAACCTGGAATTGTACACACGGGGGGCCATTTGGTCCACTGTGATTTTATTCGAATGTTGACCTGAATGCATGGTATACATGGAACATCTAAAAGCTCTTTCAATTCCTGTAGTCTGGTTCACTCATGGCGAATCAACGTGTTAGGGAATAGGGCATTCGCACATCAAATGTTATATATATATATTCAATTTAAAAATCTATTCCAGACAAGATATCTTGCCAAGATTTAATCATTACAATTTTTTTTATCTCAGGAAAAAAGTCTGAAAATGAAAATTTTAAAATACGACTACGATACCTTGTTAACAGAACTTTACATCAGTTATTTGTTTAAAATAACTCGTAAGTACATGAATGCCAGCATAAAGACCCTTGTCGATAAATAGAAACAGCACATGAGCCCGTACATAATTATTTTGGTACACGCTCGTCTACTTTTTAAAACGTCTCAGATATAAGAGCTTATTTAAAAAGCGACCGTATTTGTTCATATACGAGAGCGCTAAAATATATTTGTTGCGTACGCGTCCACGAGCGACCTGTGACCATACACGGTCCTTTTCAACTAATTTGAATTTTTGAGGACTTCTTGGACAAAATCGATGTTATTTGACAAATTGAGTTCACTAGAATTATATATGAACCTAAATTATTATATACAAGACAAAAATTGACCTTTAAAAGCTTCAATGATACAACTTTATTGGTGCATTATCCCGGTGGAACCTTCTGGCCATAGAATCATCGTAATTTTTCTTGAATCAATAGAATTCATAAAACTTCCAATAACTCTGCTAAGAGCTAAGTTATCCTCTAATCTACCCTTTTATATTTGCCCTTCATTGACATGTGTGGCTCACGAACTATCCACGATCATCAAAAGTCCGATCTGTGTTCTTTAGCATGACCGCATACAAGGAATGATTTCTCTCATTTCTCAGTCTCACCAAAACGTATAGTAGAGGGAGCTCACAAAAGCACGCGAGCGGACGATTTAGTACTCTGCGATATTTGTTCCGTACATTTAGATCTGACAACCATTATTCTTACACAGAAAACTTTTGTTAAATAACTTCGTCGCTTCTTTAAAAAAAAAAGAGGAAACTTTATGCTGTTGTTGAGTGATATATATTTATTATTTATTTTTTTTTTTGCTTTTATTTTTTATTACATTTGATAAAAAATTTTGTATGGAAAATAAAAATGAGTTTAAATGGCTACCGTAGTGAATTTGCCGTCTTATAATCACAAAATCACCTAGAGCAAAAGCGAATTAAATGCGCATATTTTCACTTAGCTAAGCTATATAATTTATGCTGCAATCGTCGCTGCTATAAGCTTATTTGAAGATTTTACCCTGGTTGAATTTGCGTCCATCCTTATCGGTACCAGTCCATGTGAAGTATTGTTTGACCAAGTTCTTGGTTTCGTCAGACTTGGCATCCAGTTTCTTCCAGGTATAGCAATCATAATCGATTTGCCAGTCGGGCGATAATGGGAATGCTAGTTCATGACCACGCCAAACCCAAACACCGGAAATTGAGCTGTTGTTGTCATCACCGAAAAGGCACACGGATGCGAAGGCTTGCTTGCGCATTTTGTCCAAACGCTGGAACATTCCAGTGATCAGATTGCAGGACATGAAGGTTTTGGCGAGTTCATTGTTGTATTTGTATTCACCATACCAGATGGAATAGTTCTCAGGGTCGAACTTCTCCCAGAAGTAGGGCACGGAGACAGCTTCATCTTCATTGGAGTAGCAACGTTTGAAATCATCAAAATTAAATGTTCCCTTTGGCATGAAATCGAAGGGGTCCTTTGATTTTGGTTCCAAAAGCAAAGCTTCATCAGCAGCATCGAGTTCTTCAGCTTTTGGTTTCTCTTCCTTCTTTGGGGCAGACTTTTTTTCTTCCTTTTGTTTGCCAGCAGCACCACCACCGGTCTTGGCTTGGAATTCAGCATACTTTTTGGGGTCAAAGACTAAAGCCTTTTCGCAGAGTGAAAAGTTCTTGACAACAGTCTTGACTTGTGGTTGGTTTAAGATGGTAACAAACCAACGGTTGACAGCGCCGAATTCTGCGCGTACACTGGGTTCGAGCACATATTGGTATAAGTGCATCAAACTGGCGAAGACAATAATATCTGCCAAGGTAATGCGCTCACCTACCAGGAAGGTGCTGTCAATGAAAATCTTGTTCAGCAGATTAAGCACAGTTGTCACATCTTGCTTGGCAGTGCTGTTCTTTTGCATGGGCATGATACCGAGCAGAGGGAAAACCCAGGCACAGGATGCCGGTACAATTTCATTGTCAGCGAAAGAAAGCCATTGCTGAACTTGAGCTTGGGTGAAGGGACACTTTCCGCCACGCAGTTGTTCGTTGGCCAAGAAGTAGGCGATGGCGTTAGATTCGCTTAAATATTTGCCATCAGCGGTCTCAAAGGCAGGTACCTAACAGAGTGGAATATTTCAATAATTAATTTTTTGCCCTAAGCCTTTGCAGCTGCACTACATAGTGCTGACGTTTACTTTTTATAGCCGAAAAGAGCTGCCGACTCACCTTGCCATTTGGGAACTTCTTCAGGAACCCCGAAGACTTGTTGGTCTCGCCGAACACGAAATCTTCAGCTACTTTAACTTTGGCCCCAGAGTATTGAGCAGCAATGAGTGCCTTCAAAGCACGGAAGTTGTCTGGATAAGTATAAAGTGTCTATTTCAAATAGAAAAAAAGGAATTTCATTAGCCAACGCGAGCTGACCTAATCCCGAATAATTTTTGCTTAATAAAGCATTTAAAGAATTCGCGATGTTGCAGATATTTTAAAATGAAAATTAACATAATTTTACTTACTCCTGTCGCCATCGTTGAATTTGCCGCAGAGAAAGAACAAAACGAAAACGAACACGAAAACGAAAGCGTAGACGAAGATGAAAACGTTTGACAACCGTTGAGCTTGAGATAAATTCTTTCTTGTGACTTTTCGGTCTGTGTTCACTACCGATGGTGTTCAATGCGCGCGATCCCGTTAAAGGCCTAACCAAAATAGACAATTTGCTCCGTAACGAATGAAGACGAAAATGTTCGCTTAATGCATTTCAATGTTGTAACCCAATATGAGCAAACGTAAACTTATCGAAACTAAACGAAACGGTTTGACGAGACGTTCTGTTCCGTAACAACCGAACCTTTAGCGTCTCAACTCGTCAACAACAGCTGTGCAGGTAGTCTTCTTCTTTTTTCAGACGATTGGAGGAACTCGTTTCATTTTGGGTTAAATGTCAAAACAGACGTAACGATTTCAAACGTTCGGCAAGTTGCATTCGTCTCGTTTCGTCTATTTTGGTTAGGGCTTAAGAGTAAATTATTGTTTAACCAAGCATAAAGGGCTGATAATAATAGACGGAACGGAACTTTAAGAAATGTCATTTTCGAATCTATTACAAGAGTTGCTTATGCGAGTGTTTATAATAAGACGGAACGGAGCGGCACGCGATATTTTTGATTTATTCGCTTGGTTCCGTTAAGATTTGACGTTTTGCCATAAAATGCCACTTGAAAATATAAATTCAACATATACTTTATATGTTATCAATTTCAGCTTTCAGATTTTGTATGAGGTGTCAACTTCGATTTGATTGAAAGTAAAATTTTAACTGTTATTTTTGACCGAAAAAGCAAAAGTTATAATGTGACTTTTATTTTTGACTGAAAAAATAAAAGTCAAATTTTAACTTTTATTTTTGACTGAAAAAATAAAAGTCAAATTTTAACTTTTATTTTTGACCGAAAAAATAAAAGTCAAATTTTAGCTGTTGTTTTTTCACCGAAAAAATAAAAGTCAAATTTCAACTTTTATTTTTGACCAAAAAAAAAATCGGTAAAAAATAACTATTATTTATTTGACTTTTTAAAAAAAAAGTCAAAAAGTTAAAAAAAGTCAAAAAATAATAGTTATTTTTTACCGATTTTTTTTTTGGCCAAAAATAAAAGTTGAAATTTGACTTTTATTTTTTCGGTCAAAAATAACAGTTAAAATTTGATTTTTATTTTTTACTTTTTTTAAAAAAGTCAAATAAATAAAAAGCGTTTAAGATAATCCCTGTTGCCAAATGATTTGTTTGACGACAAATTCGGCTTTTAATAATTTTGAACAGTACCTTTTCAATTTTAGATCAGAATGTGAAAGAGAGTAAGAAAGGTTCATCGATTGCCAATCAAGCAATCCCGTGTGAGTTGGCCAAAAGCGACGTCAGCTCAGGGACAAATATTATACATTTTCTCCTTACTGTAACAGCCACACAGCGATATGTTGTAAGTTGCTTATTTATTTGTACTTATTTACATCCGGTGTTTTTCCCCACAAATTTTTACTTCATAGGACTGGTAGAAGAAACAAAAGCTAATATCAAAATCAGAAAGTTTTTTTATTTGAAATGTACTTGAATATTTTATAAGTTCGGCATGTATCCCAACAAACGAAATGGCTTCTCAAATCGAGATTTAGAGAAGGCTTTATATAAAATAATTATACAAAAAATTTCGAATATTCACATATAAAATATATTAAATAAAATTTGAAATTTATTCTGTTTTCGTTTAATGTGGCGTTGGTGGCCAAGAAAGATCAAAATATACCAGGTTTGAACCCTAGCTATCACAGAAAATGTGTTTAATTAAAATTAATTTTTCCATTCCCCAAACATCTGTTTGTAGGCAATGAAAAAACTCAGAGAGTAAATAATGCCACGTAAAGCTTCTTGAGAACACACACACTAGCCGTTTGGAGTTTGTATAAGAACTTGTAAGACCAGTTTACAATCATTTGTATACAAACATTTTATAGAACGCACAACACAATTTCATAATTAACAAAATGTATAGCATACAGTCTAATTAGTTTAGTCAGTATTGATCTAATTTCTATTAACATTTTTTGCATGCATGTGTATTTAATAAACCTCTGCACGAGTGCGCTTGAAATGCGTTTCAAAGCACTCGTTTGTAGTGCCATGATACAATAGGTCTGTTTCCGTACTTTACACTGTGTAAGATTTGTGTAAAACGTGTGCTAGAGAGTAAAAACGAAATGTGAGAATAGTTGCAAAAGTACGTAAACAGCTTCTAGTAAGTTTCGAGCACAAAACAGCTGATTTTGACTGCAGACGGCAGCACAAAATTTAAAACACTTTCACTCAAATTATTAAAATCCATTTTTAATGCAAAACTGAACAATTACTTAATTTTTATTTATTACTTTTTATTTATTTTACGTAAATTTCTTTTTAGGCACACAATTTGTAAGTTTATTTATCGCAAAACATAAACAATGATGAAATGTAATTTGACATTTGCTTCTTCTTATTGATGCTTATTCTTCTTGATGCTTGTTCTTACTTTACTCGAAGTCTCGAGTTCTAGCACTCTCTGTGCACTTTGTGTGCTCGACAGAGCGATTTTATGCTTGTTCTTCTTCTCCCATTTTAAGCACAGAAAGTACGGAAACAGAAAATAGCGTCCCACAAGTTACACAGTGTGCGTACGGAAACAGACCTAATAAGAAGGTCGGGTAAGGAGCTTTGACAAGACCTACTGCTTATGTCAAAAAGCATTTTAGCGATACCACTTTTCTGTATATTTCATAAATGTGGGATAAACACATAGAAAAGGAATTTTATATAGGGTAAATAAGAAAAATTTGAATCAACTAATTTTTTAGTTATTTTATAGCTTTATTTTCACTAATTTAATATTGCCCATAACTTTTTTAATTATTTTTGGTTTTCTTTATTTCATTTTTTAAAAATTTTATTCTAATGTGCATATGATATGTTATAAAAAACTTTTTTTAGTCTTCTTAAGATAGTGGAACTGTTGAAGATAAATCAACTTCTTTTTAAAAGTTCCTCCTTTATCAATATTTTCAGCAATACATTTTATATAAAACGCTTACCTGCGGAAACCATGAAACATGGTTTTGTCATGAGATTTTTTCTTAAGATATGGTAGCACAGTATTTTATGGTTTTGACATTAGCAGTAGGTCTTGTCAAAGCTCCTTACCCTACCTTCTTATTGTATCATGTGTAGTGCAAGCTTTTGCTATGTTTTGCTCTCATCAATGAAATCAAGTCTTACACTACAGAGAGCACTCGTCGCTTGAGCAGAACAAGAACAAACTAAAACCAAAGCAATGTTAGGCACGATTCGAAAAAGAAGTGTGCACTGACTAGAAAGTTATGTAAACAACAGCAGAACGCTTGGAGTTATGTTGTGTCTTTGAATAGCTTTGGAAGTAAATGCCGTATAACAATGAAACTCAATATGTATGGAGTTCTTACTTGGTGATATCGTTCTACTAGAAAGTAGAATATGGGAAGTAGGGTACTGGGATGGGCATTTGACAAATGGGTGTGGCTCCGATCCAAATAATTCAAGTATCCAAATAATTCAATGAAGTGTAGGAAAAACTTAATCGTATTAAGACCATTTAGGGTTCTGTAGATTTCCAGTGTTATTTATAAACACATTTAAGCGCTTGTTTAACTTTAAACAGCATTTAAACATGAAAACGTGATTTATAAACATTTTTCATAGTTGTTTAAGAACTGCGTAACTTAAACGCCAAAATTTGCGTTTAAAGACTGCGTAAGTCTAACCTAAAATGTTCAGCAATCAGCTGACCTCGAATGGAAACGATCAGTCAAAATTACTAATTTTCGGTTGCATTTTCACTTAATGGGTTGCTGAATCCGAATCCGTTGTCAGAATTTCAAAATTATAATTAGGTGATTTATTAATTTAAATTTTTAAATTTTAAAATTCTGACATTAGATTCGAAATCAGCGACCCCCGAAAACTGTTAGATAATGTTTAAAACTCTTAAAGCAAGATATTATTAGTTGGCAACCCTACAAGGTTAAAAATTTTACAATTTTGAAATTCTGACAACGGATTCGGATTCAGTGACCCATTTTTACCTAGTATTCGCCCCAGCACCGAAAGCAGCCAAGCTTAAGTTATTTATTTCATTTTCATTTCTTTGTAAAAAAAATCTGCACTCTGTTGATCCATAAACCCACAAAATGTTGAACTGTCAAAGCCTGAGGATAGATGGGGAAAAATGGAAATTTAAAAAAAAAATGTTTTGGCTACTTCGTTGCTCAGTTTTAAGATACATCAAAATCATTCCACTTGAATTTATTTAAAAAATTATTGGATTGCATTCATATTTTCATAAAAGGTTACTCAAACCATTTTTATTTCTTTTGATATCTAGCATAGATTTATAAAAGTGATATTTTTCGTAAGTACAAGTTTTAAGTGGATTGTCTTCATTTTCACACTCACTTTCTCTGAAATGAAAAATGATTACCCGATTGATGAAGCTTGACGTTCGTCAGGAAGATACTTTCTTGCTGCGATCTGTAAAAAAGCTCGAATTCTAATGAAATGTAAGTGATAATATTTAAAACTTGCCTTACATGTCACTATTTTTGTTCAGTCGATGAGATCAAAATTGTTCGAATCTACTTTTGACACATATTTTTGAGATCCATTACGAAGTGGACATTTAAGTGCAATATCGGGTAGGTATTATTTTGTAAAACAATAAGGGATTGATGTCAGTTCGTTAGTTTGCGTATATCGTGAATCTTATTCTTCGCATATGAAATTGACACGAACGAACTAATATTGAGTCCCTTATTTTTTTGTAAACATAATTTAGTTACATTCTTATGACGAGTGTCCAGGTAGTTAATTTCAGCTGATCTTTATCTTTAAAAATTAACAGCCGTATTCATTAAAATATCTCAAAATACCTTCAAAACGTTCAATAGTTAAACAATTTTTAATGGATAAAAAATTTTAAAATTGTGTTATTCATAAACATGTTGTAGCTGCTTTGTATTTAAAATAGGAACACTTTCGGTTTGAATAATGGTTTGTGTATTTAAATATATATTTTGTATTCAATATAAATTCAATGACTTTTTATTTGTCGCAATTTCGTAAGCAATTTGATATTTAAACATCTAAATTTTTTCAAAACTACCCTCTACATTAAAAAAAATGTCATTTTATTATCTTTTTTGTAAATATTTTCAAATGTTTTGACAAATTTTCTTGTTTTTATTTTCTTTTTTTTATATATTTTGATATTTTTTTTTTTATTTTTGACATATTTTCCAAATGTTTGAAATATTTTTAATTATTTAAAAAATCCTTCATGAGGTGTTTATAGCACGTTTCAGTAATTATTAAAAATCCTCTCATTCTTAAACAGACATTTTCAAGAATTTTTTGATATTTTCTTTGTTTTAAATAAATAACATATTGAAATAATTTTATAGATTTTTGACAAAATTTGTGCTCAGATGAGAACAAAAAAAAAAAAAAAAAATGCTTTATCGAGGGTTTATTGAAGTTTTCAACCATTTTTAAAATCGTTTCTTTTATAAAGCATTTAAAAGAGATTTTTAACGCTGTTGAACGTTTATGATGATGGACAATTTTTATGCTGGACAAAGCTTCATGTCGGTGGCACCTTCCAGCGCACGTTTTTGATAAAATGGCAAAACCATTCAATGGCGAACTTGGCAAATGGGCGAAGACAACTGGAATAACTTTTTGTCAACACAACACAGCACAATTAATTAAATTAATATTTATTTAAATTTAATTCGCACAATAACCTATAAAAACATCATGATCTAGCAACTCAAACAAATAATACAATTTGATAACTATCAACAGCTCCTCTCTTTCGCTCTCAATTTTTTGACAAAAAGAATTCTTGGTGTTGTCAAAACCTCACTAACACCTTATTATTATTACACCGTGGTCATTCCTTAAGCATACTAAATGAGGCTTGGGTAGCATTCAGATGGGTGGTAGGATATTGATAGCAATAAAGTGGATAGTGCAATCACAATTCTCTTCCGTAGTTCACCAAGACATTGCCCTTGGATAAAAGCTCAGCCCAAATCAATCCTTGGGGAAAAATGGTAGCCCCATAACCTTTTCTTAAGAAAAGCCTTTAAGATGAGTTCAAATCAGTAAAACTCCACACATCCCCAAGTATCACTTCTATCATCGAGTATTCAATGTTTAGGTAAAAAACACTGATTCCTAATGTGACTGGTGGTCAGAACTGGGATTCCTCCAAAGTATGCTTCGGGAGTGAAGGTAGCCCTGTGTTATCTGGCGCCCCATCTAGGAAAGTGTGGCAATTTTAAACTATTGCTCTCTATGCTTTGAGAGTAGCTGCGTGAGCAGCTGCTTGTTTCGAGCAAAGAGAAGAGCTACCCAAAAGACAGCAAAAATCAAGAAAACTGAATGAAAGAAAAGCTTACGTGAAGATATCTTCTTCAGACTATTAAAACTATTGCCATGAAAATGAGCACTAGCAGGTACGTTGCGATGGGGCACGTCTTCTGGTGAAAAGGCGAAGGTAAGCAGCGCTTTATTCTTGGAAAGGACCCCTTTTGCAAATGAGTCGAATGACTTACTCTTGATTTCTATCGAAGAGCAGTCGATATGACCTTTTTTACATTGGTCAAAAATGTAAAGCAATTTTTTTATGTTATTTTTTAAACCCAATAACGCAATGCAAGTAAGTATCTCCCGTATCGTTTCCCCCTTTCTTTTCAGTCAATACACCAAAATTTGCCAACAAACTCGAAAAATTGCTTTCAATTCTTGACCCATTCAAAAGCGGTCTATGCTCAAACGGCAGAAGCATCTATGATAAAACCGCAGCTAATCTTTTGATAGCAATTTTTACCGACAAAAATTCAAGTACTCGAAGCACTCTCCACACCTTTTTCTGACAGATCAAAAAAGGCCCGTAAATTCGAAGATATGTTGTTTAAAAATGCTTTAATCTTCTGATGAATACATTCACTAATTGAGACAACTTTTTGAATAAAATTATTTTTTCTTTATTTTGACTAATTAAATAAGTTGACGCAAAGTTATTTACGAATATATAGAATATATTGCGTTTAGCTGACGTTTCGTAATTTGATAGGAAATAATAGCTTCCGAAATTCGTAAGTGCCTTAGTAAAATTGCATGACAAATCAAAAACAACGTAATGTTGTATTATAATTATCTGCTGTCAAAAGTGCTAAAACAAGCTAATTTTCAACAAATTTTCGAACACCGTAGTTTTCGAAGTTAAAACATGTTACCTCTTCAGTGTTGAATGAGGTTTTGGTGAGGCAATGAATGAGAATTTGTTGAATTTTCGAGAAAATAAAAATTCATTAGTAAAGGGTTTTCCAATAAGGACTTGGCAACTTTTTTTTAAATAAAACGCAAACCATTTGAGATATTTAAAAAACTTTATTATGGGCTTGAAGAACAGTCAAAACATTTATGAATGGAACTCGACTTCGTTCATATGGCCACCGCGGGCACGTATGCAGCGGTCGATTCTTTGGACCGAATTTTCGATGACTCGGCCACACATTTTGGCCGAAACGGCCGCTATTTCACGTTCAATGTTGGCTCTGAGCTCTTCCAACGTCATTGGCTTGTTGGCATAGACCAATGACTTGACGTAGTCCCAAAGAAAATAGTCTAAAGGCGTGAAATCGCACAAACGAGGCGGCCAATCGACTGGCCCATTTCTTGAGATAACACGCTCATCAAACTTACTCTTCAATAAATAGATTGTAATGTGTGTTGTGTGGTTTGCGGCACCGTCCTGTTGGAACCACATGTCGTCCAAGTCCATATCTTCCAATTCGGACGCATCTTTGCCAGAGCCCAATCGGAGAACGTGTGTGGCTTCAAATGGTCTATCGGTTTCAATTCTTGAGTCAGCTTGATATTGTATGGGCGTAAACCAAGATCCTTACACAAAATTCGCCATAAAGTGGTCTAGCCGATGCCCAATTCTTGAGAATGCCGTGGAATTGACTGTTTTGTATCGTTTGCTACGGACGCCTGACGGACGGCAGCGATATTTTCGACACTTCGTTCAACCCGTTGTCTCACTGGCACGGCAACAACACACAACGAATATGTAGACTCAAATTTTTGCACTAAACTTCTTATTGTCTGTCTACTAGGGCGAGAGTTACGTCCGAAAATTGCAGTTAACGTTCTTAAAGTTGCGATCACCGACTCTGAATTTCGGTAGTAAGTTTTTGTAATTTACAGACGTTGTTCATTCGTGTACTTTATATTGATGAAAATGTTGAGTTTACTGAATAAATTGACAGTGACAGTTCAATGATTAGTGAAAGGGTGCGTTCAGAAATTTAATTCAAAGTTGTCTAGTGCCTATTGGAAAACCCTGTATAATATTTACGCAGATTATTTGTATTTCTTTGAACGTACCAACCTCTATTTTGAGCAATTAAATTTTCAGCATCGATAATGCAGTTCGGATATCCAAACGTCAAATTCCACTGGTGCCAACATAACGAGTCTATTTGTACGAAGTTGAAGTGAAAAAATTAAAAATCTTCGTGTACCACTCAACCGGCCGTGAAAATTAATCTTTTAACAGCTAAAAAGGATAAAATAAACATGTTTTCAACTTAAAATTATTTAATTGTGATGCATATAAAATTCTGAACTAAACGTTTACAACTTTAAAATTGGATTAAAAACCAAAATGACGAAAATTCAGCTCCGTCGGTCACGCTAATAAAACTGCTACAAGAAAAAAAAGGTGAACGACGAATGGCAGGAAAAGTTGCAAAAACTACAATGAAATAGTGTGAGAAGAGCGAAATGATAAATAATATAAAATACTAGAGATTTTTCGACAGGCAAACACACACACACACACATGAGTAAAAAAAGTAGTTAATTTTGTAGCTAAACTTATTAGAACTGCAAAATTAATTAACACATGCTTTTAATTAACAGAGCTAAGCAATTAATTACTAGAAAAACAGTGAAATTTCGAATTTTAACATCAAGCAGAAAAATCGATTGTTTTACTCGTATCAAGAGTAAATGAAGTGCAAAGGCCAACACAGTAGCAACAACAACGGCAACAACAACAATAATAATAGCAACAACAAAAGCAGTCAACGGAGGCAAAGAGAAATCTTAAAGATGTCACCGGAGCCCCAAACGCATTTTCAATAAATTATGTGAGTTTTTTTTATTACGGTATTTGTGAAACTTTTTATTTTGCATGTGATCGCATTTTCATTCGTAGCTGTTGCTTGATTATGCTTCCATTTGGTCTCCCAACTCAACAACATGGTAGCACGAGACACGGCAAATTAATTATGTTTTTTGTTTTTGTTGATATGTGTGTACAGATGTGCAAGTATTATATTTCCAATTTATCCACTATTCATCTAGTCGTTGGCTGCTAGATGTGCTTCAGCAACTCACGGACGTTTTTAATGCTGTAGTGAAATCTAACGTAACGGTCGTGACATGTGACGTGACCTTCATTCCAGCGACTAAATCAATAACAACACCACAACCGTTTTTGTTGTATTCTATTTCCGCATATGCAATACCTTCTTCCTCCTCCTTCATATTACACATACATATTTTTGTTATATTTTTGTTTTGTTGCTGTTGTTGTTGGACCTGCTCGCAATTAATTCTTGACATTGATTTTTGTTTTCATTGTTTTTTTTTCTTTTTTTCTATTGCGTTATATTTAGTTGATGTTATTGCTTTTATTAGTTAATATCATACGTTATTGATTAAAAATACTTCTTAATCGACCTGAAGTGTGGCACATTGTGGGTGGATTAGGTTGATTTTGACGGATCTTTTGGGTGAAATTTGTATTCAAGAGAACCTGGCGGCTATCATGCTTTCTAGTGGTTGAAAACTACCGATAGTCGGTATTAAAAAAATTAATATAATTGAATCTTAAGTGTCGATTGTCGAGAAAAAATTATCGATAGATTTTGAGTAAAAGATTTTTTAGTTTAAGATTGTCAAAGATGAGACGGCGTAGATGTTTAAGAACTTAGCCACTTATAACAATTAATTTCAATTTAAAAAATATGTATATAAATATTTGTTTAACAATATTGTTCTAATTATTTAAGATTTAATTAATTTAAACCAAATTTGAAAAATATTATTTAAGTTAAAGTAAGAACACCTCACTCCATGATGCGTTTAATTTGAAATTGTTAAGAAACACCTAGATTTCAAATCTGGCAAGTGATTTGCATCATACCTGCTTCCAAATTTATTTGAAACTTATTTCTAATTTTCAAATCACTTAAAGCGCAAATTGCATCCTTTTTAATTTAATTTTATTATTTTTTTTATATAATATTGTCGACGATAGTTTAAAACACTTTCGAAGCATTTTCGATAGTTTTTTTTTAACCAGAGTGACGATAGTACTAGTACTATCGACGTATCATAAAAAGCAGCAGCGCGTAGAAAAAAAAAACCATTAAAGCCGCAATCACATCGAAGTTACTATTATTTAAGATAATTAAATATTGTTGTTTTTGAAAGCATACATACACATATACCTCTGAACAATATAAAGTGCCCACACATTCTACTTAAAACGTGTTCAAATAAATCAATTATTAAACATTTTTTTTAACTTAACTAGTGTTTTCAGTAAATTTTTAAAAGCTCGAAACCGAAAAGCTTTTCTAATAATTACATTTTAATTGTTGTAGAATTCAAACAAGAAACAAATGTAGATGACTTTAAAACATTTATTAATTTTTTATTTGAGGCTTTGGTTTTGACCGATTTTACGACATGAGGACGAGCAATGTGTTGCAAAATCATATTGAGGTGTCTTTCGATGTGATGTGGCTGGTTTTCCTTCAATGAACGGCTCATGCGCATCAATTGAAGTCAGTAGGTATTTCCAATAATGCTTTCATTCGGCTTGAGCAGCTCGTAGTAAATCTTAACCTTCTGATCCCACCAAATACAAATCATGATCTGGATTATTTAGCTTCGCCGCTAGTGTTGTTGTTTGATCGAGCTATCTATAATAGATCCAATTAGTTCAGGAAAATAATGACCAAATAAGAAATTAAATAAACCTAAAATATTTTATAAGTACATTTTTTGACGTAGACTACGCCATTCTCGGAGGTAAGTAGGGTGGTTGATAGTGATCAGGCGTCGGTATTTATATCACAATTTGAGCCTTTGGTGTGCCTAAAGTACTGATCGTACAATGTTGATGTTAGCACTTGTTGGTCTGCTTGATCCTCACTGGAAGAAAAATTCATGTTTGAAATCTTTAACTTAAATAAATTTTACACAATTACATGAAACATAAAGCCAACATTTGATGTTTTTGTTTGCTTTAGTTTGCTACCTATTTATCGACGGTTTCCGGTTTTTTCGACGGTGAAGACAGCGCCATCTAGCGTGAAGACATGAATCTTATAATTAAAAACAAGCATACTTTTGGGGGCATGTTGTTTTTAACAGAATCGCGTAGCCCAGTAATTCTGAGTAATTTTGAGGGGCATGCTTTTTTAACAGAATCTGTTATTGAAATGTCAAAATTCCGAAGCTAATTAAATATCCGCCCAGCAAGACAGGACTGACAAATCTCCAATACAACCACACGAATTTTGGTATCAACTGACCAAAAATTGTCAGTTTTGGCCCACCGCAACAACAATATCCACGCACCGACTGACCGTACTGACCAAAAAACTGACATTTTTCTATCAGCGCTGAGCGTCAGTTGACGGTCAGTGCTCTAGCTGGGCTGCAGTGTTGCCAACAATTCCAAGCCAAAAAGCACCAACTTGAAAAGCAAAACGCGTAATTTTGAGTAAAAAGCACTAAAAAAGAAATCTTTTATAAGAGTAGATAAAATTAGTAACTACTTATTATAAACAGCAGAAACTTTGTAAGGTTGTCTGAGTATCGAGTATATGATAAAAAAAACTTGCATTCTTTTTACTTACAAATTTTTTTTTTTTGATTCAATTTAAAAACTTTTATGAAATTTCGTTGTTTTTTTTAGGTGAAATTATAATTTTTATTTCGAATTTTCATACAAAATACAATTTCCTTAACACTAGAACCATAACGTTATTTTATACTACGTTAATAGTATAGGGTGTTTTTTTAGGGTTTTGTTTTTCGAATTGAAATAAAACACAAGAAAATCGTTTTAATGTCCATCAATTTGGCTTTATTGGAAGGATAATTTTATGCCATTAATGTTGTTAAATATGATTTCGGGCATGTGGCCGCCGCGGCTGGCTCGAATAAAGCCAATTCTACAGGTCCAATTTTCAACCACTTTTTCGAGCATATGGGGCCGTATGTCGGCAATAACGCCACGAATGTTGGCCTCCAAGTCCCCTAAAGTTTCTGGTTTGTTGGCGTAGACGAGCGACTTCACATATCCCCAAAGAAAATAATCCAATGGTGTCAAATCACACGATCTTGGTGGCCAATTGACAGGTCCATTCCGCGAAATTATGCGCTCATCGAATGTTTCCTTCAATAAATCGATTGTGACGTGTGCTGTTTGGCTTGTAGCGCCGTCTTGTTGGAACCACAACTCATCCACATTCATGCCATCCAATTCGGAAACAAATCATGGCTCTATACCGGTCTCCATTAACGGTAACTGACTCTCAAGCATTATTTCGGAAGAAGTATGGCCCAATGACTCCACCAGCCCATAGAGCACACCAAACAGTCAGTTTTTGTGGATGTAATGGCGTCTCAAGGATCTCATGTTGATTCTCTTCACTCCAAATGCGGCAATTTTGCTTGTTGACGTAGCCATTCAACCAAAAATGAGCCTCATCACTGAACAAAATTTTGCGATGAAAATCAGCATCGAGATCAATCTCATTTTCGGCCCATTTGCAAGCGTTGTTCTTTTGTCAACCTGTTCATGATGAAATGGCAAACCAAACTGAACATAAATGACATTAGAGTTTCCAGATTTGACCACAAAATGCCAGTTTTATCTCTATTCGAAAAACAAACCCCTAAAAAAAACACCCTTTACTACTTTCATACACGTAAAATTTACGTACATTATGGTTCTAGGGTTAAGTAATCTTGTTTTACCTCGATATTTGTTTAATATGATTTTGTTTAGGGAAAACGAAGAAAAGGTCCCTAGCAAGTACATATAGAAAATGTTCTTTGATGTATTATTCAAGTTTTGTAGGCTTCAACCAAATTTTCTGACTAAGTTGACTTATAAACTTCTAAATGTTTTTCCATTAGTGTATTCAGTGCTTTATGAATCTGCAAAGTCATTTTGACACAAAACTATGCGTTCCTAAAATGATTTTTTTAACAAAAAATTTAATAAACATTTTGTGTAAAATTTTTTCAAAGATATTCTTATTTATAACGTATGGTTTTAATAAACATTATTTTTAAAACAAAACAAACAAAACTGAAAAAATATTTAAAAGTTTTCATATAATTTTTCGAAAAATATTTAATATAGCATTTGTTTCTAAAAAAAACAAAAAAAAAAAAAACAAACAGACAAAAGAAGAATGAACACAAATTTTGGTTATTTTTTTTTTTAATTAATCAAAGAATACAGCATTTCTGCTTCATCATAACCAGCTGAATCATCATCTGCCCAAAGTTTAGATTCTTTGGTATATAATAATCTGACTTTTTAGTTTTAGTAGAATAAATTTTGCTAAGAATTTCATCAGGTGTATTCATTATATCAGGTTCAGAAATTTATATTCATTTTTTAATTCAGGGCTGCAAGAGAATATTCCTAGGTTAACAATCAAAATGCACTCAACTCAAAATGAAAATGCACTAATGTTGGTGCTTTTTCATTTAGTGCTTTTATTAAAAAAAAACACGTATTGAAACATCAAAAAGCACTAGATCTAGTGCTAAAAGCACTGACTTGGCAACACTGCTGGGCGGGCATATTATCGACAGTGAAATTTTGACATTTCGACTCTCCACATGGGTTGTTGAACTTGGTAGTATTGAACAAATTTTGTTTGCTTGTTTAAGTTTGCTACCTATTTATCGACAGTTTCCGGTTTTATCGAAAAAACCATAAAATCTGTATGGTAGCCCCTAAGGAGTGGTCGGAGGGAATTGTTGTCAAGTGCAAAAATGTTCCTTTTGCAAAAGTAATGGGGGTCGGTCATACATATTAACCCTCTCCGGCACTCTCTTAAAGATCATATGCTCAGGTGTATGGAATAAATATACAAAAACCATAAAATTTGTATGGTAATGGGGGGTCGGTCATACATATTAACCCTCTCCGGCACTCTTTTAAAGGTCATATGCTCAGGTGTATGGAATAAATATTTTGCTAAATATTTTTTAAAAAAGATGTCATCAAAAGCGAATTGAATAATTCTACGTCTTGTGTTACGACATAGTCGAAACTACTGTATCTTTTTATTTTAATTCTACATTTTTCACAAATTCGTTGATTATCTAATTTCTCACAACTGTGTCGTACAAAAAGCAATAATATAGATTATTTTTTTATCATCAAGGTTATTAATTAATCTTATTGAATAACAATCAGTTTTGTTAACACTTATTTATGTGTCACAGTAAACTTTATAGGTAACTGTTTTTTTTTTTAACCAATAGTAGGAACGTTATCTTGCACATAAGTTAATATGGTAATAAATAAATTAAATAATTTCTATTTTATATTTTGTCTTGCAGGTTAACGGAAAATGCTCAAAAATGGTACAAAAACTATCATAGAGGAGGAATGCCTTCCAGTATTAATAAATTGTACAAAATTGCAACCAAGTGAAGAAGATAGCAATAGTTTAAAGAAAACAACAACAACAACAACACAAAAAAGAGGAACTTTTAAGAATTTGACAAACCAAACTCCAGATTTACCTACAACAGTATCATCCCCAATAACTATAGTAACAGCGATATCTTCAATAACTACCAAATTTGTAACAAATTATAATCAAGATGTTGGCTCAAATAGTATAAATGATAAAAATACATACAACAACACAGTTAAAACTCTCTATCCTAGAGTGATTGAAAATTCTTTGGAAGAAAAACAATCAACTCTTTTGCCAGATAAATTATCAGTCAAATCATCATTTGATATAAAAACCCAAACAAAAAATAAACATAAATTTGCCTCCTTAAGATTAGGTAAAAGACAACAAAAATTAAACTCGACTCAAAATCAAGTTGGTAAGTCAAATTTTTTACATAAATCTTATATTAAAATGTAACATGAAAAATAAGGTTGGCACCACACAGTTAATATGCATCAATATGCATTTATATGCATGCATCTCTTTCTGTGCTAAAATATTTTATTGTTAGCTCCAAAAGTTAGATTTCGGAAGGCACTTGTTTTGCATACTTAGAAGATCTTGGAAATTGACAATAAGAACTTAACTTTAAGCAAACAATTTGCTTCTTTATTTTATCATCAACAGACGTTAAAGAAATATTTGAATAACTAATGTTTAATTCGCCAATAACTTGTACAGTAATATGTATTCGCACATTGGAGCACCGTACAACAAAAGAATATGTTAAAGCTTTAGGTCGTTCACTTAAAATTTTATTAAAGTCCATTCGTTTTTTAATTTATTTTTATGAATTTATTATGTTATTAATTTGTTTTTTTTTTTTTTTTGTCATTTTAACGTCTTATCAGTATTTAATGTTAAATTTTCTGAAACAAATGAATTCTCAACTTATATTCCGATGGTTTAGAATCTAGATGGTCTAGATATCACCAGGAAAGTTCATTCGCATAAAACAAATTTAAGATGTTTTGATTGAAATCAAAAGAAATGATTTGACTGAAATCAGTGATAGGTGGAAGATTTTTAAAAACACTAAAAAACTAGATTTTAAATCTAGTGATTTGACTTTAATTTAGCGATTAGAATGATGATTTTAATAAACATCGCACACTAAATACAAAAGAGCACAATTCAAACTTTTCCTAAATAAACTTTTTGCAATAAACCAATTTACGGTCCACATCTCTAACTGCAGCAAAACTTTCGTTTTCATCACCATCTTCTTTAACTGGTAGAATACCATTTTGACTGTGTTTTTTGTGTTGCTAGTTCAGGCGCAACCAAATAGTATTTTTAGTTCGGTAAATGTTATGAAGAATTTAAAGCTTTTAATTGATTTAACAACTTCCTTTTTTTTTAAACAGCATTGAACGAAATAGCCACGCTTGCATGCGATTCTCTTAAAGCTGTTGTGACTAGACCATACCAAGCTAAACGCACTCGAACCAATACATTTTCGCCGCAAAGTCCTACATATAATCCTGAAGGTGCGCGTTCAAAAAGAATCAAAATAGCAACAACTCGGCAGGAGAACACCGAAGAAGGATTGAGCACTACAACATCAGTAACAGATATTGTTGTCAAAAATACCAGAAATCGAGCACGCATCATGTCGCTTTACGAGCGTCGCTATCAGACAGAAGATGCTCGTAGTAGTCAGCCGGGAGTTGTTAGCAATGGCTATCTTAGCTCAACTCGTAACTCATCAGCCGCTTCCAGCGCCGTGCACTCGGACGAAAATACTGATATTTCCAATCAATACTACATTGCTGCATCTTCCGCGACAGCAACAGCATCAGCTGCTTCTGCGCTAGCCAATGGCAGCTCTTCCAATTATGCGCCTTCAATGGCTACATTGTGTAATATTGGCAATACTTGCTATTTGAATTCGGTTGTTTATACTTTACGCTTTGCACCGCAATTCGTGCATAATCTGCATCATCTGATTGTGGATTTGAGCAACATACAGCAAAACATTGGCAAACATCGAGCCAACAAGTCATCTTCCTTGGGTCGTAATATCAGCGGAGCACAAATGGAAAATGCGCGCAGTTGGAGCAGCAAAGATTTGGCATCATTCGACAATTATAATGTTGCCGCTATAGCCGGCAGCAACAATAGTTCTACACAATTAGAAACACAAAAATCCAGTCAACAACTATTAACGGAAAAGCTGCACGAACTCTATCAAAATCTTCATCGGAATGAGATTGCCGATTCGACGGAACCTTTTCATGCGGATACTTTGTTACATGCAATACAGGAGGTTAGCTCAATTTTTGAGGGTAATCAACAGCAAGATGCGCATGAATTTCTGATGTGTGTGCTGAATAGTGTACGTGAAACGTGTCAAACGTTGATCAAAGCCATTGCAGAGTGTCCCGATGACATATTGAATGGGTAAGTAAAATAAAACACAATTTTTAAATGTGATTTTAATTAAATTTCGTTGCAGTTGTATGTCCAACAACGAACAGACGGATGCCCAGAATGCTTTCTCTACCGATAGAGATATTGTACGCTCCTCCCAAAGCAGCCAAACTAATATTGGTGGCAACACCGGTTCTTCTAGTCTTAGCTCAAATAACATAACAAAAGGTTCATTTTTTACGCGCAAATCCAAGCGAAAAGAAGATTCGAAAAGCTCTAAGAACCAACGCTTGCAGTCGCCAATCAAGGAAAGCGCACACACAACAGTCGGTTCAAATAGTCTTTTTTATTTAAACACAGTTGATCTCAGTTCAGCCAATGGAAAACCACAACAGACAACAAACTCAAATGAGTCGTCTTCGAACTCATACAATACGATGACGACAACAGTTGCAACAACATTGCAAAACATTACGGATACACAAGCTGGCGGCGATGATAATACACAAGACATTACAACGCTCAAGGAAAAGGATCGCTTAGCGGAAAAAATTCGTCAATTGGGCTTGGACTTTTTCAGAGATGATTTTGAGGGCATCACAGTCTCAACAACAAAATGTTTAAGCTGTGAAACAATTACCGAACAAAAAGAGAGTATGATTGACATTGCTGTACCTGTGCCCATAACAGGCTTTGATAATGCAGATTACATGGACAAGCCCAACACATTTATACAGGTGATTTGCTGACAAACTTATTCAACAATATATTTTCGGTCTTATATACATATCGAACAATATATGTTCAATTTCACTCATAACGAATTATATTGTTTTATACAGCATTTTTATAGGGTTAAATGGACTAGCTACTTCCTTTAAAATTGGCTTAAAGTGCTTTTTAATACTTTTTTTTAGGCCAAATAAACATACGAAATAAAACAAATTGATTTTCCTCTTTTGCCACGAGATAAGGTGTTTTAAGTGGTAAAAGTTGAATTTTTCAACAATTTTTTGATGCAATTTTTGCTTAAATAATTCCCATCAATTTTAAAAGGGTGATAAAAAAATTGATAAATCTACGTCATAAAGACTAACCACCTTTGATATTTTTTATAAAAGTTATAGAAAATGCATGTTTGTAACGTTTTTAACCCCAATTTTGAGCCTTTAATTCAAAACCGACTGGTTAATTACCACTAGAGGTACAAATTTTTTTTTTGCAGATCTTATTTTTTACCCTCATTCTTTATGAAAATGCGCGGGGAGCGAAGAAAAAAATATTTTTGCAAATTTCATATATTTCATGGCTGCTCTAATATACATATATCCTCTCTTACCAAAAACTAATCCGATTTGTAACTAATTCAGAAATCGAAAGTGAAGACAAAGTTTTTTTATATGTATTCCGAAAATAGAAAAATAGAAAATATGCTATTGATTCAATGAGTAAAGAAGAAATTTCTACCGAAAAAAGTAGAAACGAGTATATTTAGCTTTGCTGCTGAGCTAGTGCTGAACTAACAATTGCGCTAGTCAATAGGTAACCCGCATTGTCCCACTTCCCAACTTTAATCTACTTTCTCTTCATTCAACTGACGAATTTGACGTGAGCGTGTCATATCTTTTTTCAATAAGAAACATCAAATTGTTTTGGACTTTTTTGTCGCATAAAACTAAAATTTCTAGCCACTTTGTCTCAACTCAGTAAAAGTCGGTAGATAATCAAATGAGCCTAAATTCGAATAAACTATTTTCTGTCACCATTTAAGTTATTTTAAGTGGCCTCCGTGGCGTAGATGGTTAAAGTGTGTGGCCGCTATGTCAACGAACCTGGAGACCCAGGTTCAAACCCCAGCAGCGACAGAAAATTATTTGAATTTAAATAATTTTTCTGTACGGCCGCCACCTCTCTGCAGACAATGGCAAACCTCAGAGAGTAATCAAAATGCCATGTAAAGCTTCTTGAGAATAAGAATAATTTCGTTCATCGCCGTTCGGAGTCGGGGTTAAGCCTGTAGGTCCATTTCTCGGTCAATTGTGTACAAACTTATTTAACACGCACAACACAATTGATCCTAAGAAGCTAGGTCAAAGTCCTTTCAAGGGCTGAAATGGCTAGTTATTTATTTATTAATTTTTTTTTTATTTAAGTTATTTATATATATAATATAAATAAATATATTTGAAGTCTGCAGTGCAATTCAATTTTAAATATCCTTACAGAATTCATGCATTACACGAGAATACTTTCGTGGTGAAAATAAATACCGCTGTGAGCAATGCATCGGCTATACAGAAGCCATTCGTTCCATATCATACGAAGTCTTGCCACGTCTGTTGGTTATACAGCTAAGCCGCTTCTCAGGTGGCATGGAGAAAATCAACAGCTACATTCCAACTTCATTCACATTGCAATGTTTCTGCGCGAAATGCTGTGAACTAAATGACAGCAATAAGCTGCACATTTACAAGTTATACAGTGTTATCACGCATGTCGGCGCAACCATGTCAGTGGGTCACTATATAGCCTACACCTGCTCATTGGATTGGGCTAACGAATATATCAACTGTCCAAAAGATATGCGCAGGAATCAACAATTTGGCAGTGCCGCTAACGGAATGCAAAAAAATGCTGCCACCACCACAGTCGCCGCAGGCAACGTTGCTGGTGGTGTTGGCACAAACACAAGTTCAAGTCAGTCTTCCGCTGCATCTGCCGCAGCTTCAGTGCTTGCGTCTTCCGGAACAAGTCTCATAAAAAAAATGAAATTCGGACGTAGTAAGGCTTCCAGCAGCGGTGACATGAGTAAAAATGTCAAAAATCTGAATGGTGTAACAAGCAAAACGATTACAAATGGCATTGGCAAGCTTAGCATGAATGCCACCTGCCACAGTGTACGCTGTTGTGCTACGCGCTTTAAAAGTAGCGAAGCTGTTAGTGGCGGAACACCAATTTCAGCTTCCCAAAATTCCACCAGCGGCTCCATCAATGGTGTGGGAGTGGGTGGTCTGTACATTAGCAACAACAGCGACTTAAGCGATGAAAATCTACAAAACGGTTCCAGTCATCATTCCAATAACAGTGCCAGCTACAACTACTCCACTTCTGGTTATGGCAGCACAGGACGTGGCGGTGGTATTGGTGGCAGTTCTAAAACATCACAATCATCATCTTCATCATCATCAAACAATGCTGAACCAATTTGGTACATGTGCGATGATGACAAAATCAAGGCGATGACTCAACGCGAATTTGAAGAGCTGCTATCGCCATCTCGTAAAATTACAATAACACCGTATTTGTTATTTTATGCGCGCATCGACCTGCAAACAATTGCGTCACAACCAACGCTACCAAAACAAGCACAAACAACAACAACTACCCAGTCATGGCCAGCCAATGATTTGAGCGTTCTTCAACGTGGCCAATTGGACAAAATGTGAGGTCGAACGCAATATCAATATCGTCGTTGCTGCTGTAAACAAGAGATTTAAACTGTATCTATGCATCCCAAAGCCAGCCCAGTCGCAAGCATTCTTAAAAATGTACGTATGAAAGTAATTGTGATTGATATACATAAAAAAAAAAACAAAATGTTACTCTCTAAGTTCAATTAATTTTATTTAATTTAATAATGTATCGTAATTGTATGTTTTGTGCAGATTTAAACAGTCATAAAATCTACGTCGGCTCATATATCGAGCCATAATCATCATTAAATGTAAGCGATACATCAAATTGTTTATTTTTAGAGCGAAAAATAATATTTATGATTAATTTAATGGAAAAAACCATACATTTTTAAAAACATATTGAGAGAAAAACCTTAAACTTAAAATCGATCTCCTGTAAAATATTATAACGCTTATATTATTTTGACAATTGTGGCTTGATATATGTAAAAAAATATAATGTTTGATGTCCCAAGCCGCGGTCGAAACAACATCAATGTTGATCTAATATAATATTAATTGTAAATCTTGAAAATTAAAAAAAAACAAAAATAAGAAACTGCCTTTTGGCATTATAATGCAATTAACATTAAAACAAAATAAACACATATTTTTTCTAACTGTTTAACATATTACTTTATCATATTTTAAGCTATTCATAATGCTTATTATCAACGGAGTCAAGGGTATATCGGACGATTCTTTGTGGATATAAAACGGATTGTTTTAAAATTTTAAATATTGCTTTTCCAAAAAGTTCACAAGAACATTTAAAACAGCAATTTCAGAAGAGTCGTCTCCACGAATGTTAATAAATAAGCTTAATATGTTTTTTTAAAAAAATAGACCACTTATCATGGCACATTGGTATGACACTTATCGTGGCAATCATAGTTCGATACGTAGTTCGACGTTATACACGACGTTATGTAGTTGTACGTAGAGTTCGTGTCGAAGTTGAGTTAAAGATGTACAAATTAAAATAGTGATAAGAGGAAATTTCGTGGGCTCAAAAAAAAAAAAATCAAAATAATACTGGGTTCATTAACCTGAACTCTTACCCACAGTTATGTAATGTTCTTTGGCTCTCTTTAGTATATTGTCAACCTCTCTTTTAGAAAAAATACAAATTTTCATTGAGTAAATTTGAAACCTTTCCCCATGCTATGTTTTGCAATAGAATATGTTCTATAATAGCTAAAGAGCGGCACAGACGAAACAGATGATTTGTCATGCTTTCAAATATTTAGACTCTTTTGTAGAGATCTTCTGATATACATACAATTACTGCACGAACAAAAAAAAAGAATATTCAAGCATTGGAACTATAGAATAAAACTGTAGCAGAACAAAACTGAAGTAGAACATACTGCACTGTATGAAGAATGTTTTGTTTTTTACATTGGTTTAGGACGATTGATGCACCTAAATGCGTTATCAACTGTAATTATTGTATGTGCAACATAATCAAGTACAGGTATGGACAACAACATATTGTTTGATCAGCAGGAGGGGTAATGAAACGAATTGATAGCAGAAGCTCTATAGAATTTTGCTATTATGTTTGCTGGGTGCCGGATAGCAAGATCTCAAATCCAGGTTTGACATTAAAGTCATCGCTAGTCACAAAAGAATGAACAATATTTTCGTTAGTTCCACATACTTCTCAGAAATGTATACTCGATGCAGGTATATTAACCGTTATGCATTTTAATTTACTGCTGCTTGTTATAAATGTTTCGATTGTTTATTTCACAACAGATCAAAACAGAAGGTTCTATGCAACTCTTTAGTAATAATTAAGCGTAGTTTGTTGAAACAAACTTCCTGTTCAGAAAAATACTCGTGACAAGATGAATTCTTACAAGATGTTTTTGTTTTTTATGTACAAGAAGTTAGAGCATTGAACAAAAACTTGAGAGATATGTACGGATAAGGATAATTTTTTGTTATTTTATAATTTTTTTCAAGTTTTACGAGAACACTGGATAAAATTCAAATTATTCTGTTGCCAAGAAAACAAAGATTTTCAAGATTCTTACGGTATTTCTAACAAGTTAACGATAGCATTTAATATTGTTATCGTTCAATGTAAGTTCTAAGTTCATATAAAACTACAGATTTTTTTTTTTTTTAATTTTGAACCAAGGATTTCATGTGTTACACCTTTTCAGTCAAGTCTGCCTTAATTTGAAAATGGGGTGAGAGATTATTGGGAAAAAAGGGCAATCAAGGGCAATATGTTAATAATATTCTAAGCGTGACGGAAAGCCGTAGAAACATATGGAATATGCCTTTACCTTAGTCAATGAAAGCTAAAGTGCAATCTTGTTCACAAACTTTTCTATTACCAACAACAACTACTAAGTCGTAAATATTGATGAAATATCTGGACAGTCTACCTGCATATAAGAGTTGAAAATAAATCTCAAGATACGAAAAATAAAAAGTATTTTATGTCTCAAAAAGTAAAATTGTAGAAAAGAGTATAGTGCATTTTCAAATTAAGCGAAAAAAAGCGAATTGGCTATTTCAGTCTTTGAAAGGACTTTGACCGAGCTTCTTATGATCCAATTGTGTTGTGCGTGTTATTAATATTTGCATACTAATTATAGAGAACTGAACCTACTTGTTTTATATCGACTCCGAACGGCTAATGTGGATGTTCTCAAGAAGCTTTACATAGAATTATTAATAACTTGCCATTGTCTGAATGTGGCCGATCAGAAAAATTAATTACAATTTGAAAAGAACTTTTGTTGTGTTAGCTGGGGGATTTGAACCTCGGAACTCGTGGCTCGTAAAATCGAAAATCGAAATATCCACATACTTTAACGCGCCGGCCCGGCCGCCACATGTTTCAGCCGTGGTATTTCTGGAATTACTTCCAAACAACTGAAAACTCTGCGGCAGCCGATAAAGTGTAGTAGTGTGCCCACCATTATTTGTTTGATTTCATGGGAAAAATTTTAATCCCGTTGATTTTTTACCTTATTTCTAGGTAACATGAACTTGAAATATGAGTGGTACCATAATTTTGTGACAAGCAAGAGAGTAGACAAAATATTTTGCTTTCGTGTCAAATTTTAAAATTTCCCAAAATATCGGCTACTGTTATTTCTGTTCTGATTATTAGCTTCAACTTTGCCACTCTTCATTTGTTCTCATCACTCACAGATGTCAAGAAAAAAATTAGACATAGTAGAAAACATTTCAATGTAGAGCACTTTATTTGACTAAGCACTGCTATTACTTTGATCGCAACTCTACCAACAATATACCTATACGAGTTATAATAACTAATTTACTTATTTTTAAATCGGATAATAAAGGATACGCTCTCGTTTTTTTTTAAATATATCTAAATTTTTAGTAATTTTTGAAAGTTACTGATATTACGAAAAAATTTAACAAACATTTTCAACATCTGGTAGTAAGTTTAAAACCAAGCAAAATTTACTTTTAACCATTTCAAATATGATATTTTTTAACATTTACTTATGATATGCAATATTGTTTGAATTTTCACTTTATACAATTAGTATTTAATGTAGTTTTATTATTATTTGATATATTACCTGCAATATTAAGAATGTTAAAATTTAACTGAACTGTATTGCTTTCTTTTGACGCAAAATGTTAATAGTTTTTATTTTTTACTTAAAATATTTATGCTGACAACTTTCTTATAAAAAAAAAATTAATTATTTCTTGTAATGCTTGTGATTCAAATTGTTTTTTTTTGTAAATTTTCTAAGGACTCATATCTAGTCTATTAATAAAGCTATTTTCTCACTCAGTTTTCTAGCTCCAGCTATTCGTCTTACACTTTATGATGTGTAACTTACTCTTTATCAAGGGCTCAAGTTCAAGTGGTATTTAATATTTCCAACAAGATTTATAACTCAATTATAAGCTATTCTAATTCCTAGTAATAAGGCTTTAATAACAAAAAAGTGTTTCACATAACCCGTGGGTTTTAAAAATGAATGCTGTTTTTTCTTACTTTGAAAAATATGGTAATTTCAGTAAAAGCTTAATCTTCTTAAAACTTCGGAAAATTCGAACTGTGGGAAAACTTATAATGTATCATAAAATTTATTGTATGCATACTAGTACTTTATTATGTTGAAACTATACTGTCGATTATTGATATTGAAATACAATTGTATTATTTTTCTTTAACTGCGATATTGTTGCTTTTCTTCTGTATATGCTGTATTTATCACACTAATACTGGATTTACTAAAATCATGTAAATTATTGATCGAGATTTAACATAAATAAAATTCTGCAAACTTTTTTGCAATCATCTCTAGCCTCTAGTTAGAATATTTAACAAGTCTGAGTTAAAAAAATCATCTTAAAAAGATCTGTCTCGTATTATGTATATGCAACATTGCTCTAACTATGAGTAATTAACATAAAATAAACATAAATATCTACTTAATTGTTCTTATATACTGTTATAAAAATATATGAAGCTGAATCTAAAATTAAGCATACAAACACATTCATATACCTAAAAACAAAAAAATAAAACTATATAAATTGTTATCAATAATCAGCTTTTATATAGACACATACAAAATATATACATAAATATATATACATTAAATATATAAATATATTATGAGCTAAACTAACTGTACACTAAATATTAAATAGTGATATTAATTTTAACAAATAACTGTTAAAAAATTTAATTAATAAAAAAATAAAAACTAAGAAATAAAAATTAATTAAATAATTAAGCTAGACTTACAAGTTATTGCATGCAATTAAAAAACAAATAAAATATTTATTAAAAATGCTAAAGACAACAAAAAATTCAAAAGCATTTTAAAATTTATAATTTCATTATTTAGTTTTTAAAAAACTGACACAATTTAACAATTATATTAGTTTATATATAAATATTATGTAAGGAAAGAAAAACATACAAATTATTAGCAAAAAAATGACATATTGAAATTGTAAATTTCCCTAATACAAATACATACAAACAAATTTTATTAAATAGCAGAATAAAAATATCAATTCTTTAACGTGAGTAAAATTGATTTATGTTGTAAGCTGTAAAATATTATTATAAATAATTATATAAAAAAAAAAACACTGTGAAATCTATTAAGAGGATGTGCAAACATGAAAATACAATACATTAATATAATTAAAATAATTGGAAGTTTTTCTTTAAATAAGGTGAAAAAATTTTTATGGACATATTCGAATAATAATAGAAAAAGAAAGAAAAAAAATATTACTGCTTTTGATTTTACATATCAAAAGAAGGCCGATCTTAGACATACATAATCCATGGAGAGAGAAGACGACCAATTTCTAAGGTAACTTAACTTACTAACTTCTCGTTAAAATTCGAAGAATAAGAACTCCCACCTTCATAGCGCCCAAACATTGATGGTATTATTTGTTAATAAAATACTTAATTTTTTATAATAAGCTATTTTTTTAACCTGTCAGATCATTGGTAAATTTTGGTATATACTCTACATTTGAAGTGAACTCTAAAATCTTATTACAAGTCTAAATTATAACTTTAATTTTAAAGTTACAAATATTCTACTCTTAAATGTCAAAATTTGGTGTGATGTTTCTGACTCTAAATCGCGTCCTTTTGTTTCAAAAACTATGAGGACAACAGTTTTTAATAAACTTCACTGTCTGTTACATCCTTCAACACGTCAAACAAGCAAATTAATAGTAAATAAATATTTTGGGCCAAATATGAGGAATGAAATTAATACGGCATTCGGGTACATTTGGACAAAAACTCGGGGACATTGCCTTAAATTCGGGGACATTTTTTAGAAATAGAAATTTAAGAAATAGATATAGAGTTACTCCTTTTTTTATATAAAGAAACAAAGTTATATATTGATTTAAATTATCTGAGCTTAGAACCTTTAAAATAAAAATTATCGATGGATTGAACCTGCTTCTTTTTCGTCCAATTGTTCATTCGTATTCTTTGTTTGTTTGTGATATTTATTGCTACCAGCAATCTTCTTCACCAAAAGTCAAAAGTATTGAAGCATACAACTGAACTTCTTTTCACGAATATGACGCTTTCCAAAGAACTTATTTGAAGGCGTGTTTTTCTTTCGTCCAAATTCGGTTTATTGTAGATTTATTATTATTATTATAGATATAATGGTCCATATTTCCTTAAAGTTTGTACGGCGCTTTTTTTATCGCAAAATGTTTGAAGCAACCCACCCAGAGCATATCAAATGATGTTTTGTCTCGTTTCCATTCCTGAATTTTGTCAGCAGTTATAAATTTAGTTAAATAACCGAACAAAAGAATAAAAAAATTCTCGTAGAATTGGGGACATTTGTTTCGATTTGGGAACACCGGAAGAATTGCCAAAATTCGGGGTCATGTCCCGAGTAAATGGGACAGATGGTTACACTATAAATACTAGATAACACCTTATTTTAATCAATTTTTTTTTTGTTTTTTCATTTCAGATGATCCTGTCCAGAGGAATCGTGCTTATCGCAAGACGTAATTTTTAAAGGAGCTCTCAGAAATCGGCTGCAGCAGCTTTAAAAATAATTATTTTTACAAATAAAAAATATGGAGCTACCAAAATATATATATGAAGTTTATACATATAAAATGTCTTCTCAGGTAAAAATTCTTAAAAATCTATTTTGTTTTTGGCCTCTGAAAGGTTCAACATCTTTAATAGACAAAAATATGGCAATGTTTTATGAGATTTGACGAGCAGCTAAAAATGTTTCTCAATGGTTGAAAAAACGAAATATAATTCTCAAGTTCCCCCTTATTTTTGCATGTGTAAAGTTTTTTTTAATCTTAGAACCAATTCAGTCAAATCTGCCTTAGTTCGAATTGGAGTGATATATTAGTGGGAAGGAAAGGGAAATCATGTGAAACTGTAGGATATTCTAAATGTGGTGGAAAGTCGTAGAAACATTTTGAAATTTATAATTTTCTGCGTTTTAAAAGGACTTTAGAGGGTCACTTTAAGTATCTAAAGAACCCCATATTACAAGAAGTAAGCCTGATACCAGAAGCAGTTATTGTCTTGATAGTTAACACGGATAGCACTCTGTTTTCTATTGTCAGCTGATTAGATGGAACTTCGAATAACTCGTACTTAGCTTACAAGGACTAGAAAAACGCAACGTTTTTGTGTTTTCTTCTTTGTTGAGTAAATCTGTGTTCAAAAAATTGTTGAATTGATGATTCTAATGCCCACTGTTGCATGCAGTACTCTAACTTTATTTAGATGATCTATTATTTTTAAGCACGCTTTGGTTGCGCAGTTTTGGTGATTCTGGTAAGCAGCAGTTCAAGGAAAAACACGCTGATGCTTTGTAAAAATGCAAAAAAGAGTGGCGTTTGTGACATATGTACTGGGTTTCTCTCAAAGTTAGGGATTTTGAAAGAAATGGACCTATTTTTGCTCGGCATAGAAAACAAGTTAATTCGGCGGTAGTTTACAATGTTAGAGTTTTTAACACAGATTTTTTAAATTTTGCGGATAAGTCCATATTGAGCAATAGTAGCTCGGGTCCGATTTCATCGCTGGCTACATTATGGTTACCTTAATTGGGTGCAAGTCATGTACTATATGTATATATATCTTGCACGGTGCTGATTAGTTAATGTATAGCCGAGATATTTCGTAGATCACAACTAACGATTTTGATTTTCACTTACTGGTAATTACAAATACATATTGTTAATTGGTTTTAAAATAAAGTTGTTATATTTAATTGTATTTTTATAAGTATGTATGCCATGATATAAAAAATATGAGCTGGTGATTACAACGCAGGTAAACTCAGTACTTAAGTAACAAGCACTTAATTTATGTACGCACCTGGTTCTTAAATTAACAATACACAGAACCGTTAGCACGTTTTCTAAATTGATTCGCTATCTCAATCTATGAACTTAAAATATATGGAGGGAAAATAAGAGCAATACTCTACACACGGGCTCTGAGTCTAGCTGAGATTACATCGTAATTTCGTTCCTTCCATTGAGCATTAATTTGTATTGTTTCAAGAGCGCGTCGTACACTTTGTTCGGCTTTCTTGAGCAAATCCTTGTTTTCGTCGACGAAATTCTTAATACTTATGTATTCACGTTGCGAAATCATTTGACTGGCAAGAGGCGTTAAAAGGCGAGCCAAATCGGAGCTGTCTGGTTCGTAACTGCGGGGGAAAAAAAAAGTTAAAAGAGATAGTTGAAATCATTCTCTCTTAACTTACAAATCGTGCAAGAATTGAATGTTGGAGATGAAATAATCACGAGCCAAATGGTAACCAATCTCTCCACGCGCCACCGAACCAAAAGCAAAGAATGAATCCTGTTTTCGAATGTGCGAGGACTCGTCAAAAGCCCATTCCAGATAGCGTTGTAGTACCCAAATCTCACGTGAACAACCCAAGGCTGAAATTATGGTCTTCTTTTCAGAGGCTACATTGGAATTCTTATAGCGTGTCCACAAAAATTGCCAATCCTCATCGGTTCCATGACGCATAGCCGTACAATAGACAACAGAGCGCAAATCGGTGGGTATGGGATTATCATCATCTGGAGTGGAACTACGACGCCATTCTTTGAAATACTCCTGAGCACGTGGTATACAATCCTCAACCTCGAAGCGACACGCCCAGCCGGCAATGAGTACTTTATGTAAAATGTTGGTATGATTTTCTTCTCTGATATTGGTATCGTTAATGCCGTGCATGTAAATATAAATAGGCCTTAGAATCTTGCGCATGTATTTCTGTGCAGAGAAAATTTTAAAAAAATATTAGAAGATGCAAAAAAATAATTGTATCAAATAAATTTAATGACATAACTTTAATCCGGGAACTCTGGGTATATGATAGTCATTTGTTTGGTGTTGTAGAGATAACATGGGATTGACTGCTTAATCTCGAAGGTGCCTTGCAACCACGAGCGTGTAGTGCTTTGTCAAATATGGCTGATTGCATGGTATGCCTATGTGTATATGTTATATTTTCATATCATATACGTGCACACCAATGCACACCTTTTACATCCCCCTCCCCCCTTTGAAAAATTCCTGCGGACGCTTATAATGGTAGATATGATGAATCTTCTAAAAAGAGATTTTTGCCATTTTGGATGTTGCTTGGTTGAGGTAACTGACGGGGAATATCCAAATGTATCTACAGTGAGAGTCAATCTTAAGAGTACTATGAGTTCCTTAAAACTTGTCAGAATGTGCAACCGATGCTACGAAAACCAACATGATTCGAGCCAGAAAGCGGTGTTGTATCAAGTATTGTGCGCGGGATTTAAGGTTATGCTTACGAAGAGAGGATACCAGGAATTAAAATTTTTAAAACAAAGTAGTTGTAGGAGTAGTCGACTATAAATTTTCTCCACTTAGAATGAAAAGATCTTCAAGCAAGGGAAGTTTGAAACAGAGGGCACATTGCTGATCCAAAGAACAGAAATTGACGCTGTTCTAAAAGCGTTCAAAATTTTGTTCTAAATGTTCTGCGTTCAGGAGAGCGAGAGCTCACGTGTTGGATTATAACATTATTCTTCTGCAAATTTTAAATTTTCATTTCGTTTAGCTAAACAAGAATTTGTATACATATTTTGATGATTAATCTTTTTTTAAGTATCTCCCTTCTATACGTTCCTTTCTCTATTATTTTTGGGACATCGCAGAATAGACAGAAGTCTGATCCAAATCTATCTATCTATGTAATTGCTTACAATACAGCTAAAAATGGACCGTCTTTGTTGAGAAACTTCTTAGAAATAAGTGGTTTCTAAAGAAATGACCCAGGTCAATTAGCCTGCTCTCCCCTACCTACCTTAAAGAACTCGTATTCTGGTGTTTGTCTCATTATTCGGTTAACATTTCCCAGATTTTCCAACGCTGCTTTCCATGGAATATACTCCTTCTCACGCATTAGATACTCGATCAGGCGCATTGCCACATCGTAGTCCTGATCACCGCTCCAGGCCAATGACAGTGCATCATCGATTAACTGCGCCCGATTAATAATGTGAATATCGGTAAAGTTGTCACTAAGCAGCGTTTCAATCAACATGTTCCAATTGTGTTCATCGTACTTCACCTTGTATAACCCAGCCATTTGAACATTAAAGATAATCCACTCTTTACCAAAAGGCATTTCGATGAGCGTCTTGGGCACAGGAGCATTATGCTCATCGCACTCTAGCCATTCCCTGGGTGTGGTCATTTCAAAATTGGACTCACTTTTAACGGTGAAACTGAGTGGTACCCACCAACAACTTCTTGGTTCGGTACGTGAAGCTTGAGTATCCAATAAATATCGTTCTTGCGTGATTTCAGCAGTGTGCTTTTTGTAGTCACGTTTCACGGTTATTATAGGATAACCGGTCTGCAAGGTCCACGAGTCCATAATACGTTTGATGTCAAAAGTTGGGGGAATAGAGCGATATTTATGCGCCGACTGTGTCAAGGCAGCCCATAGATTATCCTGTTCGGCATTGTCGTAAGCATGTTGTTTAAGGTAATGATAAATGCCCGAACGAAAAGATACGTCACCCAGAAACATGTGCATCATACGCAACACCGTCGAACCTTTCTTGTATGATATCGAGTCAAAAATTTCAAATATTTGACTGGCATGTTCGATGGGTTGTGAGATGGGATGACTGCTCTTGAGCGCGTCCAGTCTAAATATGGCCAAGGTGTTGTCCACCGATTCCGATTCCAGTGATTTCCATTCTGGACTGATGTACTCCACACCTAAGCTGGCGACATATGTGGCAAAGCCCTCGTTTAGCCATAAATCAGTCCACCACTTCATAGTGACCAGATTACCGAACCACTGATGGGCCAATTCATGCGCAATCACCGAGGCGACACGTTGTTTATTGGCAACCGAGGATACATTCGTAGCATACAGCAAGGCAGTCTCCCGATACGTCACAAGACCCCAGTTCTCCATGGCACCTGCGCTGAAGTCGGGTATAGCTATCTGATCAATCTTCTCGAGCGGAAATTTGATATCGAAGATATCCTCGTAGAACTGTAAAACTTTAGGTCCCACCTCGCCAGCATAGTCACACTGGCCAATAGCGTCTCGACGAGCCCAAGTGCGGAACTGTACCTCATTTTTCAGTTTCGTTTGCACTTTGGCGTATGCAAAGTCATTAACGGTGTAAGCCACCAGGTATGTGGACATTGGCACGGATTCTTCAAACTCGCTCCAAACCCAATCCTTCTCACCTTTGCTATATAAGAAATTGGAAAATCTTGTTATACACTGAGCATTTCTCATTGTAGTGAATTCAGTTTTACTTACATGGGGCGCATTTCTCTCAGTTTCATATTACTCAGTGCCGTGTACCTCTTGTGATGACCCAAAACCACCGTAAATTTCGCCTTCATCTGAGGTTCATCGAAGCAAGGGAAAGCAGCACGTGCTGAAGCCGGCTCAAATTGCGTCACCGACAACCATCTGTAATAAAAATATGTTGTCATTTTTTCCACCAAAACTACAAAAGCATAAAATCTTGCACCAACCTGGTTTCATTCGACTCCTTATCGAAATAGGAACTTTTATAGTAACCACGTAGTTTTTGATTGAGAGGCGCTTGAAAGGGTATCGTCAACAAGTAAATATCTCCCTTCCGTAGTAGTTCAGTCAAATACATGACGTAATAGTCGTGCTTAGGTATAACATGTACTGCACGGATACTGTTTGTTACCATTGCATCCGGATTAATATTCTTTATCGTTATTTTTGTGGAATCGATGGTAAGATTTTGTGAGTGTAACGTTATATTTTGTGTGTCCTCCATGATGTGTAGTTTTATTATAACATCTGCAACGAAGTGTAAATTCTCTGGATCCTCCAGGTGAGTCACAACGGTGAGGCGATAATTTTGAGGACGTATCGCCGTGGGTAACTTGTAGTAATCGTAGCCAACTGGTTTAAGGGCTTCATTTATTTCTTCATATCCCACATCGGACTTGACCACGCCCAAAAGGCATGCCAGTAGCAGTAAAGATCGCAATATTAATGACATCATTGCTGAAATCAAACACAAATAGATAAGTATACGAGAAAGAGATGAAGGAATTAATAAAAATAGAATTAAAAAAAGGGTCTATAAACTGACAGACATCAGACTTGAAAGCTTTTTTAAGAAAAGAAAAAACAGTAATTCCAAGTAAAGGGTGTTTTTTTTAGGGGTTTGTTTTTCGAATAGAGATAAAACTGGCATTTTGTGGTCAAATCTGGCAACTCTAATGTCATTTATGTTCAGTTTGGTTTGCCATTTCATCATGAACAGGTTGACAAAAGAACAACGTTTGCAAATCGTGCAAATTTATTTCGAAAATAATGGTTCAGTTCGCGAAATTTACCGCAAGCTCCATCCATTTTATGGTCGACATAATCGTCCATCAGAGCAATTAATTCGGTTAACCATGGGTCGTTTTCGCACTACGTTTACTCTATGTGATAATACGCATCCGCAGAGACGTCAAACAGTGCGCACCGAAGAAACAATTGCCGCTGTAGAGCAAAATGTTGAAGAGGACCCGAATGAATCGATTCGCCACCGTGCACAGCAATTGGAGCTTTGTCCATCAACTTTATGGAAGATTTTGCGCTTGCGACCTTACAAGATCCAGCTTGTGCAAGAATTAAAGCCGCGAGACCATGCAATGCGTCGTGATTTTGGTGTATGGGCCGAAAATGAGATTGATCTCGATGCTGATTTTCATCGCAAAATTTTGTTCAGTGATGAGGCTCATTTTTGGTTGAATGGCTACGTCAACAAGCAAAATTGCCGCATTTGGAGTGAAGAGAATCCACATGAGATCCTTGAGACGCCATTACATCCACAAAAACTGACTGTTTGGTGTGCTCTATGGGCTGGTGGAGTCATTGGGTCATACTTCTTCCGAAATAATGCTGGAGAGTCAGTTACCGTTAATGGAGACCGGTATAGAGCCATGATAACCGACTATTTTGTTCCCGAATTGGATGGCATGAATGTGGATGAGTTGTGGTTCCAACAAGACGGCGCTACATGCCACACAGCGCACGTCACAATCGATTTATTGAAGGAAACATTCGATGAGCGCATAATTTCGCAGAATGGACCTGTCAATTGGCCACCAAGATCGTGTGATTTGACACCATTGGATTATTTTCTTTGGGGATATGTGAAGTCGCTCGTCTACGCCAACAAACCAGAAACGTTAGGGGACTTGGAGGCCAACATTCGTGGCGTTATTGCCGACATACGGCCCCATATGCTCGAAAAAGTGGTTGAAAATTGGACCTGTAGAATTGGCTTTATTCGAGCCAGCCGCGGTGGCCACATGCCCGAAATCATATTTAAACATTAATGGCATAAAATTATCCTTCCAATAAAGCCAAATTGATGGACATTAAAACGATTTTCTTGTGTTTTATTTCAATTCGAAGTTCTATACCTCTAAAAAAAAACACCCTTTAGTTCTAAAAGTAATTCATAGAGTGAGCGTGCGTAAATAAATGACAAATTAAGATTTAGACATATCGGGCCCAAAAGGCTCGGTTTTTATAGTTTCCTGGTAATGAAGTAGTGGGAAATTAGAGTAAAAGTAAGAATGAATTTCCACTCAATCCAAAGATATTTTCATCGTTGGTAGTACAATTTTAAGGACGTACTAATAGAACTTTTTATTTATTTTTATTTATTACTAATAGAACTTGTAAAGTGTTTTTTCAATATACGAAATTTCGATTTTTCCATTGTTTTGAAAATTGCAAAAGTAGCGTCACAAAAACCACTAATTTGTAAAATAAACGTCAGATGGTTATGCATTTATCCAAAATGTATTATTTGAAAGTGAGTTATTCCTAAAAATCATATGTATGCGTCAATAGCGGTACCAACATGTCATTCTACGAACTTACTGAGTGATGTGTGGCATGTTCTATTCAAGACATTTACTGAAAAAGCTCTCAAAAGTCTACTTTGCGATTAAAGTTATTTTAAATATTGGTCTGATAGTATATTAGCCTCAAAACTTTTCTTTATTGAAAAACTTTATCTTTCACACTTGCTTTCTCAAACCTAAATAAGGTCACAAGTTATAATGAATTCTATTATTGACTCTGCTTATCTTAAAATGTAGTATTTAAGTTCAGAAATACAATAGAAATGCAAATTGTTCTTGAATTCAAAAAGAGTGCGGGGAATGGATGTTATAAAGAGAGAACATATATCCGCAATAGAAAAACAAAGCAGATTAAAAATATGATGGTATTTTTTTATATTTTTGAAGCTTTTCTCTTTCGCAAAGATATAAAAATATTATTTATTTTAAAAAAACCTTAAAATGCATTCAAATGAATCTATTCGAACTATTTATTTTTTTATTCACTCAACCTGTTTCTTAAATTATGCTTTAAAAATGTCCTTTTATACTCTGGTAAAGAAATATAAAATTTTGAAACAAAATTGAGAAATAAGCTCCATTTAATTGGTTATTTCAATACTTAAAAGCTCAAATTAAAGGGACCATGTTTTTCTATCGGTTGAAAATAAAGATTTTTTTTTTAAGTAATTAAATGAACAAAATTAAACTTTTTCCACGTATTAGGGCTTTATTAGTAAGTGCAAAAATTCCCATTAATTATGGAACACAACGTCGTTCAAGTGGCTGCCTCGGCTGACTTCGCAGTAGCGCATTCTGTCACATCAATTTCCCAAGATCTTGTTGGTGGTTTTGAAAAAAGTGTGAGAGGCGAACTATTCTGCGTCAAGACAGTGCGAGCTCTCAGACATCTGCTTAATCAAAAACCTTTTTGACCACCCAAAAAATCGAAGTGATGGGTCATTAACCCTACAGCCCTGTTTTAGGATGCAATGACTTGTTTTTATTCCCGGTTGTTGCATTCAAAACGTTTCTATTGGAATAACCTCAATCGGAGTGGGAAAAAGTGCTTCCAAAATTGGTTCAAAAGCATGCGAAAGTGTATTGATCTTCATGGAGCAAATAAACCAATTTCGAACATATTTATTTATTATTTATTTTTCATTATTGGGCCAGAAATATAAATAGCAACCCTCGAATAAGAACCTTTTCTAATTTCTTAATTTTTTTTTAACAGTTTCGATATAAAGTTTTTTTTAAACAAAAATTAATGTAATTTCAGTATTTTCAATTTCAAAAATCTAAGTACGCCATTTATTTAAGCATAATTGATTTTAGTCCAGTTTAGGCCAGTTATTTATTTATTTTCATAATTGATTTTAGTAAAAATAAAAATCAAACCTCTTGAGGTTTTTTTTTTAAATCTGAAATATTGGAAATAATCTACTTGATCTAATGGATCTTGTCATCATCAATTTATGTAGACATAACTATCAAACTAAAATAAAAAAAAAAATAAATAACTGGCCATTTCAGCCCTTGAAAGGACTTTGACCTAGCTTCTTATGATCAATTGTGTTGTTCGTGTTATTAAGTTTGTACACAATTGACTGAGAACCGGACCTACATGTTTAACGCCGACTCCGAACGGCGATGAGCGGAATGTTCTCGTTCTCAAGAAGCTTTACATGGCATTTTGATTACTCTCTGAGGGTTGCCATTGTCTGCAGAGAGGTGGCGGCCGTACAGAAAAATTATTTCTATTCAAATTTTCTGTCGCTGCTGGGGTTCGAACCTGGGTCTCCAGGTTCGTTGACATAGCGGCCACGCACTTTAACCAACTACGCCACGGACGCCATCAAATTGCTTGAGCATTTTTTGAAAGTCGAATTCGTTGTATCTCGGTTTTTATGGCAAAATATTTTTTGATAATGGAACTGGAACATAATCTGGCTAAAACTGAAATAGTACAGAAAGATTTATGGAACAACCATATTTTCAAGCTTGAAAACAATTTCGAAGACTAGTTTTGATCAAGAAGAACTGTTAAATTTAATTTCGTCAACTTTTTTCTACAAACTGTGCCATGAAATCTTGCATTTATTGCTATTTGCAGACCATTTTTAAATATCAAAGACTTCACACAATATATTAACATATTGATAGAACTCTTTTTTTTAAGGCATAAATTAGCAAAAAAAAAAGAAAATAATAATAATAAATATGTATCATATATGTATAAAAATATGCATAATGTTTCATAGCGGATTGTTTTCGAAAAGTTTTGTTTTTATCGATCCAAAATATTGATGAACAGTGTTTAAACTTTGGGATTACCTTGAATATTAATTTAATTTAACAGCCGGCACTAAGTTTTATGTTATTTCATGTTATAAATTTGCACAAAAAGATGGTCTTACGTGTTTAGCTTCTAATGAGTATGTAAATCACGAATTAAGGTCTGGGCCATTGAAACTTTTTCAACTTCTTTTTTTATAGTTTTTGTTTTTGTTCAATGACTTTTTGTTTATGTTTACGCGCAAAAACTTGTTAAAAAACTAAATTAAATAATTAAGGCAATTTATTCGTATGGTATAAGCAACACTTTAGTATTCCGTATACCAAGTAGCAAAAGAATAAAGATGGCTAGGATAATATTATTGATAAAAATTTTACCCATGATGCAATAACAAGGTAGGTCGCATAGAAGACAGGCGCTCAAAATTTAAAATTGTGTTCTCCTTCTCATTTGGAATTGATATGCATGTCACAGTCGGCCGTTTCGCAAAATTCGAATCAGGGTTTCGTGCGGTATTACTTAAAGTAGCAATTTAATGCATATTTTACTATGATTTGATGTGCCATACCCTGTACACAAAAATTTTAATAAATTCTTGAACTTCAAAAGGTAAATATTTTTTATCGAGCAATTTCCATTCGGCCTATTGTTATTTTTTACTGAAATTTCTTTAAAATATTGTTTTTTATTAACAATAATTATGAACGCATCAAAGTCAGTCATACCTGTTATTACCATTTTCATAACAAAAACCAACTTTAGTTAGGTCATATCCAAAACTCTCTTCAGTCGGCCAATTCACTTTTAGTCGTATCTACAAAAAACTTCACTCGGCCAATTAATTTTAAACCAATTTCAGTAGGCCAACTTACTTTAAGTCGTATCTTTAAATGCCCAGTGTATCTTTTTGGATACAACCGAGAAAATAAGCTATTTATTTTAAAATATTGCAAAAATTAAAATGCTGGATATTTAGTTTCACTCAGAAAATTGCAAGTATAAAACAAAAATTTAATTATTGGCTTAACTTTGTTGGTTTGGGAAATATTGACCGTCAAATTTAAAAAAGTTTTTTTTTAATTTTTAAACTATTAACAATTTTAGAGTTAAAAAATTACTAGTTAGTCTAGTTATCATAAGAAGAATCGTTTTCCATGTTTTTCCTTGAACTCCTACAACCAAGCTGATTGATGGTATACGTCAGAATGCCCCCTGTATCTTTTTGGATACAACCATGCTTTCTTTAATGACTCGTAAACAAAAATCTTTAAAAAAAAAAAAATAAAAACGCGGTCGCGTTCAGAGGATCATTTAGCATAACATAATTTTTTTTAATGAAATCGGTGTTGTTGGGCATTTAAGGGTTAAACAAACTTCAGTCGGACAACTCACTTTCAGTCGTACCTTAAACGAACTTCAGTCGGCCAACTCACTTTAAGTCGTATCAGCAATTGTTGTAAGCGAATCCAGTGTTCCCTTGTGACAAAATGCAGAAAAAAGTTCAGAAAAGTAGTATAAATTTTGATAAAAAAGTACGGAAAGAGTAATGCAAAGTAATGTAAAAGGGAGCGGCGGACCAAATGTCAAAAATAGACCATTTTTAGTCCAATTGGGCAACCTTGTCCTTGACCAAAAATAAAAACCGAAATCATCAATCAATCACGAAAACTGTTTGACGAAAACTTAAGGAGGTAAATTTATGCGCACGGCAGCCTGCTGGAAATGCTTCAAAGTCGTTTAAAATGGGCCAAACAACATAAAAATTTGACTACAGTTGATTGCAGAAAGGTGGTCTTTTCAGACGAGTCCAATGTCGTATTTGAGGCGAAGGCCCGGTGAACTCTGCAGTAATGAACGTGTTAGACATACAGCTAGACAGGGAGGTAGCCGAATGATCTGGAGATGTTTTTCTTTTTACAGTGTTGCACAGTTGGCTTTAATAAATGGTACGGTGAATGTAGTTCGGTACAAGCGCTTGCTAGAGGAAAATTTGACCCCTCAATCGATGAACACTTTTCGCTATAAGACGAGATTATTTGTCGAGACGACTCTGAGCCATGTCATCGTGCGAAATTGAATATAACTATTTTCCTCATTTTTATAAGTTAGTCCATCATATTTCAGAAATTTTTGATAATATCTTTTTGGTTTTCCCTTACAGATTGAATATATTTTGTCAGAAATGAGTATTTTAATTTTGGAATGGCCTGGAAATAGCCCTGATCTTAGTCCCATCGCGAACCTATGGCACATCATGAAGGTGCAGGGGGCAAAGGAGAAACCCCGAACCATGATGCAAGTATACAGGATAGGAGAGACAACTGGTATCTTCAAGAAACAGATGCGTTTGACATTTTTCAGCACAAAATCGTTCAATACTTTGAACGTACATTGTCATCTTAAAAGTAGCATCTGAACGTACCTTTTCATATGAACATTAGTATACTTTTAGGCATTTCTCAAAAATTTATTGAGTTTTAATAAACTAAGAAAACAAATTGAGTTTAATTGAGTTTCATCCTGCATAATTGTAATGGCAACTCAAGAATTTATTTTGAGTTCAAAGCCAAAACTCAACTTTTTAATGGAAATTCAAACTAAACTCTCTGTGTAGACATAGCATTAATTAAAACTGCTATAATGGAAAAATATTTATGAGGTTTTTCGATTTTTATTAAAAACAATATTTTTTTTTTTGTTCTAATTATAATATTTGGTATTGGCAAGCAAAGCAGTCATCCATGAAGTTAACTTTAAGCAATCTTATAACCACAAAAATTAACAATCTAAAGTTGTTTCTAGTTAGTTTTTATTGTGATTCAAGTGAAGCACTTAGAAATTCACTTTAAAAACGCAAGAATTGCAAAAAAGCACAGAATCAAATATAACACACCCATAAATTGCACATCATAAAGAAAAATTCTTTATAATCTCTTTGTCAATTGAGAACTCAAAACATGTTAACTTTAATAAGATGAACTTTTCAGCTTTTTAACATAAGTATACAGCCATTATCATATAAATAGCACAGTTTATAATAATCGTCTAAAGTCTAAATTTTTTAATTGTATTTTTATTTATGTTTTTGGTTTTGGTGCATAGAGGTTACTTTAAGGTGTTCCCTGAAAAGCCTCGTAATGGCATTAATTTTTTTTTTTATTTTTAAAATATCATGTAACCGTAAACCTTAACTTTACTGTCGTTCCATAAAATGTACCGTAGCGTCAATAGTCACAGTTATAATTCCATTTTTTTACTGTTGCTGCATTTTTACTCCTTTAACCCTTTCGGCATATTTGTTGCCATACGGCAACAGTTTGCTTTGTGGCTCTGTTTCTAGTTTGGGACACCCCGCTTTTTAACAATACATTTTCAATAATAAATTGAAATGTGATGAAAAAGAAGAGAAAATCAAAAATAAGAAAATTAATTTTTATAACATGTTTTTCAAGGTTATTCCGAGTGAACTCATGAGTGCGACCAAGCGGCCACGCGACTTCAAAAGAGAGCAAATTAAAAAATTATATTTTTAAATATTGCCGAGAATTTTCTAAAGCTAAAGGTAATTAAATATAATACTACGAATGTAAGAGATCTTATTTACATTTTTAGTTAGAAAAAATATGTGATATTTATAGCGCTAGAAGTTTTTAAAATTTTTTGAATATTTCTAAAAAATTTTGTAGTATCTATTAGGAAAGCAATACGGCTTTCAAACTTCATACTCAGCTTATTTCAGTCAAAAACTGAACCTGAACGAAGTTTGGAATGTTTGGCATTGCCAGGGCTAATTTGGCACTGAAAGGGTTAAGTGGTAAAAACACCTCGATACCTCCATTGTGTCGTGGGTCCAAAAATTTTTTTTTATTGTCGTTAAGATGTCAAATAACTATTTTTTGCTGTCGAAAAAAAATTTTTTCGTAGCACTCCTACTCCGTTAGTAATAATTAAATGCAACAAATATCCATTTTTCGTTGCATAAGCTGCTACATAGAAAATGTTAAAAATTAATAAAAATATTTTATTGTATATAATGTATAAAGGGTATTTATTTCCATTATCTCTTACTGTTTTCCTGTAAAAAAAAAATTAAATTTTCACTCCAATACCGAGCGCCCTAAGTAGGAACATACCTTAAGATTCTCGTAAATTTTTTGTTTAATTTTTCAACGTTTTTTAAATTAAATACATTTTGTATACCTTTTTGAACCACTTTAGAAGGTTATTTAAACCCAAAAGTCCTCCCCTCCTTGCCTACGGGCCGCCCACTTGTTAATAAACCCTTTGAGTATTTTCACTGAAAAGACCTACATTTCGTCATTTTCATGTTATCATAATTCGAAAGTAATGTTCTAAGCTTTTCATTACGAAGGCATTTTTCTAATTTAATATTGAAAAAGGTGAACTTTTATCAACTTGTTTTATGAATACAAATCTGTTTTTGTAATTATCTGATTTGTATAAATTTTTTTTTTATTTTTCGAACCTACGGGGGGTCTTAACCCCTATAACACCCTGATGATGACGGCCCTGGTGTGCCAACCAACATTTCTTCCCTCTTTCTTTCAACCAAAAACATCCCTTTCTATGGCTTAAAAAGCAACATAAAAAAATGGGATTTCTTTTTTTAGTCTAACTACTAATTCAACAAATTATATAGTTTATTAATAAAAATAAATAGAATCATTTAAAAATCCAGTAATTTTACGCAAAATATGAAATAATCTGAACTATTATAAGACTATTCTAATGTATTATATGTGACTATGGCTGTAAGTAGTTCTGATGATATATCAAACTTTTTGTTTTTCAAAAGTCATCTGAGCAGATGAACGACTGAATTGTAAGAATCTCTTAAACTGCATACATGCATCAGAAGAAAGTTAAAATACCAATAAAACTAGAATCTAGAATCCATCAGAGGGTTCACTGACTTCTATATTGATTGTGTGAAGGAACATTAAAACAGGTATTGCAGATATGTAACTTGCAAAGTTGCTAGAGAATAAAACGTGATTCTTATTGTAGTTTAAGGAAGGAGTCATGGAAAGATTTGCCTTATTACGCATATGCTGTAGTCAGTGGCGGATCTACAGGGTTCTCCAATAGGGACTTGACAACTTTGAATTAAATTTCTGAACACACCCTTTCACTAATCATCAAACTGTCACTGTCAATTTGTTCGGTAAACTCAACATTTTCATCATGGTAAAGTACACGAACGAACAACGTCTCCAAATTGATGATGCCCCAAGATGATGAATTTCATCGCAAAATCATCTTCAGTGACGAAACTCATTTTTGGCTCAATGGGTTCGTCAATAAGCAAAATATGCGTTATTGGTCGGGTGAAAATCCACATGTGCTTCATGAATCACCACTTCATCCACAAAAAAAATTGGTGCGGTTTGCATGCCAGCGGCGTCATTGGACCCTATTTTTTCGTCGACGATAACGATCGTAACGTTACTGTGAATGGCCATTGTTATCACGCCATGATTACCGATTATTTTTGACTCGAATTGAAAGATATGGACTTGGACGACATGTGGTTTCAACAGGGCGGTGCCACAAGCCACACAACACACGTTACAATCGATTTCTTGAAGAGTAAGTTTGATGAGCGTGTTATCTCAAGAAATGTAATTAGAGATGTAATTAGATTTTGTGCCCGTGGTGGCCGTATGAACAAAGTCGAGTTCCAGTCATAAATGTTTTGATTGTACTTCAAGCCGATAATAAAGTTTTTGAAATGTATCAAATGGTTTGCGATTTATTTAAAAAAAAAGTTGTCATGTCCTTAATGGAAAACCCTTTACATACGGACTGCAAGAGGTTTAGCCCTCACCTTGGAGCATTTTTTGTATGGGAAAAAACTGAAAAAAGCTCTAAAAGCTTATAACAATACTGTTATCTTCGCATTCCCTCCTCTGGCGAATCCTAGATCCGCCACTGTCTGAAGTAATGCTTAGTTTATTCAAGACAAAGCTCGATTGAAAAAATTTCAATGTTGTTCAATACCTTAAGAGTTCACTTAACTTTACAACGATTGCATTTAGCCTTCAAAAATAAAACATCTAGAGCAACTATCCATGTAAAACACTCATTTATGGGTGTATGCTACATATCCTTATAAAGAAAGCCTGCGACAGATTGCAATCAGGAAATTCCACTTTGCACTAGTTGATTTTCAATTTAAAACATGATCATTTACTATAAACGTCAAATACCTGCCAAAATGATTTGATTCGTAAATCAACATTTATTGATCACTTTACAGCACATTAAGTAAGCAATGATAAATTAGCTACACAAACTGTAGGAAAACTTAAACTTAAAATATTTTGGCAAATATCTTGCCACCAGTTAGCAATGACGAAAGACAGATATTTGCAGATCAGGGGTAATTCATTGGCATTTCATTCAATTAACAAAAAACAAAAATTCCTTTATAGAAAAGTAAAGGCAACTAACAAGATTTTTTCAGACTGTAATTTCGAGATTTCTATAATTTTCCAATTCCGTTTAGTTTTCGTATGAACATGCGATTTTTAAAGTAATAATACTAGAAATAAAATATATATATTCGTTCTTTCTTGCCTTCCTTCCGATGATGTTCCTTCCGAAGACAAGAAAGAAAAGTGTAAAAGTTAACTTTACAACAAAGGTTTTTGATATACTCACTGAAAATTTAAAAATTCCTATTAAATACTAACTAAGAAGGAGTTTATTTTTTTCAGGAATGTACAATATCGCTCCTGCCGTGTTTAATATATAAAGGGTATATCAAAAAAAGGTAGGGTTTCAAAGGTGTATTATTTAATAGCTGGTTGCTTGGCAGTTTTTAACGATATTGTATTCCATACATAATAAAACTCTTTGTTTCTACTTTATAATCCAATAGAAATTCAAGAGACATCCAAGCACTTGTTCTTATTATTAAAAACAAAAAATCCTACAGGGGGGGGTCGGTCATACATATTAACCATCTCTAGGTCTCCCTATAAGCCACCCGCTCTGACTTCATATTCGGTTTCAGCGACCTCGAAAACTGTCGCTGAACAGTGGAATTAAACTTGACTGTCGTGTCACTACTTTTCTCATAACACCTATACTCTTTGTTTGAGTAACAATTCCATGCAGCGCCGATGCATTTTGGTAAAAGGCTTTTTTTCAACTTTTTGGAAACCTGCGCAACAAATTTAATGAAGAAAAAATAGCAACCCAAAAACTTTCATATAACTCCAACTATTCGCCAAACCTTTGCTTGTGGCTGAGTGGGTTGATTTATAGATGTTAGGAATCAAGTAGAAATTCATAAATTATTGTGTTATATTTTATATCAATAACACATGCCAACAAAATTTGACTGATTTTAGGAAGCAGAAACACTCTAGTGCACTTTTCCGAAGGTTTTTGGTATGCTAAATCCGAACCTGACCTAAGAATTGCTTAATAACGTCAGGTATTTGAGATATACTAACCTAAAAGTGCTAAAAAATACTATTTTTCAACATACGAGAGCAATTTGTGAAGTCAATGACTTTTTGAATTTCCCGCGTAGTAACTTTAAATTCAACACTGGTTCTGTCAACTACCATCTGTTAATAGACTACTGTTAAATTTTGACCAAGCTGATGATATTGTACGATCGGAGAATGAAAGTGCGTGAGGTGACTAAGGCTGTACAGCGGTTACACCACATTTTACATGAATATTTGGACATGAAAAAGCTATCTGCACAATGGATGCAGCGATTGCTCACATTCGACCATAAGCGTTCGACTGTGTGAGCACTTCAAAGGAGTGTTTGGCGATGTTCAACCGCAATCCGAAGGAGTTTTTGCGCCGTTACGTAGTCGTAGATGAAACATAGATACATCACAATACACCAGAGACCAAGGAACAGTCAAAGCAGTGAACTTCTCCGGATGAACTTGCACCAAAAAAGGCCAAGGTGGGTCTGTCGCCCAGCAAGGTCATTCACATTGGTTATCTTGAAAAGGGTTTTACCGGCGATTAATGGCGAATATTATTCAAAGCTGTTGAACAAATTCGACTTTGATTTGAAGCAAAACCGACCGCATTTCGCGAAGAAAAAGTGCTCTTCCATCATGACAACGCACCGGCGAACACATTCGCAGTCGCTATGGCAAAAATCCATAAATTGCACTACAAACTATAACCCCACCTATTCCAAACCTGACAAAATGCCTCGTCGGTAAGAGATTTGTATTTAGTGAAAGATCCTCACTTTTCTTTCGCCTATTTTGAGGGCTTTGATAAAATCTATTATTTGGAAAAATTAAAAAAATTGGAAAAACGCTGGTATTGTCTAAAAGAAGACTATGTTCAGAAATAAAACCAAAAAATACCTTTTATTCAAAAATCTGTATATATCGCTCATTCCAAATAAGGCATTGGGACATTTTAAGTACATATTTTGCAAATGGAAATACATTTAAGTTCAGAAATATTTGTGGAATATTTTTTTTCTACAATAGGACGACTTACATATGTCCTTACTAAATACGTTTATATTAATACTTAATGTGCAAGAGTTTTTTAGAATCATGCATTCAAAAAACATCAGTCATCGGGACACGGAGAATTTTTTTTTTCTTTTGTGAGATGACATTTTGTAACACGAATCTCTGCGTTTTGGATACATTTACAAATAAGACTTTTTCCATGAATTTTGTGCAAAGAATTACCCCTTCGTAATATAGCTTTATAATCTTTGTAGGTAAGTACAATAAAGAAATATCTATTCATCTCGTATGGCATCGGGATACAAATTGTAAGGCATTGGGACTTTTCCATTTTTTCATGAATAATTTCATATTAAACCGACACATAAAAAAAAGTTTGAGTGCGAGAATCTAAACCCACAAATTCCCATGTATTTTGACCCGCTAAACACGAATCTGGCTTCAATTTTGACCAGTTGGCTCTTGGTTATCTTCAAAATAATTGAATTGTAATTATTTAACGGATGTGTGGTAGTCCCTTTTTTGGAATGAGCGATATACATGTGTACTGTATACATATTAGTGCACAATTAGATTTGTGGATCTTGTTAAAGTCAACGACCTTGAAAATGCTTAGACCGTAATTTAATAATTTGAGTAGATCGTTGAGACACAAACTTCAAATTGTCATATCTCGATGAAAAAAAAGAGGTTTGGACTATTCAAAATTAATTTTAAAGAGGACTTTCAGATGAAATTACAAGTTATATGAAAACAAAATACCTAATGATGTCACATAACCTCAAATATGTCGATAAACAGTGTTTTTTTGCACTTTCAGATTTGGAGATTTTAAAAACCTGAGATTAACGTGATGGAGCACGATTCTGATTCAGCGCACCGGAAAACTTTATAAATATATACTAGAGTTTCTGCTTGCTGACCCTTGTTGGCATGTGTAATACGTAAGAAAACCTACTAACAATTTTTTTCCTTGCACTCTTATTCGTATTTGCATGTTTGAACAAATAATTATATATAAATCACTAATTAATTATACAAACATATTTAGAACTTATTCTACTTTTTGCAATCTTTAAAAATGTCTTTTATGTCAAGTTCAGTTAAATTCTTTTTTTTTTATTTAAACAGATTTCAAATTATATAGGGTGTATCAACAAGAGGTGTACTGTTGCACAGGCGTATTATTTAATCGTTGGTCGCTTGGTAGTTTTGAAAGATATTCAGTAAAAAGTAATTAAATAAAAACTAAATAAATTTCTAAGTATTTTTTTAAAAGTCTGGGAATTTTTTCCTACAGTTTTTATTGGGCTGTATTCATAATTTGACAATACTTTGTTGTACTGATGACGTAAAATTTTCATTAAAAAATAGCACGTAATCGATAATTGATCAATTGAAACAAACTTAATACACTCAATTTTACTTAAACACAGACACACACAAACGCACACAGATGCACACACAAAAACTTGCCGCACTCTAACTGTCTGTATTATTTAACAAAACTGTTCTTTTTTTATCTGTTCTTTGAACTTATTATTAAGTTAATTTTCAGTATCAATTAAAATAATCATCAATATTCAAAATCACCTCTTTAGTTGTTGTTTATTTGGTTTTTTTTTTTTATTTTATTTTATTTTTCAACTAATACCGCACAAAAACGGAAGTAACTATACACTGACTCTATTTCAAATCCATTCGTATAACGCTTCGTCGTGTACCACATCAATGGCTGCCAAAAACTGTCTGAAGTTGTCTACCAAATAGCGAGTATCTTTTAAATGTTTTGCGCCACAAAAACACACCAAAAAACAAACTAAAAAAAAAACTCAAAGTATAAGAAATGAAGTAACCAAGAGCAGGTTACTGTTGCCGAAGTGGCTGACCGCGTAAGTGTTTCAAAGTGAACTGAATATAAATTCGTTTAAGAGTTATAAGACTGGAATTGTGAGTGAACCAAAAGCAAAGTGAAGCTGAAGTGATTGCGCTGTGTGGCACTAATGTATGCGAAGCGCACCGTACGTAGTAAATCTTTCGGTACGTCCAATCGATGTGAAGCAAGTGTGGGTGCTGACATGGGGAAGCCTTCACAGCGTTAACTGTTTTTTATTTTTGTTTTTTTTTTTTCTTGTTGTTGGTATTATTTTCAAATTTAAAATTTAATACATCGCTACGTCACGAAAATAATAAACATTTCTTTTGAACTACATGCATACGTAAGTGGTAGAACATATCTTTTTTGGCGGTCTTTAATCTTCATCAATTTGCATTGATTTTAGAATAAGTAAAGCCTTAAAATAACTGAATTAAGCAGTTCGTTAACTTGATGAAAACTCAATAAATTTGAAAATATGTAAAGGAATACATTACATTTTATTCACTTCCTGCCCAGAATGATCATCATCAAAGGGTTCAAGCAGTATTAACTTAAATTAATTAAGTTAAATTATGAAATAAAATTTATATAAATAACTTTTAAATAAAATTGTATTAATTACTTATTGGGTTATTCAAAAAGAAAGTGCGTTTTTTTCTGGTAGGCATCACTGTTATTGTAAGAGATCTGTCATATGTTGACATATACATGTAATTTTTGCGCTCAGCTGTTTATTTACATTAAAAATAAATAAATTAATTCAGTTTTTCCTGCTTCTTTTGGAAGTCGTGTTTTGAAAGTGTTTTAAAAATGGAGAACTTTTATGAGCATTTACGCCATATTTTGCTCTTTTACTTCAAAAAAGGCAAAAAACAGCTGAAGCCTGACAAAAATTAGTCGAAGTTTATGGCGAAGATGTGACTGAAGAAAGACAAAGTCAATAGTGGTTTGTCCGTTTCCGTGATAGAAATTTTTCAATCAGGGATGTTCCTCGTTCTAATAGGATCTCAGAAGTTGACGACGACCAAATCAAGGTAAACAACCATTTGGAGACAAGTCGGAGAAATCGCGAGTGCCCTAAATTTGTCCGTTGGAAGCGTTCACGATCATTTCAAGTCTGCTGGTTTCATAAAAAAGTGGATTTCTGGGTGCCGCACGAATTGATAGAAACTGAAGCTGAAGTTTCTTGCCTGATCAGCTCATGAAACTTGAATAAAGCGACCCATTTCTCAAGCGAATAACAACGGGTAACGAAAAGTGGATTGTCTACAACAATGTCAATAGAAAAAGAATCTGGTTCAAGAAGATGAAGCGCCGGAGAGTCAAGTTAAAACAGAGTGAAGACAGTTATGCTCTCAATCTGGTACTACGAGCTACTCCCACAGAATAGAACCATAAATTCTGAAGTCTACTGTGGGCAACTACAGTTATTGAGCGATTCCATCCAACAGCACTGTCCTCAGCTGGTCGAACGGAAAGGAGTGGTCTTCCACCACAACGACGCCAGGCCTCATTTGAGTTTGGTGACTGGCTTTTGGTGTCTCGCCTTGGGTGACTCGCAATTGCTTGAGTTGAGTTGAATGTGATGCTTTGCCCCATCCATCTTTTAGTTCAGATCTTGCACCCTCGGATTACCATTGGTATCGCTCCTACAAAACTCACTGAATGGTAAAGCCTTTGATAATAAAAAAGCCTTATCAGAGCTTCTTTACAGAGAAAAGTGGAGACTACTAACTACGCTACCAGACTTCTAATAAGAAAGCTACCACAGCGATGGGAGAAGACGATCGAACAAAACCGCGAATAAAAGAATCTGACTTGTACTTGTATATTCGTTAATAAAATTGATTAACGTAAATTTGATTAATAAAATCTTCTGTTTAAAATTGAACCGGACTGTGCGAATGAAACAACAATAGTTGTCATAAAGCTAATGATTTTTTTTTAAGGTGGGTAACACTCATAGGCTTGGGCGTTCATTTTTAGCGCGATCGGTCACGTAGTTTCTTTTTATTGCTTTGTAAACAAGTTCACCTCAAGTCTGACTTGCGAATTTCATCGTGGAAAAAAATTTCTAGATTTTGAAATTTGAGGAATTTATTGCCCGGATGCATTGAAAATGTTGCAGAAAACCTATGGGGAGTCTGCTCTATCACGTACGCAGGCATTTGATTGGTACAAATTGTTTAAAGAGGGTCATTAAAAAATCAATGTGATGTTGAATGTTTTCTTTAATTCTTAAGGTGTCGTGCACTCGGAATTCCTTCTGCAACGCTCAATATTATTTGAGTGTTTTAAAGCATTTGCGAGAGAATATTTGTCGAAAAAGGCCAGAATTATGGAAGGACAATTCAGCCTGTAAATAAAAAAATCGTACGAATCATTGAAGAATTCAATAAATATATGATAATTCAATTTCTTTTACGAAAAAAGTCCTGTCCAAGTTTTTAATTTCCTTTTATTGCCTTTCCAAAATTTACCTTATCGCCAATATGTACGGAGTTATAATTCAATGCAACATTTTTTCACTGTTGTCACTTAGGTGTCATGGCGCCAGTCACAATTGTTATTTTTAATTTTAATTATAAGATCAGAAAACTTATCTTTGCGGTTGTAAAAATAAATTAAATTTACTGCCAAACCTCTACTGATTGCGTAATAATTCTATGCAACAATATTTTTTGTTGCATAAGCTGTTACCTCCAAGATCTGGCGTTTTATTTTATTTTTATACCCCAACGTTTAAAAAACGTAAAAGGGGCATATTAATCTTCTCACTCTCTATGTAACGCTCATAAGGAGGCGTGGTAGGTAAAGAACCGAATATATATTCTTGATCAACATCACCACCCGAATCGATTTAGCTATGTCCGTCTGTCTGTCTGTGATGGCGATTTCAGCCGTAATATTAAAGCTATCACGAAATTTTATATTTAAGCTTTTCTCTAAAAAATAAAGATCAAGTTCGAAAATGAGCTAAATCTGATGAAAACCACGCCTACCTCCCATACAAAGTGACTTTATCAAAAAAACAAAAGCGAATATTTTCCGTTAAAACTATGACGAAAATGTTTTTACAGATAAACATTTTATTGGCCCACTCGAAGATCATTTCTTACTAGTTTTTTTTTTTTTTTTGTTTTTGTGTAAGACCAAGTGGAAATCCTTCATTTCCGTTAAATAACATATATAGATCGTTGCGTGTTTGTTGCTTGTTCGATCTTGCAGCGGCTATCTTCGCGGCCCCATGACGTTTTAATTTTTTTTTATGCCATGAGAGCTAAGAATCAGCTATTCCTCTACTATTTCATATCAAATTTTCAAAATATATATTTGAAATACATAATTCTTTATAATCAGAAAACTGTCTTCTCAGATTTTTTAGTTAAGCTGATTATACTTTTCGAAAGATTTTACTCTTATCACTTTCAACTTTATTATCAGTAACGCATTCTACTTTTTGATCTCTAGGGTCTCCACTATTTTATTACGTCATATGGTTGTTTATTCTTAGCTCACATTTTTAATGTAGTAAAAATCCAAATTTATTTTACGCGTTTCCACACTGACAATTTCACTACCCAGTTGGACAAGTCTAGATGAAATTATATATAGAGAATCACACGATAAGTGAACTTCGTTTACGGAATGTGTGGATCCGGCACTTCATTGACTAGTGCTCCGGCAATTCATTTTGTACGAATATAAGAAATCCCAGTTTCATAAACGAATACAGGACAGATAAGATGTTAATTTTTGTTTTTTTTTTTGTTTTTTGTTATTTACGTAATTTTTTTGAAAATAAAAATTTTAAAAATAAGAGCCGTATTCAAAAAACATTTTAAACTGGCTTTCTAACCTTCAATAGTTAAAAAGCTTTTTAATGTTAAAAACGATTTTAATATTTTGTTATAGCATGTTCACAATCAATTATCTTAGTCAATTAATTATTATCATCAGTGTTGCCAGAACTTTTTTGAGAAAAGAGCGAGATTTAAAAAAAATATAGCCCAAAATCGCCCAATGAAAAAAAAAAATCGCTAAAATCGGAATTTTTTCTAAGAAATTTATTATATTAGAAAAAAACAAAAAAATTAAATTTTTTTAAATTATATAATAATAAATTATGTATATTTATTTTTAAATAAAATATAAATTACTTAATTTTAGCTCAATGTGAACATACTATTATTCATAAACATGTAGCTGCTTTGTAGCTAAAATAGGAACACTTTCGATTTGAAGTGGGAAGAGTGTTAATAATGGTTTGTATATTTAATAAATTCAATGACTTTTTATGTAGTTGTAACAATTTCGTCAACATTTTTATATTCAAACTTTAAAATTATTTTTGAACCGTTGCACTGAAGAAATTGTCATTTTATTATCTTTTTGTGTAAATATTTTCAAATGATTGGAGAAATTTTCTTATTTTTATTTTTTATTTTTTGGAAATTATTTTAATTTTTTTGACACATTTTGCAATTGCTTGAATTATTATGAATAGTTTTAATCATGGTAGAATTATAAGGTAGGGCCGGGTCGCTCAGTGCCCTCACGCGTCAACGAATAGTAGTGAAAAGGTCGGGTAGTTGTCAAAATGACGAAGTTGGTGGAAATGTCAAATGAAAAAAGAAATATCATGTTTTCAATTTGTAAATAGTGCGGACACGTGTGTTAAGTTTGTGTTAATTTGAGTGGAAATATTGTAAAAACATTGTAAATAAATCTATAAAATGCCGCGGAAGTGTTAAATTTGAAAAAAAGCTTGTAAAAAGTTTAACCTAAAATCAACTGCGAAACATGAACATAAAGAAACTCGATACGAACAGCTGGTTTTGACAACTAGCCCCCTTTTTCGCTGCTTTCCACTCCATTCTTCTCCGAGTCGGCCCTACCTTATAATTCTACCATGGTTTTAATTAGTTTTGATAATATTTTTGCTCAGATGAGAGCAAACAATCCTATAATTTAAAAAAGGTATGAGGTTTATGAATCTCATTTCAAATATTTTTTGACATTTTGTTTGTTTATGATATAATTTTATATATTTTTGATCATGGTTGAAAAATAAAGTTGTCGCAAGGGTGAGAGCGAGTACCTATAAATGTCAAATCGAAGTTGACAGCTCATACAAAATCTGACAAAATGCAAAGTCGAAGTGATGAAGTTCTTGTTGCTTTTCATTAATTTTGACTATTCTGAGTACTAAGAAGAAAGTGCGATTAGCCCTGCGACAAGCTTATTTTTCAACCATGTTTTTGACAATATTTGTGCTCAGATAAAAACAAAAAAAAGTTAAAATGCTTTATCTAGGGCTTATCAAAGGTTTCAACCATTTATAAAATTTCTCTCATTTATGAAGCCTTTAAAAGATATTTTTATCGCTATTGAACGTTTATGAATAATGTTTTTAATTTAATTTTTTCGGTTTTTTTTCTTATCAAGACCTTATAACTGTTTATGAATACAGCCGTTTGAATTGTTTGTATAATTTTAATTATTTTAGTAGCAAATTAAAAGCTAATTAAATTAAAAGAGAGCAAATAATTTAAAAAATGCTTAATGAAAGGCTTATTACACGTTTCAACAATTTTTTAAAAAAATTATCTTAGTTATAAAACATTTATATAAGGTTTATGAACCTCATTTTAAACATTTTTTGGCATTGTGTTTTTTTCTTATATATTTTTTTAAATAAATTAAAGTATTTTTGACAATTTAATTTTGCTCAGGGATTTATAGGAGATTTCAACAACTTTTAAAGTTATCTCATATATGAAGCGTTTAAAAGAGGTTTTATCGTTATTGAATATTTATGAATAAAGTTTTTCAAAATTTTTCTTATAATAGTTTTAAAATATGTTCCTAATTTTTCATGAATAAAGCCGATAAAATGCGTCTAGTTTTATGAACTTTCAATTTTGGCTATTATTGAGATGGTGTATGCTGAGGATTGCGAACCCGCTCAAAAAAAGTATTAATGATCTCAGCTTTTAGTTTCTAAGACAATTTTTTCAATTTAATATTGCAAAAATTTTACTTTTTCAATGAAATATATCAACATTTGCTTTTAATGATCGGATTTGTATGATTTTTTTTTCGATTCCTTTTAACCCCGAAATCCCCCTCTTTCTCCTTCGGTATGGCTCAAAGAATCCGCTCAAAGACGTATTAATACTCTCAGCTTTTAATTTCTGACAATTTTTTCAATTTAATATGCTTTTAATGATCCGATTTGTATGATTTCTTTTTTAGTTTTCTTTTTTCGATTCCTTTTAATCTCGAAACCTCACCCTTCTCTCCCCTTGGGCACGACCCTGACCTGAGTACTCTTAATATGTACTCAAAAACATGCACTCTTAACATATTTTGATAAAATTACTATTAAATATAAGCTCTTAAAGCTAAGCTTAAAAAGATACGACATCAACTGTGCCATTGACAAAAGATACGCCATCAGATTTTGATTTTTTTAAATCTGTCTATGATTGATTTATTTTTCGACATTTGCACTTATATGTCGTAATACTTTCACTCAAAGACAAATCAAAGAGCGCAGCTTAAAATTAATGTTATTTTGTTGTTATTCTTATCGCTAATTGTACAATTACATAAAAAAAAGAAAAAAAAAAACAATTGATTATTGTCAAGACGCACCCTCGGTGGTTTGAAATGATGGCGACGAAAAAAACAACACGACCGGAAAGTTAAGACATCGATAGACGATATTTATCCGAATTTATCCCACGCTGAGTTGAAGTAACACAAACAAAGTGTTAAAGCTCTCCTCGGCTTAAAGCTATTCTATTCCCTGATAGCAAGAAGTGCGACCTTAGAGTATCAAACGAAAAACAAGACATCAATAAAATTACTCATACGTTGCGTTTACGCCATAATGTAAAGAAACATTCAGCTGGCAGAGAGATTATTTTTTTATAGCATGTTTTAAAGTTCAGAGCTCCTGCTGTGCGCCTGCCACCCACAACTCTTTTCAATGTCTTTGTGATTATTTTGTTGTCTTATCCTGTGAGCTAAAGTTTCACACACTGCAGGAGGTTTGGGACCATTTATATAAATTTAACATCATTTTCAAATTCAATGCAGCCTGATTTAAAGAAGTTTTGCTGGCAAAACCATTGAGTTCTTATCATTCCTAGTTCTAAAAAAATGAATGCACCCTATACCGAAGAGATAATAAAATATTTCTTTTTTATTTTTATTATGAATGGGGTTTTCCAAATTACTGGGATGAACCAAATAAGACTACAAATAAAATAAGCTTGGCAATCATCAAAGTGTAGATTAAAATTTTCATATACATTTTTTTGTAACAATGTTTAACAAAATGTTTTTTGTTGTGACACCGTTACGTTGTATCGCGCAGGTTTCCAAAAAAGTTGAGAAAAGTATTTTTTCAAAATGATCCGCGTTGCATTGAATTATAAAAAATGCTTATAATTTGACTTTATGGCAAAAATGTAAAAAAAGAATTAATGACTTTATCGGGACGAGCAGCGAGTTGCTTAAGAAACGAAGCTTCAAATATGTTACATAAAATTATAACGCCACGAATATGTGCTACCGTAAAAAATGCTACACGCAAGTTAAGGCGCGTTCTGAGCCCTCATGACAAAAATGGACAAAAAATTCACGACGTTCTAAAACCGCGGGGAGAGCCGCTACAAGATCGAAAATACTACATCATTCATGCATACGCGTTGTATGAAATTATTATTCGGTGAGTAAATGAACGGTGAAATGAACTGAAATAAAGAATTTGTACTTGATTTTACGACAAAAATAAAAAAATAAATTATAACGTCGCACAGTGCACTTTTTTGGCACTTTTTTTATATTATATCTATTACTTTTGAACCACTTGAGATTTTTCATCCCGGTTTTTTTATATTTAAGAAAATTGATTGCGCTATATAATAATCACAAAAATTTTCCAAAAATTTTTTTGGTTTCTTAACAGGGTGGTTCAAAACATGATTTTTTAAAATTTTTTTTTATATGATTTTAAAGGTATTTTTTTAAAACTAAAATTCAGTTAATAACGCTTAATTTGTTTTTCTTGTCAAATTTACACAATTTTATGAAAAATAAGAGACAATATTTTAATTGTGCTTAATAAAAATATTTTATTTACCAACTTCCATATAAAAATATTTCATAAAGCACAATATAGCCTGAAAAAAACAATTGATACATAAAAACAATAGATATTAAACACACAAACTTTATAAAAAAAACCGTATTCAAAAATCTCAAATGGTTTCTTCACAACGTTGTTGTAAAGTTGAAAAAAAATATCAAAATTTTCACTTCTTGAAATAGTTGAAAAAACTTCCAAAGTTTGAAGCATATACCTTTTCAGGTGTTGAAGAAAGCTAAAAAACATTAGATATATAAAATATGGACATTTCTAAGCAATAAAATAGTAAAAATTTTAAAATGCCGATCAATAATTTTTTCGATTTTACTTATTTAATATCAAATTTCATGCTCAAAAAGTGCACTGTGCGTCGTCATAACGTTGTTGCATGGAATTATTACTCGCTGTGCGAATATATGTCTTCTTATAAGACAGTGAAAAATAATTCTTTGACCTCATAACAAAAATTAAAAAAAAAAAATGTCTATTGAAGCCATGGTACTACGGAGGCAACCGTTTAATGGAGTAAATATACAACAACAGTGAAGAACATTGCATGGAATTATAACTCTGTGACTATTGGCGGTACAGTAAATTCCTCGGTCACATGATGAAAAAAAAAATAATGGTGTCATAAACCTCTCAGAGCACTCCTTACAGTCATCTAAATGGACCAAGTGCAATAGCAAAAGCAAAAAAAAACAATAAAAAAAAATTTAAAATAAGGACAAGTATTAGAACAAGGAATTGGGTAAGAATAAGGACCAGGATAAGAAAAAAAATTAGGGTAAGAATTTAAAAAAAGATAAGGGCAGTTAAAGAGTAATAGTACGTTCGCACTGGGTCACAACTGCGCAATTTCGAGCATATTCTCAATTTCGGCTGAAATTGAGTTGAAATGGCTTAGTTTAGCCTTACAAATTCTTTCAAATGAAATTAGGAACCAATCTCAATTTCATCGAAATTGACCACGAAATTGAGTTAAATTGTAAGGCAACCCAGGTATGTTGATACCAAATTTGGCAGCACTGCCAATAAATATATTGTCAATCAAAATAATCCGTCAAAATATAAATAATTTTAACGTCTCTTTGAATTTGTTGTTTATTCAAATTTTTGATAATTTATAAAAAAGAAAGACGAACTTAAAAAAAGGCATTTGTGGTCTCCTGGAGCCAAGAAGCTCCTTATAAATGTGTGGATGGGAATGTGAATGAATTGCGTGGTGTCCACAAGAATGGATGAGGACATTGCGATAAAACTCTGGCTGCAAAGACCAGAAGCATCAACTGCAGTCTTTTTGAGTTGAAGATATTTATTTGCAGGTTCTTTATTCTTTCTTTTAATGACCGGCGTTATCTTTCGTGTATTTTCTGCTGCATATTTCATTCAGCTTCATCATTAGTCCCGTTTTTTGTTGATAAATTACAAAGATATCAATAAACGATACAATGTTTTTGTAAACAATGAAAAAGTAAACAAATAAACGTCAAACAAAATTATTTCAATATTTCAAGTTCAAGTATGAACACTCACAATTTCGACCGAAATCATCTCACAAATTTAAGCAATTTCGGGCCAGTGCGAATGTACTATAAGATCTTTGTCCTGGAGAAAGATTAGAGCATAGAATTAGATTATTAGAGCATAGAGATTTTGTGAGATTTCGAAAAATATACATTGAAATCTAGTGAGAGTTTCATACAAGTTCAATATTTCAAAATCTTGTGATTTAAAAAAAAATCTAATACAAAATTTCATAAAATGCAATGCGGCATCCCTGAAAAATTATACCAACACTATTCAGCTTGTGATGTAAGAACTTTGAAATCCCTTCTTCAAAATCGCAAGATTTTGAGCAGATGGAAACATAGTATTGGGACAAGGATTGGAACAAGGTTAAGAACAAATATATAGAATTACCAGGACAAAGATTTAGATTTAGATTTAGTACAAAGATTGGGAAAAGAATTGAGACAAGAATTGGGAAAAGGATTCGAACAAGGATAAGGTCAGAAATTTAGGCATAGATTAAATCAAGAATTTGGATAAGGAGTAGAACAATTTTTAGGACAAATATAAGATTAAGTATAAGGATGAGGATAAGTTTGAGAACAAATGAAAGGAAAACGAAGAGAAAAAGGATATGCCTAAATATACGCTGTCACGTCAAAAAATACGGGTGTGTCCACGATATAGCCAACTTCTTTTATAATATTTTTTTAAAAGAAAAGAAAAAATAATGTGAAATAGCAAAAACTATTTTTTCTCAAACTGAGTAGTAGATGGACCTGTGAACTGGCCTTCTCGTTTGAGGGGTTTGGCGCCATTAGATTATTTTCTTTGGGGATATGTTAAGCCACTTGTCTACGTCGATAAACCAGAGACAATTAAGCACTTGGAAGCCAACATTCGAAAAGTTATTTTCGAAATACAGCCTGATTTACTGCGAAGAGTGTCTGAAAATGGGACTTCCAGATTACGATATATATGCACCCACCGGGATGCCTACATGCCCAAAATCTTATTCAAACATTAATGTAAAAAATGATCTTCAAGATAGAGATTTCATACAGAAATGATTTTAAAAATATTTTCCTTGTTTCATTTCAATTTAAAGTTATCCGCTTCTAAAAAACACCCTTTATAAATAAAAATGTTAAACAAAAATTGCTTTAAAAATGTCCAGTAAATGTGCAAACCGGGAAATACTTCTCAAATATTAATAGGTCTGTCTCTGTACTCGTTTCAAGAAACTTGAAGTTACTTGAAAGATTTTCTGTACATATTTTTCCAGCACGAGAGAGAAGAAGAACAAACAAAATGTCACTTTCTTTTACTGCAACTTTACTTGAAAATTTTTTCTCGAAATGCACAAATCTCGTGCTCCGTGCAGCTGATTGTTAAAAATACAAAATTTAATTGTTCTGAAAAAAACTTATGAAATTGTTTAGAAAATTAATACAAATAAAGTTAAAATATGCAAAATGGACTCAACTGGTTCCGTACTTTCTGACAAATTTTCTCATTTTGACCGCTAATCATATTAAAGGGCTTACACATCGGCGAATCTGTTCGTCGAACAATATGGCGGCGCGAACGTGTGTGAAAAAGCTAGCGTTCAAATTGAACGAACCTGTTCGTCACACAAGCCATTGATTTTTGTTGTTGTTTGTCATCATTTTCGGCAGCATCCCTTGTTCGACAGAGAAAATCAAACATTTTTGTAAACACGGCCAACCGTGTGACAAACTGTCGAACATCGCTTCTTAACTAGCGAACTTGTGTGAACATGGCCGCCGTCTGACGAACAGATTCGCCGATGTGTAAGCCCTTTTACTCTCTATTACTCGAACTCATGGTGTAATAATACAAGGTAGCATTGACAACTGCTTATTTTTTCTTCTACAAGAAAACGTCTCCTGTCAAAAACAGCTTTTTGTGAAAATGCATCTGCAGATGCTGAGGTTGTTGTTTTTTTTCACTTCAACGTTTTCAACATTGTTTGTGTTTTCAATGGCGGATTGTGAGCGCTCTCTTTTTGAGTATATTTTTTTGACAGGAGATGGTTTCCCAAGCAACTGTCAATGCTACCTTGTATTATTATACCACAAAGAACTAAGATATGTATAAGGAAGTGATGTTATTGCACAAAAGTGTGGTATTCTTCTTATTCGTGTTGGTTGACACAAATTCATAAACATTCACAAAGGGCCGTATTCAGTTGCATCGAAAAAGAAGGCTCAAATTGTTTCTGAATACGAATTTTTCTTGAAACGAGCACGGAAACAGACCTAATATTGCATATAGCAATGTGTAATGACCTTTATTAGAGTCACTGCAGTTTACAGTTTTAGAATCACTGTGATATGTAATAAAAGTGCTGCCACACAACAATTTGTACAAACCAGAATTTTTTTTGGGATGGAATGACAGCACAGGAAAAATTGTTATAAAATCATTAAAGAAATGAATTTTGCAGCTTATCTAGAATATTTTTAAGAAAATAATTAATCAAAATAAATGACAAATAATTGATCAAAAATCAACAACCGAAGTTTTTTTTATATATTCATATGACAAGAATTTCAGCGTCAGGAAGCTCTGTTTAGGTGGCAGCACTAATGATCCAACAGCTGAAAGTTATTTGCCGCGAAAAAGCATGGTAGTCAAAACAAAAAATATAAAAGCAAATGCATCTTGAATAAAAGCATCGAATTAAAAAGGATTTATGTGAAAAGTTGAATTAACTTCAAAATGAGCTCGACGCCAACAAAAACCTATAATCCTGCAGATCAATATAAAACACCTAAAAAAAGTGAAACGAGAAAGAAACGCACGCGAACGCCAAGCCTGAAAGCTGTTGAGAACATCTTGAGCGCTAACAGTGATGAGAACTCCTTGGATGTTGTGGGCGAAACGCCAGGAGCATCAGTACCAACTGAAGTGAATGTGCGTCTGACGCGCAGACGTTCAACACGTAAGCCCAGTCCAACAAAAAAATATCAGCCAAGTGAATTTGAACTAAAAGATACGGGTAGAAGGCGTTCGACCAGACAGAAAATAATTGAAATATCCGATGAAACGGATGAGTGTGCAGAAGCAGAAAACAGCACAGTCAACGGCTTAGAGCTGAATGAGCTGGCAAGTGCCAAACCCACGGAGACTGATATACAGCTGTTGGAGGAGCTTAATGTAGCGGGACGTAGCATGTTCGGTTTTAATACGCCAAAAAAACGCGATGGCATGGCTTTGGCGGCGATGAACACACCAAAAACTCCAAAGACACCAAAGACACCAAAGACTCCAAAGACACCGAAGACACCTAAAGTCCAAGCAAAGACACCAGACACGAAGCGTAAAAAAACCACTCAAATAGATCCTAAAACTCCATCTCGTGTACGTCGTCAGGTCAAAAATCGTAAGTAACTGTTTGAAGTCTTGGAAAGTGACAAATGAATTAACTTTTCCCAACCATTATCCAGAAATTGCCAAATTAGTGGAGTTGAACTCGGATACCGATTTTTCGGCGGAAGGCAGTGATTTTGAGCCCTCAGCAGATGATAGCTTATCTTCGTCGGAATCATCTTCTACCGATCGCAGCGATCAAGACGGTGATGCAGATGGCGATGAGCCCAAAACACCGGTTAAGTGCCGTCGTCCCATCATAGTGCCTGTTCTGCCAAAAACTCCATCTGCCGCACGTCTACGACAATCAGCGCGCACCAAAAAATCTAGCACAACTGAATTTGTGCCGGAAAGTGATGGCTACTTTCAGTCTCATTCCAGCGCCAAAATCCTCACCTCAGATCACACATTAGATCGTCTGAAAAATCCACGCCTTCCCGCGGATCGCCTTTTCAATCTGCTTGCCAACATGAAGGTGTCTGACGAACATGAGCAGTCCATTGCGGCCATAATGGAGGAGTACAAATCATATTTTCCAAAATGGTTGTACATTCTAAACGAAGGTTTTAATATACTACTCTATGGTTTAGGATCTAAACGCAACTTGCTACAGTGTTTTCACAGCGAAATACTTAAACAGCAAACTGTGCTCGTGGTGAATGGTTTCTTTCCTAGTCTAACTATCAAAGACATTCTCGATAGCATCACAAATGAAATCCTAGACATTGGCTCTAGTCCAGCGAATCCACATGAGGCTGTTGATATAATCGAGGAGGAGTTTGGCTTAATACCCGAAACTCATCTCTATCTCATTGTGCACAATTTAGACGGTGGTATGCTGCGTAACGGTAAGGCACAATCGATTTTAGCACGCCTGGCCAATGTGCCAAATATTCATCTGCTGGCCTCGATTGATCATATCAATACACCATTGTGTACGTTTTTCACGAGCTGAATTTTTAAGTGGAAATTGGAATAATTAATATATTTTCAGTGTGGGATCAAACAAAGCTAATCAATTTTAATTTTTCCTGGTGGGACTGCACATCAATGTTAAAATACACCGATGAGACTGCTTTTGAAAATTCGCTGCTTGTTCAAAATTCAGGCGAATTAGCTTTATCATCTCTGCGCAGCGTCTTCTCCTCGTTGACAACCAATTCGCGTGGCATATACATGTTGATTGTGAAATATCAATTACAAAATAAGGGCAATCCAAGCTACCAAGGTAAGCAAGTCTTTTTATGGCAAGTCTTGCAAGCAAGTCAGGATGAAATTTGATACTGTTGAAATGTTGCTTGTTTTGTAAAATTTTTAAATTTCTACTAAGCGTCTTAAACTGCTACAATTACTTAATTGACGGAGCTATCTCTATCGAAGTACCGAAAAACAAAATTGGGCGTTATAAACAAATGTAATTCAAGCATATATTTTGACCTAACGATAGGTTTAATGAGACCATAAAGCCCAATTTAATTTTTGACGATATGGTCGTGGCCGTTTATCTGTGATCTAAAAATATGGCTACTAAAAAAATATCATCGTGAACAAAACAACTTAAACCATCATAAATTTAGAAAAATTATATAAAAAATTTAACCCAGCCGAAATCGATAAGTACAAAGGGAACACAGTAAATGAATGAAAAATTCTATAGGGCCGCAGTGAAACTTTATGGCATTCTTCTTTTCATATTTACTTGGTTCACAGCTTCACTTAACATTAATTAAAAAAAAGTTAATAAGCAATTTAGGCAGATACGTAAACTGTTACGTAATTAAATCGTTACTATTTACGATTTGATATTCAGCCCAATCGGGGATTTTGGAGGAAATATTTTTCTATCGAAATATTTCTCTTCCCCCGAAGGGAATTCCTTTACCGTGAATTTCCATCGAAGAATGTTTCCATTCGAAAAAAGTACTGCCAAGTTCGGAGAAAAATTCAGCTTTCGAAGTTCATATTGACAGTTTTAATTTATTAAATTTTATTTTTTAGAAATGTTACACGGCTTATTTTACAAAAAATTTGAAAAAAGTTTACGGCTTACATTCGGCCTGGCGGATTCGTTTAAGTGCATGCTTATGCTGTCGTCAAAGCAGTCTTCCACTATTAGGTCAGTGCAGAGGTCTTCCGCCACGCTTGCGTCAGCGTGGGCAATTGCTCCGCTACCACAAGGAGCTTTTTCGCCACCACTTACGCAGGCAGGCAAACCAAACCTGCTTGCCTATGCGCTGCCTTGAACGGATTGTTGAAATTGGCAAATCCGTATGATGGCTTATTTTGTTGCACAGAAGTTATACACCTTGTAGGGCCCATAGCGTTCTTCATGCGTAAATTTTCGGATAATTTCCTTCAGATATTTTTTTATCGGTCCACACCTACAACCGACGATGCTTTCTATTTATTCAATACTTGTAAAATTGAAATTTTTCCACTCAAACACGGATTTTATGGGGGCCCAGCACAATTCAGCGCATCTAAAAGCTGCTTTTCCTGCACAATTTTTGATGGAATTGACAGAGAAAAAAATAATTCGTTTTTTCCATCGGAATGACATTCACGATAGCAAGTTTTCTTCCGAAATTTTTCGAACATGCTTAACGATTCCAAACTTCGGAGGAAGGGAAAAATTCCAAGGAATTTTTTGCTTGCGATTGGACTGATTGTAATTGGTGGTAGAGAAATTTTGGATGAGATCGTGGATGATTAACTTGAAATGACTGAGGTAAAGGTATAACACTTCCCTCAGATTCCATTTCACATGTTTCTACGGCTTTCCGTCACGCTTAGAATATTATAAACATATTTCACTTGATAGCCTCTTCCATCCCACTGATCTATCACCCCATTTTCGAACCAAGACAGACTTGACTGAATTGATTTTACACCTTGGTTCAAAGCTAAAAAAAAAATTTGGAGCTTTATTTAATTTTATTTGTGTACATTTTATACAAATTTTGGCCTTTGCTTTTTCATATATATCACGGCCCAGCGTACGTGGCGCAGTGGGTAGAATTCGTGGTCCATACGCCAGAGAACCTTGGTTCAATTTCCACCTGACACAAAGTTTTTTCAATTGAATTAATTTTTCTGTTCGGCCGTCACCTCAATGCAGACAATGGCAAACCTCAGAGAGCAAATAATGCCATGTAAAGCTTCTTGAGAACATTCACATTAGCCGTTTTGAGTCGGTACAAAAATTTAATAACACGCACAATACAATTTCATGATCAGAAGTTCGATCAAAGACCTTTTAACGGCTGAAATGGCCAGTTTATTATATTTATTTATTTTATTTTTCATTATAACCTAAAAGTTGTGAATCGTTTCCTTTATTTAGGTTTGTAATATTTATTTTTTTAATAAAACGAACGTCTTTTAAATTTGTATTTGATTATAATATAAACACGTGGAGATTCCATACATTATCTCTCAAAACACACGTGACGCTTCCAGCTCACAATCCGCACCAAACAGATACTCGTTATGAATGAATTGGCATCTCCTTAATAACTCGCGGGTTTTCGGATCCAGAAATGCAGCAAATTTGCTCATTGACGTTGCCGCCAATGTTAAAATGAGAAACCAAAATTACTGTCACCATTCCTGTTGTCCAAGCCCCAGCAGAGAACATACGTTGCTGCTCATGTTCTGCCGACTGAAGTTCTTGAGCCAATTGAACCTTGTACGCATACAGAAATAAATCTTTCGTCAATATTCGCTGCAATGTGGACATGGAGAGGTCGAGTTCTTGAGCACTGTGACGAATTGTGGTGCTTGGGACGATTTCCTTCCAACACTTTCCTTTCACACATTATGCTGTGCGTATAAACACCTCAGCAGGCTCAAGCTTACGAATTGTTCGATGCTTACGATGGATCGTAACTGGAACGTCAAAGAATTGTTATTTTTTTCGTTCCATGGTAAATTTCCCGCATTTATTAATGACAATTTTCAGCATTTGACAATTGCCAAGCGCCAAGCTGTTAAATAATACGCCTTTGCAACCCTACACCTTTTGTTGATACCAACTTTTTATTTTCGAGTGTCGAGATTTAGGTGTTATTTTGTTTTTTTTTTATGCAATAATTTTAATGTTTTTTTTTTTTGCCTGTGTTTTATAACTTTTTTTTTTGCCTAAAATATTTTAGGCTTTATTTTATTTTTCACTTTGGGCGTTATTTTCCTGAACCACTTTATTCTTAATTAACTGAACATATTTCTTGCGGGGTCATCAAAGCAGTTTTCAACGTTCTTTTCAAAATAGAGGCCATTAAATGCATTCAATTGGTCAACAAAAAACTTCAATTGAATTGCAATCGTTAATCAAACGAACGTGCTTTTAATTTTTAAATTTTAAGCCAAAGCTATCCGCTCATAATTTTATGACAGGGTAGTGTAATATACTTTATTAATTTAATTGAACTGAAATAACCATAATAACTGATTTTTCAAAAATATCTCCATAATCTAGGTATGCTTTTCAAAGATCTTTACTGGAGTTGTCGTGAGGCTTTTCTGGTCAGTTCGGATTTAGCCTTGCGCGCACAATTGACTGAATTTCTGGATCACAAACTGGTCAAATCAAAACGCAGCATTGATGGTTCCGAACAATTGACGATACCAATTGAATCGGGTTTGTTGCAGCAGTTTCTGGAGGAGCAACAACAGCCACAGGCGAAATAATGCGCTGTCATATTTGGTTTCATACAAAAGCTTAAACATACTATTTATTTTGTTACCTTCTTATTAAGTTCAAAAGTTTTTGCAAATAAAAGAGAAATAAAGCCTTTAATATTAGTAAAAATTTAAATTTAGAAAAAAATTAATTTAAAAAATATACACTAAAAGTCATCGTTGTCGATCATCAAACCTTAAATAGAAACAATTTGTTTTTTATCTAATTAATAGAACATGTTTTTATTATTATCAATCTATGTATGTATTAATTATATTAATTTTGTTGAATTTGTAATTTCTTGCTTTTATGCCATAATAATTACAATTAAATTTTTATACCTAGTTGGCATGATGAATATGTTTGTTGGATGTTTTTATCATGTGCTTATCATAACATTTCAGTAATTGTTGTTGCCAATCCTTCTTTTTATTATTTTCTTCTTTCCTTTCTGGTTTTTCTAGAATTGTTGCGTTATTCTGTTTTGTTTTTACTTGCTTTTATCTTATTGTATGTAGCTAAAAAGAGCAAATTTAATTTAACAACAACTTAAAAACGAATAGAAATATTTTTACAATTGATTATTTTTAATAATGCGTGTTAGAAAAATAGCGATAATGTTAGACATAAAACTATAAACATAACATAAGAAATAATTAAATAAAAAAATCATGAAAACATTAAATAAATGTTTGTTTTTAAAAATATTTTAATTATAAATGGTGGTCTGTTCTGGCTTAAAGTTAAAAAACTAAACGAATATAAAATTATAAATATTCATGTTATTAAGAAAGTAAAAAAAAAATCATCAATTTAATAATAATTTTGAAATTTTTCAATAATTAAATTAGTAGTTGTGTGAATGATTTGCTGTAGTTATTGGTTCTTATTCTATATAATTATTGTATGTATAAATGTTTTGAAGAACAAAAAGTCAAGCATTCTTGAATCTTATACAAGTACATATAAATTTAGTTTTTAACACAGAAGTAAAAGAAAATTTTCTGATTTCTTATTTAACATTTGTATCTGCTGTTCTCTTGGTCATTCGCGATAAATTCCAATTAAGTGCTTTTATGAAAATATTTTCAAGATTTAAATTTTTCAAGTTATTTTTTTTTATAGTGCTGGTGTCGACGAACAGAAATTGACAGCGCAGTTTTAGGCGCATTTAACTAAGTGCTCAATTTATTGAAATCTACGCTACTGCAAGCTAGTGTTATCTAAGAAACAGAAAAATCAAACATTTATTTACATTCTACTATTTAATTGGAAACATATTTGCAACAATATCTTTTTTTTAGCTCTTGTAAATGCCTACTATTTTTGAGAACGTTCAACAACAAACATAAGACAAGGTTTTGTAACTAATTTTTGGCAAATTTCAAGAGCTCTTAAAAAGAAATAAGAAAAAAAAAATAAACGTACACATTCCAACAACAACAACAAATTCAAATTCAAAAATATAAAGAAACCATAAGCCGCTTATGTACCCAATTAACTAACACGGGCAGAAAAATTGGCCTTCTTCAAGACTATATCATCCTCGATAAACTATCATTCAGCGCCAAATTAGCTGCCAGGGCTACACACACACACACACACACACACTTTGCCATTTTCTTCATAGGCATTCGCTCTACTTTTTACTTTGAGCCAATTTCGATCTCCAATAAAACCTAAGGGAGCATTCTGGGAAAAGATAAGAAGGGAAGTGACCCTTGTCAGACTTCTATACCCAAATCACATCTTTTGGATACAGCACACGGCTCGATAGTAAATTAAATCTGCTGCCGCGTTAAGCTTCCCTTACATAACCACCCAACTAACATTTAAAGATAATGGCAAAATAATAATTCTATGGGTCATGTAAGACCTTCTAGTGTCGGGCATCACAATCACAATATCGTATTGATGGTAGGTATAAATCAGCTCCTGTAACATGTATTCAATAGAATATCGATCCGCACCTATATTCGAATGATATAATGCCAAAAATTAAATAAACCCAAAAAATAATGGAGTAACGTCCTCATAGAAAATGAAATAACACCCAAATTTTTTATTAAGAAGTCAATTCGCTTATTCGCTAATAATAATGATTTCTATGGAAAATGTTTGGAATTCTATGGAAATTAACGCCCAAAATCAAAAATTAAATGGCTCTCAAATTAAAATAAAAAAAACCCAATTTTGGCTCTAATTTCATTATGAAATAACGCCTTCATTTGTATGGAGAATTTTTGAACTTTATTTCGTAGTTTATTTTGGGCGTTATTTCACTGAACCGAAACTAAATTATTCAAGACAACTCCCATTGGAGTTTAGAAAAATTGATTGCGAACGAAAAATGACGCCAAAAACTGTGTTTAGGGTACATAGTTAACAAGTTTAAGGACGACTCAAAAGTAACGATCTGGTAGAGAAAAGGGAAAATGTAGCCAAGAAAAAGAAAAAAAAAAAAAAAACAATCCTAGCCATGTTGAAGAATTATTCTAACATTTCGAAAAGTGGCTGAAAAGGTGAATGGCTCCGAGTTTTTATAGGCAAAGACAAAAAATAAATGCAGACTGCAGACTTTCAAGGTGCAAAATGTTCCAGACAGGAATGCCAATAAAAACACTGAGGCATCATAACGTGGCAGGAAACTAAAAGAGTATATTTTCTTTCAGCTGCTGAGCTATGTATGACGAAATGTATGTTTTAACCGACTTTTTACTACTTACTGGTTAGGAGTTTTACCCTGCAGATACTCTAAAACCGACAAAGCAATTGAAATTTCTTTGCAAATTCCTTATTTCACAGCAACCTGCAGTCGGGCAAACGGAACAAGTCTCTTGTAACTTAAGGCACAATAAACTTCAATTTTTACATTAACAAATGATTGCAGAAAAAGCCAAAACCGTACTTTAGTTAACATCAAGTTATCGCTATCATGTATGTTTCTTCGTAAAAGCCAGACCTAGCCTCATGCTATTACAGTAGAGAGGTCTTAGGAGTATACACAAAAAATTATGGGCTTTTTGTGCCTTCAGAGGTAAATCCACCAAATTGCCCCGACAGATACTGGGCTTTGGTCAAAAAGGCAATGAAGGCAACAAACGGTCTGGCCAGTGATGTTATATATTTTCGTAGCAAGTGGTCTGCAGCAACCCACAATGTTTCAGTAACTAACATGGAAGGGCTACAAGAATAAATTAAAAACAAAAATCGTTAATGAGAACTAATAAAATATATATATTATAAATACAATATTAATCTGCCTATAACTATCCTTGTAAAATTTGTTGAATTTCATGGAGGGTAATTTTTTCAAAAGCAGTGCTTAAGAGTATTTAAAAATTTCTTTGAATTTTCTTGAAGAGCCGCTAGTTTTCTTAAGAATGCCGTAGGTGAAGGTAAAATAAAAAAAAATGCAAGTACAATTGTGCTCTGAGTAACGATGAGATGTCTTTTATAGTGTATAAGGACAAATATGATATTCGACCCATTTTTTGCCTGAGCAGCATCAATGGCGTTAGCGGCTAGCGGCTAAAAAATTTGACAAAATTTATGAAATCAAGGTTAAAAACGCTCGAAGATGGCCGCACGCCGCCGAAATACTTTATTTATGTTTTCAACCATGGTGTAATAATGTGTTGACACTTCTCTCTCAAAATGATAAATTTTTTCGCCCCGCACCTGTCAAAAACAGCTGATGGTAAATTGGAATGAAAATAAATCAGCTAACGTGCAGTCGGTCAAAGCTCAATGCCATGTCCACTTCTTTTGATGTCTATTATCAGTTGAGGTATTGAACATTCTTCCTTGGCATTCGATATTTTCTTGAAGCAGTCGATGTGAATGCAAGACAATTTGATTGCTGACCAAAGCTTCATGTCGGTAGCACCTTCCAGCGCACGTTTTTGATACAATGACAAAACCATTCAATGGCGAACTTGGCAAATGGGCGAAGACAACTGCAATAACTTCTTGTCAACACAACACGGCACAATTAATTGAATTAAATATTTATTTAAACTTTATTCTCACAATAACCTTTAAAAACCATAACACATCATCATCTAGCAACTCAAACAAATAACACAATTTGACAACTATCAACGGCTCCTCTCTTCCGCTCTCAATTTTTTGACAGAAAGAAAGCTATTCTTGGTGTTGTCAAAAATTCACTAACACTTTATTATTATTACACCATGTTTTCAACTAGCTCACATTGCGCTCTCTTCTGAGCGAGAAAACTGGTGGCAAATTTATTAGAAAAGTAAAAATTATGGGAAGTTTTTATGGAAAAAATATAATTTTGACATTCCGCTTGTGTCGGTTTTGGATTTAACTTAAAATTTAACTAAAATTTATTTTCTCTTCGTTGACAGGCAGTGGCGAAACTATTTCAAGCAGGCGTCACGTCATAGCGCCGCTGTCCGCTGACGCCGTTCATTCTCTTCGAGTTAGTATAGCTTGTATCAAAATAATTGACAAATGATAAACATGTACAGTGAGAATATTTCCTATCATGGTAGAATGAAGAATTTCAATACAAATAATTGTATGCTTCTCTTAGCTTTTGTTCGTAGTTTAGTGTTTTTTGGCAATTCTGACTCTTGGCTCTTAGCCGCGAGCCCATCTCGTTTATTCTTCCGTGTTTCCTATGTTTTTTTCTTTAAAGAACGTTTCAAATTTGTTGTTTCTTCTGAGAAATTCCCCTAGTTAAAGAAAAAAAAAAATTGTTTTGTGCTCAACCTGCGCATATGATTCGCAAAATGTTGTGATGCAAACTATACTTTGGTATTTTATGACTGATTTTTAATTATGATGTTAATTTGAGTTTTCAAGTTATTATACAGAAACTATGTTGAGACCCTTTAGTTGTTAAAATAAACCTGTAAAAGCAAAAATTAACTGTACGGAAATATTCTCAAAGAAGGTCCTCGCTACTCTCTTTATTTAAAACGAAAAAAAATTAAATGGTCATTTCATTATTCCTTTAGAGGAATATGAATTTAACCTCTTTATTTTACCTCTCCTTTAATTGAACTCATTCCTACCAATCCCGTCAGTGTTCGCATGTGGAGCTATCACTGTATTAACTTTTGTGAAAAAAAGACAACTTTTCATCAAAAACCTGTCATTATGCGCACAACCTCTGCAGACTTAATTTTATTTATCAGTAAACTGTGACAAGTTTCTTTACCTTATATAGATTAATTCGATTTTATTCAAAATACAACTCTTGTAAGGTGATGGGAAAAGAACAGTCAAAAGGTTTTGTGAAAAAATTCCGTATTCAAAGATGTTGTTGTGTTATTTATATTTTATACAACACTGAGTTTTTGGCAAATTTTACACTGAACTATAGCAACGTGTTTTTAAAAATTTCACAGCAAAGCCAAATTTTGAGTCAGTCCTTAGCTTCTTCATCAATTAGTTAATCGTCCTTTTAGTTAAAAGCAAAAGTTGTTCTCTTCGAACGCAGAATAATGACTTTGTTTCAATTAATTAAAAATTTGAAATTTTTATTCTGTATTTGTACATTAAAAACTTATGAAATAGTTGTGATTTTATGATGAATGTGCATTTGTGTATGTGTGTGTGTGTGTGTTTGAAGGTGTGTAAAACATAATTTAAAATTGAATAATGCAAATTAATATAAAACAAAAAATAAGATAAAACAAAAATCTGATAATTAAAGCTGAAGGAAGCAATGATGAGTTAAAAATTTCATAAATTTTTTGCCTATATAAATAAAGGAAATAAAATAAAAAAAAAATTGTGTCTGAATTTATGCTTAAAAGTTTTTGCAAAAACAAATTTTATATTTTTATTTTTTTTCTGAATGTTGTTGCTGCTGTTGCTGCTTTACATTTTCAAAATTAAAATATAGAGAAAAATACATACAATTATTTTTAAAAATATTTTATAAACATACATAATTATTATATTCAATTAGTTAATTATTTCATTTGCATTATTTTGTTGTTGGTTGGTGAAATTTTGCTTATATAATAATAAAGTTGTTTTGTTTTTTTTTAATTGTATTTATAATTAAAAAGATTTAAATTTAATTTTAGAAAAATACATAAAATTAATTAATTTGTTTTTTTTTTTATCTGTAGATGTTGTGTGGGAAAATTTAAGCTGTATGTTTGTGGTTCAGTTGTTGTGGTGGTAGTGTTGTCATTTGTTTTTGTTGTTGTTGTTGATTGATTGATTTGTGTTGAGTTTAAATAAAATCTGGCTGAAGCAAAAAAAAATTATTTCTACAAATAAAGCCATCGCTTAGAAGCATACTTTGCATAGTTTAAAATTATGTTCAAGTTGTTGTTGTTTTTGTTGTTGCTGTTCTTTAATGTTGTTTGACACAATTACTGTGGCAAAAACAACTTTTTAACGCACACTTTGTTGCTGTTCTTAAATAAATTTTGAAAGCAGCTTTTAAACTAAATCCATGCCAAAAAAGTTTTTGTATTGAGCTTGCTTGAAAGTCAATTTTGCAACAATAACAAGCAGTTGTTCGCAACATGTTGCATAGCTTATATGATGAAATGTTGTTGCCAAGTGTTGCTTAACAACAATAATGTGCAAAATGTTGCCAATTTTTGATGCTGCTGGAGTTGTGTGTACATTTTTGGAGCAGCTGCTGGTGTGATGATGTTGTTGTCATTGCCATTAATGTTGTTGTCGTCGGCTGCTGCTTTTGCACGCAGAGTAGTGGCTGCTATACATGCTATAAATTGTCCGCCCCAGCTGCTGCTGTTGTTGTTCTGCAGCATGTTGCAGTTAGTTTGAGGCTTTTTTTTAACTATTTTATTTTTAAATGTTATTAATTGAAATTGTTCTGGATTATCTGCAGATTTTATTGACAATATATTAGGCTTTTTGTTGTTGTTGGTTTTGTTGTTGTTGTTGTTTTTGTAATAAAAGTAGTAGAAGTAGTAGTAGTTTTTTTTATTAAAATTATTTATAATTTTGTTGTTTTTGTTTTTGTTGATGCTGCTGCTGCTATCGACATTTATCTTTCAGCTCATTTTCACACGTTTCCTTGGTGGTCCAATTGGTGGGATTTGTTGTGTTGCAAGCGCCCGAAATGCCTCAGCAATTAAATGTGAATGTGTGGTGATCATATTTTGCCAGCCGGAAGTTTCCATCACATCGGTGGCATGACTAAAAGAGTCGCAAAGATAACAAGAACAAATATTAAAAATTGTCAAACAATTATGTACATTCTTTATTGAACTTTACTTAATTTTCTTATAACTTACGTATTTATGAAATCTATCGTTTGTGCTTTCAATTGATCCGCACTGTGGAGATCGGCCAATATAAGGGTTTCAGCTGCTGTTTCTACAGAGAGGTTAACGCACAGCGCTTCCTCACACATCACTTTCAGTTTTTCCAGCGCATACTACGCAATAACAACAATACGATGAATCATAAAAGGAAATACATGAAATACAAAAGATTTTATTAATAAAAATAGGAAAATATAGCGTGACAATTGCAATTCGGACCTTATCGGCAGCTGCTAAGAGATCATCGGCCATTTTATCCAAATTTGGCGCTTTTCCTGTATATATAAAGCGTAGCATTTCCTTAAGAACCTCGTGATCAACATCCGTTATGGCTACACGATTCAATTTGCGTTCCTCCATTTCGTGCTCGAACATGGCAGCAAACACATCACTGCGCGCTTTAAAAAAAAGAACACGCATATTTAATAGAATTATTTATGAATGAATTGCTGTCTTCTTTCTTACCTGCTAATATTGCTTTATGCGCTTGAAATTCACGCCCGCCTACAGCTAAGGTTACATCGCTGAATTTCTCATTATCAAAGAGGTTGCCCAAATCTTCGGATAACTTACACTCGGGAACTTTAAATTGTACAATATTACTTTGACCAGAGATATTAACACTATCAGCTACAACGCTAACTTCACAAAATATAGTTAATTTATCTTCGGGCAATAAACCGTTGGCTTCATCCAATAAGAAATCTCGCCGTATAAACTTTTTGAATCCCCAATCCTTTCCTTGTACAAAACGGTAAGCTCTGAAAGAGAGAATAGAGAAAACTATGAGAAAAATTTATTCATAACAATTTTAGGAGATAAAACTGGTTAAAGATTTATAATTATTTAAATCGAAATACATGCATAAATAAACTTGAGTAAATAAAAAATAAAAACAAAAAATAAAAATAAAAAAAGGAAAGTAGGTTTTAAGAATAATGAAAAGAGAATTCTTAAAATCTTGGTTATCAATCTGCTAACGAGTAGGATTTTATTATTATTATTACATAATTTTCTATAGGATCTTGGTATACCCTTAGTTCTAAGGTTCTAATCGCTTTCATCTATCTTATAAATAAATGATAAGATTATGTCCTTAGTCGGAGAAAAATGTTTTAATCGATGCAAGGTTAATCAAGAATGTTGACTATTTCCTCTTTGTGGGCGTAACGTTATATCCATATTTTTATAGCCCTTACAGCAGACAAAGCGCTTGTGCTCTGAATGCTCTGATAATGGTCCAAGGTCCCAAAATATGGCATTGGAACAATTTCGTATACAGCGTAGTTAGTTACGTAACGGAAACAGAAAGTTTCTTTCCAAAGCATCTCCAAATTTTTTTTTTCTAGTTGACAACGATATTTCGCCATTTTATTATTTGAATTTTATTTTAGGTTGGAAGATTTGAGGCGTGTTGGCATTATTGATTATATCGATATTTTAGGCCGTAATACTCACGAAGTGTGGGCAGCTCTATCCAGATTAGAAAATAAATCATATCAGCTTGACCTTGCCCGTGCATTATATACTGCTGAAGACGGGATTTAATCCATATAGCTTTAATGTAGTCACCTGCTGTGTAGGCTTAATACTGCGTGCCCCTTTCCAAGGAGTTTAAGGTTCAAAGAATTGATGCACAACGGATAGATCTTCCAGACGTTAATGCTAAGACAATATCATTTACTAACGTCCATCCGATCATCTCCTACGCGTCATTTCATTGGAATGCAACAATCCCAATTTGTTGATAGAAATTGAAACTCATCTTAAATCTCTGATAATATTTGGGCATTGCCACCCGGTTGTATTACGACACAACACCACCCCGACCACCGCTGATCTGCTCGCGACGTGCAGCTTCTACACCCAGCACGATATTCCTCGAAATCCCAGCCCTGCGATAGTCTCCCGGGTAAAAGGGTTTTACCTTGACAAAGCACTTTATCACCACTGACATATGGTCACACACATGGCTAACGACATATTATTCGCCACTATTCACACAAAGATCATCCTGAGCCACCAAACAACATCCAACAACAGCCCATCCATTATTGCTCTTGCAATCATGCTGTCACTGTCCCTTACTAGAAGTAAACTGGATCTCTCAAAACACTCCGAAATTACTATAGCTATAAGTACGTTAAGGTATAAAACATAATCAATAGGTGAAACCCCGGCCTCTGGCAAGGTCATGTTAGGCGATTGAAAGACGCCTCTGCATCGAAAGAAAATTTAATCAAGTACCTGGCGGTTTTAGACAAAAAAGTAGGCAGAAAAGAAGACAACCATATCTAAGAAGCTCCAAAAAATTATATATTCCTTTTGGTCAAAAGCGTTATAAAACGTTTGGTGATTAGTCAAAATTTTTGTTTTTAATATTTTGAAGACTCTTTGAATATAATTTGTTCTACGACCGAACAGGCCGTTGAGCCCTTCAAAAAGCTGGTTTCGGAGTTACCAACTTCAAAGCGTTAAAACTGTTTCGAAAATTCTCAGCAAACATTATGACTCTTAAAATACTTTTTAAGACTCATATAAATGAGTATACTCGTCATAATGCGCTCAAAAAAGACTTATCAATACATTTTCGTAGGTTATGGGCTCCAAAATATGATTCATAGAAATTACTGCTTTATGTCTCATTTTGGACTCAAAATTAAGACTCTTTTAAGACTCATGCTTAATACTCTTTTAAGAATCATGTTATGTACTCTTTAAAGACACATAATAAAGACTCTTTTAGAATTCATATAAATTAGTCTTTTTGGACTCAAAATTAGGACTTTTTTAAGACTCATGCTTAATACTCTTTTAAGAATAATGTAAATTATCTTTACCTTTAGAGACTCATAATTAAGGCACCCTTTCAGAACTCATATAAATTTTTCTTTTAAAAGTTATAAGTCGCATGTTAATGTTTCCCTTCATTCGATTCTGCACGTTCCTCAACTGCACATTCAAGGACTGAAAGATAAATATTGACGAATTGCCCCCATTTTTTTTTAACTTCGAAAAAATATTCATATTCTTTGTTATGAGGAATCATAAAGCAGGCATAACAATGACTCTTTTAAGAGGCTTACTTTTGAGCAATAATTCAACATTCACATTAGACTCTTTTAAGAATGCTTTTAATGAGTCCTCATAAAGCAAGCACAACAATGATTCTTTGAAGAGTCTTATTTATGAGCAATAATTTCACAATCATATCAAAAAGTCCTTAAGGAGTCTTTTTGTTGCGTACTCATAAGATACGCATAAAAAATAATCTTTTTAGAGTAATTTATTTTGAGCCATTAGAAAATATTTGCAGGGTTGGTTCAAACGAATACAAAAGTGTATTGATCATATGGGAGAATACTTCTCGCTCGACTTCATTCATTAATATTAGAGTTATATTTATTAAACTTTCTAAGTAACAAAGCTATTTAATATCACAGTGTGACGAAATCGATAAAAAAAAGCACAACTAAACTTTATAGAAATTCAAATAGGTCAATAGGAAATAGGTAAAAAAATTTTTTTTTTAAATATTCTTACAAAAATGCTTAAGATAAGATGGTGTGCGGCGTACTTCTTTTTCGACCCGTTCTTATGCACTCATACACATTCATTCATATAAAAATTTTTATTAAAAATAAAAAACTGCTAATTCGTTCCATAGTAACTTTTATATTTTTCAAAGATCTATTTTGCAAAGTTCTAGATCTATGTTGCTCATCATATTTTCTTTCCAATGATACCAAATTTGTATGTATTTTTATGGCAAATAGCCGAGTTATGGTAAAAAAAACCAAAATTTTGCTGATTTTGAAATGCCATTTTGAAATCCTAAACATTCGATAGAGCACATATAAAAAAATACGTCAACCTTAGAATTTCATCCTCTAACACATATCCGAAAATCATTCAAATCGGCGTCTGACACTTGGGGACTTTTCCTTGTGAGACGAAATGGAATTTGTTTTTAATTTTTAACAAAGCAAATAGCTGTAAAAATTCAATGAATGTAGGCAAAACAAAATTCGAACTCTTTAACTTTAAAAAGGAATTAAAAGAAATTGTGACGACATTGAGAGGTCCGACCAAGTGTGATGGACTCACAACATGTCCCTCTTAAGAATTACTATAAAGTTTGGTTGTGCTTTTTTAGTCGTCACACTGTGTATTTAGTTAATTTTTAATATAAATAATAATAGTAAATACTAGTGAATTTATAATAGATATTGTTAGTAGTATAGCTACTTGAAGTTTTAATTTTTATGTCAAAGATTAAAGAGCTTCTCAGAAATATTCCTAAAAGTCAAATAAGGATAGAGCAAAACTTGAGACAAAAATATTTTCAGTGTTAAATTTAGTTGATTGCATACATCTTCGAAAAACATACCTCTGTGATTCCATCGCTTTGGTTTCCTCCCTCTTAGCGTTTAATATAGAAAATTTAAATTTGGCTCTTACTTCTGATTTGTTACATGATACTAATAGTAAATATAAAGATAGGTAATCCTTGCTCTCCTCGTCTAGACCCTTTGGATTAACACGTAAACACCTGTAATAAAGAAAATATAAATTAATTGTCTTTTTTTACTCTAGCCCACAATTAAATGCACATTAAATACCATTTTAATTTGTCATTAGCACCAGCAGAGAATGTGGACGATTTTAAAACTTCACCCATTTCTTCACGACAAAAACTAAAATTATTTATGGTCCACATGTAGCTGAATTTCACCACTTTCACCTAAAAAGAGAGAGGGAGGGAGAATAAAATATGAGTAAACAATTCGGCAAGGTTTTTATTTATTGAAATCAATAAGTTTAAGTACTTTTTTAAGGATAGCAAGTTTATTTTTTTTTTCTCTTTTGTTTTATTAATTGATACAGTTGCGAGCAAAAAATACGTTTAAGAAATTTGAGCTCAAAACAAATCCGGCTGAAATTTAATCCCTGGCAGGATTAAGCAGCAAAAAATGCATGCACAATGTTGCCATTTTTATGTGGGAAGAATTTGTTTTATTGATACGAGTATTTATGACAAAGCCGCAGCCGTTTTTTTTTTTGCTTACCTGTGTGTAACACCAATTCTCAGCAACCGGTGTGTTCACTTCCGGCAAAGGCGGTGACGGTACTCGACTAACCGCCATTGTACTACTGGATGCGTGCAGGTTAGATGAAACTCTAGCAGTTTGGCTTGCCTGACATTCGTTCACAGGCAATCTAAAATTAAAAAAGAAATAAAGAAAAATTAACAAATATTCGATGAGTGCAAAGTATTTTTAGTTGAAAAAATATATAAAAAATACTTTCAATGCATAACGATCACTTATAAATATATATATAAAGATATATGAAGATGTTCTTCTCGTTTTTGTTTAAATATTCTCAGTTGTTAGGAATTTTTCATATTTTCCCCTTTTGAGTTGAGTAGTTGCGTTGGTGTTGATAGCATATTTTTTATTTTCACTATTTTTGGACAATTTTATTGTTATAGATTTTTTGTTTTTAAGCGTCTAGGACAAATATATTTTAAAAACATATTACAAGATATCAAAAAAAAAAAATTTTTTTTTGGTTTTTATAAAAATTATGAAAGAAAAAACAATTTTGATTATTTGAAAGGCAAAAATTAAATTGAATTTTTCACAAAATTTTGAAAATGGTCAAAAATAAGCAACCACCTAAGGTTTAACCGATTTCAACCAATTTCTTTACACATTTATTTCACTATTTTTTTTTAAGCATTCTGACCGAGTTTCGTTAAGATCGGCCAATCTTTGTAAGTACTACCTCTCATATAAAATCATGTAAATCAGTGGGGCCCAAGAAATTTTAAGCGCGGACCAATGCTAAAAAAAAAAACACAAAATGTTGCTCATCGTTGCGTTTGGCAAAAAATCAAACAAAACAAAAAAACAATTACAATGCAATAAAATTACATGTCATGAAAAATTACTCGATACACAAGTAACGGAACGAATGCTTCAGCATCGACATCATCGAGTGTGCGTTTCTTTATTTTGGCTTTGCATGTATTTGTTTTTGTAAAGTTCGCTGGAAAATGTGCTGAACACTGAACGAGTGCGGTTTGTGTTGTTTTTTCAGGCGTTCTTTGATTTTGGCTCATCGTAAAGACAAAACTAAGATAGAGAAAAATTTGTGTGAAGGGCCACGCGGGCCATATGGGCCACTACGTGGGCATGTTTCATGTAAATCATTAGTATAGGTCCAAGGGGGTACCTCTAGAGTCAAACCGATTTTAACAATTTTCAGTACACATCCATTACTCTATTTATCTAGCACTCTGACCGAGTTTCGTTAAGATCGGTCAACTTTTATATTTAGCTCCTATACAAAATCATGTAAAAAATGCAGATAGGTCCAAGGGAGGTACCAACCAAGCATACCCAATTGAATTATCATAGGAGCAAATTTAGAATAAAATTTTACTTAAAAAAAAATAGCTGATATTCCCAGTATTACTCGGGACTTTATTTTTATGTAATTGATTTATTTTATATAATTTTTGCAAATACAATGTTCTCTATGGAAAATTATTATATATCCTGCATTTATAATAAATTTTCATAAATATCTCCACCCCAGCAACACCTATCGGGTCCAAAATTTGCAAGTTTCTTTTTACTTAAATAATATATGATGTGAATAAGAGACTAATAGGTTCATTAATAAAAAAATTTCGAACAAATTACTCAGCGCCATGTAGAGGGGGGGCAGGGCCTGACATAAGCAAAAACAAGCCAGAGCACCACACAAACATATGGTGTGCATATAATGTGAATAACTTCAGTGGTTCAGCCGTGATGATCGGACATACATACGCACCAACGGTTTTATATATTAAGAATGTAGATTGTACCAAAACAGTTGGAAGTGAAAAGTGTAGCGAGGAGTGATATTAAAACAGCGAGAATTTTCTGGTTTCAGAAACTTTTGTGCAATCAAAACTGTTTTAAAATGACCTATTTCTCGAATTTAAAATTTCCCTGATCAAATGGAATAAAAATTTTTCCAACAACAAATTCGCCAACTGTTTTGGTACAAGCTAAAAAATCATCCCAAATACTTGTAGTTTGGCAATTCAAAAAGTCGAAAATTGAATAAGAGAAATAAAATACTGGAAATGGAATGTTGAACATTAAAATATAAAAAACAGAACTTTTAAAAAAGGGAACCAGCCTACAACATATATTACTACATATTACTTACTACATATATTATTTCGGGAATAAATTGTTGATTCTGATATTACGGGCAAATTTCGTCCTCATTTTTGGCATTGAAGTTGTTTGTTTGCAGAATTTAGTATTTTAAATAGGTAGCTTTAATCCTTTAAAGAATAACTACTCAATTATCGAAGGTACACATCTATTTATTATTTTTTAAGCGAATTATACGAAATTTTGAAAATATCACCTACATGGTAATGACACATTGGGCAGGGAAATTACGGCGACAGATAAAATCACATTATTTCGTTTAAAAATCAATAATTTTTTGATTTATTTAACGTTCTTTCTTCCTGTGTTAATCGTCATTCCCCTGTGCATATTTTGGCAGGGGAATGATGGCAGAGGAATGACGAATATCTACAAAAGTCTCAAAAATAACAATTTTAGTTCTTACCTTTAAAAAGTGTGCATGAATAAGAAATTATCATTAAAAATATACTTTAAAAAAGATAAAGGTAAAGATTTATAAAAAGTATTGAATTTCTTTTTAAAACAACACAAGGGAATGGCAAATGAAAGTGTGACCGCTTAGTATGAATTACAAAAATCGATTGACCACATTTCAATAATATTGTCGGAAAAAAAACCTGCAACATGTATACGCAGTAGGCATAATTTTACCTCAACATATGAATTATTGGCAATCAACAATGGGTAATGATGTTTGAACACTTTGGTAGTCAAATTTTTTAAGAAAAAAAAACAATTTTTGGAAAAAATATTTAAGTGACTGGAAAGGCCCTATGAAGCTTTTTTGTAAAGTAAATAATATAGTAGAATTTATTTTATTTTTCCCAATTTAAATGCACAAGGATAGCAAATTAGTCGGTTATCTCAGAATCAACCAAATATAAAGACCGAATTTTTTGTTCATTTAATAAAAAAAAAAATTTTTGCCACGATACCACTTGAGATACGTAGAAAAATAAGAAATATACCGTGAAATAAGGAAAGCAAACAAGCGCCGAAGAATTTTTCTTCATCAAGACAATACGAGTTTAACGCGTTTTCTACCACTCAAAACTTTGAAATTGTCCGCCGTATAGTCCTGATTTGGCACCCAGTGACTTCTTTTTGTTACCGCACATCAAGGACAAACTATGTTTTGGAGGTGTCTCAAGTGGAATGGGATGAATGCTATGAAAAATGGTACGAACGGGTTTGAATATTTTTGTTGGGCTACGCCAAAGATCGTTTTAATGTGAATAAACCTTAAAGTCTTGAGCAATTAAAAACCAATATTCGTCAAGTCATGGACGAGTTAGTGCTGAAAAATCATTGAAAATTCCCGTGGGGGAAAAAACTCCCGTGGGAGACATTTGAATGATATTGTATTCTACTATAATGACAAAGTCTAAGCATTATAACGAAAAATATCAAGTGCTTTTTTAAACTTTACTTTCCGAAAGAGAAAATGGTTAACCCGTTTTTCAGAGAGAATTACTTCAATACAATGGTTTGAAGTCAGAAAATCTATCGAAGTGTGCCGTTGGGTCGAAGGATCTTGACAGTCATCAGATGAATATAGTTGTTAACAAGTTCAAATCTATGAGAATTTCTAGATTTCACACGATGCAAGTTCCACGAAATGAGAATTGAAAATAAATTTTATTCGAAAAGAATATCATCCGAAGTTTGAGAGTATGTTTCATATTAATTTAATTATTTTATATTATAAAATATTTTACAACTCCAAATAGCTTCCTCGGTTAAAGAACTTGAGATTTTTAACCTTTTTAAGGTTTTGGATAGGGTTTTTTAGGTTAGGTTTTATTCCACTTAATTTTTGTTTTTTTTTTTTTTTGCAATAAACTGCTCAATGCTCACCTTTCTATATACAATATATCCATAATATTTCGATCGAATTCAACTTTTATTAGCTTTAAATTTGAATTCGACATCAACTTGTTTAAACAAAAATAAAAACAGCGCAAAAATTTCAGTATTTTCAACATAAAAATAAAAAAAACAAAGTTAAAAGCAAAACAAACAAAAATAAATCACTTGAACATTTAGTAAAACAATTGCACTTTGGACACAAAAACACAAGAGCGCGTTATTTATCGAAATAAATTAACAAATAATATTTACAAAATTTCACCAAAGCTTGGTAGAAGCATTGAAAAACTATGACAAAAAGCACAGACCGCCAAAACGGCAACAAACAAAAAAAAAAAACACTTATTTGAACAATTACGGTTAATTGAGAATTGAGCGCTTTTGTTAAAATTCAATATTAAAATGAGCGCAAATTGTATGCAAAATAAACTCAAGAGAACACGAGTTTGCACAAACTAAAAAAAAAAAAATCGGAAAGAGAGCCAGAGTGGGTGGTTACACTGAGTTTTGAGGACGTTTAATATTGACTAGAGACGTTAGTTCTATTGCAAAATTTTCGTTTCACCGAAAAGTTATCCACGCCATCAAAATGTTTAAAACGCACTGAACGGAGTTTGTAGAGTAACTAACAGACAAGAAAACTATCAGATTTTTGGGAAAATCTGTTGAAGGATCAGAAAACTTCAAACAAAGGACATTGATACTTAAAGTGCTAGAATGAGAAGGGGTGATTCTCAAGCAAAGATTTGGCATTTTGAAAGACACACAGTAAAATGTTGCAGATGCATGCAACACAACATGAGAGCGAGAGAAAAAAAGAAGAGGAAATGCAATTTTTGAGTATCATTAAGTAAAAAAAAAAAAAATAATAAACCAGCAGAACTACAAAAAATAATGTTCAAGGAAACGACTTTCAAGGTAGGATGGATTACAACAACAACAATCTACAGCAGAAGTCCTTCGTGGCAAAATTGTTGTTTATATGTTTGTTTTTTTTCGTTTTTTTTTTTCTTTAACATGAGGTGAGTGCAAGTTTGTTGGTGCGAGCGATAAATGGAACTCAAGGTGGACAATCAACCATGCGAGGCAAAACAGGGTGTGTGTGCTAGTTTAGGAGGCTACGAGCTAAAAACGTATGTATATTCAGGCGAATTCTTTATGACATGCTTTTAAGTGTCAAAAAATCAAAATGAAAAAAAAAAATATTAATGATTAAAATTAAAATATATTTTATATTTGTTTTCAAATATTAGAAACATATCCTAAAAAAAATAAATAACTGGTCATTTCAGCCCTTGAAAGGACTTTGACCTAGCTTCTTATGATCAATTGTGTTGTTGGTGTTATTAAGTTAGTACACAATTGACCGAGAACCAGACCTACAGGCTTAACGCCGACTCCGAACGGCGATGAACGGAATGTTCTTGTTCTCAAGAAGCTTTACATGACATTTTGATTACTCTCTGAGGTTTGCCATTGTCTGCAGAGAGGTGGCGGCCGTACAGAAAAATCATTTTAATTCAAATAATTTTCTGTCGCTGCTGGGATTCGAACCCAGTCTCTAGGTTCGTTGACATAGAGGCCACGCACTTTGACCAACTGCGCCACGGACGCCACAGATTCATATCCTACCAAAATTAAATGCTGTTCATTTTAGTAGGAGAAAACTGATTCTAAACTTAACTCTGATTTTAAACTTGAAATTAACTCTTTTATTTATAAATGAATTCGCAAACGACTCACAAATATTACTTTTTCTTGTATATCTCGTCTAAACAAATATTAGTTTTGCTTTTTAGAAATAATTAATAAAAATTAACAAAAAATCATACTGAGCAGTCACGGATTGAACCAAAGCTATCGCATACGTTTAATAAAACATTCCAAAATGAGCATTTTAAATCGACTCAAAATCTTTCAAGTCTACTCAAAAAAAAAAAAAAAATTACTTATCAACGCTTTTTGGGGTTAAAATTAACGAATTCATTCAGTTATGGCGGTTTCAATGTGTGTGGGCGTGAAAAGCGGATGTGCAAATTTTTAATTTTCAAATCCGTTGCTAGATCCCTTATAGCGCCCTGAATTATTTTGAGAGACTCAAGAAATTATTTGAGAGACAAACGAAAAATTCGCGTTGGCAAGATCGCAGGAGGAGGATTGAGCGACGATTAAACTTCTAATTCACCGAAATAAGCTTTTTTACAATATAAAATCCGACAGTTACCACCTCAAATACAACTTTTTTCAATTTATGGCTAGTAAACATTTGAAGAAAATTCTCAGGTTTTATACACTTAAATCAATATTTTATTTTACTTTGGGGCCCACGCTTTTTACTTTACTTTTCCGCAAGAATTTGTTGTCAATTTCGTCAATTTGCCTAAGCGATCTCACATTTGCATTCGTTTTTGTTAAGCAAAAGCGCTGCGTGACGTCATGCACTTAATTGAAAAAGAGAGCATTAGATAACGGAACTGCGGAACGCGTAATTTTATTTCTATCATTCTTGGTTTGGGGATACACTAGCAATACTATCCTATGTTTTCGACCTCTGATGTGCTGACTTTAGGGGGCGGGGGTGGGGGGCGAAAACATCAAAATTTTCGGACTTTTTCATTTTTGCACTTATATCTCTTAAACAAAACACGTGTGTGTTTTTTTTTTTATTGCTTTAATTCTTTTTTGTTTTTTATTTTTTTTTATTTGTAATTTTTTAAAAAATAAATTCTACTTTTATTGAGTTTTTAAGTAGTTTTTGTTTTTTTAATTTTTTTTTTCTTTTTTAATTTTTGTTTCTTTTTTAATTGTTGTTTAAATTGTTGTTTTGTATTTATTTTTCTATTCCTAGTATTTTCATTTTTATCCATTTAATTTTAATTAAAACTCGGCGGGTTCGAACCCCAACAAATTATTTTAATTCGAAAATTATTTGAATTAAAATAATTTTTCTGTACGGCCGTCACCTCTCTGCAGACAATGGCAAACCTCAGAGAGTAATCGAATTGCCATGTAAAGCTTCTTGAGAACAAGAACATTCTGTTCATCGCCGTTCGGAGTCGGCGTTAAACCTGTAGGTCCGGTTCTCGGTCAATTGTGTACAAACTTTATAACACGCACAACACGCACAACACAATTGATCATAAGAAACTACACTAAGGGAAATAACGCATATTAACATTATCCACGCCTGAGTATATATTCCATTTAAATATTTACGTGGACAAATCAAATATTTTCCTTACAACTCGTTTTTTTCCGTATTTAAATTTTATTTATGCCACACACTGACACACATATTCCATACAGCTGCCAAGCAGCCGCCAAGCAGCAGCAGCATCGCACTCTGTTCCTGTGCGTTGAGTTTCTTCGTACCAGCAGTTGAAGGTCTTATAGTTCTCATTTAGTTAATATTTCAAGGGTAATATATCGTGAATATTTGGCAAATATGATTTGTGAGTGCGGTGGTGAGTGCGAAGCATGATGAATTCAGTAAGGTGTAGTGACAACTCGGTATTTTCTAAAGAATGTCACTCCACTCTACATGATTTCATCATGCATCGCACTCACCACCGTACTCAAAAATAATATTTTCATAAAAAGAAAATAAAATATACCACTAAATGGCGTTTGATATGGACGCAGCTCGTGGGAAATATTCAAATAAATTGTTTTTCAATTTCAATATTTTTATATAAATTTTCCTTAAATGCGATAGTTCTATTTTCAAATAGTAAATATTTGAAAGATATTTAAATATATTCTTGCATAATTTTAATATATTTTTTATTAATTCTGTTTAAATATTTTAATATTTTATTTAAATAAAAAAGTATTTAAATAAATTTTAAATATTTACGTGGTCGATTTAAATAAATGCGTTATTGGTGCAAAAATGACTCGCTTTTTGGATAAATTAAAAAAGTTTTTGGATAAATTTAATATTTTTTTCCCTTAGTGTAGGTCAAAGTCCTTTCAAGGGCTGAAATGGCCACTTATTTATTTTTTATTTTGTATGAATTATTTTTAATTTTTTTATTTTATCTATGTTTAATATTTTATTTTATTTTTAATATTTAAATTTAATTTTTTCAACCATTTTTTATTTATTTTTGAAGTGAAACTTCTTAGGCGGCGCTTCGAAATTTGAATGAGAATATTGAGGAGTGAAATTTCAAGGTCAATTTACTTCATTTCGTTACACGATAGAGAAGAAAGATATGTTGTACAGTAGATAGAATGAGAGAGATATACATTGTATAAAAGACTGAAAAAAATTTCTTTGACAGCGCTGAGTATCGAACCTGCGATCTGAGTTTTATAAAGCCAACGTGCTATATGTTGGACTAAGGTCTTCATATGAAAATGATGTCTACATACCAATTAATCAAACTACTTGTGCTGTAAATACGCAGCGGGAAAATAAACAGCGCTCCTAGCGGGAAAATATAACAGCCTTATTCATAAACACATTTTAGAGGCAGTGTAACTTTAAACAAGAAAACGCTATTCATAAACATTTTCGCAACCATGTTTTTTGTTTGTCTTTTCGTTTAATATCAAAGACATGCTCCATATGCGCCCTTTGCAGCATTTTTTTTATGTGGCGGCCATTGCAAATCCATTGGAATTCTTAATTTTTGTAGAGATTTTCTTTAGTTCAGACACAAACCTTACAAACATGAGCAGCGAATGAAAAAATGTTTATGAATAAAGCCCAAGAATGATAGAAAAATAGATTGCGCAGATAGTAAAAATAATTTTCTACGATCTGCGCATCTACGTTACGATAGACTTACGATATGAGCTTACGATATGGATTTCTGTCAAGTCTTGTTAAAAATGTATTTGTTCACATGAAACAATGGCAAAAGATTCAAGAAACAAACTTGGTCTAGCGTGACGTCATGATCGTAAAAAATACTTTGTTCGTAGCTAGAAATGTCAAAATTAAAAGTAAACAACATAACGGACCTGCGCAATGCGTAATCTATTTTTCTATCATTCTTGAATAAAGCGTAGTATGCTGTAGAAACGAAAATTTCTTAGAATTTAATTCTACACCCGAACTATTAGTGTAGAGTCAAAAATGTTTGTATGGAGAAAAAAGTAACTACAGTACGACCTTGCTCAATGCAACTAATAGAAATTCGGGCAATTGACATAGTTAACGTTGAAGAAACGCAATTAAACTTCTAAACATAAAGCTTTATGTCTCTGAAACTTAGATATTGTGGGTTAATGCACTTTGTATCCTTAAATATTGTTTGAATAGATTTTTCATTAAAAATGTATTTTACAAGCAAAGAAGAACTGAAAGAATATAAGATAAAAGTTTATGCAAGTTTACGCAAATGCAAGTTGCGATAATTGTGCAATTCCATGACGCCAACTTGACACTGTGCGCAAGAAAAGTTGGAATAAGTTCTTTCAATAGATAACTATTTTATACATATCTTAGTTATATTATTTTATATCGAACTATTTACTATTAATAATATTAAGTATAATGTGTGTGTGAAAGTTTTAGTTATCTTTTCACATTTAAAGTTTTGAACAAAAAAGTATTTATAAGGCTTAATTTTTTTAAAGCAAAAATAATAACTAAAATTTGTCCCATAGTTTTTGAGTACAAAATAACCGGTAATTTTTGATTTTTAGTTTTTAAGGCAGATATAAAAATGAAAGTTAAGATCAAGTTTACAGTTGAGGTAGATTTATTGTTGTGACATTGTTCTGTGAAACTCCTTATTAATATGCCAAAAAAAATTTTTGAAAAACAAATTTATAAATGCACCTGAAGCTCCCATTGGCAAAAAAATCGCTCATTGTAGTTATGTAAAATAAAAAAATCCCTTTTTAAGAAATTATTCTCTTAATATGCGGAATATGCAACACTTGATTTTCTCACGATCATACTCTCGCTCTCAAACTTTCAATAAAGCTACGCTCTGAGTTTTCTCCCTAGTGCAGCGATGGGTTCTATTCCAGATAGAAATCTACGCCACGTTACGTTGCGTAGCTTTACGATTGCATAATCGAGCCTTTACACTAAAATCGTTCTTATTCTAGAAAAGAAAGAGTGTATACAAAGAAGAAGTTTCACTTCTTTACTGTATACACGGTATACTGTATCTTTTTAGTATGTATTTTAGTTATTTGTAATCTATTTTTTTATTCATTTCTAATGCCTTTTTGGTTGGTTTTTAATATTTAATTTTCTTGATTATTGTTAATTTTTTATTTTATTTTTTTTTTGTTTTTTAATTTTATTTTATTTTTTTTTTGTTTTTTTAATTATTTTATTTTATTTAGTTTTTTTTTTAATTTTATTTATTTTTTCTTTATTATATTTGTTTTTTTAAGTTTTGCTTTTATTACCCTATTTTTTGTTTATTTTTCATTAATTTTTTTCTAAACTTTTTGTTGTTATTTTTTTTTGTTTTTGTTTTGTAATTTTTTTGTTTTACTTTTAGCTTATTTATTATTTTTTACCAGTTTTTCTTTTCTCTTAGTAAATGGTCGACCTTTTTTTCTTGTTTTTAGTTTTTTGGTTTTTGTTGTTTTTTTTTGTTTTTGTTTTTTATTGTTTTTTTTTTGTTTGTGTTTTACGGTTTTATTATTTCTTTACTTTTTTGTTTTGTTTTATTTCTTACTTTTATTCTTTTATTTTATTTTTTCCGTATACTTATTTTTTATTTATTTATTTTTTTATTCATTTCACGTGATTTTTTTTATATCTTTATTTTATTTTGGTTATTACTATGTGTGTTTTTATATTTTTGTTTTTATTATTTTTAATTTATTCATTTGAAATGAATTTTTTTGTGTATTTTTCTACTTTGATTTTGTTTATTATTATTTGTTTCTTTTTTGTTTTCTATAATTTTTTATAGTTTTTATTTTTTGTATTTTTTATTTTTTATTTTTTTTTTGATTTTTTTTTTTTGATTTTTTTATATTTTGTATAATTGTTCTGTATTATTTATTTTTTCTCTTGTTTTATTTGGTTTAGTTTCTGAATTTTTTGTTTTTTTTTTCTTTTCGTTTATTTTCTTTTTATTATTCTATTAATATTTTTATCATTTGTTCTTTTATCTTTTTGACCATGTTTTTCTATTTTTCTTTTTGTTTTTTTTTACTATTTTTGTGTGTGAGTTTTTTATTAAGTATCAAATAATAATTCATTTAGCTTTTATTAATGAACTCTTAATTTTTGTTTTTTATATAAATTTAAAACATATTTTTATTTACAATATGTATGTATATTTTATTTATTTTATTAATTTTTTAATGGATTTTACTATACACAATGTTTCCGAAGGTACCGAAGAATTTTTTTTAGTTTTATTTAACCCATATATTTTTGTTAAATGCGACAAATTGTGATTTGTTAAAATTAAAAAAATTTTTTGGTAAAATATTTATAATGCATCGGATTGAAAAAAATTTGTATGTATGTTTAATTGTACATTATCACATACCCTTTGCAGAATTATCAATACAGGTGTCTTTATTCTGGATTATAAATAATTTAATTGGGAAATTCTGGATAATAAATGGTTTTTGGGTTAAATTGCAACGTTCTTTTAAATTTTCTGAAAATTTTTTAAACCTGCTGTTTTTTTTTTTTAATTTTTAAAGCAAAAAATTGTTAAAACTTCAGAATTTTCAACTTTATTGGAAAAATGTTTCTATATAAAAAGTTTTTAAATACTTCTCTATTTAAATAATAACAATTTCAAATTGCGTAAGCAAACACCCTGTAAAAGGTATGAGCGAGGTTGTTAAAGGAAAATGGACAATAGCTAGTGGTTGTGGGCTTTAGCATGATGCTAGGATGACAAACAACAACTACCAGCTCAAAAAAAAAAATATTTAACAACAAACAATGAACAAAAATAAGAAGACACAAAAGAAACAAAATAGAAAAAAGCGAAAAAGGGAAATCTATCTAAGCTGGAAAATGCATTTTCAGCATGAATTCTACATGAATGTGAGAGAGTGTGTAGCATTTGTCAAATATAGCTGAGCTGTTGAAAATCCACATCAAAGACCAAGAACAAAAATAACCATAAAAGAATAGCTAACAAAGCCGCGCACATCTTAAGCACTTTAAAGCTGTACGAATCCATGATATTTGTCACAGATGCGCATTCGCGGCTGACTGGGTAGACTGCTAAGGGCGATCATAACACCAATTTAATGGCTCAAGGTGCAAAAGAGTAACAAACAGAAGAAAAAAAAAATTGAATCAAAGCAAATGTAATAAAATCAATTGAGCAGTAGGAGCTTCTGATGAAACTGATGAATTATAAGATTGTTCAAAGTAATCAAGATATTTAGGTGAGATGAAAAAAAAAAAACGGCTTTAGAAGGGCTTTGTTGAAAAACAAATGGCCAACAAACAGCTGCTGAACGTGTAAAGATTAAATATAAGAAATAGTTACAAGGCTGCCTGGCCTGGGCTACCTTGGAGGCTTTGTTAATAGAGCTAGTTTAAGTATTAAAAATATGTTAAAAAAATCCTGTTAACCGCTACATTTTCAAAACTTTCAAAAACTCGATAGTTCAGCAAGCTTTTTCCTGATGATTGTGATTGAACGACGATGAATGACCACAAGAAAATGTTAAAAAACTAAATCTTGTTGTTAGCCTTGCACAACAACAACAACAGTAGCAACAAAACAACGCATGCCAACTTCACTAACAATTTCTGAATTCACTTAAACGAGCAACAACAACAACAACACTACGACGATTGCATAAAGAGCGCAAGCAAGTCAACGTTTCGCAATAAAGAGAGAGTTTTGTGGTGTTCTCCGTGCACACCGAAGAGAAATTTACTTGATTTACAACACATTCACTTCCGCGTTTTCAAAGTGAAATTTGATCGAATACCAGCAACAACAAAAACAACAACTACAAAAACAACTAAACTAATAAGAAAACAAATTTTCATTATTTTCTCATAAGCCGATCAATCGATTGCCTGATTGTTTAGTTGGTGCATAATCAAATGAGCCCGCTTAAAGCCAGGCAGGCAGGCTTAAATCAGCTAAAATTGTTAGTTTTAAGTATATAAAAATTTGGGTGATTGTTTGTATTGATTTTTTTTTTTCATTTTTTTTTTGTTGCTTTTTGAAATTTGATTTGAGTAAGTAATCAATTGCTTCTTCTCAGATATATGGTCTTTCAACAAGAGGTGTCATTAAAAATTAAAAAAAAAAAACGCAATATTTTTGTGAAAAGAGCTGATAATTTTATTTTAATCCAAAGAACAAACTCTGAGGTTAGTAATGGGACACAATATCTGCCAAAAATCCGCCGTGGCTGCTCTTGCATATGACCATTCTTTTGATGAAATTTTTCAATACATTTTTGCATAAGTGAGGCTGTATCTTGCGAATAACAGCTCTGATATTGCCATTGAGTGCTTGAATATTTGCTGGAGCATTGGTGTGGACCTTATCTTTAACGTAGCCCCAAATAAAAAAGTCTAATGGTGTTAAGTGGCATGATCTCGGCGGCCAATCTCGATCTCCATTTCGAGAAATCGCACGTCCAGGTAATTTTTCACAAAATAAAGTCATTGTTTTACCAGCTGCATGGAACGTGGCGCCGTTCTGCTGAAAATAAATGACGTCCACGTCCATAGCATCCATTTGAGTTAAAAAAAAGTCAGTGAACATCATTCGGTTACGCAATCCATGCACTGAAACGGTCGCACCAGCATGATTTTCGAAAAAAATATGGCCCAATGACACCGCCACTCTTAAAAACGCACCAAACTGTCACTCGTTGTTGATGGAGCGGTTGTACGACTATTTATCTTGGGTTTTTGGAGCCCCAGATGCGACAGTTTTGCTTATTCACGTACTTAGACAGATAAAAATGAGCCTTACCACTCAGAAAATAAAAAAAAAATCAAGATCTTGTTCATGCATTTCTAGCACCTAATCACCGAATGTACGGCGTTTTCCATGGCCTTAAGCAAACATGCCCACGTAGTTGCCCGTATGGCCCACGTGGCCATTCATACAAATTTTTTTTCTATCTTAATCTTGTCTTTGGGCTGAGCCAAAATCAAAAAACACTTGCAAAAAACAACAACACAAACCGCACTCGTTCAGTGTTCAGCACATTTTCCATCGAACAAAAAAAATGCATGCAAAGCCAATATCAAAAAACGCACACTGGATGATGTCGATGCTGAAGCTAATTGTCCCGTTACTTGTGTGTCTAGTAATTTTTCATGCAAGCACTAGCAGTGTACTTTATTACATGTGATTTTATTGCATTGTAATTGTTTTTTGTTTTGTTTGATTTTTTGTCAAAAACAACGATGAGCAATATTTTGTGTTTGTTTTTTAGTTTTTTAAGCATTGGCCCGTGCTTAAAATTTCTTGGGCCCCACTGGTCTAAAGGCTTCAATTCTTGCGTCAACTGCACCGTATAAGCATGCAGACCAAAATCTTTATGCAAAATACGGTGCAAAGTGACTGTGGATAGGCCCAATTCCTGTGATCGTCTCGAAATGGACAAATATGGGGTTTCAGCCACACTCTCCACAGCTACAGCTGCTATATTTTCAGTTGACCTACCCGAACTATCACGAGTTGGGGTCATTACATCACTAACTTGTGCGAGACGTTCGCTTGATGATGGTCAAAAATAATACGAACAATTTTCACGATATTTTTATCATTTTTGTAGTGAATTTTCACAATTTAAATGCGTAGTGGGATTGTGTATCGATCTATATCTGAAAATCTCTTAGTTTTTCTTTGTCAAACGTCATCAAATCGCAGTTGTATATTGCCACCTGCAAAAATGGTGGGACATTTGAAATGACACCTCTTGTTGACTTTATTTCAAAATTTCGGGAAATTGAGACTGTTCAAATATTTTTTCTTTCTCTATTACAATCACATTATTTTCCACAAAGCCGCCTTGGACAGTCTAATAAAGAATCACCTATACTCTACCATGTCTGAATTTGGTATCCATGCCAAGCTTATCCCATCTTTACAGTATGACACTGAGCAAGACCAGCAGCACAATAAAAATCGGAAAGGATCTCTTCCCTCCATTTGATATCAAACGAGATTTCAAACAAGGTCCGATATCAAACGAGGTTTCCCTATCGTGCGACTTTTTCAACTCCTTTAATGATGGAGAAGATCACCCGAGCTGCTGAGACATAGTATCACGATATTTTACAAAAGTAATATGCTACTGCCGTATGCTATGATTTTGATATCATAGCATACGGCATATGATATCAAAATATACTAATCAGCATTCTCTAGATTAGTGAAAGAATCGATTCAAATGGGTCTTGTACACTGAAAAAAAAATGTTTTAAAATTGACGACAATTGTTATTAATTTGACGATATTTGTGTTTAAAAAATAGCTTGCAACAAATTTCGTCAAAGTAAGAGCAAATGTACTTAAAAATTTTGAAAAACATATGAAAAAAAAGTCAAATTAACAACACATTTTGTGAACACATTGTGTTTAATTTAAAGCTAACTTTTTTTTTCAGTGTAGTGAATGCAAATAAGACTAAAAACCTAGTGTCGACAAACGAACAGTCCCAACGTCTTGGAAACCACGTAACTATTGATAACACCTTTTAAGAGGTTGTTAAGAACTTCATCTAACTGGAATCCAGCGTAAAGTCCTCCAACGATGTCAATATTGAGATAAAAACTATAACTCTTACACATAGGTGTTACTTTGGGCTGAGTAGGCAATTGAGTAGCAGAGCCCTCTCCCGACGAACAAAACTCACGCTCTATAAGTCACTCATCATGCCCGTCCTATTATATGCAGCACAAATCTGTTCAATCATATTATATTATATGCAGCAGTTCTGCTAAAACGACTTTGGGAGCCTTCGAGAGAAAGATCTTTAGTAAGATCTTCGCTCTTATCTGCGTCAATGGCGAACGCCGATTTCGATAGAACCACGATCTGTATGAACTGTACGCCGACAATGACATAGGGTACTTTTTTAAGAGGTGTAGAGCATTGAGCTGGAATAAAACACTGAGATTACAAAATTTCAAACTGAAAATTGGCATTATTAGAAAGATAAATTTATGCCATTAGTGTTTAAATATGATTTCGGGAGTTTGGCCACTGCGGTTGGCTCGGATGTGACGCATTTTGGAAGTTCAATTTCGAACACTTTTACAAGCATTTGCAGCCATATCACAACAATGGTTTGCACAATATTGACTACCAAGGCGACCATAAACCATATTGTTGCATTGTTCGTAACTGTAACCTTGGAAAAAATAACCCAAACGCATTAAATCGCACGATCTTGTTGGCCGATTGATTTGTTCATTTCAAGAAATAATGCTATCGACAAGTGTTTCCTTCAGTAAGTCGATTGTTTGACTCGATGTATGTCATGTGGTGCCTTCCTGTTGGAAAAACATGTCTTCAATAAACATACCATGCAATTGGGGCACGCAATAATCAACAAACATGGCTCTATATCGCTCGCCGTATACAAACAGCTGCAGTATACAAACAGACAAGCAATGGAGCGCTATACTCCGTAAGGGCGTGGAATAATTGTGTCGATTTTTTTGACAAATAATCGGACGGTGGTGTTGACGCAGCGTGAATTTCGACGTCGATTTCCTAATCGTGTCGCGCCAACTGGGTAAACATTCCGGTGCTTAGCTGCTCGACCCGAACAGACTGAAACCCCACGGGACCTTGCAAGGCGTGGCCGCCACCGGACTGGTCGTTCTGGGGCACTGAAAATCCGCGTGTGATGCACGAAGAGCCATTACATCCACTCTAAACCACTGAGTGGTGCGGCGTTCACGCAGGAGGAGTGATTGGGCCGTTTTCTTTTTAGGACGCCATCGGCAATACGGTCAATGTTACTGGCGAACGCTACATGACCATGATAAAAGACGACCGGAATGGGATGAGCGGGGTTTGATTAACATGTGATTTAAACAACACGATGCAACCGCACACACAACACGAGCCACAATGAATGTTGTGAAGGAAGCGTTTTCTGGTCGCGTAATCTCCTGTTTTGGCGATTTGTCATGGCCAGCAAGATCGCCCGATTCAACTAACCCAGACTTCTTTCTTTGGGACTTCTTGAAGTCGCAATTGCAGATTTTAAGGAGAATATTCGACAGGAATGCGAACAGTTATCACCGAAAATCTTGCGGAAAGTCATAGCAAATGTGATAAAACGGGCACAAATGTGCATCAACACTGGCGGCAGCTACTTGACGGATATCATCTTTTCCACTTAACAGAAACAATTGTAAAGTTCAAAAAACAAAATTGGTAACAAAAACCCATATGTAACATTGGTCATTAATGGGTTAACGCCCTAAGGACCAATGATTCCACCGCCCCATAAAGCACACAATTAGAGATTTTTGTTTATATAATGATCCCTTGAAAATTTCCTTTGGCGGCCTCGGTAGTCGAGGAAGTAGCATGTTGGACTGACAACCCAGAGGTCCCGGGTTCGAATACCGGCCAGGTCATGGTCCTACCCTTTAACCTTTCGCATTTGCAATTTTCTTTCCTCATTTCTAATCAACTGAAATTGAAAACTCATCAATAACTACGACTTGAAGTCGTAAGTAGTTGGTGGTAGAGAAGTTTGTGGATGGAGATTGCACATGTTTCACTTGATTACCTCTTCCCTCCCACTAATCACCTTATTTTCGAACCAAGGCAGACTTGACTGAATACGTATTACATCTGAAATCCTTTAATCAGAGCTAAAGAAAAAACAAAACGCACAAATGATATTAGAGTTGCCAGATCTGACCACCAGGGTACCCACCCCCCCTCTTTTTTTCGAAATCCCTATTCAACCGGAGCATCAAAGAACATTTTAAAATATTTAGAACTGTTTCATCATGAACTTTTATGAAATTTTCTTTTTTTCCCCAACATCGATCAATAAACGAGTGACACTTTTGAGCTAATAAAATTGAAATGCCCTTTTTGTCAGTTTTTCTCTTTAAAAAGAGACAAAAACAAAACATAAAAATGGCTTCGTCATTCAAGATTGTAATCGCAGAAAGTTTCAAACGAAACTGTTGTAGCTAAGTGATTGGTGAAAATCCGCACAAATTAGCATTGAAAATTTTCACCAGTTTAATTCAAAGATTTTCTTTGTTATCTTTTTCATTTGTTTGTGTTCCACACTCGCTCCCTCGCTTCGCGCTTCTTCTTTTCAATCGCTAACATTTTCATTTCTTTATTAATTGCAGTGAAATGAAAAAAAAACGCTCACGAAAGTTTATTCAATTTAAATAATTTCAACTTTCATGCGCTCCAGAGAAATTACACAGCAATAAAAATGAAAAGAAAAAAAAAGGTAAGATCGGACCAAGACTGACGACTACGATGCGACGACCTATCTTTATACACTTCCGCTAAATTTCTACACCCACTAGAAATACACACAAAGCAACATAACACAACAAACCGAAACTTGCGAATAAACAGAGAAAAAAAAAACACAGCAAGAGTGGCCCTGCGTGGTTGAAGTTGAAGAAGATGATAATGATGATGATGATGATGATCGTCATCATTGTCGTCTTTAATGCAACAATAATATCAGCATAAATGCCGCTGTTTGCTGAAGTTGAATTGATAATTTATACTTTTATTAACTATTTTGCATTTAATTTCTTCTTTACTCGCTCTTTCTTTATTTTTTTTTTTTTTATTTTTTATTTAATAATGTTAAACATTTGTATTTTAATTTTATGCTACAAGCTCGCTTCATACATACATAATATAAATATAACGATCGTGTCGAGGAGCGACGGACAGCTTACCTCCCACACGTTCAGTGCTGACTACGACTACTTGCCACGAGGTTTGGCCACAAAAGGAGGAAAAAGAAGAAGAATTTAATAGGAAGCAGATTAGAGCGAATGTTAGCAGGGTTGACGAAAAGCGCTGAAGTGGAAAGTTGCAGCAGCGGAAAATGCCTAACATGACATCAAGTGAGCGAGTGAAATTTTCACTCGTGTCTTTTAATTTGTGGCTGAGCAGAGTTTGATGGCTGAAACTTTTTAAAATAAAGAGGGAAATTTAAAAGTGACAGCCTTAAATGACTAACTTCACGCGAGTTGGAATTGTTTTTTTTTTTTTTTTACATTTATAAAAGTTAACCTATACATAAGTGGTCATAATGTATGTGAGTGAGAGTGCATGTTTGCCTGCAGCAGATGCAAAGTACATATGGAGAGATTAAAAAACATCTGCTTGCAGAGGAGGGCTGGCTCAAAAGTTGGCTATAATCATAAAATTTATTTAATTACTTCGATCAAGTTCAAAAATAATGCAAGAAAATAAGGAGTAGTAGTAAAGTTTTGCAAACACACACACGCATACAATTTAAGTCTTGCAACAACGGAAATATTGCTCATATGAAAATATGGTGTCCATTTAGTGACTCAGTTGGTTCATTTGACTCAATTCTAAAAAAAAATTTTCGTTTCTATGCAGAGTTGCATCATCCGTAGCATTGTGTCCACCTAGTAGCTCAATTGGCTTTTGAAACCTGCCCACCAAATATTCCAGCGCTTTTGTGCATTATTTACGTACCTACTAAATATTCAGCCGACAGTGGAAAGTTTAGTCTGGTATATTGTTTTCTCTTTCTACGCTAAGAGAGCAACAGGGTGTCCCAAAAGTCAATAACATATTCGGGCGCTACTTTTTTTGTGAAAAGCGTAGAGTACCTAATCTATGAAAGCTGTCAAATTGTGAAAATATTCACTAAAAAATTGTGAACATTTTGTGAAGACGGTTCGCAAAACCAGCACACTTCTCTAAGAACTTCCAATGTACCCACAACTGTGCACTGTTTGGTGTGAGTTTTGGGTTTGCGGTGTCCATCGGGCCATTCATCTTTGAATATGCAATATACCTCCATGCCTTTACTTCATAATTCAATAAAAATTCACAGACATTTAAACAACGAGTTTAAGTAAAAAACTAAAATGTCATTGACTTCTGGGACACCCTTTATTTGACAAAATTTGTACCAAATAATGAAAGTGATATGATTATTTATACAAAAGTGAACTTTATAATGTAATATATGTACTATGTAATATATGTACTATGTAATATATGTACAATAAAGTGGTCCTTACTTATGAAAAGGTCAATATAATTCGGAACAGCCCCTAAAAAGTTTCCGTTACTCGAAAAAATAATGAATCTCAGATATGAGTTCGATCGAAGAAGATTTTAAAGTGCCACAACAAGCTTTTGTTGTTCAATGGATTTATATGGATTTATGTGTATGGGAAAAAGTGGGATGGGGTCGAAATTCTCCCTATACAAAACTCCATTCACAAAATTCCTCTTTCTTATATTTATATTTCCAAAATGACCCTTATTTGAAATCATCCCTTCACAAAAATCCTCCTTCATAGAATTCCCCTTTATAAAATACTCCTAAGCAAAATTAAAAAAATAAAATAAATAACTGGCCATTTCAGCCCTTGAAAGGACTTTGACCTAGCTTCTTATGATCAATTGTGTTGTGCGTGTTATTAAGTTTGTACACAATTGACCGAGAACCGGACCTACAGGTTTAACGCCGACTCCGAACAGCGATGAACGGAATGTTCTTGTTCTCAACAAGCTTTACATGGCATTTTGATTACTCTCTGAGGTTTGCCATTGTCTGCAGAGAGGTGGCGGCCGTACAGAAAAATTATTTTAATTCAAATAATTTTCTGTCGCTGCTGGGGTTCAAACCCGGGTCTTTAGGTCCGTTGACATAGACGCCACGCACTTTAACCAACTACGCCACGGACGCCACCCTAAGCAAAATTATCCTTTTCAAAAGTCTCCTTTATAAATTAAAGAAGAATATGTTGATATTATCCTTCAATATAGCGCAAGCAAAAACATTTGTTGAAGGTTTTATTTATTTTAAAGATTTTGTACTGAGAGCGTAGAGTTATGAAATGCAGAAAATTGTAAAGGGAGAATTTCGTGAAAGGGGAATTTTATTAAGGGAAATTTTGTTAAGGAAAATTTTGTAAAGGAGAATTTTAACAAAGGAGAATTTTGAAAAGGATGAATTTTGGAAAAGGTAAATTTATGAAGGTGAATTCCGACACTAGGAATTTTGGAAAGGGAAATTTCGACAGCTTCCAAAAAAGTGCTCTTTTTTCAAAAATTTCATAACTTTTTAATGCATTAATTTGCATTTGCAACAAAAAAAAAAAAAATGGTACGCACAGAAAACAACTCGAGTGCATTTAAATGGCGTTTTGAATGTCTCGTCAATATACGAGCTACGAGCGTGCCTTCTGCATTAAAATTAATTCGCGAATACATGCACCAATCGCTGTGGAACGAATGGCATAGAGTACGAGAGCTTGCAATTACGAATGCCTACACTAAGGGAAATAACGCATATTAGCATTATCCACGCCTGAGTATAAATTTTATTCAAATATTTACGTGGATAAATCAAATGTTTTCCTTACAACTCGTTTTTTTCCCGTATTTGAATTTTATTCATACCACACACGAACACACATATTCCATACAAGCAAGCAGCAACAGCATCGCACACGTACACACATACTCCGACAAGCAGCAACAGCATCGCACTCTGTTCCTGCAGTTTATTTCTTGCATTTGCAGTTCTTATAGTTCTCATTTAGTTATTGTTGCAAGAGTAATATAGTATGCATGTTTGGCAAAGAAATTAAATTATGTAGGGTGGAGTGACAACTCGGTATTTTCTCAAGAACATCTTGGACCGGTTGTCATTTACCTGCATAATTTGATTCTACCTATATATATTTTGTACATTACGTTTTCGTTGACTCGCTTTTTGGATAAATTAAAAAAGTTTTTGGATAAATTTAATATTTTTTCCCCTTAGTGTACGAATACACAACGAAGCAAGACATGAAGGACATTCGCCGAAAGCAATGAAAATTCATGCGTTTATGTACATTCGCACCAAGGAAAGAATGTTAAATACACCGTTCAACAATTGTCAAAAACAAAAAAAACCCCGTGGGATTTGACGAATTCGTTTAATATCTTCGAAGTCGCTGTAACCGAATTTGAAGTCAGTTTTTTCGGGTCACACTAAGATTTCGGACTACGGGGGAGGGCCGGAGAGAGTTAATATGTATGACCTACCCCCATTACTTTTGCAAAAGGAAAATTTTTCTTTTTGGCACATATCTCCTCCGACCACTCCTTAAGGCGGCTCCCATACAAATTAAATTATTTTTGTATATTTATTTTCTACATCTGAACAGGAGGGCTTTAAGGGAGGTCCGGAGAGAGCTAAATATGTATGATCGACCCCCATTACTTTTATAAAAGGAACATTTTTCTCTTGGGGACATATCAGCAGCAGACACTCGAGTTTTGAGCGAAGCATCTGAATGTCTGCATTGTCAGGATGCTGCCTTCGTATATATTCTCAATAGTGACAAACTGTGTTTAGCACCTATCGTTGTTTACGAACTCGAGTGGTATGCATGCATTCACTTTTGTTTGCGATTGTGACTGACGATGAATGTTATCCGAGTGTCAAAAAATGACGAATGATCTTATGCAGATCTCTGGTACGCACCTCTTTTTTCAATTAATTTTTCATTCAAATGAGCTAGCAAACATGATAGTTGGACAAAAGCTATCAGAGGTGTGATTTTTCGTAACAATCAAAAAATTCCAAGACTTGGCTCAGTGCAAGATGTGAAGACACCAAAACGAATTCGACTCGGACGTTCGAATGAAAATAACGAAAACTACCCATGCCCCTCAAATCGGCACCGTACTCAAGATCTCAACCTCTTCACGTCCGTCTACACTGCGACGAATATTGATGAAAGATTAGGCTCTGCATGCGTACAGGGTTCAATTGACTTCAGAACTGCAGTCGAGAGATTAACAGCAGCGCCATACGTTCTCTGATTGGGTCTTGGAAAACATGAATGCTGTGACTTTAAAAAAAAAAAAAAAAAAAAAATCGTGTTTTCTGGAGAAGCTTAAAATTGCTGCATTGTCGAATCCGAAAATCCCTGAGTGATTCAGAAGATGACAGTGCACTCATAATGAATGAATGTTTGGTACGAAATGTCCGCCGGAGGCATCGTAGGGTCATATTTTAATAAAATGACGAAAATGATGACGGAAGAACCATTACAGCTGATGGAATGGGCTACAGAGATATGATAAAGAATTTTTGTGGTTGGAGATGTAGTATATGGTCACAGACGACTTCTACTTTCAACAGAACGATGCTACGAGCGTCATAAAAATCACGAAACAATCAAGTTATTGCGCACGATATAATATTTATATTGGCAGTTCCAAGGCCGAGATAAATTTAACGTTTTGGAGATACCAACTGGCCACCAAGATTTTACGATTTTATCCCATTGACTCGGTTTATGTTAAAATTGAGGTCAACGCTAACCATACGCAAATAATTGCAACTCCCAAAGCGAAAATTGAAGTCACCACCATCGCCGAAAAAGAGCCCCAATTATACGAAAAAGTGATAAATAATTTCGAAAAAAAAAAAGATCAGGGTCGTCTGTAAACTAAGCCGTGGCTTTCATAAATATGAAAGATATTGTATTTAAAACATAATCTCCAAGTGTCTTCTTTATAATCGCATAAAAAAATTAAGAGACATCCAAGCAATTCTTTGTATTATCTTAAAAAATAAATCCTTCATCTCTTGTTAATACACCCATTAAAAATGGGACAAATAGATCAAGAACAAGTGACTTCAAGAAACAACGATGTCACTAAGAGACAAGGTTTAAAGAAAAAGTAATTCAATTTAGATATACAGGAAAAAAGTTAAAAAGAAAGTATAATCGATGTAAATGCCAAAGTTCGAAATTTATCTCTTGTGAATGATTGCTTATTATAAAAAAAAAACATTGTCAACATACCGTTCCAGAAAACTTTTGTCATAAAAGTCTGTCGTAAAAAGTCATATTTTCCACTTTCTGCTTCAGTCAACTAATTCAAAAACTTCCTCATACTTTAATGTAATGTCTGATTAACTGTTTTAAAGTTTCATTTGAGCTGTCAAAATATGTCTGCAGCAGTTGTCAGTCAGTTTTTGACAGTCTTAATTTCGAAAACTTAACTAACTGAAAACATATTTTTGTTTAACATAATGACCGTTAAATAGGTGGGAGGGGTAAGGGGAGAAGATAATAGAAAAACAAAAATTACCATAACGAAAAAAAAAACAATATGTGCGATATAAATATGAGCTGTGTTAATTGAGCTTGTCACATGGACATTTGTGATGTGGTCACACTTTTTTTTAGGTCGATGTCTCTACTTTAAATTAAGCAAAACTTTGAGTGTCAACTTTGAAAAGGGGACAGCCCTTTTGTTGTTGTTGTTGTTTTAGTTGATGCAGTGTTGCAATGCATGGAGGCAAATGTTGCAATAACCTCAAATTGTACGCTCTCAATCTTTGAGAAAGTTTTTACCAAAGCACCGATTAAGCCATGGGTTTATAACAGCAGCAGCAGAAACAACAACAACAATAGAAACTATGTGCGCTGACAACAACAACAAACAAAATGATAAATTTTACTTTCAAAGTTACGTAAATAGCTTTTACCAGCTAAGCGAACACCCGTGCGTTGTTGTAAGGAAATTTTTATGGGTTTTTTTTTTTTTTTGAGATGTGAACCCTCCTCAAATTTAGGTTAAAAAAAAGATATAGATTAATTTATAGCATTGTTTTTTCTAACTTGAGATAATGTATTTCGTCGCACCCAATAATTGCTCTGCGTCAATCTGAAGCCACAATCTATTGTATTTGCCCATTTTCCAAGCTTTCCTTCATCTTCCGTCTAAAATTGACACGATCGTGACGTACAATTTGGCGCTATGTAACGCGGCGGCGAACAATATCAGTTTTATTGTTTTTTTTTCTTTTTTTTATTTTTTTTTTTTTTATTTTTTTTTTTTTTTTGTTGTATAATAGTTTTCACATTTTCGAAATGCAAAATTAAATAAAAATAGGAAAAGAAAACGTCACATAACAATTGTTGCTGTTGTTGTTATGATTTTTTTGGATCGCACACGAAATGACGCATGCAGCACAGTCATACAAACACAGGCTGATGAAAAGAGCGCGATTGCACGTTTGAGTGTGGGAAAGAGCGCGCAAAATTGTTAGCATAAAATTGAGCGCGCGAAAGTTTTTCAACTTTTTACCTTTCTCTGCAGTTTCTATACAAAAATTCAACGCAACTTCTTCACGTTGTTTTTATTTTTAGTTTTTGCTTTTTCCTTGACTTTCTTTTTGTCTTCAATATTTGAATTGCTTGCCATGAGTTCGTATCGTTGTTTATTATTTGTGGTTTTTGTTGCTCGTAACCAATGTGTTGCCATAGTTTTTGGTTTAATTAAATATTTAAAACATTTGCTCATCGATAATAGCTTCGATAATCATTTGAAAAAAAAAAACAATAACCTTATTTAGTTGTTTTAGGCCTCTATTAGGGCCAATTTTTAAGAGCTGGTTTAAACCTTGTTTTAAACTTAACTTTAGCTAAACGTAGATATAAATTATTCCGAGTTTAACTAAAAAATTTAGTTTTTAGGTTTGGTTTGAATAACCTCGATTTAGGATGTGACAGTTGGCCACACCTTGGAACGTTAAGGAATAATCGATATTTTTTAATTTGAAATGAAATTAATTTGAAATGTAAAAACTTTTTTGAAAAGGAAAAAGTTTTGTGAAAAGTTTAATTTGATTTGGGAAAAATTTAATTTGAAATGTTTGAGGTTGTATTGGGTGTTAAAAACCTGTTTTAATAAAAAAAATGACCAGGTTAATCATAATTTATGCAGGATTTTAACATCCTTTCGATTTTTTGTCAGTTAGAGAGTTTTTAACTTCCAAAAATTACCTTTACGAAGATTGCCTTTTAAGTCTTGCACCTAAAAATGAAAAAACAATCAGTAAAAATGTTTTTTTTTTTTTAAGTATTCTCCAAGATGATCAATTCACTTTTGAATTTGTTTGAACCAATTTTCGAAACAGATCGCTTCAAACAGATGTTTTTGTCGCTCTGAAGTTGGTACCTTCAAATAGGGTTGAAGACCTCAACGGGCTGTTCGGGCGTAAAAAACCCACCGCCAAGCATTTTTTTTTCTTAATGTGAAGAAACAAGAAGTTGTCATTGGGTGCCAAGTCAGGACTCATGATGTCAAGTTGGGACGGATGACTCATCAATTCCTTGTTTTGGGTTCGCAAAAGCTCTTGTGTTTGAACTGATGTTTGGAAGGAAGATGAATTCGCATCTTCCTTCGGTGGTTGGTTTTCCTCAATTATCCGAAGACTTTTGTACCATTCAGCATTAACAGATCTCCGTTGCTCAAGTGCAGTTGCGATATGATAGATTTTTCTGAAAAATTGGCAACCATTTGTTTGGATGTACTTCCTTCGTTCGCCGACAACTTTTGTCGGGTTGTGTTCACTTTGAATTGGGTCTTTCAAGTGGAGAGGAAGAAATACAGTGGATTGCTGCTTTATTTCGGGCTCATCAGCATAGAGCCATGATTCGTCCCCTGTGGCGATGACGTAAATATGTTCGAACCAAGCCTGCTGTATTTCTTCACCATTTCCTTGCACCGCAATCGACACGAGCCATTTTTTGAGCAACCGTCAAATTATGGTGTATCCAACGGGATCGCCTAAATGGTCAAGTAAATGCTAGTCCCACAAATATTCAAGGATGACTCCATCTCACAGTATGCTACATGCCGATCTGCTTCCAACAAAAGCTAAGTTATTTTCCAAAACAACCGTTCTTGGACGGCCTTTACGAATTCGTCTTGGAGAGAAGGACGACCACGCTCGAACTCATTAAACCAGCTTTTCGAATATCATAAAAAATCATTACCCGAAAATTTTCACGAGTTAATTGCATTAAGGGTATTCACAAGGTCTCATAAAGTCAAATGTCTTAAATTGAAAACATGAAAATTTACAACTAGTGTGAACAACATCTCCTAACTTATTGTGCTATTTCAACTCTCAATCAGCTGATGCAAAACAAATTAAAGCAAATATTTGCTATGACAATGCTAAAAGAAAGTGAAAAAGACAAAATAATAGCCGGTTTGTGCTAAAAGCATATTTTGGACGTTATTGAATACGACACTCAATAAATATAGCTTTTAGGGTTGTAATATTTTAATACTATTTTTATATGGAAGGCAACAAATACATTTTTAAACTAGCGTAAAATTTCATTACATTATGATAATATGACATGATAGCACACCTTGTGAATACCCTAATTGTTTTGCTGAAATAAAATTTTAAAAGCACTGTAAACAACACAATAAGCGCACTTACACCAAAACACTAGACGTTTATGCTACAAAATGTCAAATGTTCGCATGGAACTATCAAAATGCATCTGGCAATGCTTAGTGTTGCCGAGGTGCAAAACTTAAGCCCTAGTAGCCCTAGTACGCATATTTCGAGATCTGGCAACGCGTATGCCTTTCCCCTCAAGCTGACTTTTCCATTGGAAAGTTTGACAATTATTAACTTATACATACTCACAACGTTGACGTGTACGTGCGTTTATTGTGCTGTTTACAGTGCTTTTAAATTTGTATTTCAGCAAACAAATGGAATTAACACGTGAACATTTTCGGGTGATGATTTATACGATTTTCGACTATTTTTTCAACATGTGAACATTTTCGTGCGATTATTTTTTACAACATTCAACGTGAATTATCTCAACAAGAGTGCATCGAGGAACTCAATTCGACTTTTGGCAATGAAGCACCATTAAAATCCTCTGTTTATCGGTGATACACAGAATTCAAGCGGGGTCGTACTTCGGTCGTATTGACGGTCGTATTCGGTCGTATTGTGAAAGGCATCCAAAATTTGTTGTTGTGCCATAAAACGTTGATGATGTGCGCGAACTGATAAACAGGGTGACAAATCGGGGATCTATGCCATGAGCCTGAAAGGAAACAGCAGTCGACTGCATGGGTTTTTCAAGATGAGCTAAACTCCACAAAAATTGTTTGAGCTCGAAGCACTGCGAGGGAAATGGTCGGCTGTTTCTTCCAAAAAAATTGGTCATGTGGCCATGGTTTCACTTGAGACACGTAGAACGGTCATTTTGTAATGGTACTCAACCATTTGTTTGCCAGAAGTGTTCTGTGAAATTAGGAAAACAAACAAACAAAAAAAGACAAACTGCGCTACGCCAGAAGAAGCCGTTGATGCGTTCAAATGTTTTGGAGGTGTCAATGGAATGGTCAAATGGAATGGGATATATGTTATGGAAAATGGTTCAAACGCATGTAAACGTGTTTTAATTATAAAGAATATTTCCAAAATCAATAAAGAAAAAAATTCGATATTTACACTAGGCGACAATTGAAAGTATAAATTTGCAATCAAAGTAATTGCAATGCTCTAAATAAAAATATTAGAAAAATATTAGCACAATGTATTTTGAAATCAGTAAAGAAGTATTTAAAAAAGAGAAAAGAGTTTTGAAACAAACAAAATTATGTTAATTTATTCACATTTTGAAGCATTTAGACACTGTGCGACAATTTAAGGGTCAATTGGAATAACCTCAAATATCTAAATGGTTTCTAATAGTGGATGGTCTATATATTATGCCCTCATACTCAGTTTTATCGGATTAGGTCAAATAAGAGAGAAATTCAAGGTCAAACTTCACCTTTACGTCACAAATTTTTTCTTATAACTCTTAAACTAAATTCAAGTTCTATGTAGTAACTGCATCTAAATATTTGCAATGGATGATTCTTTACATTTTGAGACCATTTTTTGCTCAAAAAGTTACGTAAGGGGCTTAATATTTTTTTCGAAAACAGGGCTTTTTTAAAAAAAAATAAAATTTTCAATAGTTCAGTTACTATGTATTTGTCTTCAAAAACAATCAGATTTTGCTGAATTTTTGCATACACCTTAAGTAAAATAAAATAACCCACCTCTGAAAAGATCACAACAATTACATGTGTGCATCCAAAGATATTCGGATTCAAAGATAACCAACGGTGGTAACTTTGTTAATGTAAGCCCCAGCGTAAAATCATTCAAATGAAACTTATAGACCCAACAATTTTCTTCAAAACTTTCCTAACATCTTTACCGAAAGAGTTACCGTTTTTAAGATATGCGCGTAAATGTGTAATTACAACATATATGAAAAATTAAAACTTGAATTTGAACTTGAGAAGAAATGGAAATAAAAAAATTTTTATTTTAACCGTTTTAATTTTTCATATATGTTGTAATTACACATTTACGCGCATATCTTTAAAACGGTAACTCTTTCGGTTAAAATGTTAAGGACAGTTTTGAAGAAAATTGTTGGATCTATAAGTTTCATTTGAATGATTTTACGCTAGGGCTTATATTAACGAAGTTACCATCTTTGGTAATCTTTGTATCCGAATATCTTTGTATGCGCACATGTAATTGTTGTGATCTTTTCAGAGGTGGGTTATTTTATTTTACTTAAGGTGTATGCAAAAATTCAGCAAAATCTGATTGTTTTTGAAGACAAATACATAGTAACTGAACTATTGAAAATTTTATTTTTTTTTAAAAAAGCCCTGTTTTCGAAGAAAATATTAAACCCCTTACGTAACTTTTTGAGCAAAAAATGGTCTCAAAATGTAAAGAACCATCCACTGCAAATATTTAGATGCAGTTACTACATAGAATTTGAATTTAGTTTAAGAGTTATAAGAAAAAATTTGTGACTTAAAGGTGAAGTTTGACCTTGAATTTCTCTCTTATTTGACCTAATCCGATAAAACTGAGTATGAGGGCATAATATATAGACCATCTACTATTAGAAACCATTGAGATATTTGAAGTTATTTTTTCGTGTCGCACTGTGTAATTAATAGTATTATAGAACCAACAAATGAAAGTATAAACTAAAAAATTTTTTGCTTAAGGTAAATAATACATAAACTTTAATTATTTTTTAATAATCTGTATTTCCACCTTTTGTTTTTTATGACCGCACGGAGTCGGTTTGGTAAACTTCCGACCAAATTAAACAGTGTCTCGTGAGGAATTTTGGTCCACTGATTCTGCATCTCTGCCCAAAAGTTGTTAAGGTTCGTCCTGCTATGAGCAGATATTTTGGTATCGAGAATCGACCACAAGTGCTCAATGGGAATCAAGTCAGGTAATTGGGCCGGCCACTCTAACTTTTGAATTCCATTGCTCTCAAAAAAACTCCTTTGCTATGCGTGAGGTGTGCTTATGATCGTTGTCCTGTTGGAAGACGAACGCTCCTAAATCCAGTTTTTCGGCGGATTGTTGGAGGTTTTGTTGCAGTATGTCCACGTAAATAATTGCCATCATTCTGCTATTAATTTTTACCAAGTTGCCGACTCCGCTTGCAGAAAAATAACCCCATACCATAAGAGATCCTCCTCCATGTTTGACGGTATGCTGAATAAAATTTGGTTTGAGGCGATCTGACTGCTTACACCAAACACGTTTTCGTTTCTTCGCATTTTTTAACTCAAACTTGGACTCATCAGACCAAATTATGGTGTTCCAGAACGAAATTGGCTTGTCAACATATTTCTTTGCAAAAGCAAGGCGTTATTTTCTGTGTATCTTTGATATCATTGGTCTTTTTTTAGCAGCCAAGTTTTTCAAACCCAGTGATCGAAGCTTCCTTTGAATCGTCCTTTCGAAAATGCTTAAATTGAGCTCTTCTTTTAATTCCCGAGCGGACGAATCTGGCTTAATAGCCACTCTTCCAAGTAATCGCGCTTCATGTGTCGTTATTTTTAATTGACGTCCTCCTCCATAGAGGATTTTGCATGTTCCCGTCTTTTGAAACTTCTCAAAGATTTTTCGCGCTCCACCAATTGAAATTTTATACTTCTTAGCTATTGTAGCATAAGTTTCACCTCTTTCTCTGTCTGCCACAATAAGTTTTCGGACTTCTTCATTTTTCCTCATTTTTGTACACAAAACTGCAATTTTATTATAAGTATTTAATGTAAAATATTTTCAATTAATATATATTTTACCTTAAAGATTAGTTGTCGTTTTATTTTTATTTTAAAACACTGAAGCTAATTTTTTTTCATTAAATTATACTTTCAATTGTCGCACCTCACTGTGAGCACGGACTACTTTTATTAATTTATCAACCACAAATGACATGCAAAAACAAAATCACGCACATATTTTTGACTAAATAGATTGCGGTAATTATTTATGCTTTGTCCTCATTCTTCGAATTGGAGTCATTAAGCTGAAAATGACTTTAAAGCTTACTGAGAAGAATTTATACTTTCAATTGACGCCTAGTGTATATGTATTCCCGAAATATATGTAGCAACTCTCGTACAACTGTATATTGTATATTCTCATATATATTCTCAATTAATTCAAGTAACTGGCGACCCTCTCCAGAAATTATCTGTACCATCAAAAAGTACAATTTTTTTGAGCCTTAGGTATTGATGCATTTTTTATTTGATTTGATCAGGAAATGAGGAAAGAAATGAAGAAAGGTTAAATAGTAAAACAATGGCCGGGCCGGAATTCGAACCCAGGACCCCTGAGATGGCAGACAAGCACGCTACCTCTAAACTACCGAGGCCGCTTATATGAATTTGATTATTTTGTGAATATTATTTTGTTAAAGTAAAAAGATTTATGCAAAACGTTAACATACAGTAATGTGTGTTCACGAAGTGTTGAAAAAGGTAAAATTATAATAATTTATACCATGCAATAAAGTGGTCTACTAAACACTACAACTACACTGCTCCTCCTGCCATATCATATTTATTTGAAAGCAATAACAAAAGAGAGCGAACGAACGACTGAACAACTTCGATGCATGAATGATCAATGGAATTCAGTGCGATGATCATGATGATGATGATGGAGAGGTGGTGAAACTAGGGTGGTTGGTGTGGTGATAGTTTTATACATCATCACATTTTATAATAACGCTTGTTGTTGTTGTTGTTGTTGTTGTTGTTGTTGTTTTTGATTGTAGATGATATTTTCTTTTCGAAAGTTCATCATCAATATCAGAAACGAAAATAAATTTGGAAAGTTGTATGGATTCAAGTGAATTTCACTTTAAACACATTTTGGCGTGGTGTAAATATGGCTTAATTTTACAGTTTCATACCTAGACAGTAGATAAATTAAATACAAAACAAAAAAATAATAATAAAAAAAAAATCATTATTTCAACTCAAAATTATTTAGCTGATGAGCTTAAACTATTCAAAATTTGTACCGCTTTCAAGCTAAAGAAAGGGTTAAAAAAGTCGATGGGGCAATGAATGAAAGTGAAAGAGAAAAATAGTGTGAATGGTTAAAAAGCGCGGCGCGGTATTACATAATTTTGTGAAATTTTAACGTTGCCAAGCGTGTGCGTTAAAGTTTTGAAATTGAAAGTGAAAAGCTTACAACGTAACGTAATAAAAAAAAAGGCCAAACAAGATATTCAGATTTGGTCTCATTTAACATAACATATGATGCAACTTTAATGGAATTTTAAAAAATAATGGAACAAACAAAATTTGTGAAGGGCAAAATGTGCTATCAAGTGAATTGCGATTTGTTGTTTTTGCGAGAAAAAGCGACCGGATGGAACTTTGCACTTTTTCTCTGTGCCTATCAAAAAGGTCACAATTCAGAAAAATGAAACCATAACAAGTTAAGCAGGCAGACTTCCGTCGATAATCACACATACACAAACGACGCTTAAAGTGGTGCCCACAAAAACTTTACAACTACAACGAAAAGTGAAAGGAAAATAAAATTAAATCTTAAAAAAAACACTTACATGTGACAGGAAGAGCAAAAACTGCAAAGTATATAAACCAATATGACCGCAAGTATGGATGATTATGCATGTCATAAAAAACAAAGCTACAGAAATAAAAAACAAAATAATAAAAAATAAAATATACAAAAAATAAAAAATACAAAAAAAAACTGTAACCAAATCAATAAGAAATACGAGCAAACACCCAATAAAAATAAACAACCAAATCAATGCAAGGCAACATAAAATAAAAAAAACCTAAAAGGAAGTTAACAAAATACCATTCAAAAGCAAACACAAAAAAAGGTCAAACCATAAAAATCATATGACAATAATTTATGAGAAATATCTTAAAATAAACCACAAATTTTATTGTTGAATGTTTCCAAAAAACAAAAAAAAAAAAAAACATGAAAAACATGATTTAACGATGAACATAGACTTTATTGTGAATTGTGAATTGTGACGTGATGTATATGAATTATTTATGCTAAACGGTTTGAAGAATGATATTAGCATTAAAAATATTTCATTGTATTTTCAAAAGAATTGAATAGAATTTTGGAATGTACTGGTTATACAAGGTTCTTGACATTTCCACTTCTTGTTGAGGTGGAATAGAGGTGAATTAAATGCTAACAAGAACAAGTGTTGCCTGTTAGCTCACAAGCAAGCGCATTGCCTCTTAGCTCCTCTCAATATGAACGGTGTAGATCTTGGAAAACGGTCAGAGGCTCTTGGCGTGCATATCGATTGAATCCGATATTCTTTAGAATTATTACATTTTCGAAGTGTCCAAAGAAGCGACCAAGTGTTTAGGTTTTTTGAAACGTTGTAAGTAAAACTACCACTCCAAATGATCTTCGCATGATCAAAAGCTTATATGTTAGGGAATTCAATACCTTAGAGGGCTCAAAGTTGCCCTCAAAGGTGTTTTTTCAATCTTTAATTTGATACCTTAGTTATCTTAATGCGATACGATTTTTCAATTTTACAATGAAAACAAAATCTTAAACTTCTTTTGCTTATATCTCCTAAACTAGAGACGAGAGAGGGGTCAAAGTTGCACCATTGTAAAGTACTGGTGCTTGTGGACTGAATTCAGAGATGGTGATGTAAGTATTTGATTATGCCTCAACCCTCTTGGACATTGACGTAATGTTAGGTGCCTAAACCTTTCTGCATAGGTACTTCCATGGTAAATTTTCAAGGAAGACAAAATACTTGACACCACCAGCTCATATGTTTTCCAAGTCCACTCGGACATTGCCTTGATGTCTAATAGAACCTCGCATTACAGAGATTGATACTTCAACAGTACTTACAATAAAATTGTAGAAAAAATCACCTTGTGTGTGTGTTCCCCTGAAGTTTTAAACTGTGTAAAATTAAAACAAATCTTCACCGACACTTCTCCTTCTTCCCACCCTCGAACTAAAAATCACCCGTCTTACGAATCAACACAATACCTTCGCATTTAAGGAAGACATTCCTTGAACGTTTATTTAGGTAAAAAAAAAAGAGTTGGCTGTGTCGTGGACACACCCCTAGGTTTTGACGTGACGGTGGTTATTGTTTTTTTTTTGTTTTTGTTGGTGTTAACTTTGCCTTAGCTGCATGCAATTAATCCATCAAAAGTGATGCATATGCGTCACATTAGACGGATTCCTGAGGGCCTCATGACGCCGTAAAATTTTTTGTTAACTTTATCATGTGCCCGAAGTCCTCACCTTCATTTTCGTTCCTTAAAATTTACTGTTACGCCAGTAGTCACAGAGTTATAATTCCATGCAACGTTTGTTCATGGTTGTAGCATTTTTACTGCATTATGTGGTTGCCACCCTGAAATCATGACGATAAGAATTTTTTTGTAATTTAGTTGAGGCGTAATAACACATCTTTGCTGTCGTTAAACAAAATTTACCGCAGCACGTCTCCTGAGTGAGTAATAATTCAATGCAACGATATTACATTTCTGTTACATATGCTGGCATATTCACGACCTGGTGACATCAGAATTTTTTTTTATTTTTGTAGTAAGGCCAAGTATAAATCCTTTATTTTCCGTTTTAAACATTTATCGTAGCTTATATACTCACCGAGTAAAAATTCAATGCAACGTCGCTGCATGAATGTTGCATTGTTGATCTTTGAGCGGCTCTCTCTGTGTCCCATGACGTCAGAAATTTTTTGTCTAATTTTGTTGTAAGAGCTTATAACAGGCCTGTATTGGTGTATCATATTTTTAATCCTAGCACTCCCAACGCTTCCCGATGACATTTTGAATTTTTGTTTTGTTTTTATAATAAAGACAAAAAATTAACCTTTACGGTCGTAACATTTTTTTAGTCATAGGTCTTATACTCAGAGAGTAACAATTCAATGCAACGCCGATAAATTTTTAAAAAATGCATTTTTCAACATTTTTTGGAAACCTGCGCGGTAAAATTTCGTAAAGTCAAAAAACAAATAAAAGTTTTTTACTCTAAATTTGTAAAGCAGTACGATTATTTTTCCCCCTCCCTGTGGGCTTTTTATAGTTCACAATAATTTTTTCTGTTAATTAAATTTATACTTTAAATGCTTTCTCGTAAAATTAAGACTTTTAATCAGTGATCATCAAAGCCTATGCCCGCGGGCATTTGAGCTTTTGTGCTTAAAAGCCACGGCGCCACTGAATAATCAAACAAGCGAACCATCGTCTTGCATGAAAGCTGGACTGAGACTCAAGTAGTATTTTTTTTCAGTGCAAAGCTTTCAATGAGCTTTTATACATAAACAAAGTATGCTTGTATAGAGTTTGATGACCACTGCTTTAAATTAAGCCAAAGATTAGATTGACAGCGATTTTTATACCCCCACGTTTAAAAAACGTAAATGGCGGTATATTAATTTTGTCACTCCGTGCCAAGTATAGAAAAGTATATATATTCTTGATCAGCATCACCACCCGAGTCGATTTAGCCATGTCCATCTGCCTGTCCGTCTGTGATCACGATTACAGCCGTAATTTTCGAGCTATCCTTACGAAAGTCAATATTTAAGCTTTTATCTAAAAAATAAAGGTCAAGTTCGAAAATGAGCCAAATCGGATGAAAACCACGCCTACCTCCCATACAAAGTACTTTATAAACATAGTAAAATCTCTTAGAATTCCACAAAAATTAATATATGGACTGGAAACTGTGTATATGAACTTTGCTATTAAATATACACTCTGAGTATGAAATTCAAACAAATCCGATGAAAACCACGCCTACCTCCCATACAAAGTGACTTTATCAAAAATGTAAAACCTCTTTAAATTCCTCAAAAATGAATATATGGACTTAAAATTATGCATATGAACTTGGATATATAACATGAACTCAATGTATGAAATTCAACCGTATCGAGTGAAAAACACACCCACCTCCCGTGAACTCATCAAAGAACAAAAACGAATATTTTCTCTTAAAACTATGACGAAAATGTTTTTTCAAATAAATATTTTTTTGACTTCTTAAGACTTGGAATATTTTTTGGTACGGACGTGGGGGTATTTTAACTTCGGCTCAGTCGAAGATCATTTCTTACTAGTTACTCTTGAAATTCACACTCGGTATGACTTTTGTTTTGTGTGGCGACCGGGGCCGAGTGCGTTAAACAATGTGTCGACCACTTGATGCCAATGCGAGCCCAGGTTCGAACCCCAGCTGAAACAACAGAAAGTTTTTTTTTCAATTGAAATAAGTTCACATATTTCACATATTGAAAAAATCACATATTTGGATAAAAAACCAATTGCACCCGCTTTTTTCATGAAACTAATATATTGGGGGTTGGAATTAATTTTAAAGGTTTTTTTTCGGTTTTTGAGCATTTATTTAGAAACAACGGTACAATGTATATTATTCAAAGTATTGTCCATCATTAGCTACAACATTTTCCTATCTTTCTAGCAGCATATGGATTCCGCGCCGGAAGAACGACTCGTCTTTTGTGGCAATCCACGAATCGACCCATTTTTTGGTATCCTCGTAAGAAGTGAAGCGCTGCTCAGCCATGCGTCATCGATCTGAATAGGTGGTAGTCGGAAGGGGCTATGTCTGGGCTATAAGGCGGGTGGGGTAGCACATCCCAATTCAGCGCCTTCAACGTTTCCTTGACGGTTCTTGCAACATGTGGCCGTGCGTTGTCATGTTGAAAAACCACTTTGTCGTGACTTTTGCCATATTCCGGCCGTTAAACCTTTAATGCTCGGCTCAATTGCATCAATTGTTGTTGGTAGCGTTCCCCAGTGATGGTTTCGTTGAGGTTTAGCAGCTCATAGTACACGAAACCCTTTTGCGGCTGGCCCGGACGCTCTTTGTCTTCCGTATCAAAATCACCACTTTTAAACCGACGGAACCAGTACTCGCAAGTAGAAATCGATGGAGAATAGTCCCCGTAAGCCTCAGTAAGCGTGCGTTGTGCTTCAACCGCTTTTTTCTTCAAATGGAAGCACAAAAGTAAACCTTCCCGCAAATTGCGTTTTGTTGGAACGAAAGTCGACATGTTCACAGAGAAAAAAATATACATATGTATGTTGTTTACACTTCAGTGGAATGACACATACTGAAAAATGAAGCTTAGACAATATGCTTTGAAATGAATATAGTCACAGGTGTGCCCGATGCGATCTATTGATAGTTACGCCATCTCTTAGAAAACCTTTAAAACTAATTCCAACACCTAATAAAATTCAGACTCAAAGAAGCCACAGCTGGAAGAGGAAGCTGCTGCTATATTGGTGCGCTTTTGAAAAAGAGGCTAAGAAATAGTCTTATTTTACCAAACATATTGAACTTTTCGTAAATCAGCCCTTTTTGCAGTTCATTTTCGGGCACCCAAGGGGGGAGGGGGTTTAAGTCAAAATAAAAGTCACATTTCAAAAAATAAGTTTTTAACTGTAGGTCTGGGTTATTTTCGTGCTTTTCATAGGTGACTGTGTTCACCTATTAAAGATTTTTAGAAAAGGTTTCTTAATGTATTCTCCAATTAATTATTGAGTTAATTACAAAACGGAAGCCAAAGTTTGTGAGTCAATCAATCTTTCTTCATCTCATTTCCATTACTGCTGGGTCATTAAAAGACTCAGACAAGAATTGATTTCAATAAATTATTGCATGATCAATAAATAATTTGTTAAAAGCCTATTATTACAACATCGAAAATCGATTTACAATGAAAGCTGACTATTTATATAGCACAAAAAGCACACACATGGCTTTGTATGTTTTGAGATTGTAGGGCCTAGATGTAGGCCATAAATAAGGGCCACCTCATTATTAACAAAATTAATGCTCTCCATGAGAATATAAAAGAAAAAAACAACAATTAAAAAAATAAACAGTAAGAAAAAAGAAAACACACAACAACCTCGTAACATTTGACCTACTCAAATGGACTAATAACCAAAAAATAAACTGAAGCAAATAATTTTGAAAATATTTATGTAACGCCCGCCAGTCAATGGTTCAGCACACAGTATACGTCAATATGACAAGCACAGAGAAGCAATAACAACAATAAGAGCAAAATCGACAGTTACAGCACCGACATGATTTAACCCCAAAACACCAAAAGTTATAAATAGGTTCGAAAACGAACTACGAAGAAGTGCTGCCAAAAAATAAAAATGGAGTAGAAAATAGTGCTTTTTTTAATAGGTTCGATATGCATACAGGCGCATAAGGGTGTATGTGTGTGTGTGTGTGTGTATGTGTCTCAATGCAACAGTATAATAAATATTACCAAAATATTATAATACTTGAAAGAGAATTGTGCACTCGGTGGCAACATTTAGGTCACTTACAGCAACAACAAAAACAACAACAACAGCAACAGCAAAAAAAGCCTCAACTACAACTACTTCAGCTAGACCAAGAACAACAACAACAACAGCACCATCCTCACCATAATTTTGGTTATTGAATTGAGTTGAGTTCAGTTGAAGTGCTGTCTACGAAGTGCATGTTTTTTTTTTCTGTTGGGTTGGTTTGCCCTCTCGCCATTTTTGTTATTTATTTTTACTACAATTATTCTGTTTAATTTTTTGTTTTTGTAGCACTTTATTTTTTTTTTTTAAATTGTTTGTTCGGAGCATTGTTTTGTTGTTGCTTTTTTGACTCTTGATATTAAGCGTAAAACATGCACGTTAAAGTAAAATAATTATTTATTTGTTGTTGTTGTTATTGCGACTGTTGTTGTCATTTTTGTTGTAATATTTAAATAACTCGGCCATGTGCTAAAAGCTTTGTCATTGCTTAAGAAGTATGCCGTCACTGAGCTACAGTCATATCACATTTAAGGGGGGAAATAGGTTTAGAATACTTAAAAAATATGATTTTTTTTTATTCCATAAATTAAATTATTGGTTAAACCATTTAAAAAAAATGCTCCCAAAGTTTCAAATAAAAATGTCCATTCCTTCTAGTGTTATAAGCGATTAATTAGGTAGGGATTTACGAGGGTAGTCCCAGGATGTACCCGACCTAAGTAAGAAAACTAAAAATTTTCAAAAAAAAAGATCTTTTTTATTCTACATAGCCTCCTTTTAGCTCGATACACATTTCTCGGCCTCGGTGGTCGAGTAGGTAGCGTGCTCGACTGCCGTTCTAGAGGTCCCGGGTTCGAATCCCGGCCAGGCCATGGTCCTACGCTTTAACCTTTCGCATTTGCAATTTTCTTTCCTAATTTCTAATCAACTGAAATTGAAAACTCATCAATATTTACGGCTTAAAGTCTTAGTGGGTGATAGAGAAGTTTGTGGATGAGATTGTACTTGAATTGACTGAGGTAAAGGCATAACACATGCCTCAGATTCAAATTCACATGTTTCGGCTTTCCATCACGCTTAGAACATCCTACACATATTTCACTTGATTACGCCTTCCCTTCCAATAATCACCCCCTTTCTAACCAAGGTAGATTTGACTGAATTGGTATTACACCTGAAATCCTTGGTTCAAAGCCTAAAAAAAATAGTCTTCAACCGCAGACTTCACCTCTTCATTGTTGGCAAATCTTTTACGATCTAACCATTTTTTCAAGTTTGGAAACAGAAAATAATCTGAAGGAACTTAACCTGGCGAAAAGGTTGTGAGAGAAAGCAACTCGAACTTTAACCCATTGATTTTGGCCATTACGAAACCGGATGTGTGATCTGGTGCATTGTCTTGTCTTCATCACTCAAATTTCAAAGTTCGTATAATATTCGCCGTTCATGGTTTTTCCTTTCTGAAGATAATCAATGATAATTATCCTACGTGCATCGCAAAAAAATGATGCCATGATCTTGCTTTCATATCAAACTTTGACGCCTTTTTTGGAGCCGATTAATTTCTTTCAGTCCATTGTTTTGACTGTTCCTTAGTCTGAGATGTGAAGTTATTTAACCATGTTTCATCCATGGTCTTGAATCGACGTAAAAAGGTCTGCTTGATTGCTGCAAAACTTCGCGCAAACACTCCATTGAAACATCCTCACGACACTGTTTTTGTTTCATTGGGAGTAATCGCGGCACCCATATTTCTCATATCAAAATTTCCAGTCAATATGCGATGTACAGCACTTTCTGAAATGCCTATTATGTCTGATATTTTGACAGTCATCCAATACATACTACTTTGTGGATTTTCTTCACCATTTCTGGCGTGGTCTCCTCATTTGGTTGACCACTGCGATATTCGTTTTGACAGCTCTTACAGCCTCGCAAAAACTGTGCCACCAAATATTTTACTACTTCAAACGTATCATATAACGATGGCCAATATTTGCGATGTTTACAAATTCACTGAGAACGTTCACTATTGATGGCTGCCAAGCAAAAACTGAACAACTAAGCGTCGTCAAACTCCAAACTTAAGCTTTATATGGTTGGTACTTTCTACTATAGTCATTCTTTTCAAACAACAACCGCCATCTATACATTAGGGCGGGTAATTCTCGGACTACACTCATATGTATTTGAAAAGGCAGTTAATAATGTATTTGGAAGGCAGGGAAACATTGACAGGTCTTATTTTATTTATTTTTAAACTAGAGATCTTGGTTAACACTTGGATAGAAAATACTAGAAAGTATTGGCGTCTATTAAACAAAGCGTCGGATTAACATTCGTTTAGCACCGTTCTTCGTAATGTACGTATCAAGTTAAGAGACAAAATGTCAATGTACCTGAAATTTTGTGTTTATAACAAAGTTCGTCACAAAAGGCCAGAATTGCAATTTCTTTACCAAGATAACGCACCGGCTCACACACATCTCATCCAGTAAGTGACTTCTTAACCAAAAACAACGTTCATATCGTTCCGAAAGGCCCTTTTTCACCCGACATGGCTCCTTGTGACTTTTTCCTATTCCCACGAGTCAAGTTACCACTTCGCGGAAAGTGTTTAGAGACGATTGAGGCGATAAAGGAGCTGAAGGCCATTCCAATATCAACCTATGAAAAGTGTTTTTAAGATCGCGTTGGATTATATGTATGGCTTGCAATGGAGATAACTTTGAAGGAAATAAAATTAATATCGATGAATAATTGAATCGTTTAGAGTTATTGAATTTTTCACCGTATTCACAGCTTTGTCGGATATTCTTATCTCAATATTCTTATTCTCTGATGATATATTTGCAGAAACTGGAATACTTAGCCTCGTCTTCAAGCTCGTTATCAATTGCAAATGGGCATCGAAACAAATTAAATCAGATCCTTTCATCAATGTTGGATTTAATATAAAAAATAGGATTTTAGTTGCTAACCGTAGCTACAGTTACACACTAGAAGAAAAATTTAATGACAATCACTAAAAAAAAAAACGTAGTCTTAAATCTATCTCCCCCCTTAAAGCACTCAAATCAACAGCTGTAACAGATACACAAAAAAATATGCTTTAATTAACATATAAGCTTAGAGTGCTTAATGTTAAGCAAATAATGTAAAGTAACATCAAATAATATTGAGCTATCAGCGCAGCTTAACAAGTGTATTTTGTCAATGGAACGCGAAATGGAACTCTTTTAAAAAATTTACTTTATATGAATAAATTCCTTTTGAATAAAATAAGATGTTATGAACAAACAAGAAGACAATTTCAAAAGTGATAGTTATGAAAATAATGTAGAAGTTATCAGCAGACAAAATGATAGTACCTAAGGGATTAAGCGGAGCCAGGAGGCCAAACAATTTTTATTTTATTTTCGCGGTGTAGATATGCTTACATTTATGTAAATAAACAGAAAATTCGTAATCCAACGAATATTCTTGAAATAGAATGCACATCTGTAAGGATATCTCGGAGCATTTTTCTCTGGAAACTGTTTTTTACGTCGGTGAGTAATATTTCTAAAGTCTCAAATTTGAAAACAATGAATAAAGTTTTTTTTTTTAGTAATTGTTCGAAGGTTTCTTCTCAGCTTTAAATATTATTCATTTTATAAACAATTTAAGGCCTAAATTTGTGTTGAAAATCGAATTTTTTGTTGATAAGCCGCCATTTTGTTTAAAAATTAATATTTTGCTTAAAATTTCGATTACACACTAGATAAAACCTTACGTTAAAGAAATTTATTTTGTTTCCTTCATTTCAGATGATCCAGTTTAGAGATATCATGGTCACCGCAAGACGCCTTTTTGTAGTGGAACTCTCTGAGATCGATTACAGCAACTTTAAAAATAAAAATTTTTACATATAAAAACTAAGAGTAAGGTGAAAAGTTGCCCCAACTTCTACAGTTTTTTGTATATAAATGAAAATATCTTCTAGGGAAAAATTTTAGAAAAATCTAGGTTTTTTTTTCCTTTAAAGGATTTCAGTACGGTACCCGGAAGTATTTTTATATATATACATACAAATCGAAATGCTAGGAAAGACTTCTTAAGAATTGAGCTTGAGCTTTTAAGAAAGCGGAAAAGCCTTTTTAAAAATTGTTCGTTAAAGCTTTATTTTTATTAGGTTTTTATTTTCAAATTTTTATTTAATTTTAATTTTTTAATTTTGATTTAATTAATGTTGTAATTTAAGATTATTATTTTTGAAATTTTTATATTTTTAATCTGCATTATTTTTTATTTTACTTTTAAATTTATTCAATTTTATTTTATGACATTTTTATGTATCTGTGTAACATTATGTAGTTAAATTAATTTAATTTTTATGTATTTTATAAAATTTATATATTTTATGAAATTTTCATTTTTTATATTTATGTAGGTTGTACATTTTATAAAATTTTTCATAAATTATTAAATTATTATGATTTATGTTGACTTTTAACTTAAAAATTAGTTTTTATATTATTTTCAGTAGATACATATTGCAATAAAAAATTTTCATTTTTTCATCTATAAATTTTTACAAGATTTTAAAATAAATTAACTTTGAATTTAATTTATTTTTAAATTATTTCTTTTTTATTTATATACTTTAAATTGATAAAGTGTATTTAAATTGATTTATCTAATTTTTGTATATTTATTTTTTATTCATTTCTTTTTTGTTAATTTATTTTATATGTATTATTTTTAATTAAGTTGTTTTTTATTTAATTAATTATTATTTATTTATTTTTATTTTCTTCTTTTTTGTTTGTATGTTTTTGTTAATTTGTCATTTATTTATTTATTTTTATTTATATATTGTTATTTATTTATTTTTTGTTAATTTATTGTTCATTTATTTAATTTTATTTATTTATTTTTAGTTATTTATTTTTAGTTTTTTATTTATATTTATTTATTTTTAGTAATTTATTTTTATTTATTTTTTTTATATATTTAATTTTAGTTATTAATTTTTATTTATATGTTTTTAATTATTTATTTTAAATTTCCTCATTTAAATTTCCCCGAGTTGAAATTGGCCTTAAAAGTTCCATTTGCCTATTCAAAACCTTTTCAAATACCTCTTTTTAAAATTCTCCTTTACAGAAGTCCCCTTTGCAAAATTCCCCTTGTTCTATTTCTATTAAATCTGTTCTATTAAATTCCCCAATATTCTACCTTTACAAAACTCTCTTTTAAAAATTTAAAAAGAAAGTCAAAACTAATTTTAAAGGACTGGTTTGCACAGGCTGTATATTTGTTGCATGAGCTAAAAATATCTCACATAATTAATAAAAAATTGCCAAATATTTAAATAGTAGAAAATAGCAACATTTTTTATATTTTAATCAATTTTTTTTTTAGTTTTGTTTTCTTTATGTAAAACTTTTTAAATATTTTTATTTATGCTTAATTTTTATAAATTTTTTATTTTGATATTTTGTTTTATTCTTATATTTTTTATTTTATTTTGCATTTATTTTTAATATTTTATTTTTTTATTTAATTTCTTATTTTTTTTTATTTATTTCTTATTTATTTTTGTAAAATTTTTTCTTAACATTTTTTTATAAGTCGTTCATTAATATTAAAACCAATTTTAAAGTACTACTCAGACTGGGCATTTGTTTCATGAGCTAAAAATATCTCACATAATTTATAAAAATTACCAAATATTTAAATAGTAGAAAAAAATTAACATATTTTTGTATATTAATTACCAATTTTTTCTTTTTTTTTTAATTTTATATTTTTTTTATTTTTATATTTAATGTTTTAAATTTTTTATTTATTTTATTTTATTTATTTTTTTTATATTTTATTTTTTATTTAGCTTTTGTATTTATTTTTTTTTAATTTTTTTTTTTAGTTTGTCATATTTTTTTCTATTAATTTTTTAATTGTTTTTTAATAATTTTTATTTTATTTTTTTATGATTTGTTTTGCTTATTTTTAATAATTTTTTTTTTAAATCCATGTAGAAAAGTCAAGTAGATACCAAAAGTAGAGTAAAATTTTTTTCTGAGCTCTAACCCAGAAGTTAAGAGCCCTTTAACTTTAAGAAGGGACAATCAAGTGAAACATGTTTATAATGTTTTAAGCTGGAACGTAAATTGGTATCTGAGGCAAGTTTATGCCTTTACCTCAGTCAATTCTAGTTATGAGGCAATCCACAAACTTCCCTACAGCCAACTACAACTTTTCATTAAAAAATTATGAAATGAGGAAAGAAATCTTAAAGCGTATTACAATGGCCTGAACGGGATTCGTACCTAAGACCTCTGGGGTGACAGTTAAGCGCGGTACCTACTCGACTACCAAGGCCGCCTATTATACGTGGAGAATCTGTTGAAAATAGATAGCAAATAGAATCTGATATCTCTCGTTAAACAGTTCAAAACAACTCTTCTTTGAAAGTCTTGAGTTATTTGAGTATGACCGTGTCACGAAAATCCAACACGAAAATCAAACAATTGTTCCGTGACACATACAAAATCAGGGGATAGCTGGTAGAATATTGCAGTTTCAAATCAAAAACTATTTTATATATACACAGCGAAAGGACACTCTCAAAACTTTTTTGAGTTCGAATTATTCCCCAATTGTGTCCCTTCAAAAGCGAATTTCAACCATTTTAAATTCGGTTGTTTAATTTAGTAGTACACTCGGATTAAATTATGCACACCCTGTAATACACTCCCTTGAGTACTTTTCAGAATTTTAATTTTTAAAAATTCTTAAATTTTAAATTTATGATTCAAATGTTAAAAAAATAGAGTTTAGTTAACAACCATTAACTTTAGAGCCTTTCAAATCTAAAGAGCCAGAGGATCGGACAATTTTGTGGCTTTCCGACAAAATTTTATCTGACACTTTTCAATTCGATTACGTTAAAGAAAAGTTAAAAACTGAAAGTTTACTAAGGTTTGGATTTCTGATGAATTGGTTTTCTAAATAAACTGAAAAATGAAACGTAATGTAAACAAAGTTTTGAAAATTGAATTTTGGAAAAATAGAAAATTTGTATTTACCACAAGGAACTTAGAAATAAACCATAATTTACAGGAAACATTTTTTTCGAATAAAGTTTCGTGAATTTATGAAAAAAAAAAGGAAAAATATTTTCAAGAACGGAGATAACAAAAAAATGCAAACTGAAACAAATGAATGCAACAACACCACACTTTTTGTTGGAGTTGTTCAATGAAACAGTTTATTTGGATGAAAGCACTTTTAGGTCGCGTGCAAGTCACAAATAAAGATCGACGGAAAAATAACAATAAAAACAAAAAATCGTAAAATACAAACATGACATTTCAAAAGAGGTCCTCGACGAATCAACATCACAAAAAAAAAACACTTAACACATTGGGACCGAAAAGAAAAAGGGGAACAAAAAAAATTATTCATAACAATAAAGAAACAATGAAAATCGAATTAACCCAATTAAGTGGCGATGGGGAGGGGTGTGAAGGTACTCACACCGTTTCTTTTGCTGCTGGCAGCAACACATATGTGACTTTTGTAGTAGCAAGTTAAAAAAAAAAAAAAAAATAAAAAAAAGTGTGTCACATCAGGCCAGATCAATATTTAACGAAAAACATTGGTGTTGAAAAAAAAAAACCAAAAAAAAAATAAATTGGAAAACAAAAATTTGGAAATTTCGTTGCGGGATTTAAAACTGGGTCGCTTTTAGGTATAAGATGTACAGAGATGACTTGAGGTTTTTTTTTTAATTTTTTTTTTTTTTAGGTTACCTTTTATCACAGAAACCCGCGGCGGCGGCGGCAGCAGCGGCATTACAGAATTCCTTAGAATTGGGACATTTAACTAATAATACTAGGCACAGTGGAGATTGTTGCTGTTGTTGTGATGATGGTTGCTGTGGATTGTGTGAATTATGTGTGCAATTTATATGTTGCTGTTGTTCATGCTGATGGTTGAGATGATGTTGCTGATGTTGATGTTGATGATGATGATGTTGATTGTGTTGCTGCTGCTGTCGCTGATGTTGTCGGTGGTTATTTGATTGTTGTTGTTGTTGCTGTTGCTGCTGCTGTTGATTTAAATGTCTTCTTATTGATTGATTTATACGATTAGTTATTGAATTGCTTAAACTATGCGCGGCACTGAGCGAGGAAAGGGATGGCGTAACGGACGCGACACTGTTGCTTGTTGATGCATTTGAGGAATGTGGAGCGCTAGAGGTGGAGTTGGAGTTGGTTGCGGTATTTTGGCCAAACAAACGATTGGCAATAATACTATTACTGTTGTTGTAGTTGCAGGCGCTGCTGGTGCAGCTGATGCTGTTGCTACTGTTGCTGCTGCTACGGCGGCTAAGCAAAGTTCTAGTGCTGCTGCTATTTATGGGCGTGGCATCAAATGTGGACGAGGAACTTAAATTATTGCAAATTGCTTCTTGCAAAATGCTGCTGCTGCTTATGACGCTGCGGTTGATGCTGCTGCTGCTACTTAAGTGTTGCGCCAGCGTTGCTGTGCTTGTGCGGACGCTGCTGCTGCTGCTGGTGCTGTTGCCACTGGATGAACCACTTTCAAAATTAAGGTGACCTAAATGCTGTTGCAACACCGTTGCTGATTGTTGTTGTGGGTGTTGCTGTTGCTGTTGCTGTTGATGAGACGCTGCTTGTTCATTTGCACAATATTGCAAGCTTCTAAGCGTTGCTGGTGGTGTCGAAATGAGCTGCTGCAATTGGCTACAATTGTTGCTGCCACTGCTGCTGGCAAATGGTTTTGCTGCTTTTCTAATTGATGTTGTTGGTTGTGTTGGTGGTGTTGGTGGTGGTGTTGGTGAAGTTGCACTATTATCATTTATTAATTGATTTGCACTTAAATCGGTGGCTATGCCGCAGCAGCAATTTTGTTGCTGTTGCTGCGACGTATGCGGCACGTTGTCGCTAGCAACGTATTGCAAGCAATTTTCTTGTATGTGGCGCTTTCTGCTGGCACTCGAAAAAGGCTCAAACATTTTATTGATCAAAGAATTGCTTGATTTTTAGCTTTAGTTAGAAAAAAATTTTTTTCTCAAAATTTTGGATATTTTTAATTTTTTCAAATAAATAAAAAAAATTCACTTTTTTCCAAAAAAGAAAATCACAAAATAAACTTTATCGTTTTTTGAAACATTTTGTAGAATTTTTTTGAATTTTTATTATTTGTTTTAATTTCTTTTTTTTTTTATGCAACACAAGCACTCAATTGAGAAACACAGGAAATAAAATATTTGTACACTTTATTTTATGCAATGCTATGCTTTAAAATATTTTTTGCGTTTTTTTTTGTTTTGCGTAGAGAAATAAAATTTTTTTTTTCTATCAGTGGTGAAAAAAATTTCAACTTTTTCTGTATGCTTTGCTTTGAACTGTTTGATAAACTAAACCAAGTTAATCCACGCCGTTTGAAATTTCGACCAAGTAAAGTGAAGCAACCCGCTTCGGTTCAAAGTCGTGGAACAACTAAACGAAACCTGCACTGCTTGTCGAGAGTACGCCTGACAGCGATAGGCAGCAGTAGCAGAAGCAGCAGATACACTAACAGCACCAACAGCTACGAGATACAAACAAACACCAGTGAAAGAAGACGACGGCAACGACAACGACAAACAAACGAATGGGCTACGAATGGGCCACTCAACGAACAAAACGAGTCAACGAAGCCAACAACGAAATATGACGAAACCCCAAAAGTAGAAAAAAAAAATTTGAAAAAAAAATAAAAGCTCTAAATAAACTAAATTCAATAAAATAAGTAGCAACAGCAGAAATGTGGTAACACTGGCTATGGCTAGAAGGACAGCCCGCTAGCTCTAGCCAGTGCTGCCACAGTTAGCGGGGCGACAACTTAGTAGCAACGTAGCAGCAGCGTTTTGAAGTTTCGCTCTCACATTTACGCCGAGTATCTATAGCGCAGTGCTGACAACAACAACAACAACGGTTATTGGTCAGACCAAATCAGACCGCACAGTAGAAAATTGGAGTTAATTCAGTCACATAACCGCAGCCGATAGTTAAAAGAAAAAAAAAACGAACCAAAACTCAAGAGGGTGCAGATTTCAGAAAAACATTAAATAATGCCGACACGCGCACTCAAAGATTAAAGAGCATATAAGAGAAAGAAAAAAAAAAAAAAACAAAGACTAATCAACGCAAGAGTTAAAATGAAATAAAATTAAGAAAAAAAAACAAAAACTTGGTGGGTGGTTGTTAAGAATGAGAGATGTGATGCTTCACTTAACAACAATGAAAACGGCATAAATGAGAAACACATGTCTCTGCGTTGAGGTGGCACGCACACACACACACACACAACCCTGACAAATTAAATAAATTAACTACGGATTAAAGTTGAGGGTTTGCTCACTGCTCAAATGATGACCACTGCCTGATGGCGGTGGCGGTCAGGCAAACATTTGATTTGCATAGGTTTTCACACACACTGCATTGAAATCGATTTTATTCGGTTGGAATTTTTATGCGTTAGAAAAAAATAAAAAAAAAAATAAAAAAAAATAAAAAAAAATAAAAAAAAAAATAAAAAAAAATAAAAAAAATAAAAAAAAAGAAAGAAAAAAAAAAGAATTTTAAAATTCCTACACTGAAAAAATTTAGTAGAAACTTTATCGATTTTAGGGGAAAAACAAATGTGATACACAGCAGGGTTTCGATAACAAATACGATACATAGCAAAACAGAAAACACAGAAATTAGGCTTAATTTCGAAAACTAACCATATAGGTCTAAGACCACGCCTACCTCCATTACAAATTGTCTATAAAAATGCTAGTATTTACGTACAATTCGAAAGTAATGACAGGAAAATAGCAAAATCTTCATAAATTCCAAAAAAAAATAAAAATCCACTAGTTTTGAAATTTAGAAAATAACGGTGAAAATGACAACTATTACCCAGGCAAAATGACTCAATCAAAATAATACAACATTCACAACTTCGTATATGTTTCAAGAGCATATAAAGGGTGATTTTTTTGAGGTTATGATTTTCATGCATTAGTATTTGACAGATCACATGGGATTTCAGACATGGTGTCAAACAGAAAGATGCTCAGTATGCTTTGACATTTCATCATGAATAGACTTACTAACGAGCAACGCTTGCAAATCATTGAATTTTATTACCAAAATCAGTGTTCGGTTCGAAATGTGTTTTATCGACAAATTTTGTTCAGCGATGAGGCTCATTTCTGGTTGAATGGCTACGTAAATAAGCAAAATTGCCGCATTTGGAGTGAAGAGCAACCAGAAGCCGTTCAAGAACTGGCCATGCATCCCGAAAAATGCACTGTTTGGTGTGGTTTGTACGCTGGTGGAATCATTGGACCGTATTTTTTCAAAGATGCTGTTGGACGCAACGTTACGGTGAATGGTGATCGCTATCGTTCGATGCTAACAAACTTTTTGTTGCCAAAAATGGAAGAACTGAACTTGGTTGACATGTGGTTTCAACAAGATGGCGCTACATGCCACACATCTCGCGATTCTATGGCCATTTTGAGGGAAAACTTCGGAGAACAATTAATCTCAAGAAATGGACCGGTAAGTTGGCCACCAAGATCATGCGATTTGACGCCTTTAGACTATTTTTTGTGGGGCTACGTCAAGTCTAAAGTCTACAGAAATAAACCAGCAACTATTCCAGCTTTGGAAGACAACATTTCCGAAGAAATTCGGGCTATTCCGGCCGAAATGCTCGAAAAAGTTGCCCAAAATTGGACTTTCCGAATGGACCACCTAAGACGCAGCCGCGGTCAACATTTAAATGAAATTATCTTCAAAAAGTAAATGTCATGGACCAATCTAACGTTTCAAATAAAGAACCGATGAGATTTTGCAAATTTTATGCGTTTTTTTTTAAAAAAAAGTTATCAGGCACTTAAAAAATCACTCTATAGAATGATAGTTCCTTACTAGTTTGAAAACCGTTAGAATTCGTCTGAGATGTTTACTTAGAAAGTCAATTGGAATTACAGTGGAGTCGGGGTAGTGTGAACCCTTAGTGCCGTGGACATCTCGCTAGGGTGAACGTAAAATTTTTTATATTGAGTACTCTATAGCGTGAACAGTCCAAACCTGTGTAACGTGAACAGAGTTCTAAGAGTAAATTCCAACAATTAAATAAAACAAAAGAAGACGAAAATGAAATCGCTACAAATAACTAACTTTAAACACTATTTACCGTTCTTTTTCATCTAATTTTTTGTGAAATTCAAGCATAAATAAAGATCAGTCAAGTTCGTGTTTGATATGTAGCAGCAAGCAATCGCAAGCATGGCTTCAAAAAAACCAAAATTTTTATCATTAAATGAAAAAAACGTCATAATTGAAAAACTCGGAAGAGGCGCACGAATTTCTAGCTTGGCAAAGGAATATGGTGTTGCAAAATCAACAATTTGTGGCATTAATAAAAAAGGCCAGAATCTCTTATGTTATTGCGAACCGGGAATTCGGAGATCTGAAGAGAAAACTTTAAAGAAATGTGAGTATCCTCTCATGAAGATGGCTCCGTACAACTGGATTCTGGAGCAGCGTAAGAAAAACACTCCTTTAAGCGGGGAGATTCTCAAGCAAAAGGTAAACAAATTATATAGTGATTTTCTAGAAAAAGAAGGCGGTTTCAATGCAAGATCTGGTTGGTTGACTGGATTTAAATCAAATGGGCTGAATTAAATAGAATGGGATGAAGCAAATACCACCGATTTTTCAATTATTCTTATGTTGCAGAGCCTCCGCTATCAAGCAGTACAGAAATCAGTCAGTGACCGCAAGAAGCAATCTAGCGTTAAGGATTATTTTATATCGAATTGTTAATTTATTATTAACATACAAAATCATGTATGTATATAATGGTCACGTATTTTAAATGAATGAAACTCATACTTTTCTGAACTGAAAAGCAACCTCGATAGTATGAACAGCCTGGATAATGTGAACAGCCCTTGCAAAAATTAGTTCACGCTACCCCGACTCTACTGTAAATGTTTTTTTTTTAATAAATTCATAATTCAATTTAAAAGTTCGAAAATTTAAATTATGGAAAAGTAATCGAAATTTTGGAAGTATCGCATAAGCGGCGTGTTATTTTTACAGATTTTACTTTCAAAAGATTGGTTCGGAGGAGTCTCCTTAGGAACATATTTAATTATTAAAAAAACAAAATTGATTTCCGAATTTAATCCTCCGTCGATCGGATAGTTCTGGCCAGACCTTTTTCGATTTTAATTGTATTTTAAATGCGAAAGCATTCGAAAGCAAGAAAGAATCGAAACTATAAACACACATGATTTGTAATCACTTTTGAATTTGGCACCGATAACGCTATTTTTCCATATAAATACACGTAAATGTATAGGGTTCTGGCCAGACCCCTTCCGACCGTCCAAAGGTTATCGGACCATCCGACCGACGGAGGGTTAAATTTTAATTTTTATTCTTAACTTACGATATCCCGGTGCGCGTTGTTACACCCGGCAACTATATTGAAACTCTTAGTTTGACACCACGATCATGGTTCAATGCCCGTTAGTTTCCCAGTACCAGGACATCTTCAAATAGTAACTCACTTCTGAGTTTCAAAATTATGTAACTTATACTTTCAAAGCAATTTGATGTCAAAAAGTTGGCTTGTTACATTGAGCCACACCCCCTTCTCCAATGTCCACAATCTCTTAAGTTTCAATGTTCTGTGACTTTTCCCTCTATAGCTATACTGTATCGAAAGTCGCGCCACTCCCCCTTGTCCAATACCCATCATACTGAGTTTCAATGTTCTGTCACAATTAGTTAAAGCTATTCGATATCAAATATTTGAATATGGGCGGTGTCACGCCCCCTTTTACAATAATTGCACAATTCTGCCATTCGAAGAACATTTCTAAATAGTAAGTTCGTGCCGAGTTTGACTAAGTTCGAAAGTTATAGCGAAAAAGTGCCACGCCTCACGTTCAACGCCCACAAAATGTTGCCAGTGCATCGTCACGTGTAAATTGCGGTCGAATACCGAATTTAGACGCTATAATTCCAAAGCTATTCGATATCGCAGATTTGGGTTGTATGGTGCTGTCACGCCTCCTTATCCCATGCCCACCCCACTATGCCTATAATCTTCGTGCCAGTGCAAGCAATAAGTTGACAAAGTTTTATCGCAATCGGATGAACCGTATTGCAGCGCATAAAGGACGAACAAACATTCATTTTTATATATTAGATGTACTTATAATGTTTATAACTTATTTTTATTTTTATTTTAATTTTTCTTTTTTAAATTTTATTAATTTTAATCTTATTTGTTGTAATTTTTAATCTCTTGAAAAAATTTAATTTTTGAAATTTGTATTATTTTTTTATTTTGTTTTTTTATTTATTTTTTATTTATTTTTTATTTATATTTTTAGTATTACTTTTTTTAGTAGCATTTTTATTTTTATTTTTAATGTTGAAATGTCCTTTTTTACTTATATAATTAAAATTTGTATTTTTAATTTTAAATTCTATTTCCACTTAATTCATATTTTTATATTTTTTTTATGTATATTTAATTTTTACATATGTTGATGGTTTTATTTTGTATTTATAATGTTGTTAATTTTTTAATGTTGTTTTATTTCTTAAATTAATTTGTTAGTAATAATAAATTTTTAATTTATATTTATTTCGATTTTTTTATTTATATTTTTAAATTTTTTAGTTTAGTTTTAGTCAAATTGTTTTTATATTTTTTTTTAAATTTATATTTAATATTTACTTACATATATTTTATATGCATATACATCTTTGAAATTTTTATCACATCTCGATTTAATATTAGATTTTTTGTAATTTTTATTTTTATATTTTACAAATTATATAATTTTTTATTTATATTTTTTTATATAATTTTTTATTTATACTTTTTATATAATTTTTATTTATAAAAAATATGTATATTCAAAAAGTACACTAAGTTTTAAATTTAAAAAATTTTGGTTTTTATTAATTTTTTATTTTGTTTTTACGTACGTATTAATTTTTTGTTTTATTTTTATATTTTTTGATTTTTATTTTTTATTTTTATTTTTTACTTTTATTTTTTTATTTTTTTTATTTTTTTTTTATTTTTTTTATTTTTTTTTTTTTTTTTTTTATTTATTTTTTTTTTTTTTATTTTTTTTATTTTTTTTATTTTTTTTTATTGTTTTTTATTTTTTTTTTATTTTTTTTTATTTTTTTTTATTTTTTTTTTATTTTTTTTTATTTTTTTTTTATTTTTTTAATGATTATTTTTATATTAAGGTTTTTCTTTTTTGTACTGTGTTATATTTTAAATATTTTTTAATTGTATAATTTCATTTATATTTTTTTGAATAAATCAATAATTTGTTTTATATTCTTCTTTTTTTATTTATTTATTAAATTTATTTATTAAAGTTACACAATTTATTAATGTTTGGTAATTTATAGTTTTTATGAATGTTTTGATATTTTTCCATTGGATGTGATACCCAGAATACCAAAATATAGGTTCTATTGTAGCATGTCCTTATATCCCTAGAGAAATAATCTACGTCGATTCGAAGTAGAATATGTACATATTTTCAATAGGTTAGGTTAGGTTAGGTTGTCGGGGCTTTCTCTTATGAGACACACTTAGGCCAATTTAGGCCCAGGGGTTAATTATTTTCCACTCTATCTGAAAAAGTTGGAGCTATTTATAAAGCTGATTATTCGGTAGACCGAAGATTTTGAGAGCTCGTCTAGGTCACTGTGGAATCAGTTACCGAGGAAAGGGAAATTAGTTCCTTTGAGCGTTTTAAGTTCAGGGTTGGCCCAACTTGACGCACCGTATGGCATGTACTACCAGTTTCCTGGGAAGTCTCTATGTCCAAGGATCCAACATAGAAATATATTGAGCTTCTCTGCCATCTCATTTAGAGATCTGTGGCAGCTTAGGACTGTTTTAGATGTTGTTACCAACAGATTCCAGGACTTTCAAAGCGGCTTGACTATCAGATATACAATACAAATATTGAATGATATGAATACAAATACATATCTCTACACTGAAAAAAAAAATATGTTTTTAAATTGACAACAATTGTTATTTATTTGAAGAAATTTGTGTTTAAAAAATAGCTTGCACCAAATATCGTCAAAGTAAGAACAAATGTGTTTAAAACTTTTAAAAAACATATGGAAAAAAAGGCAAATTATGAACATATTTTTTAACATATCGTGTTTAATTTTAAGCTAATGTTTTTTTTTTCATTTTAGTTGATATATCATTCATCTGAAGCCAAGAAACGCCCTCGTGTATCGCAGTAATTTCCGCTTGGAAGACACTGCAGTGGTCGGGGAGCCGAAAGTTGATGTTTAGTGATTCAGAGTAGACTCCTCCCCCTACTTTGCCATCTAATTTTGATCCATCAGTGTAGATTTCAGTGGCATTGTTTGGTGGAGGACATCCTAGCTCCCATTCATTTCTGGAACGACCAAAATGAAGAAATCTAAGATTATGAATTTCTGGACATAGAATGTGGTCTGAAGTTTCTTACCCCTACTCGCAGAAGCTGCAGACATCTTAATCAAACAGACTCGCCTTTTTGATGATATCTGAGGACACAGTTACCTGTATAGTCATCTGTTTAAATTTGTGGGTCTCATTTGGTTAGCTTGAGTAAATTTCTTTGCTTGCATATGAATTATTCCAATGGCACTGACATATCTTATGTTCCCAAATTCTTTTCTGCAATATTGCAATTAACCAGACTTTAGAATGGAAGTCGGGATAGTGCTCTTTGGGCAAAGCAGCCTGCCATTTCGTTACCTTTAAGGCCAAGTCACAAAAATGCGCTAGGTCGGTCGGCCTTTGACCGTACTTTGATCGACTTTGTGGAAACTTTACGGGATGAACTGTCAACAAGCACAACCTTCTTATTTTACGTTTCCAATGCTGCTTTGGCAAGTCGTGGGTCCGTCAATAAGATTTACTTAGGTGATGCCAATAGTTTATCTTTTCAGTGTTGGATGAATTTTCATCACTTTTGATAGTAAAGTAATAAATGTACATTTTATACATTAACTAGGCCCACAACAAAAATTTTGAATAGTTGTCTTACTCTCAACTTAAGCCCACTCCCGAGCTTAGTTTATGTGGCATTAAAACACTATCAAAATTCCTAAGTATTAACCAAGCAAGATAGAAAAAATCTAAAATTATTTTCAAAAAACCTTCCAATTCTAACGATAAGCGTCTCAAATTGTTTGAGAAGTCAAAGAAAATCGCTGCCTTTTATTCAGTCACTTAAGTTTTATGACCTTCCTTATAATTTTCTCTAATTACAAAAATATAAAACCTTCACTTTTCACACAGCGCTTTTTGTGCGTATGGCTCTGAGTGTGTTTATGGCTGTGTGTATGTGTGTGTCAAAGGTCATATAAAAAAATTCAAATTAAATTTTAACAGCCTATGTTTTGATGGCTCTAATGATGAATGCCACCAACGCTGCTGCAACGCCGCTATTTATTTGTGCTTGTACAATGTTGTTGTTGTTGATTTTTTTTTTGTTGTCGCCCAAGATTCTTCATTGGTGGCATTATATTATTAGTTTATTATTACCATTGTTTTTTTTTTTTTGTTTTTGTATATTTCTTGTGATGGAACGTTCATAACTTCTCTCGAGGTCTCTCGAGGTCTCTCGAGTCGTTACCTGTCTGCACTGTTGTCAGCGTCGTTGTTGTCTGCGGTAGATATCCAGATAACCAAATATCCTTAAGATACAAATGCGCAAAACGAACGCACTGCACTGATAGATAAAATTTGTTTTTCGTTTTTTTTTCTCCTTTCTGACTTTATTTTGTTGTAAGCGTCGTCGTTGTCGTCTTCACTGTGCCACACACTAAGAAACACATAGAGGCCACCATCGTCGTCGCTCGTATTTCGTATTTCGTGTTCTATGGTTTACAAAGAATTAGCTGTAGAGTTTTTAAGAAGAACTGGAATATCCCGCCGCTTGGTGGCTTTGACGTCTTTTCTATGCTTGACGTCTCCTAAACGACTGGATGCTATTAAGCGCTCTGTTCCTACCGTAGCCATAGAATTGCTACTATTTTGGTCTTTCTTCACGCTGTCTTTGTTTTCGCGCCGCACAATTCGTCATTTGTCGTTTTAACGTTAGTCATTCATTGGTCAAATTCTTCACTTACATATTCGTCATCACTGGTTTGAGAAGAAAAGCCACACACATGCACACTGAGTGACAGCGAAGCGCAAAAATGGGCTGTAGAATTATAATTGTTGGTATTGTCTCCCAGACAGGTCACTGTCACTGTCAGATAACAAGATAAGCAGGTGAAAGAATCATTTGGTTTTTATTTAGCATCAACAAACACAGCTTGATGGACCTGGGAACACACACGTTGTCTGAGTAAGGAAAAATAAATGAATAAAATATGAGAAAAAAATGTTCAAATATCATTTTGGGTAAATCTTCTCTGTCTACATGAATGAACCTATCAGTGTAAACAGTGGACCATTGTTCTGTCCTAACTGGCACCTAAGATAATACTGTGTTGGTCAGAATAGTTTTTCAAAAGCCTTTATATTTGTTCCAATTGAGCCCACTAAGCTAATTGCGCCCATTGAGCCAAAAATTTATTTAAGCTAATGAATTGATCAAGTCATTTCAGCCAATCGAGTCAATGGGCCAATTGAGTTAATTTCACCAAAAGAGTCATTTATCGAACCAAGCCAATGAGTCAATCAAGCTAATTCATTGAGTCAATTCATTAAATTTCGTCCTTGAAGTCAATTGAGCTAATGAGTCATTTGAGTCCATTGGGCAGGAGTTAATTAAATCAATTATGACAATTTAGTCGAATAAGTCATTCGAATCATTTTAGTCAATTGAGTCAATGTAGTCGATTTTGCCAATTGAGTCAATTGAGCTAGTTGTGCCAGTTGAGGCAATAAAGAAAATTTAGGTAATGAATCGATTAAGCCAATAGAGTCAATTGAGCCAATAAGTTATAAGGCTGATTGAGTAAATCGAACTTTTTTAAGCATTGAGTCAAATGAGTCAAAAGAATCGATTGAGTCAATTCTTATTGGCTATTATTAGAAAATCTTATCATTTGAACCATTGATTCAATTTAATCAATTAAGCTTATCATTTCAATCGATTGAGTCAATTTAGCAAGTGTAGTTGGTTCAGCCAACTGTGTCAATTTAACCAATTGAATCAGTTAAGTCAATCAATCAATTCAGCCAATTTAGATAAGCCAATGAAGCCAAACTAATCATTTTAATCGGGTGAACCAAATGAGCAAATGAAATCGATTCAGCCAATTGAGTCGATTCAGCCAATTGAGTCAATTCAGTCAATAGAGTCAATTCAGCCAATTTAACAAATTGAATCAGTTGAGTCAATCAGTCAATTGAGCCCATTAAGCCAACCTAATCATTTTAATCGGATGAACCAAATGAGCAAATGAAATCGATTCAGCCAATTGAGTCAATTTAGCCAATTGTGCCAGTTGAGCCAATGGAGTCAATTAAGGCAATGAATCAATATAGGCAATGAATCAATATAGCCAATAGATTCAATTGAGCCAATCAAATATTAGGCTAATTGAGTAAATCAATTTATTTAATGCATTGAGTCAACTGAGCCAAAAGAGTCGATTGAGCAAATGAGTACATTAGTCAATCTTGTAATTTAAGCCAATGATTAAATTAAATCAGTTAAGCCATTTTTATCATTTGAGTCAATCGAGCCAATTGATTTCAATCGATTGAGCCAATTTAGCATATGTAGTCGATTCAGACAATTAAGTCAATTTAGACAATTTGACCAATCAAATCAATTGAGCCAATGAGTCAATTGACCCTTGAGTTATTAGGTCAATAAGCCAATCGCGTCCATAAGGTAATTTGCACGTTTTAGTCAACCGAGTCATTCGAGCTAACTTAACTTATCAGGACAATTGTGACAAATTGAGTCACTGAGTTAATTTGACCAATGTGCGAATCGACAAAATCAAGTCAATTGAGCTTATTTTGAATCGACCAAATCAAGTCAATTGAGCGTATTTAGCCAATCAATTCATTTGAACATAATACAATTTTTATTTTTTAATTTTTATTTAAGGCAATTAGTCATTAGAAGCAATGAGTCAAAGATTCAATAGAGCTAATTTGAGTAATGCTAGTGAGCAATGAGTGTATTAAGGTGATCGGATCAGTTAAGCAAATGAGTCAATGTGTTAGGCCAAAAAGCTAACTCAGCAAATAGAATAAATTGAACCCAAGATCCAATTAAGTTAAAACTATCATTAGTCTTTGAACTAATGAGTCAAAGATTCAATAGAGCTAATATGAGCTAATATTGAGCCTGCCAATCGATGCGATTTTGAGCAAACTTACTCACTCGACTTGTTTGAGCAATGATATCAATTGAACCGATGAGTCAATAGAGTCAAAAATTGAATTGAGCCAGCCAATCGAGGCGATTGTGAGCAAACTTACTCACTCGACTTGTTTTAGCAATGATATCAATTGAACCGATGAGTCCAGAGTCAAAAATTGAATTAAGCCAACCAATCGAGGCGATTGTAAGCAAACTTACTCACTCGACATGTTTGAGCAATTATATTAAATTGAACCGATGAGTCCAAAGAGTCAAAAACTAAATTGAGCCAGCCAGTTTAGAGAATTGTGCCGAAAGAGTCAATTGTGCCGAACGAGTCAATTGTACCGAAAGACTCAATTTAGCTTAGTAAGCAAATCAAATAATTTGAGCCAGTCATTATTAGTAATTATTTTTTAATTACGCGTCGTTTGAGACCCCACGCGAAAAATTTTCATAATTCGGGACACCCTAGTGCACAATACTTAGTTGTTAAAAAACTACATAATCACCTATTTGCACATTCCAAAAACAACGATGCAACAGAAAAAAAAAAAACAATTCGGTGAAACTTTGACACCAAAGCCTACCGAGCTGGGCCCCTCATGCCTATGTCTTTTTTCTGCCTCTCACACAGTCTAGGCTAGTTCTGTCAAGTCTCACTCTACTTAAGTTTCTTCAAGAACACCCAATGACACAAAAGAGATACCTTGTAGCTGCATCTTTAAGTTTAATTTCCAAGTATCTAGATTGCTACAGATTCTGTGGTGTTCATCGTATCTGTAAAGTTGTTTTGATTAATGGACTACTTTTTTTTTTTTTTGGTTATCAAACAACATCTAACAAAATGTTATTTTTTTCTCACTCTTCTCACCTCTGCAACTTTTGATTTCTTTGCCGTCAAACTGTGCGCTTCTTCCGCCTAAACGTTTAATTTGGTCTTTTTTATCCTCATCATCATCACCATCATCATCAGCATCATGAAATAGTTATGAACTAATTTTTATTTTTTCCTTATAATTTGGGTTGCTTACAACTCAAATTTGTGTAAAAGTGGTGAAAATTTTAAATGTAAATTTTTGTTGTTAAAAAAAAATACAACTTTTGTAGCGAAAAAAAGTTTCACTATTATGTGTACCAACTTGTTTATATTTTTAATTTGTTTTGTTTTATTTAATTTTTTTTTTTTTAATTTTTTTTTTATTTTTCAATCCCACGGTTACGCTTACCGAACACATTCACTTACACGTGCTTTTGATAGCTGCTTTTTTTTATTTTATTTTTTATTTAGTCCCTTTTACTACTACTACTACTACTTAGTGAATACCTTTTAAAGGTAGGTTTATTTAAATAATTCATGTTGTTATTGGTTTTGCTCTAAGATAAGCTTTGCGTGTGTGTGTGTGTATTTGTGTGTGTGTATTTGTGTGATTGTATGTTTGTGTTGAAATCAATCAATAATAAACTTTCGCACTTGGACGTTGCGAAGGTGGACTGGCTGCTACGCCTTGGACGGTCAGACTTACGTCGTCGTCGTTGTTGTCGTTGTCGTCGTTGTCGTCGAACCGTGAGCTCTTTTTTAAGCACCTCGTATAAATAAAGATTTCACAGCTTTTATTTAATTTTCTTTTCCACATTTCTCTTTGCCCTTTTCTGAGTTTCTGCTGTTTACTACGAAATGTTATGATATGTATACGTAGAATGGAGTGGATTGTTGGATTGTAATGAAATGGCATGGCATGGATTTGGGTTATTGTCAGTAGGCGTGAATTAGTGTCAAGTTTACAGCATTACAGCTTGTTGTGTTTCAATGTAATTTTATTTAATTAATTTTCCCCTTCAACACTTGCAACATTTTCTTTTTCTTTTTTTTTTCAATACAATCCGAATTTATTTTTGGAGCTAGTCCCAATATTTACCAAAGTCAACCTTGTACTGATTTTATGGACTTTTTTATATAATTGGGGTGTAGAGTTTATGAACTCATGAGCTATTTTTATTAATTAACCAAAGTAATTTTACCCTACGTAGGAATCCACCCGCTGAATACGGTGGCAGCCCTACCGTAAGTCTTGCGCCTAACAATGACAAACCAGTGAAAATGCTTTTATTGTTTTTCAATGTATTCCCCAACATGATCAATACAATTTTGCATTCGTTTGAACTACTTTCCGAAAGAGTTTCTCCACTCTGAAGTTAGTACCGCCGTTTTTGAAAGCCTCAACCACCTGTTCAACCATGTGCTCAAAAACGTGTTTCGTTTGAGCTGATGTGTGGGAACTCGCATTGTCGTGATGGAGGATGTTCTTCCTTGGGTGGTTCGTTTTCGTCTACTCTTCCAAATTCTTCCAAACAAATGGTTGTGTATCACTCAGCATAAACAGTTCTTCTTTGCTCAAGTGGCACAATTATGACATGAGCAGTTTTTTTCTGAAAAAACTGGCAACCATTTGCTTAGATGTGCTCTGTCCGCGGACAACTTTTGTCAGGTTTTGCTTACTTTGAAAGACCCAAACAGCGAATTGCTGCCTTGTTTCGAGCTTATAAGCGTAGATCCACAATTCGTCACCTAGTGTGATGTCGTAGACGTATTTCGAAGCACCCCTTGCACCAATCGACACGAACCTTTTCTTGAGCAACCGTCAAATTATGGAATATACAACGGGAACAAATCTTCCTGACGCCTAAATGCTCTTGTAAAATCCAATGTACTTATGCTAGTCTCACTCATGCTCAAGCATGACACACGGTATGTCACATGCCGGTCTGCTTCCAACAGTTTACACACTCCAACGATGTTTTTTGTCACAATAGGCGTTCTTGGATGACTTTCAAGAAGTTAGTCTTGGAGAGAACGATGACTACGCTCGAACTTATTGTACCAGCATTTTACAGTCGATGGGTGTGATGCTTCATCACCAAAAGTCAAAATATGTTGATCGATGCATTTTTTCTTGTCAATCCACGTTGAAAATCGTAAAAAAATCATCCAATTCCATTTTTTTTTTACTGAAATACAATTTCCAAACCACTGTAAACGACACTTATTTGGGGGCTTATTAAGCTACTCGACCTCTATGCCGAGGTTGTGAAATATGAACCATAAGTTACAACCTATAAGATGATGAAGTTTTGTGCTGGAGCTTTAAATAGGGAACTTTGGATGACCCTTGACAAATTCTTTTGGTTTCGGAGTTTGAAGCAATTTCCGGACAATTAGCTGCTTTTCTGTATTCAATACTTGGTTTGAAAATAAAGAAAATACAACACACTCTTCGGTTAAATACCACAAATGTCTCGCCATAGCTTTAATACAAACATGCCCACGTAGTGGCCCGTATGGCCCGCGTGCCCCTTCATACAAATTTTTTTCTATCTTACATCTGTCTTTGCGATGAACCAAAATCAAAGAACGCCTACAAAAACAACACAAACTGCACTCGTTCAGTGTTCAGCACATTTTCCAGCGAACTTTACAAAAAGAAATGCATGCATAGCCAAAATAAAAAAAAAAAAAAAAAAATGATGTCGATGCCGAAGCTGATTGTCCCATTACTTGTGTGTCGAGTAATTTTTCATGACATGCGATTTTATTGCATTGTAATTGTTTTTTAGTTTTGTTTGATTTTTGCCAAATGCAATGTTTTGTTTTTGTTTTTTAAGCATTGGCCCGCGCTTAAAATTTTAAATCATTGAAAGGTGTATCAGCTCCAATCGGTGAAGATATCCATTATTCAACATAAAAGAGAGCATTAAATTTGCATAATCTCTCTAACTTATCCATCATATTTTGGTCATATCCTGCCTGAGAACTAAAAGTGAACATCTTTGCTGGATACAAAATGGATGGCATCCATAGGGCATGATGAGCTGTTCCAGGCTTACGCCAATGTACCCCTCTTTTAGGTATTACGAGCACTCTGGATAATCAGCGCAAGGTAAGATGCTATTTCGATTTGGTTTTGAGATAACTCTATTTAAAGTTTGCTTTATATTTTCCATTAGGAGTTTCAATGACCTATCCTTGATTTTTCCATCCCAATGTAGTGTTGAGTCTTTTGGTAGAGTAAATGCTGCCTTGATTTCATTAGCAACTGATTTTCGAACTTTAAGATGTGCGATCTTTTTCTTTTTCAGCACGCTCCTTACATCATTTTTCGACAGGTTTTTTAATCTTCCAAAAATTGAATATCTTTTAAAATAATTTTTTTTTAGTTCTGTATGTGTCATGTTCAATGATAGAAGTAGCATTGGCGTGTGATACATCAAAGAGTAGACTAAGCGATTTCACTAAAAAATTTTTGTGTTTTACTTTTTCGTAGGTTTTCATACTGCGCAATAAGTTTAGTTTAGAATTTTAGTCCAGCTCTTAGAGGCGTTCTGGGAATGCCCGAAATTTTTCCAAAATTCCTCTACATTGAATAAAACATTTCTTACAATATTACCAATCTTCTCAATTTGCATTTGATCACGATTGAGATGAACAAAAAATCGAAGGAAATCCCGATTTTTTGGAAGCTGAGACCCTTAACGTCCTTAACGAGACCCAATGATCCATGCTCCTGTATAAGCTTTTTTATCTTTTCTTAGATTTCGGTTTGAAGTAGCTGATAGCGTTTGCTGTTCCATTTCTTCGATGCTCCTAAATTTTTAACAAAGAATCAAGACTTTTTACACCTTACAGTGTGACAATTAAATAACCGAACTTTTAATATAATTAGTAAAATACACATTATATTATGTTTGAGAGTTATTATTTATTCAAAGTAGGTTCCATTAAAGTCAATACAACGTTTGGCACGATCAACTAATGCATGCATCGATTTTTTTTTTTATATTAAATTCCGGGATGTTCTTTAGTATCTGCGTCACAGCTGCTTGAATGGCCGGAATATCATCGTAAAACTCTCCTTTCATGGCAGTTTTCAGTTTCGGGAACATAAAATAGTCGCACGGTGATAGCGAATACGTAGATCAGATCTGTTTTTTCATCAAAAACTCATTCACTTTTTTGGTCTTGTGAGCAGGTGCAATAAAAACAGCTGTTTTCCCTCTGGATATTCAGGTCTAACACGAACAATTTTTGATCACAAACGATGTAAAACTTCTAAATAATAATCACCATTAACAGTTTGACCTTCTGGAACAAATTCCTTGTGGACAATACCCTTCGAATAGTAGAGTAGAAAATGATCAACATTGCCTTGATTCTGGACTTCTGAAAACACAACTTAGGTTAGGTTTTGGTTCGCTTTTCGACTTCCATTGTGCAGATTGGCGCTTAGTTTCAGGGTTATTATTTAAAGCACCATGTTTCATTGCCAGTTATGATCGAATCAAGAAAATCTAGATCGTTTTCAGCTGTTAAAATTTTGTCTTTACAATGATCTACACAAGCGTTTTTTTGGTCTTCATTCAATTCGTATGGAACAAATCGCGCACAGACCTTTTTTTAACCAAATCTTTAGTTAGAATTTGACGAACAGTCTCTCTATTTGTTCCTTACTCCTCAGCCAACATTCTCACAGTAAACTTTCCATCGACAGCAATGATTTCAAAGATTTTTTGCACCAGTTCACCACGTAGTTTGTTCACTGGACGTCTGCTTCTTTGGTTGTCGTTCAAGTCTTCGCGGCCACATTTGAATCGTTGAAAGCGTGAATAAACTTGTGTACGAGATATACAATCATCACAATGAACTTTTTTTATAAGTTCGTATCTCTCAGCGAATTTCTTTCCAAGTTTAAAAGAAAATTTAATATTTGCTCTGTATTCCATTGTTTTTGCGACTAAACATAAAAAAACTATTGTCATTAAAATGCGGATAATTTCATAACCTGTGCGTTTATAAGAGGACAGATGTATTTTTCTAACAACGTATCTGTTCAATAGATGGCGCTACGTTTTCTATGATTAAAATGAAAAGTTCGGTTATTTAATTGTAATAAAAACCTCTCGCGAAAAAAGCAGAAACGGCTTTAAAATGAATGACATATTCGTCGTTTTTTCATAAAATTTTGCGCAAAGTCATTATGTAATAAAAATTATTCGAAATTAAACCTCAAGTTTTCTAAATTGAAAATAATTGAAACGGCTAGCAAGGAAATTGTTATGGATGTGCGCGGTGGTCAACCCACTGAACCATATGCGAAGGTTTTGCGTAAGGTGAGAGTCTTGCGAACGTTTTCGGGGAGGCTTTTTTTTTTAATTTTTGGTTTTTTTATTTTGTCGATTAAAAGTGCTTTCTATAGAAGACTAAATTCGTGAAAACTTTTCTCATAAATAAAAACTGTACTTCGTTTGCGGAATTCATAAAAAACTTATATTGATTCGAAAAATAATAAATTTTTTATCATCTCAGTAGGTGCAATTTTGCATATACAAACTATTTTTTGCTCATTTTATCGATATATAATAATAAATATTATAAAATTTATAATTTACAAAAACCAGTCCGGCGATTGATACAAAAAGGTTTCATTTCCGAGTGCCGAAAAAGAATTTTTCTATGGTTCATTTTTTAACTCATTTCCGAAGAAGAAGGTTCGTTTCAAAAAGGATTCATTTCCGAGTGCTGAAAAAGAACTTTTCTGTGGTTATTTTTTAACTCATTTTCGAACATAAAAAGTACATTTTATGGTTCTTTTCTTAACTCATTTCCGAACAAAATAAGGTTAATTTTTGAAAGGCATTTCAGTCCGACGAATGATACAAAAAGGTTCATTTATGAGTGCCGAAAATGAACGTTTCTACCCGAAAAGGTTCATAAATGAATTCAAAAACGGTAGGTTTGGTTCACTGGGAAAATTTGACCTACATGTCTCATATTTTGTAATTAAATTCGTTTTAACAAAAGACACAAGATAGGGGGTGCTTATCAAAAAATTTTTTTTGCAATCTAGAGTACATACACCAAACGCAATACTTAAAAGGCAGCCCTCGTAGCATCTCTTGTATTAATAAGATAAAGAATTCAATAGGACCGAGTAGAACTCAATATTTGGTTGTACCAGCTGCAAAAAGTTTCAATCTTCAAAGCCTACAGCAAGTCATATGCATGTTGAAAAGAATTTGCCTTCCGTTTTAAGTAAAAGTTGAAGTACTTGTATACCTAAAAATAACTATACCGAGGTGATGTTGCTAATAAAATAAAATAAAAAAAAAAAACAAAAATCGCACACTTCTGACAATTTATAGTAGGATGGATGGAAGCGACGCGCATTGAATACCTTGACCCAGTTAATGGGCTCAAACTAAAGTGAGAGTGAAGCACAAAAATTACATCAAAGTTTGACCGTCAACAATTCGAAAACAGTGAAACGCTACAAAAGACGCTTTCTTCTTCTTTACTACCGGCATACAAATGTATGTTTATCTACACATATCATGATAATGATGATTATGATGACGACTATTAGTGGTGTGACTAAAACTATCATCAAAAAAATAACCAACTTTAAATCATTAAAATATGTCTTTCCATTACATATCGTAAATGTTGCAATAACAGCAGAAAATTTAGGCCGGCAAGATAATAAAACAAACTAAGAGACAGACAGACCGACAGACAGACAGACAGACAGACAAGCGGACAGACAGTCAGATGGTATGCAGACAAATTTATAACTAAATAACTATGTGTAAATTTCAACGCTTGCAGATTGATTGTACAATCCCCGAAATTAAAGAAAGTTGGTCCTACGATAACTACGACGACGACGACGACGCTGGCGATGAAGGGGTTCATGCTAAAGCAGCTGCAGCGCATGGGTTACATAAAAATGAAACCAAATTTAAACTCAACTTCATTTGTTGTTGTTGTTGCTGTTATGCTGCTGTTAATTTTCGTTAATTTTTTTAGAGCCAACATTCGGCAAATGACAGCAACAGCAACAACAGCCACCACTAAAGCGGTTAAAATTTGTTATACTTGGCTCGGTTTGAGTTGGTCATAAAAATTAAAAACCGAAAAAAAAACAAAACATAAAAAATATACAAAACCGCAACAACAACAAAAAGTGACGTACTATACCAGCGCTCGTAAATGTATCGCATGGTTTGTTGAATTTTTTTTTTTTTTTTCATTTTTTAACTATGCTATTTCTTTTGCTGAATCGTCGTCGATGACGATGCTGCTGCTCAGACAGTCCCGGTTTACCCGCTCACGTTTTGACGCTAAGCTGTCATTACATAATAACTGTAGAGCAAGCAGCGTGTTGTTTCAGCAGGCAGTCTCCGCAGCATTGGTATCAGCCGCAGCAGCAGCACCAGCACGCTGCCTGTGTACAGTTAATTTGTACTTTTGTATCTATGAGATACAATTCGCTCGCACTCAAAGTTGCAACAGTTGAAAAGCCGCGCACATTGGGCACAGCAGCTGTGGGCGCCGCATTCAACTTGTCCACGTTTTTGTGGCACATGTGCTGCTGCTGCTGCTGCTGCTGGTGTTGGTGTTGGTGTTGGTGTTGGTGTTGGTGTTAGTGTTATTGTTAGTGTTAGTGTTAGTGTTAGTGTTGGTGATGGTGATGGTCTACTCTAGTCGGATCTGAGCCGACTTGCTGCTTGGTTGCGCTCGTTTATTATTATTTTTTTACGTTATGTTTTTCTTTTTAAACAATTTTTATGCTTTTAACATATTTTCTGCTCTTTCGTAGTTTGTCCAAACTATATTTAACAATTATTCATGTTATTTTTGTTGTTGTTGTTGGTTTCTTTTATTCGAAATTGACTGAGCTTGTCATTGTTACTGTTGTTGTGCTATCGGAAATTATTTCCATTGTCATTTAGCAGAAGACTTGTCTTCCGCTCAAGATTAGAAAGAGTTATTTTGTTTAATGAAAGTATCGAAATCATATAAAAGAGGGGTGATACCGACCGCTAGTAAGTCTTTAGTCCTGTTCAAACTGCACATGGTTCAAAGAACTGCAAAACAATGCATTAACAGGGCACTTCGCTCTACTTCAACGGATGTCCTAAATGTCATCATTTACCTACCCTCTTTAGACTTAACGTACAAGGAAGGTACCACCATCACAGTACTAAAGCTTAGGGAGAAGCTGGGTCTCGATCTAATATTAATATTGAACACACGGTATTGGCCTCGACCACAATTCCTTCCAAACTGATTACAGTACATAAGAGGTAATATTCACTACGAACTACGATGCTCTTTGTTATTGAATTGAAGGAAAATACTGTGAGCGCATATTTTAGATTTTACTTGGAGTCACTCATATTATTTTGGAAAATATTCATAAAGAGCAGCTTGAATTTCGTTACCCAATAAGATAATTTTATCTTGCCGAGCATGGAACAAAATAAAAAAAAAAACAAAATAAAAAAAATTTACCTTTTCACGCCTTGAGATGACTTTGACCTAGCTTCTTGTGATCACTCTAAACGGCTAATGTGCATACTCTCAAGAAGCTTTACATGGCATTAGTTGTTCTTTGAGTTTTGCCATTGCCACTGCAGAGAGGAGATGGCCGATCAGAAAAATTAATTTCCATAGGAAAAATTTTCTATGTTACTTGGGATTCGAACCTCGAATGTCACAGCTTGTAAAATTGTCATCGAACGATCGACGGACTTTAACGCGCTCGGCAACGGCCGTTACATATGGAACAAGTCGCTGTGTTTTCAATGGAAGATTCTATGGAATCCGGCGGACCAAACCATTTCAGCTCCATAGATACTCGGCATTTTTCTTTAGGAGTTTAAATATAAAACCAAAATTACGCAGAGGGAGCTGCCCGAACAACGAAACTGCAAAATTGTTACATAGAATTGTAATTAGCTATGTATAGGCGGTAAAAATATAGTACGCCAGTAAAGGCTAGCTCTTAGCCCTACTAAAGAGCTACTACGGGATCAAAAATGCGTCAAGCATACTACGGCGTTGCATGGAATTATTACTTCGTGAATATATGCGGCACGGTAACTGTTATAAAACAAAAGTGAAGACTTTATACTTGGACTTACGGCAAAAATAAAAACAATATAATCGCGGAGTCATTTCAAAAGACAGGTCACGGAGTTGGCGGCTTATGCAACAAAAATGTAATAATGTTGCATGAATTTATTAATCGCTGTGTAGGGGAGTGCCACAAAAAATTTAATTTTACGACATCAAAAATGGTTCTCTGACCTCATAACGAAAATAAAAATAAAATATTTGTAGCCACGACAACTGAGGTTTTCGGTTACATGACAAAAATAAAAATGGCGACATGAGGCCTCTCAGGGATCCACCTAAAGGTACCTTAATCCACAAAATGCAATAGCAAAAATAACAAAAATTCAATAAAAATTAAAATTAAAATTAAAATTAAAATTAAAATTAAATTTAAAATTAAAATTAAAATTAAAATTAAAATTAAAATTAAAATTAAAATTAAAATTAAAATTAAAATTAAAATTAAAATTAAAATTAAAATTAAAATTAAAATTAAAATTAAAATTAAAATTAAAATTAAAATTAAAATTAAAATTAAAATTAAAATTAAAATTAAAATTAAAATTAAAATTAAAATTAAAATTAAAATTAAAATTAAAATTAAAATTAAAATTAAAATTAAAATTAAAATTAAAATTAAAATTAAAATTAAAATTAAAATTAAAATTAAAATTAAAATTAAAATTAAAATTAAAATTAAAATTAAAATTAAAATTAAAATTAAAATTAAAATTAAAATTAAAATTAAAATTAAAATTAAAATTAAAATTAAAATTAAAATTAAAATTAAAATTAAAATTAAAATTAAAATTAAAATTAAAATTAAGGACAAGGATTTAGATAGGGATTAAGTCAGAGTTTAGAAAAAGGAGGAGGGCAAGGATTTGGTCAAAAGTTAGAGCCAGGGATAAGATAATGAGTAGGACAATCGTTGAACAACGATTAGATCATGGAATTGGATAAGGATTAGAATACGTATTCAAACAAGGAGTTTAAAAAGCACTATGACAAAAATTATGAGAAGGTTTAGAACAACAATTTAGACACACCTAAAACAGCATTTAGGACAAGATTGAGAAAATGATAAGGACAAGAAATTGGACAAGGACTAGTAAAAGGATTAGGACATACTAAGGACAAAATTTCGGACAATGATTGGGAAAGGGATTCGAACAAATTAAATCGTGGAATTTGAACACAGATTAAAACTGGGAGTTTGCACAAGAAGAACAAGCGCTTTTTGGTTTATCGTTAACACCTAATGTAAGGCTTAATTCTACGTTACCCCATGGCATGGATCTCTTGGTTCAAGAAATGTACGCCAATAGATAGATCTTCCAGATGTTAATGTGCAAAATTATTCACCATTTACAACTGGACAAGAAGGACAATTATTAGGACAAATACAAGAATAAGGACAAAGATGAGGACAAGTTTTCCTTGAGAACAAGGGAAAGCATAGGGACATATAAAATTACGGGTGTGTCCACGATACAGCCAATTTCATTTAGGGATAGCGATGATAAAATCTGTGAGAAATTTGAGCGAAAATTATATAAAGCCTCTGGTAAGTCCAAAGTATTTACTTAGAAATCATATTTTCTGGTATAGAATGGCGTTTATTGACCAAAAGGCTAGACAAGAAGCAAAATAAATCTTTAACAACTAACTTATTAATTTAATTCTTTCTGATTTATTCTGATTTCACAAGCCCATAGCTTGTCCCGATATTCAGGGATTCTAATTTTCAAGCCCAATAATCCCGGGAGTGTTAAAGCCTGTATTGAACTCCCAAAAAGCGACTAATTTTGTATTAAAAATTACTTCACCATGGACCAAAATTGGTCGAAAATTCATTGAATTAATTAATATTGAAGTAACTCTCGGTTACTTTTGGTAGTTCTAGCCTTTTAAACTTGACTTCAATTTCAATTTATTTATTTAAGATATATCAAGAATATCCAAAGTTTTTCATACGGAAAGTTTTTCATACGATAGATGTTCTATAGAAGTACAAATTTCCTTTTAGGATACTGGCCAAATAATGTGCTCATTGTACATTTAATGATGGCCTCCAAACTTTGGAATACTACACCCAGACTACTACTACAGAATTTGGGAAGGAGTTGTCCTAACTTTCACGAACCTTGTTCTCGCCGATAAATTCTTTAGATAATTCTGTTAAACCAGATCAATTGACTTTCTTAAAATAGACTTAGGCATAACAGCCTTAAATCCGCCTTCTTACTTAACCAAACCTATTCAAAATATACTTTGATTTGAAACCCATAGGACTTGAAAAGCTAAACTCCAACTCACAACTGTAAATCAAAGTAAAGTTTGGAGCTAAAATCTATAAAATTGCTTTCAGAAAATTCAATAAAAGTATTAAATCTTTACATCGTAACTAATAAGACACTCTAGAAATGTTTGTCGGACAACTTGTGAAATCATGTCCAAAACATAATCACCTAATGAATTTAAAGAATGAATGAATTTCAAAGAGTCATAATGGGGCCATAACCAAGACCGGATTCAAACCCGATATAGCAGACAAAGCCACCATTACAAGACTACCGAGTTGAATAAGAAAATTAAAATTCTTTTAATCTTCTTTTAAGAATTTTGACTGATTGTATTTTTTTTATGAGAAGAGAAAATCTGTTGGAGAAATCTAGAGTTTTTCATGATCAGAATTGCCGCCAATGAAAAAAACAAAAAAAAACTTCTAAATTATTCAGAGCGCAGAATGAAAATCTTTGATGTTGTCATAAATGTCGGTTTAAGGTCTTTCTTTTTATTATCATCATAGAAGACACCGTTGTTGGTGGCTCTAAAAGCTTGAACCGTTCTATAAAGTTCAACTACAAATTAGTCTGTTTTTATTATTGTTAATGGGAAGATTGTGGTATAGAAACAAAAAAAAAAAAAAGCAAAGGCTATTGAATTCTTTTTATTTGTTATTTATCTCTACTTTTATTTGCTTTTAACAATCCGTTTGTTTGTTGGATGGTGTGGATGATGTGGATGATGATGATGATGATGGTGATTATTATTTGAGCTACTTTGCATAAATAACAAATTAACTCTTCTTTATGTTGTTGCTGTTGTTGTTGTTGTTGTCATTGTTTTCTTTGTTGCAGCTACCGAGCGTGGAACCTTTTGTTCGTGTGTCAAGATGTCAATTACATTAATTTCCACTTTGTCTGCCATCATGATACGGTACAATTATTAGTGAAATTTTTTTATCTTAGATATCTGGTTTCAATGGCAGCAGTTGTGGAGAGAGAGAAAAGCTTTTTACTTGCTAGACTACAAGAGAGAAAATTTGAGTGAAAAGTTTTTTTCAAAGATTTAGTGGAAGGTTTTAGCGGATCAATTACAAGGAGCAGTTTACACATGTAATGGAGCAGTTCAATAGCATAAAAGATAAAACATGGGTTCGGTTCAAAACACTATAACAAGGTAGACTCACTTCAAAAGAGCTTTAAGTGCAAAAACGTCAAGCGACAAAAGCAACAAAACACAATTAGAAAAAGCTCAAAATCAACAGCTCACTTTATCTCCAATATGAGCCTACCTGGTTGTTCTATCATGCGTTCGGTTCAAATGTTCGATGTTGAAATCAAAAAAATGAAATGTTGCTTTAAAAATCATCCAAGTTTTGATAGAATTAACAAGGAAATAATAAAATAAATAAATAAACTGGCCATTTCAGCCCTTGAAAGGACTTTGACCGAACTTCTTATGATCAAATTGTGTTGTGCGTGTTATTAAATGTTTGAACACAATTGATCGAGAACTGGACCTACTAGTTTTATGCCGACTCCGAACGGCTAATGTGCATGTTCTCGAGAAGCTTTACATGGCATTATTTACTCTCTGAGGTTTGCCATTGTCTGCAGAGAGGTGACGGCCGAACAGAAAAATTAATTCAATTGAAAAAAAACTTTCTGTGTCAGATGGAATTGAACCAGGGTTCTCTAGCGTATGTGTCACGCACTCTACCCATTGCTCCACGGCCGCCAGAAATAACAAGAACTGACCGTATAATGTTCATTGACATTGTATAACGGACAGCCAAAGATTTTACTACTCGACTTTCACTCCTGCTTCAAAAAAGCACTCCTCCGATCGAAGATATATGCACGCTGTGGACACACCTTTCCCACTTTATGGGCCACTTTATGGACCTTTCCCACCTCTTCGGCAGCAATAAGGTTATTCGCTACTACCGCCCCGTGGAAACCAATGGCACTTTCAGGAGTGTTGCGATGCCACTGCAGAGAAAGAGGCTGCCTACAAAACCACCCTGCAATCGGTTGCAAGGTGCTTTGGTGCGTGCGAGAAATGTGAGACATGCGTCGATGATAGGAATCAGGTCCGAAAATGTTTCGAAAAAAAAAAACGATTGGCCGATTATTTTAAATTCCTGCAAGGACGACGACGGGAATCAAGTGACAGATATCCACAGTACACTGATTATGTGGACGGAAGAACACTTGCTAGGTTGAAAGAGTTGACATGTCAGGTGTTGACTAGACGCTGTAATAAGTGAAGCATTCCTGTAGTCATTCATCTATAAGATAGTCTGTTGATGCAACTTGATAGGTCATATGAAGAGTTGTTTAGGAAGAACATTTTAAAATGGCCACCAGTTCGGAGCTGTATGAGGCTCAACTAGTAGTAGCTAGATACAAAGCCCTATCAAAGGCTTAAAAATTGGTCACACGGGCAGAATGCGGCCCCTGACAGAGGTTAGGCTGACTAATTGGTACGGCCCCATGTGGAGCATCGTGGTTGTTGTGTTTTACTACCCATATCGCGGGCAAACATATCCAGCTTTATGTGTAGTTGTTATTTTTCAACAGTTTCCGTACACCCACCCAAGTACGAAAGATATGTTCGATAGGCCTCTATCCCAACCAAGGGTTGCGAATGTCATCACAACATACAGGTAATTTAGTGCCTTTGAATACTCAACGGGGCATAGACCGATGCAATGATCTAGTTCCGTGCTTAAAGCACCATAGAATTAAGCCGTCGAGGTAAGTGTCTATGTTAAACTCATTCGGATTATCTGTAATGAAACTGGAATGCATGCAAACAATGAGCTCTGAAAATTAAAAAAAAAAAAAATGCCTGACCTACGGGTTTCAGTTTCGGCAAGGACGGAAACAGGAATTTTGTGATAGATATACAGACTACACTGATGATGTGGTGGCAACACTGCTCTAGACTTCTGAATGGCACCGCTGACAACAACCCTGCCAATAGAGTTGATATCCCGGAAACCTCAATTGCGAATGATAACGTTGAAGTTCCGCTGTCCGACTATGATGAAACTGATACATGGTAATAGGTAGGATACATGGTAATAGGTAAAAATGATTAAAAAATAAGACGCCTGGTTGATGGTTTTAAGTTTCTGCAAGGACGACAACGGGAATATAGTGACAGATACCCAGGATACACAGATACTGTGGATGAAGCACCTTTCTGGGCTTCTAAATGGCGATGCTGACAACAGCTACGCCTATAGAGTTGATATCCCGGAAACCTCAATTTTGGACGACAGCGTTGAAGTTTCGCTTCCCAACCATAGTGAAGTCTTGAAAGCTATAGCTCGGCTTAAAAATAAGGCTCTTTCCAATAGGTGTTACTTTGGGTTGAGTAGGCAATTGAGAAGCAAAGTCCTATCAAGACGAACAAAACTCAAACTTTATAAGTTACTAATCATGCCCGTCCTATTATATGCAGCACAAACCTGGACGTTAAGCAGTTCTGATGAAAATATTTTGGGACCCTTTCAGATCAAATCTGTTTCAGTGCCAAGTATCGAATTCGATGCAACCTCGAGCTATAAGAGCTGTACGCCGACATCAACATAGCTAAGCGCTTAAAAATCTAGCGGCTCCACTGCTAGGTCATGTTAAGCGGATGAAAAACGGATTCTTCAGCGAAAGAATATTCTATTCGGTATCAAATGTTGGACAGCCTGACGACGCTTGTTGTTTTCCAAATGGCGCCAGTGAGCGTATAACAGAAATGGCTGGCGCATATTCTTTAACGAGACCAAAACCGATCGACGGTCGTTAGCGCCAGATAAGAACGACAACGACAATGACCTGCTGTGTAGCACAATTCTCTGTTAATTGTCGCAACTTTATTGGCCTAGCAACAATTTTTGTTTTATTTTATGTGAGGAGAGTTCGAAGTCAAATGTTTTATTTAAAAAAAAAAATTATAATTTTTCTACGAACAAAAGAATTGTGTGTGTGAATAATAAAAATTATTAGTTGCGATAATAATTTTCGAGAAAATTTACTTATTATCAACAACTCTTCAAGGTTTTCACCCAACATGTTGCGCAGCTCTCTCATTTGAATGAAAGTTTTATTTAACCCGCGTGCTTTCTTTGGCTTTCCATAAGCAAAGTTGTTGTTGGCTGGTCGGTTGGCTGCTTGGTTGGTTGGTTGGTTGGATGGTTGCTGGTTGGTCGCTTCGGTCTGTTGTGCTTTCTAAATTGAGTGAGTGCGTGAATGTTGCACAATCTTATCTCTCGTGTGCTTTTGTACTTTCGGTTTAATTCGTTATGATTCGTATTTGAGCACGACTTAATGAAAGTTTATGGAATAAATAATATTCAAATGGATTTAAATTTTTTTTTTCTTTTTTTTCTCTCTCCCACTTTAATTTTTTAATATGGTGAAAATGTATGAAAATTGAAATAATTTCAAACACTTTCTGATCATCAACTTTCTATGTCGTATCTTGTAGAAATGTGTTTTTTTTTTCTCTCTGTTTTGTGTATATTTATGATTGTTACAGCGCATTGTGGGAGTTTAAGGTCTATATTTAATTTTGTCAATTAAAAACGATATTAAAATTGAGAAAGCTTTAAAAGCACAAAAGATATTAAACAAAGAAAAGTGACCCTTATAATGCCGTTCGTTTATTAATGGGCGACACATTAACAATAAGAAAGACACCATTAACTTCATCAACAGCTGAGTGTTGTTTACGATTTTGTTGGTGAGAGACGTAAGATTGATGCTTTGAAAGCTTAAAAGTTTTACTTTGATTTATATATCTTTTTTTTGTTGATGATATCAAATATAAGGTGACACTATAAATCAAGCCGCTTAGATCTCAAGATGTTAAGGTACTAGTACACTTTATAAGGCGAAAAAATACATTTTTGCAATATTTTGTTTTCTGAGGTACTTTGATAATTATCATAATATTTTATTTTTCTTAATACATTAATAACCTTTCAAGAATAAGAAATAACATTTGTTTTATTTAAATATTTTTTGGTGCCGCTAGAGGGCATTGAAGTAGATTCTTAAAAATAAACATCGCTTTACGACCCACACTTGATCTCGGAAACAAGAAGGCCGGGATAAAAAAAATCCTGCGGTGATTTAAAATAGAGATATTTTCTGCGACAATTCACCTCATTTAGTTACAAAAACTGAAAACAAAATCACAAATTTTAAAAAGAAATAAAAAAATGGGACATTTTCTTGGAATTTTTTAACCCGTAAAAAAATAATTTTTAAATTGCTTGGTCTAAATGTGGTCTAAAATGCACCAAGACCGGAAATAATTATTATCATTATCACTTACTCATGTTATAAAAATTATTTTTTATCGTAATTTTTTCGATCAGAAATAAAAATAATTTTTTATCGATATTTTTTCAAGCAGAAAAATTAATTTTTTATTGATAATTTTCAAGCAGAGAAAGTGATTTTTATCGATATTTTTTCGATCAGCAATAAAAGTTATTTTTTATCGTTATTTTTTCGATCAGAAGTAAAAGTTATTTTTTATCGATATTTCTTCAAGCAGAAAAAGTTCTTTTTTATTGATATTTTTTAAAGCAAAGAAAGTTTTCTTATCGATATTTTCCGATCAGCAATAAAAATTATTACTTTATCGTTACTTTTTCGATCCGAAATAAAAGTTATTTTTTTATCGATATTTTTCCGATCATTCCGACCGAAATTATTTTTTGATCTGTGTTATTTCGATCAGAAATAAAAGTTGTTTTTGATCGATATTTTCTAGATCAGAAATAAAAGTCAATCAATCCATATTTTTTTGATCAGATTTAAAAAATTATTTTATGATCGAAATTATATCGATGAAAAAAATAACATGTGTATTTGGATACAGGGTGGTCCAGCTAGCGGTTACTTTTTAAATCGTAGGCTATTTTGACACTGGTAGCTGTTTTCCGCTCGAAATCTTGACATAAAGTTAGTATCATACCTCCGCGGAAAGAAATGTTGCGGTTGAACAACATTGGGAAATATTGGAAACTTATTTGCAAAGTGTGTGCTGTGTAGACCAAACAGTGTGTTATTTGAAAAGAAGTTTTGGCCGAAATGAAGCACCCACCGCGTCTGCTGTACACAAGTTTGTGCAAAAAGTTCGTGAGACTGGTATGCTAGTGAACACTCATGGTCCCCGACGTCGTACGGTGCACACAGACGAGAATGTGGCTGCTGTAGCACATCGGATTATTCGCTTACAAGGTCCAATTGACTCAGCAATTGAAGGCTCACGACCATCGGCTTCGTTATAGCTTCGCAGGTTGGGCCATAGAGCAGCTTAAATTGGACAACAATTTTAGGCGAAAAATCATCTTTTTCTGACGAGGCGCATTTTCATCTCGGCGGTTACGTAAAACACCGAATCGCAGCATCTGGGGTTCGGAAAACCCGCACGTTATTGTCGAGAAGCCGATGCATTCACAGAGAGTGGCAGTTTGGTGCGGATTGTAGAGTGGTGGAATCATTGGACCATTTTTTTCAAAAATGAGGCTGGGAATAACGTTTCGGCCAACGGTGGGCGTTACATAGCCATGTTAACCGACTTATTTTTTACTGAAATTGGAGAAATGAATATGGACGACCTCTGGCTCATGCAGGATGCGCCATGCCACACAGCCCATGCCACAATCGACCTTTTGCGCACCAAATTCCCAAATCGTGTTATCAGTCGTCTTGGCGATATCAGTTGGCCGCCTCGGAGCAGCGATTTGACCCCTCTGAACATTTTTTTTGCAGAGAACCATGAAGGACCGATGTTATGCCAACAATCCGGAAACGCTACAACCCGAAACCAGGTCTTGGAAAATTGGAGTGACAGAATGCGCTACTGCGAAGCCAGCTGAGGCAAAACTTCTAAATATAATTAATGGGAATGTTTGCTCTTACTAATAAAGTCATTATACATGGACAAAAAATTAAATTTTGTTAATTTTATTGTAATTTTTTAGAAAAAACTTGTATTTGGCCCACCCTGTACAACTTTTAAGTTATCAGTATTAAAGAATTTTAATTTTCAGTTGATTATACAATGAGGAAGTAAATTAAGAAAGGCATAACACCATAGCCCGTCCGGGATTCAAACCCGATATCCCTAGGGTGGTAGTCAAATGCGCTATCTACTCAACTATCGAGGCCGCCAAATAATTAAAGATAAGGATAAAGATATATCCTGATAAAGACATCTAGATTTTTTGTGTCTAGATTTAGACATCTAGACACAAAGATTTTATGTGGTATAAAACGTGCGAGCAACGTGCATTTATTGTGGCTTACTAAAGTATGCACGTTAAAAAGGGTTAGTCCCTTGAATTGTACAGCCTACCACTTTTTTAAAAATAAACAGAGATTGAAAAGTATTTGAAATACTAAATAGATCATTTAGTCAAAATTTCACTCTACTAAACGCATGGGTGATAGAAAATTTTCGATTCCAACTGGAAAAAAAACTAAATTGAGATAAATTGATCACTTTGCAATTAAGTGACATCAAATGAAATGATGCACTTTCTACAACAAAACACAACAGCAACACAAACAACAACAACAAAAACAACAACAATGCAAACCTGAAACCAAAACAAACTGACACCAAAAAAAAACTTGCGTTATGTCATACGGAGAGAGTGAGTGAAAATCTATGGAGCTAAGTTCGTACAACAACGACAACGAACACACCAATTGTGTTGGACGCGACTGTAACAACAGTTAAAGCACATCGAGTAGAGTTGAGTTGGTAAAAGCAAATTTTGCAGCGTGTTACGGTTTGCTTGCTAGCCGTTGCAAGCAACACCGAATGGGTTAAGGTAAAGCAAGTCAAATGAATTGAAAAAATAACAGAAAAAAAAGTATTCGTTCGTTTGTAATTTTATTCATATTCATTTCAGACGGAGTTTTTATTTTTTTTTTTTTTTAAGAGTTCATTAAATAAAAATCGAAAGTGAATAAAGTACAACATGGCGTCGACGTACTGTATGTGCATTTGGGCAAATTATTTGCCGCTGTCGCTATAATTGTTGTTGTTGTTGCTGTTGTCACTGTAATTCGAAATAGCAGTGATTTTTGTTTGTTGGTTTAAGCAAACAAAAAACAACAACAATAAAAAAAACAGTTATTATGGAACTCTAACCTCATTTAAAATATGAAACGGAGCATAAACTAAGCGTTACAACTGATATTGCTGTTGTTGTTGTTGCCTATTGGTAATGGTATTTTGAAGTTGGTAAATAAGTTTGTGTATTTCTGTGTGTGTGTGTGTGTTTTTTTAGACGATGCTTTCACAATAACGCCGGCACAAACAAATTGGAAACGATATGAAAAACATAACCATATTCGTTGTAGGCAGCCAGACTGGCTGGTTTCTTCATCCGTTGTTGCATGGTGTTCACTTTTATACAGTATTGTTCGAAATCGAAGCAACTTTTTCCTTTGAAGTGAACAAAAGTAATGTAATACATATATCCTTTTACAATCAATTTTTTTCAAAATATTTTGTTTTATTTTTATTAGAAAATATATTTACTCACTTACTACAACGAAAAAAAAAATAAATTGATTCTATTTCATAATAAATGAGAAAAAAATACAAAAACAACTCAATATTTAAGTGTTAAAACTTAAGCAAATTTCAATATTTAGTACAAGAGTTGCTATTTATATTTCTAGCCTTGACAACAGTAAGTGGCAACACTAACCATCTGACGTTTTCATTGGAAACTTGACATTGTTGAACATACCCTCCTTTACAACATTTTGCCATTTGAGCGCGATTTGTGTTATAAAAAGTAACTCCAAAAAAATCATCTCGGGTAAAAAAAATGGAATCAACTCGTGAACATTTTGTGCGTTAAATTTTCATAACCTTCGACGTGGATTGTCAAGACAAGAATGCATCGATGAACTTAATTCTTTACACGGCTTTAGAGCTCCATCCTACAGCACTGTCAAAACTGTTATCAAGAATTTTATCATGACCGATGTTCGCTCTAGGACGAATTCCGTGGAGGTCATCCAAAATCGGTTGCTGTGCCAGAAAACATGGATGCTGTGTGTGTGAACTGATAAAGCAATATTGTCATGTGACATACCGTGAAATCGAGTCATCTTTGGGTATGAAAAACATAGACATTATCATTTGGCTGTAAAAAATATTTGTTCGAGTATTTGTATCCGTCCCGCATAAACTGACAAACAATAAAAAAGGCTCGTGACGATTAATGCAAGGAAATGTTGAAAAAATACGATCAACGTGCATGAAAGACTGTGTGTTACATACACACAGGTGACGAATCATGGATTTATCCAAATGAGCCCGAAACAAAACAGCCATCGACTGTATGGGTCTTCCAAAACGAGCTAAGTCCAACAAAAGTTGTTCACGGAAAAAGCACATCGAAGCAAATGGTTGCCTATTTCTTCGGCATTACCGGTCATTTGACGACAGTGGCATTAGAGCAACGTAGGATGGTCAATTCTGAATGGTGCACGGCCATTTGTTTACCACATATCACTGGAGAAATTCGAGAAAGTCGAAGAAGAGACGAATTATTCTGCATCATAATATTACGAGCTCTCACACAGCTGCTCAAACAAAGACATTTTTGACCAGCCAAGAAATCGAATTGATGGGTGATCCTAAGTACAGCCCTAATTTGACACCTAATGACTTTTTTTTATTTCCGTAAATAAAAAAAAAAAACAATTACGTAGTGAACGATTTTCGACATCCGAAGAAGCGTTACAAAACGTTTCTTTTGGAAATCAAAGTGAAAAAGTGCTTCTAAAATTGGTTCAAACGCATACAAAAGTGTATCTTTTGTAAAGATCTTCATGAAAAATATTTTGAAAATCAATAAAACCAATTTTGATTATAAACATTTGTTTTTTCATTATTAGGCCAGATATATAAATAGCAACCCTCGTATGATTTCTTATGATTTCCGCTCATTATTCTTCGCCTTTATTCCTTATGACTTCCGCACATCGTTTTGGCATGAATGCTTAAAAATTTACTAGAATTATTGTTGGAATTGATTCCCATTCTACTTTTAAACAGGCCATTAGTTTATATTTGCTTTTAACCGTCGAGTCCCTACTCTACGCTTCAAAATAAGTCTGGTGATTGAGGTGGCCAATCCAGGACTTGAAGCCCATGGGAAAGCAAATAATCTTTGATGAGTGTTTTAGATCGTTGTCGTGTTGAAACACCCATCCCAGTGGCATTTCCTATTCGGCATATTGAAGCAAATGGTTGGCTAAAATGACCCTATACACAAAACGATCCATTCTTTAATGTATTCCAACAAATGGGCCAACCCCTCTCGGTGAAAAATAGATTCACACCATTACATTTCCTCCTCAATGGTGTATTGTGTCCTTACAATAACGCGGATCTAGTCTCTTATTTTTTGGGACTTCGAAAGTGACAAATTCCATCGAATTTAGATTCATCGCTAAATGAAACTGTTTTCCATTTTTCTGGAGTCCAACTGAGATGAGGTTTTGCGAAATCCAACCTAAACTTTATGCGAATAAATAAACAGATTTAAGACCAACTGCCTCTTCAAATGTTTTGTTGTGAGAATAGATTTCTTAGATGGCATGAAACTTCTTAAACCATTTTCCAATGAGCATTGTCGGACAGCCCCCGAACTAATATTTGGGTTTATCTGTTGTATAACTTTGTTTAACGAAATAAATGAATCTTTTTTAAACAAACGAACAATTTGTTTATCTCTTTGGTAGGAAGTTTTTCGGTGGCGTTTGACAGAATTGACGCTTTGCACTGTTCTAGTAGCTTTGATCTTTCGATATAGTCGAGAAACTTTAATAAATGTTAAGTTAATTAGCGAACATTCATTATCAATAGTTTTTGATAATAATAATGGGTGTTTTTTTTAGGGGTTTGTTTTTCGAATAGAGATAAAACTGGCATTTTGTGGTCAAATCTGGCAGCTCTAATGTCATTTATGTTCAGTTTGGTTTGCCATTTCATCATGAACAGGTTGACAAAAGAACAACGCTTGCAAATCGTGCAAATTTATTTCGAAAATAATGGTTCAGTTCGCGAAGTTTACCGCAAGCTCCGTCCATTTTATGGCCGACATAATCGTCCATCAGAGCAATTAATTCGGTTAACCATGGGTCGTTTTCGCACTACGTTTACTCTATGTGATAATACGCATCCGCAGAGACGTCGAACAGTGCGCACCGAAGGAACAATTGCCGCTGTAGAGCAAAATGTTGAAGAGGACCCGAATGAATCGATTCGCCACCGTGCACAGCAATTGGAGCTTTGTCCATCAACTTTATGGAAGATTTTGCGCAAAGATCTTGGCTTGTGACCTTACAAGATCCAGCTTGTGCAAGAATTAAAGCCGCGAGACCATGCAATGCGTCGTGATTTTGGTGTATGGGCCGAAAATGAGATTGATCTCGATGCTGATTTTCATCGCAAAATTTTGTTCAGTGATGAGGCTCATTTTTGGTTGAATGGCTACGTCAACAAGCAAAATTGCCGCATTTGGAGTGAAGAGAATCCACATAAGATCCTTGAGACGCCATTACATCCACAAAAACTGACTGTTTGGTGTGCTCTATGGGCTGGTGGAGTCATTGGGCCATACTTCTTCCGAAATAATGCTGGAGAGTCAGTTACCGTTAATGGAGACCGGTATAGAGCCATGATAACCGACTATTTTGTTCCCAAATTGGATGGCATGAATGTGGATGAGTTGTGGTTCCAACAAGACGGCGCTACATGCCACACAGCGCACGTCACAATCGATTTATTGAAGGAAACATTCGATGAGCGCATAATTTCGCGGAATGGACCTGTCAATTGGCCACCAAGATCGTGTGATTTGACACCATTGGATTATTTTCTTTGGGGATATGTGAAGTCGCTCGTCTACGCCAACAAACCAGAAACGTTAGGGGACTTGGAGGCCAACATGCTCGAAAAAGTGGTTGAAAATTGGACCTGTAGAATTGGCTTTATTCGAGCCAGCCGCGGCGGTTACATGCCCGAAATTATATTTAAACATTAATGGCATAAAATTATCCTTCCAATAAAGCCAAATTGATGGACATTAAAACGATTTTCTTGTGTTTTATTTCAATTCGAAGTTCTATACCTCTAAAAAAAACACCCTGTATTTGATAAGCCGATATAAAAAAAACATTATTATTTTTAGCATGAAGGCCAATGAGGCAAAAATATCTTTTCCAAAAATATTTGTTCTTGTTTGTGTTTCTTAATTGCAAGGAATTGCGAAAACGAAAAAGTTGCTTTCATTTCGAACAATACTGTACTTACTGTCGCCCGACTTACTCAACATGCACTCGATCTCATTATTATAAATATTAATTAAGAAATCATATTTAAAATTTTATTCGATATTCTAAAAATTTTGATAACCATAATATTACTTATTGAAAAAAGCTAGTTTCTTTCCGGAAATAAAACAGCATTTTTAAACTAATCCTTCGAAATTAGTTCCAAAGCCAAAACAAAAAAAAAAAAAAAAACCTGAATTATTATTTTTAAAAAAAAATAAACAATAAGAACTTGAAGCAATAATTTGATTTTCAGACAAATCATATTCGTTTTTTACATGTACACACGCATACGTTGGCTCGCGCTTATAGTGCGCGCTGAAGCTAGTGCTGGCTTGCGTTTGCAGATGGAAGCAACTTTATTGAGCTGGTAGTGTATATAGTGCGTACTTGTTAGTTGTAATTGCTGCTCCGAACTTTCATTGAGTTATTGTAGTTTTGTTGGTATTTTGATATTTGTTATGATCTTTATTTTGTGTGTGGACAATAAGCACAGATACTACCAACATCGCTACGTTTGGTTTCTTTTTGTTTTCCCTAATCTTTTTGCTCCCAACACTATTTCCACTCTAAAATTTTTAATGGTAGCTTTTTAAATTATGTTGTGTATTTTGCGAAATTATTGAAAATTTTGGAGTGGAAAGAGTATGGGGAGCAAGAAGGTTAGAAAAAGGATCTGTGCTTGTTATAAAAAATAATGCGTTCAAAGAAACTTGAAAATATAAACACAATAAGGCTTGACAATTCAGCACAAAAAAAAAATAATAAGTGAAATAAAACAAGAGTAACAAAAAGCGAGATCAATGTTAGCAAGCAAGATAGAAGAAAAAGTGCCGAAAACCATATAAAAACCCGGCACGACAAACCATAAACAAAAAAAAAAAATGCAAAAAAAAAAATAAAAATTGCGGTAAAAACCGATATAAAGGATAAACTCATTGAAAATCATCTTACAAGTAACTTTTAGATCAAAATAAGTGTGCACTATAAACACTTTAAACTTTTTTCCATAAGATTATACATGAAGCGGTTACCATCTTCAGCTTCAGCGCGCACTATAAACGCGGCTTAAAAGTTAATTTTATATGTGATTTATTTCGATAAAAACTTACACAAACATTAAATGGAGCCTTTAACGTACCTGAAAAGAGAAGAAAAGAAAAATATTAGATAAAAATAGATAAGATTAAATTTAGAATGGGTATGGGGGAGAACAAAAGGGCTCAATCAGACTTCAGTCCACTTCCAACTAACAATTGCACTTCTAATAGGTTTCATTTTATATAAAATATATTATTTAATATTATATTTAAAAGTTTTCGTCTCGATATAACTTCTAAACTCTATTTTCTCCCCTTATAAAAAAGTATATCAAAAAGAGGTTTAGGATTTATTTTTCGAATAAAACGAGCATATATTTGATGTCTTTTATAAATTTTCATTGGATTAAAATGAAGACATATTTATATTATGTATGGAAGACAATCTTTTTAAATGGTAACCTTGGCTAAGCTTGCAGACCTTCATTCTTTTCTAAATATTTTCAATCAGTCTTTCGCATAATTGGGGCTATATTTCGGCGGTGGTAACGCATAGAGTTAAATGTTCACATAGAGAGATTGTGGCGTCCGTGGCGTAGTTGGTTAAAGTGCGTGGCCGCTATGTCAACGAACCTGGAGACCCAGGTTCGAACCCCAGCAGCGCCAGAAAATTATTTGAATTAAAATAATTTTTCTGTACGGCCGCCACCTCCCTGCAGACAATGGCAAACCTCAGAGAGTAATCAAAATCCCATGTAACGCTTCTTGAGAATAAGAACAATTCGTTCATCGCCGTTCGGAGTCGGCGTTAAACCTGTAGGTCCATTTCTCGGTCAAATGTGTACAAACTTAATAACACGCACAACACAATTGATCCTAAGAAGTTATGTATGTATGTATGTATAGAGAGTTGAAACTGTTTTCGGATAGTTAGCTTAGATGTAAATCTTAACCGTCTAACAGTTTTAAATCACAAGATCTTGTTGGCCAAGTGTACCCAAAATGTGAAATTACGCGACCAGGAAACTTCGTGTGCAATCATGATAGAATAAAGCAGGTAGTCTCGCAGCTGAAAATCCTCTCTCGCTCTCGAAACTGTCGAAACTGTCAAAATTAATACAAATAACTTTCCTTTTCTTTTTGTTGTTGTTCGTTGTTCAGTATTTTTTGACAATTGTAACTCTTGGGTTTCAGCCGCAAGTCTATCTTATTTATTCTACCATCTGTGAAATAACTCGATTGTTTCGTGACTTATATGGCACGTAAAAGGTGATCCATTAAGACGTGTGGTACTTTGACTTTAAATAAAACGCAAACTGTTTAGAATTTTTCCAAATATTTTATTTCGTTCGAAAGGTCACACAATAGGATGTGTGAAAAATTAATTCGTGGATATGTTCATCGCGACTATTCCATAGATATCTCATTTTTTCGGGCATATTTTCGATGACAGTTTGCAGTATGGCCTCCGGAATGGCCCGAATCACCGATGTAATATTGCTTTTCAAGTCTGGAATCGTCTTCGGATCATTCACATAGACTTTATTCTTCGTGTTACCAGACAGAAAAAAGTCTAACGGCGTCAAATGTTCACATTACAGCGACGAGTAATTACACGGTTCGGGAATTTGCGACGCAAATAGTCCAAATTGAGGCGAGTTGTGTGTGGTGTCCTGTTGAAACCACATATCATCCAGATCCTGAGTTTTAACCTCCGGCACAAAATAGTCTTCCAACATAGTGTAGTACCGAACAGAGTTGACATTTTCGGTGTTTCCGTCCTCATCTTAAAAAAAAAAAAAAAAAAACGGCCCGATGATGCCTCCGACCCATAAACCGCATCAAACAGTGACTCCCGGTGGATGCATTGGCTTCTCCACGATCACTTGTGGATTTTCCGAGCTCCAGATACGGCAGTTTTGGTTGTTAACATAGCCGCCGAGATGGAAATGAGCCTCGTCCAAAAAGATGATTTTTTAAAAGCTCTGACCACAAAAAGTCGGTTAACACCGCTCCATACCGAGGAACATTGATGTTAACGGTATCTCTTTCCTCATTTCGAAAGAAATAAGGTCCAATGATGCTGCCGTGCCATAAACCGCACCAAAAAGTCAATCTATGTGAATGGATCGAACACTTGTGGATTATGGTCAATCCAATAATGGCAATTTTGCTTGTTAACATAGCCAAAATCCGGATCTTCGGCCCACATTTCCAACGTCCAATAAGCGAACTCACAACGTTGTCTATGGTTGTCCGACTTCAATTCTTGCGTCAGCACAATTTGATACGGATTGCCCCAAAGTAAGCCTGGTTGACTCACTGGCGATGCCCAATTCAGCTGATCTGCGCCGAATCGACATTTTTGGGTCTTCTTCGACTCTGGCCGCAACGGTGTCTATGTTTTCTTCACTTCGCACCAATCTTTATATCTGGTTGATGGCTGATGTTCCAAAAGAGTGTACTCAAGAAAATAAGGACGATCTGTCTTAAGGGGTTATACGCAGTCAGGAGGCCAAAAAATAATAATTTCTGAAGTACATTCATTTATGTATATACACAGATAATTTCACACTGATTCAACAACGACTCGAAGCGTCTTTCTCAGAAATTCGAAACTTTAGACGCGATTTTCTCAAAACTATGTTTTTGAGGTCGGTGAGCAAGATTTCTCGGAAACGGCTAAACCGATCAGTACCGGTTCAATATACTTAGCCTATTTCAAAAGTATATTTTTTAAGAAGGTTTTTTATTTCAGATGATCCAACCCAGAGATATCGTATTCAGTGAAAAACGAAGGAAGTAAAGAAGTAAGAAAGTTAAGTTAAAAGTTTTCAAAATATGTATGTACTGGGTTATCCATTTTCTACTTCGAAGAAGAAAGTTTAAAAAACCACAATAAAAATATCATAATACGTGGAAAAAATATCATTTAAATATCCTTAATGGGAGTGTTTATAGGACTCAATCCTTTAGAGGTAATTTTCGATGATTTTTGTGCACAACTGGGGCACTAACTCGGACATGACTTGGTGAGTCTTGGTTTTTATTTGTCCAAGAGTTTGAGGTGTATTCGCGTAAACACGATCTTTTGCATAGTCTAGCAAAAAAAACAAAAGCCCAGAGGTGTCAAATCGGCGTCATGATATGGCTATTGACATCGCTAAATCTCGAAAATAAGTCGTCCTCGAAATTTCTGTTGCGACCAAGCCCTAATTTGTTTTGTTGTATGGCCAGGGGCCCTACATATCGTCAAGATCCATATCTTTAATTTCAGGTCGTAAGACAATCCCAATTGCTGACCGAAGCATAGAATCGAAGCGTGGAATTGACAAATTTGGGTCTTCCGCCACATTTTCTTTAACAGCAACGATATTTTCGGTGGAGCGTACTTGACGATGATCCACACGACTTACAATAACTGTGACCGATCCTTTTTCTTAAAATTTTTTCCCTATATTAGAAATTGTTCACTCAGTAGGACGATTATGACGACCACAATCTTTGCGTAAAGCGTGAATCACATTAGAATCACCATTTTTGTAGAATAATTTAACAATATCAACGGGTTGTTCGGTGGCAAAATGTTCCATATCGTAAACTGACAAACTTAAAACTGAACAAAAACAAGTTTGAACGACATGAACATTTAACAGCTGTCAAATGTCAAGGCTGCACTTTCCGAAACCACGAAATGGATAAAAGAATCTTTATATAATTCTTTTTACGTTGCGATATTCAAATGCCTTCTCAGGAAAAAATTTTGAAAAATTATAATTTTTTTGACCTCCTAGCTGTGTTTGACCCTTTCTGCAATGTTTACCAAAAATTGGACTTGTTTATGTGCCGTTTTAGAGCCCGAACAAACCAAAGCGAATGTCGGTTGTCGGGTGCGCTGTGCAACAAAATACATGAAAATGCATGCAGCCAGCAAAAATGAAATCGCTCTAAAAATCTGCTTCGGAAAAACGCCAGAATAGAATGTGTTTTATTTTTTTTCCGACGTCTGTCGGATCTCTCTTTCAGCGACATAAGTGTTGCCATATTTTTGTTAAGTATTGTCTGTGTTCAGTATTATTTTCTTAGTTTTTACTATGAGCTGACGTTTCGCGTTTCATTCACGTTGGTATAAAACAAATAAAGAAATATTCTTTTGAACTTGTACCATTCACACACTGAAAAGCAAAGCTGATCCGGCAACCGCTCCTATTCTGGACGTGTTCTCAGCGGATTCTTCGAGAGAGGACCGACAACCGACAGCCGCTTTGGTTCTGTTCGGGCTCTTAGGCTTCAAACATAACGACCACGATAATATTTTTGAACTCCGAAGCATGTTATTTGGCCGAAATTCTTTCATATAAATTGAATACGATAGTAAATTTTTCTATTTGTAAAATGATCTCAGTACTTTCAAAATTTCATTTACATTTTTTTCAAAGTCATAGTTTTCTATAAATTTCAGTTTTCTTTTTCCTGCAGACGTCACTACAAACGCCCTCAAGTGGAGAAAAAAGTAAGGTTCTTTGACTTGCTTTTTAATAAAAACAGTGACTTGTGTTCATGAAATTAAAAAAATAAAAAAAAAAAAACGCTTAACCAGCCGCTATGCAAAACAAAATCGTTTCGATGAACTTGAAGTATATAGCAAAAATTGATAAATTTCGGGGCGATTTGAATGTTTGTTGCTTTTACACAGAACAAAGACGACGACGACGACTACTCTAACTGATCGTGATGATGATGATGGGTTGAACGAACGAGAGGCCAAGCAAGGTTATTTAAATTTTGTTTGGTTTTTTGAGTTTGAAGGTTGACGACCCATTGAAAGAAAATAAAAAATAAAAAATTACCAAAAAAAAAAATCACCAGTTTGATAGTCAAAGAACTCAGATTACGCTGTATAAGTATAAACGAGAGTTGAATGTTTTAATTATTGTAAAGTAGAGTATTCTTGGGTATTCTTGGTACTTTCCAACATAGCCTATACCAAGAAGAATATGCTAAGAATGCGAACCAAAAGTAATGAATATAAATTCATTGACGTATGCGTAGTTATGTGTATAGGTGATAGGGGTATGAGTCACGTGCTGAGAAATGTTCTAATAAATTTGTTCGTCTAAAAACGCAGAACAACTCATGCAAAATAGATAAACGAAAGAAAATAGAAAATACGTCAAAGTTAGTTCGACAAATGCTCAATATGCTGATAGCCTGGCACAGCCAGCACAGCAAGTTAGTTGTAGGTAGTGCACGTTGCTGTAGTATTTTGTTGTTTTTGCGTTTTTGTAATAGAGTGTATAACGTGCAAAAAATCTAAACATGTCATCGGCAACCTTGAGCGTAGTTTTCAAGGTGCACAACGTCAAACGTCGGATTGAAAAAGACAATGCAATGAATGCATTAACACAATAATAGTTGTTGGTAGTCAGCGTATGAGTGTGTGTTGATATTCTGTGCACAGCAGTGTTTTTAAAATAAGCTCACACACATTCGGCTTGTAAATGAGAATAGCGCCAGAATAGACAAGAAAAATAAAAATAATAAAACTAAAAACACTCGCAAAACACTCGCACTTAGTTTAGCAAAATAAGTGGAGCAAAAAGTTCTATTAAATGACAATTAGCTTAACTGACAGCTGCACTGACGGCTAGACATAAATGTTCCTTATTTCAATATCGTAGTTTTTAATGAATCAAAATAGTGTCTGTCTGTCAGTATTGACCTCTCATAGAAAGCTTTGCTTTTACCTAAATTGTTTTTTCTCTTATCAACTTATACATATATAAGTATATGTATAAGTTGATATATTTGTATAAGTTGATACTCTCTCTTTCTCCTCCCCTGTAGATTTCCGTTTGCTCTTCCACTGTGTTGTGTGGTTAAATTACAGAATATTTTATTTATTTTTTGCTCTATTATTTGTTCTATTGCTGCTTTCTTGTTGTCCATCAATTTCGTAAGAATTCACACTTCACTTAATTTAAATTTACCATGGTTGGCGGTATCGGTTCAACTACCTTGGCATTCATTCTAGGGAAAATAATCAACACCTCGTTAGTTGTGCTTGGGTGTTGCCGCCAGGTGTTAAGTGTTACTTATTAAAAACCTTTCCACATGTTTTTCCATAATTTCACTTCCATCAGAATTTATTTCGATTGCTGCTGAAAAATGAAGTTGTTGTGTGTCTAGCAAAGTTCAAAATATTTCTTAAGCGACTGTACCCGTTTTTCAAGCCCGCTGGTGAGGGAGTGAGAATTAAAATTCGAAATTTCAATGCTTTTAAGAATTGATTTGAGTGCTCAAGATAAATAATGAATGGTTAATGCTGAAGGATGAATGATGAATGATGAATAATGAATGATGTATGATATAGATGAATGATGGATGTTGAATGATGAATGATGAATGATGAACGATGAATAATGAATGCTGAATGATGAATAATGAATAATGAATGATGAATGATGAATGATGAATGATGAATAATGAATAATGAATAATGAATGATGAATGATGAATGATGAATGATGAATGATGAATGATGAATGATGAATGATGAATGATGAATGATGAATGATGAATGATGAATGATGAATGATGAATGATGAATGATGAATGATGAATGATGAATGATGAATGATGAATGATGAATGATTAATGATTAATGATGAATGACAAATGACAAATTACAAATTATGAATGATGAATGATGAATGATGAATGATGAATGATGAATGATGAATGATGAATGATGAATGATGAATGATGAATGATGAATGATGAATGATGAATGATGAATGATGAATGATGAATGATGAATGATGAATGATGAATGATGAATGATGAATGATGAATGATGAATGATGAATGATGAATGATGAATGATGAATGATGAATGATGAATGATGAATGATGAATGATTAATGATTAATGATGAATGACAAATTACAAATTATGAATGATGAATGATGAATGATGAATGATGAATGATGAATAATGAATAATGAATAATGAATAATGAATAATGAATGATGAATAATGAATGATGTATGATATAGATGAATGATGAATGTTGAATGATGAATAATTAATGATGAATGACAAATGACAAATGACAAATGATGCATGATGAATGATGAATGATGAATAATGAATAATGAATAATGAATAATGAATAATGAATAATGAATAATGAATAATGAATAATGAATAATGAATAATGAATAATGAATAATGAATAATGAATAATGAATAATGAATAATGAATAATGAATAATGAATAATGAATAATGAATAATGAATAATGAATAATGAATAATGAATAATGAATAATGAATAATGAATAATGAATAATGAATAATGAATAATGAATAATGAATAATGAATAATGAATAATGAATAATGAATAATGAATAATGAATAATGAATAATGAATAATGAATAATGAATAATGAATAATGAATAATGAATAATGAATAATGAATAATGAATAATGAATAATAAATAATGAATAATGAATAATGAATAATGGATAATAATTAATGAATAATTAATAATGAATAATGCATAATGAATAATGAATAATGAATAATGAATAATGAATAATGAATAATGAATAATGAATAATGAATAATGAATAATGAATAATGAATAATGAATAATGAATAATGAATAATGAATAATGAATAATGAATAATGAATAATGAATAATGAATAATGAATAATGAATAATGAATAATGAATAATGAATAATGAATAATGAATAATGAATAATGAATAATGAACAATGAATAAAGAATAAGGAATGATAATGATAAATTAATAACGAATAAGAAATAATGAAAAATGATAAATTAATAATTAAAAATTATTGTTAATAATGAAATATATTTGAATAGAGGAAATATAATGGCAAAGAAAAGTTTAAGCCCTAAATTAAAACAAAGAATATGATTTATGAATGAAAAATTCGTTTATAAGTCTGGTTATATGTTTTACTTCGGATTGTTTTAATTCGTTTTCTTTTTCATCTTTTTCTTGATTTAAAATAGATTTATAGATTGATATGGAGTTACTAGGGAAGAAGGAGCAATCAAGTGAAACATGTGTAGGATGTTCTAAGCGTGGCGGGAAGCCGTCGTAACATGTGAATTTGCATCTGAGTCAAGTCTTAATATCAGTCAACTTAGTTATAAGGCAATGCCATTCGTAATCTTTACTACCTCCAACTACAGCTTTTAAGTCGTAAATATTGATGAATTTTCAATTTCAGTTGACTAGAAATGAGAAAGAAATTTAGAAAGATTAAAGCGCAGAACTAAGGCCTTGTCTGGATTCGAAGCCGGAACCTCTGGGATGGCAGTCTAGAGCACTACCCTCTCAACAACCGAGGCCGTAATTATTTGGGAGGCTTGGCATTGTGATGAAAAGTAAAATTTCTTTCCGATTTGTAAGGAAGTTTTTCCTAATCCAAAAAAATCACCCGATTTTTTGCCAAATTTGAATGAAGCTTAATTTTTTCAAAACTTATCCGATTTTTATGGTGGTTTTTTCTTACCCCTTTTCTCAACTTTTACGACTGTTGGTTTAAGGGTTATAAGGGTTTTTAGGGTTATATAGGTTTAGGCGTAATATGGTTTTTAGGGTTGAAGGGCTATATGGGTTTAATATCGATTTTAGGAGTTTAAAAATTCCTGTTTTTAACTCAATATGGAGATCTGAAAATAAAGAGTGTATCAATATGATGTGTAGGGCCGAGAAGATATATTATTTCACAGTTGATCGCGTGGCAGTTTTGAGGGATATTTTATCCCAAAGAAAAATTCCAAATGTCTTCTTTATAACCCAATAAAGATGTAAGAAGCATCCAAACAAGTGTTCGTTTTCTTCAAAAAACAAATTCTACACTTCTTGCTGATACGTATATACCCTCTATTTCCACAAAAAAAATGTCTACTTCATGTGTGTTATTCATACACTTGAGTATGGGAGTATAATGGTTTCCGAAATTTCCAAATCATAAAGTTAGTTCTATGAATGTAGCCCTACAATCATTCGTTGTATCAAGACTAAAATCGGTATGAAGAATAAAGGACATTTAGTAATATCAGGCACCAAGAGGACTTTCCTATTTTCTGATATAACATTTGAAATTAATTGTGAAAATATGGTTTTCTTAATAATTCCAATTAGTTGATGAAATATTTTATTGTGTGAAAATTTTCTTTTTCTTTTACCAGTAGCTCTCACTCTTCATGGCTAACTTTTCTCCCCAAATGATAGTTTTCTCTTTCAATTAAAATATGTGTACGTAATAGACAGAAATTAATCAAAATTAATTTTTGGCTTTTAAACTTCACAACCGTTTTTTCATAACTCAAACAGCAAATAAACAGTTTTATTTCCACAGTTGGAAGGAGCAAGGGAGGTGAGGGCTCTGTCTAGAGTTCGAGATAATTATTAAATCCATCACAGCGTTTCAAAGCTAAATTTAAATATTTTTCGCCCAACAATTAATCTGAATGCGAGCAAAACGTAACTCGCTAGTTTTTAGTGAATACTACGTAAAATGTGGTACGTACGTAGTTGTGGTCATGTGGTTGTTGTTGTAAAATAGATGCTTATAATTGCTCCCCTCGTTATTCGTGCCGCGTAGACATACATACAAGTGAAAAAAACTACAACTTATAGTGATTTGTTTGGATGTTAAAACTCGTGCTTCCAGCTTTTCACCGCAATTCGTCCCCCATTTGGTCATTATTTTGCCGAGCAGGGCAGAGTTTTGTTTTATTTTTAAATTTTTTTTGTTTTGGTTTTAACATCATTCACATTATTATTTTCAACAATTATTTATAAAGATATGTACTATATTGTTGTTGCTTATTTTGTATGTTTTCTTGTGCTTCATGAATTTAAAAAAAAAAAAACTAAAAAAATTTTGCAAAATTGTGCTACTCGCTTGGAAAACAGCTACAAAATGAAATGAATTCAAGGCAGAGCATTGAAAAAAAAATCTTGGCTAACAAAAGTTTTTGACAAAAGTCACATTTTGCCGTTTTAGGCCAGCACGTGCAGTTTTCAAAAATGGTTTTATTATTTATATTTTTAATTTAATTTTTATTTTGTTCAGAAATCATGTTGGTCACGGTTCAAATCACTGAACCCAAAATTAACAAGGTCTAAATTTCTATTCTATGATGTGCGCATTTATTTTGTGTGCTTTGCGTTAATCTTAACCCTATAGTCCGCAAGGCTGATCATCGTTTTAATCGATGATATTAACATTTTAATTTTTTTTCAATTATATTTCTTGGCAGCTGGAGGGAAATACACAAGCCTACAACAAATTCCTTCAAAGTTTCCTTCATAGCTAGGTTAGGTTAGGTTAAGTTAAGATGGCTGAGCCGACAGACGACTTGTATATTTAGGCCAATACAGGCCCGTTGTGATACCATATAACCTCTTTTGCACCTATTATATATTATATACAGTGTGCGACAAAACATATGCACGGACTTGAGCCCATCACGGTTTCTTTAATAAGAACGACAAGAACATATAGAATGGAACTTAAATAATTTATTTATTCATTTATGACCTTAATAAACTAAATCCAAAAAAATTTAACAAAATTTGTTGCTAACAATAAAAAAATAAAAAATAACGGTATAACACAGCTTCATTATTTTTGAGAACTTCTTCGCATCTGCGTGGCATGGACTCTATTAAATTTAATAATATGTCTCCAGAAATTGCACTCCATGCAATTTCCACTTGTCGAAAGAGGTCATCAGAATTTTTACAATAATCGCGATTTATTTTGCGATCTACAATATCCCATAGATTTTCTATGGGATTGAGATCTGGCGATTGTGCTGGCCACTTCAAAGTTTCAATCTTGTTTACAACGAACCACTCTTTTACACATTTTGCTGTGTGTTTGGGGTCGTTGTGATGTTGAAAGATCCACTTTAGTGGCATTTCCTCTTCTGGGTGTGGCAGCATAACATTTTCAAGGATATCTTTATGCATGAATCGATCCATTATGCCATTTATTTTATGAATCGGCCCGATCCCATTGCCAGAAAAACAACCCCAGACCAATATATTGCCTCCGCCATGTTTGACCGTCCCCTGAGTATAACGAGGATTTAGACGTTGGCCCTTAGGTCGGCGTACAAGTCTAAATCCATCGGAGAATTTGAGATTGTACTTGGACTCATCAGAGAAAAGCACGGTCTTCCATTTGGTTGTACTCCAGTCCAAGGAGCACGTCTATTTTTTACAGAAATAAATGGCTTTTTTGCGCTCCGGTACGATTTAAGTTCACCTTCAACAGCTCTTCTTTGGATCGACCGGATTGAAATTTTTAGCTATAATTCATTTGCTATGGACCTTGCCGATATAAAGGGATTCTTTCTTATCAATCGCAGTATTGCCTGGTCGTCTCGTTTGCTGGTTTGCCGCGGCCGATCATCTTTATTTATGGAAGTCAACGACCCTAAAGACCGAAAACGGTTGATAATTCGGGAAATTACGCTATGATGTATTTAAAATTTTCTTGCAATCGATGTTACCGATTCCCCATTATTATTATCTTTTATAATTTTTTCTTTTAATTGCTCTGAATACTTATTATTTCCCATATTTTCAAAAAAAAAAACCATAAAAAATAAACGACGCCTTCGGATGATCAGAATGAACTAAAAATAAATACGTGCAAATTCTCTCTACCTATTGTTAAAATGTTATAAAAAATACTTGTTGTTGTTAAACTGCACTTGTTGTTGGTAATTTTTTACAACAACTACAATATGTCAGTTTTTTTGATTTCGTGCATATGTTTTGTCGTTGCTGAAAACCAACGGTGTAAATGGAATCTCATGGTATCATGATAACCAAAATTTTTCTTTTCGGCTTATGTGTTCTGTTTTTTGTAGGGTCTCTAAACGTTACAAAAAAATTAGAATATATAACATCCCTCTTATTTTTTTTTTATTGATAATAGGCTTTATTGTAGTGTGAACAAGTTCGTGCATATGTTTTGTCGCACACTGTATATCTCAGCAAACTAGTTCGAACGGATGATGAACTTTAGGATATGCTTGATTTCCAGGTACGAGACTTCGGTAAGTCTATTGAAGAAGGGGATGGCTTCTTTCAATAGCTTTATGAACGTTGATTTTTTTATTTTTAAAAGAAAAAAAAAAATTATTTAAAAAAAAAATTGCAAAATAAATTAATAAACGATATGGTTGGAAAAAAAGCAATTCCGTATTTTTCCAAATAAACAAATAATTTTATTCTTTTTTTCTCAGTGTTTCACACCCTTACGGGTAAGAGGGTTAAACTAGAAATAAATTTGGTATTAATAATGTTGTATATTCCGATCAGATGTTTACGCTACGACAAATCCTGAAGAAGACCGTAGAGAAACAAATCGTCACGCACCACCTTTTTGTCGATACCAGTGGGGCCCAAGAAATTTTAAGCGCAGGCCAATGCTTAAAAAACCAAAAAAAACAAAAACACAAAATGTTGCTCATCGTTCCGTTTGTCAAAAAATCAAACAAAACAAAAAACAATTACAATGCAATAAAATCACATGTTATGAAAAATTACTCGACACACAAGTAACGGGACAATCAGCTTCAGCATCGACATCATCGAGTGTGCGTTTTTTTATTTTGACTTAGCAGGCATTTGCTTTTGTAAAGTCCGCTCGAAAATTTGCTGAACACTGAACGAATGCGGTTTGTGTTGTTTTTGTTTTTTGCAGGCGTACTTTGAATTTGGCTCATCGCAGACAAAATTAAGATAGAAAAAAAATTTGTATGAAGGGCCACGCGGGCTATACGGGCCACTATGTGGGCATGTTTGATCTATACTCCACCATGTCTGAATTTGGTATTCCTGCAAAGATCATCCGTCTTTGGAGAATTACATTATGCAACACCAGCAGCATCGTTAAAATTGGGAGGGATCTCTCTGCCCCCAGTCGGTACCAAACGCGGTTTAGATAAGGTGATTCCCCAACGTACGACTTTTTCAACCTAATGACGAAAAGGATCATCTGAGCTGCTGATCTGAGACGTAGTCTTGGCGCGATATTTTGCAAGAATATAATGCTGCTGGCGTATCCTGATTATATTGCTTTTAAGTTTTGCTCCTCACAATGAAAAAATGGTGGTTTACCAGTGAAAATGCTTCTTTTGTTTTTCATAGTATTTTTCAAGAAGATTAATGCACTTTTGCATTTGTTTAAACCAATTAACGACAGTTTTGCCACTCTGAAGTTGGTACCGAAACCAGGTTTTTAAATACCTCAACCAACTGTTCGTGCGTATAGGTTACCATCTGTTATTGTGGAGAACAAAAAGTCATGGATGACCCATAAATTCCACGTTTTGAGTGCTCAAAAACTCTTTTGTTTGAGCTGATGTGTGGCAACTCGAATGGTCGTGGTGGAGGATGATTTGAACTGGGGAATTCATAATGATGAATTACTCCATTCTTCGAAGACTTCTGGTAAACAAACGGTTTTGTACCATTCAGCATTAACAGTTCTCCATTACTCAGTTGGTACAGTTGCGACATGAGAGGTTTTTCTGAAAAACTGGCAACCATTTGCTTCGATGTGCTCCGTCCGCGGAAAAATTTTGACGGGTTTTGCTCACTTTGAAAGGCCCAAACAGGGGGTTGCTGCTTTGCTTGGGGCTCAAAAGCGTAGAGTCATAATTCGTAACCTGTGGTGATGTCGTAGACGTGTTTCGAACCACCCCCGCTGTATTTTCTTGCAAATGCTGTCAAATTTTGGGGCATCCAACGAGAACAAATCTTCATGACGGCTAAATGCTCATGTAAACTCGTATGTATGCTAGTCCCACTTATGCCTTCGCGTGTGTTTAGTGTAGAAACCTGCCTGTTCGGCCTAATTCTACGTTGCCCCTTGGCAAAGATTAGAGGTTCATGGAATTGATACCCAACAGATAAATCTTTCGGACGTCAATACAATGCTAATGACTCACACCAACGTCCATCCCATCATCTTTTGGGCATCCATGACTCCAGACGCGACCAACGCCCTGCCATAGTAGTCTCACCGTTCCTAAGTCTACAGGGTTGCCCATATTCGACGGACCCATGTTTTTGTTAAAAAAATCAAAGAAAAAAATAAAAATTTGGCGGTTGGCAATCTTAATCATTTAATTTGTTCCAAGTAGATTTGTTTACATCAATTTTTGAATATGATATCTCTCAAATGGCCGCCTCTGGCGTTGATGGCGTATTGTGCCCTTTTTGCAGCATTTTCCATCGTTTTCGCCAACATTTCGGCCGGAATAGCGGCTATTTCTTCACGAATGTTGTCCTTGAGCTCTTCTACGGTCCTTGGCTTGTTAACGTAAACCTTTGACTTCAAATATCCCCACAAGAAGAAGTCAGGCGGCGTCATATCGGGCGAACGCGGTGGCCAGTCCAAATCACCACTTTTCGACATCAAACGGCCCGGAAACAAATTCTTCAGAAAATCGATTGTTATGCGACTTGTGTGCGGTGGAGCGCCGTCTTGTTGAAACCAGAACTGCCTCATACGCTTTCGACGAATAATTGGCATCACAAAATTGGTCATCATGTCGCGATAACGCTCCTGGTTGATGGTAACAGCATGTCCATTTTCATTTTGGAAGAAAAACGGCCCAATGACCGTTTTCGCACTAACGCCGCACCAAACTGTGACTTTTTCGTCATGAAGAGGCACTTCTTGAATCTCCTGAGGATTTTCAGTGGCGTAAATACGGCAATTTTGCTTATTTACGGTCCCATTCAATGTGAAATGGGCTTCATCGGACATGATAATTTTGTTCCAAAATTGCTCGTCATCTTCGGCCATTTCGATGACTCTTTGGGCCCATTCCAATCGACGAGGCTTGTCCGCAGGCAACAATCTTTGCGTCAATTGAATTTTGTACGGGAACAAATGCAAATCAACGCGAATAATCCGTTGTAAAGTGGACCGAGCCATGCCCAACTGCTGAGAACGGCGTTTTTGGGATGTTCTTGGGGACCTCTCAACACTGGCTCGTACGGCAGCGATATTCTCGGCCGATCGCGATCGACTTTTATTTGGCCTCTTCGGATTAGAAAGAGCCTCACCAGTCGAAAATTTTTCGTATAAACGCTTAATGGTGTTCTTAGAAGGCGCACTTCTCACATTTTTTAAGTTTTTAAAAGCACGTTGAGTTTTCACAATTGACTTCTTCTGTTGAATGTAAATTTCAACTATTTCAGAGCGCTCGCGTGGCGTGTATTGTTCCATGGTAAAAATCTGCTTGGACTGACGCTTCAAACGCGGTATGTCATTAAGCGATCTGACATCTCTGTCAAAAGTTATGGCGTTGCCAGATGGGTCCGTCGAATATGGGCAACCCTGTATATTTAAATTATAAATATACTGTATGGATAGTTACCAATATTAGAACACAACAGTACCATTTTATGAACGATTAGTTGGATCACCATCCACATTTATTGGTGGAAATCAAGACGCAGCTAAAATCTCTGACAATATTTGGGCATTGCTGACACCCAGTTGTACAACTGCGTAACTCAACACCGACCAACGCTGGTCTGCTCGCCACAGTCAGCATGTAACTCCCCGAAGGGCCAGCTCTGCGATGATCTCCCGGGCAAAAGAGATTTACCTTGACATAACACTCACACACACTGATACATATGACATATCACACATGACTGTGAATCAACGATATGGGCCTCAGCAATGAAGACGAAGTCTAACCGGCGAGGTATTAAATCTGTTTATAGGCTCGGCGCACTCAGGGTATGTTGTGCTTTCAGAACAACTTTCGAAGATGCAGCATTAGTCCTAGCAATCTCGATACCCATCGACCTTCTCGTGGATGAGACGCTTCTGACGGCCAATAACAACGCGTCCATTTGCAAGAAAGTTGCCAGAGAAAGAAGCATGCTGAAGTGGCAAGACCGCTGGAATAGATCTCTGAATGGTCGTTGGACGTACCAGCTCATCCCGAACATTGGTGCGATTGGTGCGAAAGAAGTCACGACTCAGTGAACTTTTATCTGACACAGATTTTGAGCGGCCATGGGTGCTTCAGAGCATACTTTTTTTAATTTAAGCACGCGGTAAATCTAAACTGCTCACACTGCTCTTCAAATACAATTGAAGATGCAAACCATGCTTTATTTAAGTACCCCAAATTCGATAATACCCGCCTTAAGGCTTCAAACAGTTTCGGGGAAACTGTGACACAACAAAACTTGGTGTCCCTAATGCTGAAAAGCGAAGCGAACTGGTCAATGGTCAGTATACTCGCTAAAACCAAAACAGAAGAACTGCGAAGAGTTGAGCGTTTGCAAAAGAACTTCATTACTTCATGTCTATTTACCGCTTTAACGTCGGTTATTAGCCATACAGTTTTCAGCTTAGTGCTGTTCCCATGCCCCGTAAAGTCATACTTTATGGCGGTACCACGGGGTTAACAAAGGAACGAAGTTTCAATGTGGAGTTTCAGGTTTAGTCCATAAGAATCGCACACTTCCACCTGCACGTTGGCGCCTTTTGAAGATTCTCTCTTCGCGAATTCAAAAAAAAAAAGCTAAACTATTCACCTCTTCGTATCCAAATCTGACATCTCAAATATCACCTAAAAAAGCTGAGACTGCAAAATGAGAGTCAGAATTAACTTTTTATTTCTTTATGTCCGCCTGACGCTTCGTACTTTCGAAGCCAGGTTTTCACCCCAGAGTGGATACTCTCTGCTAGTTCAAGGTATTTCGTCTCTTTGCATCTAATCATCCACTCCACTCGACGCTCATAAAGTAATCTAGCGACTATTTCGTTCCCTCGTGTTGTTTCGTTCCCTCGTGGCTCAACACTCAGAAAGAACTCTAGATCGCTATTTCGTTCTGTCGCATCCAACAACACTAGGTCGTTAAACTTCTTTCGGTTGCTCATTTTTTTGCAAATTTTCAATTTCCATCTGACACAGAAAGTTTTTTCAAATAAATTAATTTTTCTGTTCGGTCGTCACCTCTCTGCAGACAATGGCAAACCTCAGAGAGTAAACAATGCCATGTAAAGCTTCTTGAGAACATGCACATTAGCCGTGCATGGCGGCCTCGGTAGTCGAGTTGTTAGCGTGCTCGACTGCCACCCCAGAGGTCACGGGTTCGATTCCCGGCCAGGCCATGGTCCTTCGCTTTAAAAACCTTTCTAAATTTTCTATCCTCATTTCTAATCAACTGAAATTAAAAATTCATCAATATTTACAACTTGAAGTTGTAGTTGATGGTAGAGAAGTTTGTGGATGAGATTGCCTTATAACTTGAATTGACTGAGGTAAAGGCATAACACTTGCCTCTGATTCAAATTCACATGTTTCTTTGGCTTTCCACCACGTTTAGAACATCCTACACGTGTTTCACTTGATTGCCCTTTCCTTCCCAATAATCTATCATCCCATTTCGAACCAAGGCAGACTTGACTGAATAGGTATTCCACCTGAAATCCTTGGTTCAAAGCTACAAAAAAAAAAAAAAAAGATACAGTATACCGTGCATACAGTAAAGAAGTGAAACTTCTTCTTTGTATACACTCTTTCTTTTCTAGAATAAGAACGATTTTAGTGTAAAGGCTCGATTATGCAATCGTAAAGCTACGCAACGTAACGTGGCGTAGAGTTCTATCTGGAATAGAACCCATCGCTGCACTAGGGAGAAAACTCAGAGCGTAGCTTTATTGAAAGTTTGAGAGCGAGAGTATGATCGTGAGAAAATCAAGTGTTGCATATTCCGCATATTAAGAGAATAATTTCTTAAAAAGGGATTTTTTATTTTACATAACTACAATGAGCGATTTTTTTGCCAATGGGAGCTTCAGGTGCATTTATAAATTAGTTTTTCAAAAAAATTTTTTGGCATATTAATAAGGAGTTTCACAGAACAATGTCACAACAACAAATCTACCTCAACTGTAAACTTGATCTTAACTTTCATTTTTATTTCTGCCTTAAAAACTAAAAATCAAAAATTACCGGTTATTTTGTACTCAAAAACTATGGGACAAATTTTAGTTATTATTTTTGCTTTAAAAAAATTAAGCCTTATAAATACTTTTTTGTTCAAAACTTTAAATGTAAAAAGATAACTAAAACTTTCACACACACATTATACTTACTATTATTAATAGTAAATAGTTCGATATAAAATTATATAACTAAGATATGTATAAAATAGTTATCTATTGAAAGAACTTATTCAAACTTTTCTTGCGCACAGTGTCAAGTTGGCGTCATGGAATTGCACAATTATCGCAACTTGCATTTGCGTAAACTTGCATAAACTTTTATCTTATATTCTTTCAGTTCTTCTTTGCTTGTAAAATACATTTTTAATGAAAAATCTATTCAAACAATATTTAAGGATACGAAGTGCATTAACCCACAATATCTAAGATTCAGAGACATAAAGCTTTATGTTTAGAAGTTTAATTGCGTTTCTTCAACGTTAACTATGTCAATTGCTCGAATTTTTATTAGTTGCATTGAGCAAGGTCGTACTGTAGTTACTTTTTTCTCCATACAAACATTTTTGACTCTACACTTATATTTCGGGTGTAGAATTAAATGCTAAGAAATTTTCGTTTCTACAGCATACTACGCTTTATTCAAGAATGATAGAAAAAAAGATTACGCATTGCGCAGGTCCGTTATGTTGTTTACTTTTCATTTTGACATTTCTAGCTACGAACAAAGTATTTTTTACGATCATGACGTCACGCTAGACCAAGTTTGTTTCTTGAATCTTTTGCCATTGTTTCATATGTATTTGTTCACATTTTTAACAAGACTTGCCAGAAAGCCATATCGTAAGCTCATACCGTAAGTCTATCGTAACGTAGATGCGCAGATCGTAGAAAATTATTTTTACTATCTGCGCAATCTATTTTTCTATCTTTCTTGGGCTTTATTCATAAACATTTTTTCATTTGCTGCTCATGTTTGTAAGGTTTGTGTCTGAACTAAAGAAAATCTCTACAAAAATTAAGAATTCTAATGGAGTTGCAATGGCCGCCACATAAAAAAAATGATGCAAAGGGTGCATATGGAGCATGACTTTGATATTAAACGAAAAGACATTGAATAATTACAAATAGAAGGTGACACTGCCGACGTTGAAGCGACATTACAGCTATGTGGCAGATATTTGCACTACACATAATTATCCAATTCTTTAACCCAAATTAATTGTCTTTAACCCAAAATAAATATTATAAATAAACACGATAATATTAATTATTAATGCATTTTTAATAAACTGCATTATTTGTAGCCTAAAAACTCAATTCTATTAAATTATCATTCTACACAATTTGACAATTTCCATAAAAATCAAATATCACAAACGAAAACACTTGTCAGCGAAGCAGAAGCAACTGACCTTGAACAAGGTGGGATTTTATTTCTGTTTGTTTTGGGATTTTCTTAGCTATGTGCACAAACCAGGTGAAGAGCTTTGGTGATATCCAAAACGATTGTAGCGACATGTGGATGGCGTAGTGGCGAATGTTGGCGGTGTCCATTCTATATTATAATTATTCAATGGAAAAGACAAACAAAAAACATGGTTGCGAAAATGTTTATGAATAGCGTTTTCTTGTTTAAAGTTACACTGCCTCTTAAATGTGTTTATGAATAAGGCTGTTATATTTTCCCGCTAGGAGCGCTGTTTATTTTCCCGCAGGGCATCTACAGCAAAAGTAGTTTGATTAATTGGTATGTAGACTACTTTCATTTATGAAGACATTAGCTCTGCATGTAGCGCGTTGACTTTATGAAACTGAGGTCGCAGGTTCGATACTCAGCGCTGACAAAGGAATTTTTTTCCGTCTTTTATACAATGTATATATCTCTCATTCTCTCTACTGTAAAACATATCTTTCTTCTCCATCGTGTAACGAAATGAAGTAAATTGACCTTGAAATTTCACTCCTCAATATTAATTTCGAAGCGCCGCCTAAGAAGTTTCACTTCAAAAAAAATTGTGTACAAACATTGTTATTAACACACCCAACACAATTTGATCATAAGAAGTTCGGTCAAAGTCCTTTCAAGGGCTGAAATGGCGAGTTAATTATTATTATTATGTCCGTCAAGGTAAGGAATATTCCCGTGCTAACAAATATATTTAGGATTATTGCTATTTCCACGTAGGCATAACGCTACCGTTGTTTTTACCTACTAAGATTAGGTCCAACCCCTCCCCGAAAATCGTAAAAACAAAACATCAGCCCATAATGTTCAGGTGTTAATTACATTTTTTTGCTGAAATACAATTTTCAAACCACCGTAAACAACACAATAAGCACACATACACCAAAATGTTGTAAAACGTTTATGCTGGAAAATGTCAAATTTACGCATGGAACTGTCATCTTCATTCACCTGACAATGCTTGGTGTTGCCGAGGCGCAAGACTTAAAAGGCAGCCTACGTAAGTCGGCAAGAAAATGCTCTTTCAAAATATTTTCTTTCAAAACATAGGTAAAAAAAATATAAAAATATGATTAATAGTTATAAAAGTTAAAAAGTACTGACAGTCAGATAGTGCAAAGTGTCGGTTGATAACCCATTTCATCGATAACAGGTTTGCATTTGTCAGAACGTGCTTGCTAAGCAGTGTTGCCATATTAGCTACTTTGTAGCTGGATTTAGCTTCTTTTTTTCTCATTTATCTCCAAAAATTGTGTTTTAGCTCCTAGCTACTTTTTTAGCTTCTTATTTATCGAGTTTAGCTATTTTTAGCTACTACTTTTTTTTGGTTAAAAAATGCAATATTTTCGTAATTTTTTGACATCTCTAACTTATACATACGATGAAATCCAATGGAGAAAACTTCGCACTTATAGATGGGCTAAATTATCGTCTTCTATTGATTTTTGAATAGAAGTAAGGAAATGGAAGGGTGCTTTAAGGTATAATATACGTGTAGCAACCAAAAACAGGAGCTGTTTGCAAAAAATTTTTTTAGATATAAGAAGTTATTATTTTTTTTAATTTATACAGGTTACTGTACATAAAAAATACTTTATAAAAATATTTTTTTTTTAAATATGCAGTTCTGGCTTTTATTTAGAGGGCGCTGAAAATGGCATTGAAAAAAAGACATCCAAAACGGTTCGATGGATATGGCCTTTCCCATGTATCGGAAACAAAAAAAATCAAATGACAATTTAAAGCATAGACCTAATATTAAACATCTCCCTTACGCAAGACCCCCGGGGGTTTTTTTTTAATTATGGCGGAAGTTGAAGTAAAAAGTTCGAAAAATAGGTACATTTTCGCGCGCTTTTTTGTTTATAAAAAACAAACAAAAAAAAATAGAGACTTGAATTTAGGGGGATGCTTAAAGGACAAAATAACGAACAAAATGCAAAAAAAAAATTATTGAAATTGAACCAATAGATTTCGAGTTATCTATCGAACCGTTTTAAAAAAACTAGTTTCGAGGAAATCGCGTTTAAAGTTTTTTATTTGTTGTATGGAGCTTAGACATAGATTAACGAAAACCGTTATAACTTCTGTTTTTTTTTTAAATATCGATTTAAAAATGTGTATGTATATTCTTAAAACTATAAAGAACACAGTAAACAAAAAAAATTTTATCTTTTTCGAAAAATTTACACCTTAAACGAAAAACCTTTCTCTGATCTTACTAAATTCGTTTTTTATTTTTTACTTTAACCGTTAAGCAACGCTGAAAAAGAGAACGTTTTCAATAATGAGTTTTATAAAAACAAAACAAAGAAATTCAATTAAATTGTTAATGTCAAATTCCACAGTATGTTAAGCCCATCATTCGTATCACGAAACAAGGCATGAACGACAAAAAAGAAACGATAAGCACTACTTTGTGACGATCTCGTAAAATTTATGAAACGGGAAGATATTTACAAAAATGAAGATTCTGATAGTTCAGATAATAATAGTAATGATAGTATAGAATTTGAGATCTGAAGTAATGGTGTATACCTACAAAACTGTGCCTGCATATAAATATTAATACATACATATGTGTATTATTTTAAAACTAGACTTTTTGGCCTTTTTCTTGTAATTCGGTTTTGTTTAAATTAACACATAACAGTTTTAAAAAAATTATTGGTATATTGAAAGTGTATTTTACTGATCAAAATGTACCTTAGCATATGAAAATATATTCCTTTTGTTGTTTTTATTTGTGTACACAAAATTTAAAAAAAAAATTAAACTGAATGAATAAAATATAGTAACTAAGATGTTTTTAAAAACTAGCTTCTTTTTTTAGCTACAAAAAAAAATTGTTTAGCTCTTTTAAGCTACTTTTTGTAGCATTTTTAGCTACACTCTCAAAAATTTTCTGGCAACACTGTTGCTAAGTGTTCTCATTAATACAGTCTATAATATATAAAAAAAAATTTATTTTTTTTTCCAAATTCAACATTTGCTTTACGTGCTTATTGCAAAGATCTTTTCACTAAATGTGTGATCATGAAATAAGCACATACCCAGAGCATTGTATGGAACACTAACGTGATCTTTTTCGATAGAAAGAAATTAAAACGGGAAATACGCTATAACAACGAATGGCGAGTTTGTGAGTGTGTGTGTCTGTCTTCAAAATCACTTAAGGGAAACCTTGGAAGTCATGGGAAATGCGCAAAACTTTAAGTGGTCAAATGAGATTGTGTTACGGATGAAGGTCTGTGTTAGTGTCACATAAGAGGTTTTCACCAAAAAAGTAAAGAAAAAGTATATGAATTGAAGTTTGTTTCTTAGGCGAAATTTATTTCAAGATGTACTGCGTATATTAAGGGTGTGTCAACAAGAAGTTTAGAATTGCGAAGGCATACAAAACAGCTGGTCATTTGGCAGTTTTGAAAGAAATCTCCATGGTCTACTTTTTAATCCAATATAAATTTAGAAGTCATTCAAACAATTGTTCGTTTTATTAAAAAAACAATTTCTATACCTCTTGTTGATATACCCTATAGATCAACCGACTCCGAGATTCGAGTGAGTTTAGTTAACATCACTTCTCGCAAAAACAATTAAAATACCTTCTTTTCGAAAAATTAATGTTTTTTTAAGGGAAAAATTCTATAACTTTTACAGCACATAGAAATATCAGCTTTTTATAGAAAACTCTTCCCGATTAACACCATTTCGGCCCAGTGGCATAGATTTTCAGCTGTTGTCGTCAATGTAGTTGACATGGTAAGCCTTGGAATAAAATTTTGAGAGACATTGGAAAAAAAGAGATAATGTATATTTTCGAGGGTAGCTACTCTTTCTGATTCCGTGACCTTTAGTGATTCAAGTGCACTATTTTCAATAATGGCGGCTTTATTTTCAAAAACTTCATAAATTTTGGTTTTTTCTTAAGCCATTTTTTTTTTTTTAGAAAACTTTGTTGGGAGTGGCAAGAACTATTTATTCAGTGGCATATGGGTATGTACTTCAAGATCCTGTAGCAAAAATATCAAAATTCAAAATGACCAATTTTTCATCGATATTTTGGACTATTTTGAAATGAGTCGGAAATATTACAAAAAATTAGTTTTCGGGAAAGGAATTGTTGAATTGGGGATTTTTTGACTGCGCTCATTAAGAATCCGTAAATCACAAATGCCCATGTGCAAAATGCTAGATAGCTGATCTAAGATGGTGGGACAAAAATGCTCCAAACCTTTTTTTTTCCGCCAGGGTATCTTTACACGGCGGCTTTCTAAGTTGCTGATGTTGAATTCTGAAATTTTTGCTAAAGGATCTTAAAGTACACACTCGCATGCCACCGGATAAATACCAGGGCGTTAAATATCAACGTCGGTCTTCAAGTGACGGCTCCACCACTCTTCAAATGCCTGTAATTTTTGACGGCTGGCAACCTTAAGATGTACACACCATAAATGACAGTTCGATCTGTCCATGAATAGTGACTTTACAGTGTTCTAAATTAAACAACTTTTGGTATTATTATAAAAATGGATAAAGAAGAATTTCCTGCCTTGATTAAGCATGACTTTTTGCGTAACAAACGTGCGAAAGAAACAAAAGAAAAGCTCGTCAAATATCAACCGTAAAATATTGGGTTGAAGAGTTCAAAAGAGGTCGAATCAGCACAAAATATGAAAACGCCGGGGAAGCACTAAAAACAGTGACCACTCCAGAATGTATTGGAAAAATCCACGATTTAGTATTGGACAATCCGAAAGTGAAAGTGCGTGATAAGATAGCTACAGCCATAGGCATATCAAGTGGGTCGGTGGTTTCAATTTTATATAAACATTTGGGTATGAGAAAGCTGACTGCAAAATGGGTGCCGCGTTTGTTTATAATCAATCAAAAACATGCACGTGTTCGCACTTCCCAACAATGTTTGGACATGTTTAAACAAAATTCCACTGATTTTTTGCGTAAAATAGTGACCAGAGATTAAACATGGATCCACCACAATACACCAGAATCGAAGGAATCAGCAAGAGTGTATAGGTCCCAGTAGAAGCGCACCAAAGTAGGGATGTTACGGAGGTGAGTTTACCGGAACCGGAGTCGGAACCGGAGTTTTCAAATTTGATTCACCGGAGCCGAGTCGGAACCGGAGCTGAAGTCGGAGTCGGAATCGGAGTAAAAGAAAGATATATTATTTTCCTAAAAAAAAGATCGAAAAGGAAAAAGGAAGAAAAGAAAACGAAAATAAGCAAACGTTAACGTTGAAACACAATGCTGTCAGAGTGTATAAATAATCAAAATTATTTAACGGAGAACTGCGCTCGTGTGTGTGATAGCGCCATGTCGTATCGAATCGACCTTCGTTATAACTCCGATTCAAAATTATCGGAGCCGAATTCGTAGTCGGTGGTGTAAAATCAATCGGAAGTTCCGACCTTTTGGAACCGAATAGGAAACTCCGCTACATCCCTACACCAAAGGAAGCGAAGACTCAACAAACGGCCGGAAAGTTGTTGGCGTCCTTTTTTTAGGATTCAAGTGGCATTTTGTTCATCGACTATTTGAGAAAAGGAAAAACTATCTACAGCGACTATTACTCTAAATTATTGGACCGATTGAAGAACGAAATTGCAAACAAACGGCCTTATTTATCTTATCAAATAGGGTCTTTTTGCAAGATAATGCTCCAGCTGACAAATCGATCGAAACCATGACCAAATTACATATCATCCCCATTTTCTCCGGATTTGGCGACTATTATCGCTTATTGTAAACCAAATCGAGTCGGGATTGCCTATTTGCAACAATGTCTGAGTTCGGTATCTGCAAAATTGATAAGACTCTGCAGGATGACGTTGATCAATACATGCATCTCCGTCAAGGCAGGAAATGACCTCTCCGAAACCTTCAATACTGAACGAGGTTTAAGACAAAGCCACCCGTTATCTTGCGATCTCGACAATATCACTACGGAGGGGGATCCTACGAAGGGCCGGTGTACATCGCAATGCTACCATTTTTTAAATAGGTGTTCAGCTTCTTGCGTATGCTGATGATATTAATATTATCGGTCGCACCAAGAGAGATGTCACTGCTGCTTTCACCGCTATCGAAAAGAAATCAACCAAGGTGGGTTTGGTGGTAAACGATGGCAAAACGAAGTATAAACTGCCTGCAGGCAGAGGAGCGCGGTGTCTAGGCTCTCACGTCTCAACAGGCAAATATACATTGAAGTGGTCAAGGAATTTACCTACCTTGGCACCGCCGTTAACAGTAACAACGATGTCAGCCTGGAGATAAAATGAAGAATCACGATTGCAAAAAGGTGCTACTAAGGGCTTAGTAAGCAATTTTATTGCAGATCCCTTCCTCGATCGACAAAACTGACACTCTACAAGGCGCTCGTTATACCTGTGCTTCTTTATGGCGCTGAAATATGGGTTGTCTCTCAAACAGACGCAGTCGCTCTTGGATCTAGGTCATGTCCATCGTATGGATGACAATGAATCGAAAGCCGAGGAACGAAGCCGAAGAGGAAGACCATGCCTCCGATGGATTGACCAGGTCGAGGAAGCCCTAACTGCGCTTGGTGAAACCAATTGGAGAAGGCGCACGCGAATTAGAGGCGCCTGGCGAAAGCTAATGAGGTCGGCCGAAACTCAACGACGGGTTGCGATGGCCCCCTAAGTCTAAGAATATTATCTGTTCGCAAACTTAAAACGATGGCTCCAGAAATCTTACTATTCAAAGGACATCGCAATGTTAGAAAATCGTTGGAATAAGTGTATCGAGCTGAAAAGGAACTATGTGGAAGAATACACAATAATTTTGGCAGAAATCGTGTGTTTTCTTTGTTACGCCGGCAGCTTCTTGAACCCCCGAGTAGTTTTTTGCCACTTTTAATAAAAAATGTTGGTACTATTTGTAAATAGTCATAATTTTAAAAAATGTTGCAGTCGAATCACGAAAATGGTCGCGGAATCAGAAAGAGCAACCTCGAAAATGTCTACTTTTTTCCAAGGTATAACAGTCAAATTTATTGACGAAAAAGGTAAAAATCTATGGCACTTCCCAATGTGCAAAAAAAACCGGATGCGGATCCGTTTCGAATCTGTTACGATGCCGACAGCGCGGAGTTCGCTGTTTTACGTTTCGATAGACCCGTTTCGAACCCTTATACGAAGAGGAGTTTCGTATAAGTTTCAGATATGAAATGCAATTCGTTACGGATAAAACATACAAAGAAGTAAGCCTATCTCGATTTCGAAACAGATTCGTGTGGCACACTTGGTTTGGGCCGAAATGGATTCAAGTGAAAATCTTAGGTTTTCAAAATTTCACCATAGCCAACAAATAAGAAAGCAAAATTCGCTTCAAAGACGACAACGATGACGACGCATACTTTGTGGCCCATGATGCTCTTCGAAGCCCACACAACCTTCATTTCATGTTTACTTTACCCTACGAATAATGCTTACTAGGCTTGCTTTCCATGGACAATCTCTAATTTGGCCATAAACAGCAACACAACAGCGGCATAAAAATTCAGATAAATTGGAAAAATATCAAAAAAAAAAAAAAAAAAAAAGTAACTAACACCCAAAGATACGAGTTTTTTTTTACGAGCAGCACATTGCAGTGAAATGTGAAACTTTGGATTTCCATTATTTGAGGTGAATTGTTTTAGATGGACAAGCAAAATAAAAACGAAATTAAAAAAAAGACAAACAAATGTATCTCGGGGATGCGCTGATAAAACAAACAAGAAATTTCAATTGAGGGATTATCTACGCTATGCTTTCACAGCCAAAGTGACTGTCCAACTTATGGAGCTATGTGTTGTCATAGGATTAGCGAGTTTTTTTTTTTACTTCTTATCTGCTAACGATCAAAATTGTATCTGTTCAACGTGCAGATACAATAGATTATCGTGTATCTTTTTGTCTTAATCTTCATCAATGGACGAATGAATGATCAAACGATCGCTGTTGTTGTTGCTTTTGGTGTTGCTGCTGTTGTTGTTGCTGTTGTTGTTTTTGTTGTAGTTGCTGCTGCTACAACTAATAAAAACAAATTAATTTGGACTACTAAGCAAAGTAAGTGCAGAAAAAAAAATAGCAGCGAGTGAGCGACGACTCGCATGCTGGCTATCGATATGGCGAGCGAACTTTTTGAATTGCAACACTTTTATTGTTTTTTTTTTCTCTCGATCGTTTTCTGAAAACGCTTTCATCTGCGGCATGGATACGTTTTGAAAATGGAAAAGAAGAAAGTATGAACGGTTGAACGCTGCGCGCATCGCAGCTCGGCAGAGTTTAACAAACCGCCGCCCGGCGCTTTTTTTTCTCTTAAGGTATTATGTAAAAACCGCTCAGGGGAGAAATCGCTCAAAACAACAATGGGATTAAAGCAGTATTTTTTTATGATTTTTATGTTGTTGCAGTGTAGCAACTATCAGCAGCTAGTTCTGTTGCAAGCCGTCACAAATAGTCAGTTTTTCCTTAAGACAACTCACTTATTAAGAGTTCATTTTTAAGATCCTTTTCCACTCACATTTGCTTAAAATTATTTGGCATGTCACGCCCACATTTTGTTTTCATAGCTTAAAACCAATTTGGTTTGATTGAAAGTAACGAAAGTTAAGAAAAAAGCGAAGAAATAGGATGAAACAATGTTAAAGTGGAAACTCACCATATCGATAATCGGTATCTTTTGAATAACAGCCTGGAGCAGTGTCGGCTCCGAAGCTCTTCGTACACTTATTCACTAAAGAGCTAAATAGCACAGAACCTTCTATTCCACTACTGTGCAGTACTTCCGTGCCCAACACTGTACTACTATATTCCATTTAAAGGCTATACTGAACTACAGTGAACGGCAAAGCGTTACAGTAATTATACCTCTTAAAGAATTAAAGAACTTTGAAGTGCACTTAAAAATGTTGAGAGAGCGTCTGTTGACAGTGGTAGGGCGAGTGCACAGATTACTTAGGAGTGAGTAACACCAACCCAGTAGACGGGCTGTGCGTTTCATATATGATCAGTTGTTTGTTTGGCTACCGGAAGATTTTCATTTGCTAGAGAATTATCTTGATTGGATGTATACCGGTGTGTCGTAGTCTCTACGGATGGGGGCACTTCCACTGCAACTGGTGATAATGCAAACCAGCATTGCATACCGAATTCGAAGGGTTTTTTCCCTGTTAGCAACTGATTGGACTACGGAAGTGTTGGTTAGGAACATGAGTACCAGAGAGTTGAAAGCTATGCTAAAAGAGCGCGTAAAATCTAGATGGCAATCTAGATGGAGTCAAAGCCATAATGGTAGTCACCGGTTTTTTGGTTTAATGGTAGTGCCGGTTTATACGTGTCGTTCGTTGAAGGTCGTTCGAACTTTTTTTAGGAACCAAGGATTCAGATGTTAGGACTATTCAGTGAAGTCTGCCCTGGTTCGAAATGGATTGATAGATTAGTAGGACAGAAGGGATAAAGCGTAGGACTAATGCCTGGTCGAGATCCGAGCCCGGAACCTTGGGTGGCAACTAAGCGCACAACTACTCGACCACTGAGACCGCATTTTCTCGAGGATTCTCTCTAAGTCTGTGCTTCCTTTTAACTGACCGTGGTTCTCTTAATGCCTTTTTGCATAAAAGAAACCTAAGCACTACTGAATGATATGATTGCGAAGCAGCCTTTTGAATATTGGTCAAATGTTCTCTGCGAATGTCCTCTTTATGAGAACATGAGAGATTTGAGTGCCATGGGGCATAATTGCAGTAAATGAAGAGTTCGGGACGAGCATTGCAGTTGTATCTAGTGAGCAAGGCAGGTGTTTACCAGACTCCGTAAATTGTAAAAGATCCAACTTGATTTGCCATGTGAGGAGTTGTTCTTGGAGAACATTTTAAACTAACCAGCTGTGATAAGACTCAACTGGTAGTAGCTTGCTACAAAGTCAAAGATTTAAAAATTGGTACCACGAGCAGACAGCGGCTTATGTCGGGTTGACTGGTTAGGATGGCTCCTCGGCAAGCAGCGCGGTGGTTGTGGTTTACTACCCATATCGCAGGCAGAGCTATTTATCTCGATATGGAGTTGCATTTTCCAACCGGTGGTAACCAAAGTACGCAAGAGGTGTTAGATAGGTCTCAACGATGGGTTGGGTTAGGAAAAGGGAAAGGCATATCGTTTCTCTGCGTGGGCTTTGGAGCAACTGGAAAACTACGACGATTTTTATTAAAAAAATCATCTTTTTGGATGAGGTGTGTTTTGAACCTTTGCATTATGTGTGAAATACTACGTCATATACACTACAGTATATCTTCATATTCAAAGGTTTTTTTAATTAGGTCCTCAGTTTGGGTGGCAAAAAAAATAGATTCATACGAGTCTCGTTGTCTTTCTGTAAAAAAAAGCTATTTATATGTAATTTTTCTGTGTATTTTTAACAAATTACTTGTCTACGGTCCGTTGGACCCACTTTTTCTATCTTTAACCTTTTTCAATCTGGTCGGCATACTTGCAATTAGTTTCTGGCAGAACTCCATGGGATTTCATACCAGAATTTTTCCATAAATCGTGCTTGTTAGTTGAACATTTTTTGTCCAACTTATTTTCCAGCTCACTGCACAAGTTTTCCATCGGATTCAAGTCCGGGGATTGGCTTGGCCATTCAAGTAGATGAACTTGATTCTCATGGAACCAATTCTTTACTAAGCCAGAGTGTGTTTAGGGTCGTTGTCTTGCTGAAATATTCATATAATTGGCATATTATCTTCAGCATAAGGCAACATAACATTCGTTAATATTTCTCTGTAGCCCTCTGCTATCATTATATTTTCTATAGAGAAACAGCCCCAAACCATTATATTTCCGCCTCTATGCTTGACTGTTTTCTTTGTGTATTGAATATCGAACTCCTTGCATTTTGGACGTCTTATACTCCTTTAAGCATCATTGCCATACACATTTTTTTTTGTTTCGTCGCTCCAAAGTATTATACTTTTTTATGCCTTCAAGCCCTGACCAAAGACTATGATCCTTAGCAAAAGAAAGTCTCGTTTTCAAAATTTTTTTGTAAGCAAAGCAACTTTTTGCCATGCGTCAATGTTACCCAGCTTTCACCAAGCAATGCCGAACAGTTCTAGCACTGACAACGTTTCCAATTTCCGCAGAAATTAGTCGGGACGATTCGAATGGGTCTTTTTTTGAAAGAGTCACAATGCGGCGATCAGTTGAATTGCTTGTCTAACGTGGTTTTTCACGGTTCTCTTTCTCCGATTTCTGCCGAAATACATTTTGAATAAAACCAAGAGACCGTCCCATGATTTTCGCAATCCGTCTTAAAGTTGTCCGTCGCTACGGATTTTCAAGGCCAAACTTTGCTCTGCGGCAGTGCAGTGTGTCGATCTACTCATCTAAATAAGATTTTAATGTCTTTCCTTCATCTAATTGCTCTTTTATTGAAAATGCTTACCTTTAATTAACTTAAATATTGATTTAGTCCCGGAAACTATAATTTTCAGTTAAATATTGAAAAGTACTTCAGGTGTATTTATTATTTTAACCAATCAATTTACTCACTTTTAACTAAAATGACGCGGTTAACGGAATTTCTGCAAACCACGCGATTTGATTCAGCATTAAACAGAGTTGTGTGTATCATTTAACAGGTGTGTATCATTTAAATGATCGCATGGAAATCTAATACGACAGTCCTTTTTAAGGTCTTCGTGACCACCTCTTTACAGATTTCGGGCGGTATCTTAACCTTAACTGGAAGAATGTTGGCTGTATTATAAAGTTTGAGGTTTATTCACATTAACTCCGTCTTTGGCATAGACTCAATTAAAAGAAACAAAATCCAATGGAGTCAAATCACATAATCTCGATGGGCGAAACGTAAAAGTACGCGTATTGGAAACTTCTCGCACAATAAAGCCAAAATCGGTTGTGTTGTTTTATTTGTGACGCCGGCTCTTTGGAACCACATATCGATCAAGTGAAAATATTCAATCACAGACCAAAATAAAGTCTGCTATCATATTGATATAGACATATTAAGTCTATAACTTAATTCGTGCGGTTTTTTTTTTTTAATTTGAACGTTTATTTAAGAAAAACATGTACAGTAGTATTATTCAAAGTATTGTCCATCTTTAGCCACTACTTTTTTCCATCTTTCTGGTAACATATGGATTCCGCGCCAAAAGAACAGCTCCGGTTTTGAAGCCAAAAATGAATCAAGCCAATTTCTGATACCCTGTTCTGAAGTGAAGCGTATTCCGGTGAGAGTGTTTTGCATAGACTGAAATAAATGATAGTCGCACGGGGCAAGGTCCGGGCTATAAGCGGAGTGAGCCAAAACTTCCCATTCAATATTTTCCAAATAGTTTTTAACCGGTCTTGCAACATGTGGCCGAGCGTTGTCATGTTAAAAAATTATGGCTTCGTGTCTGGTCGCATATTCCGGTCGTTTCTCGGCTATGGCTCTCTTTAAACAGATCAATTGTGGTCAATAGAGATCACCTGTGATTGTCTGGCCCGATTTTAACAGCTCATAGTAGAGCACACTCTTCTGGTCCCACCAAATACAGAGCATTACCTTGGCACCATGGATATTTGCCTTTGGCTGGGAATGTCCTGGTTGTTCAGGCTTCACATATGAATGTTTGCGTTTCGGGTTGTCGTAATGGATCCATTTTTCATTCCCAGTCACAATCCGATGCAAAAATTACTTCTTTTTGCAGCGTTCAAGCAGTATATCGGATATACAAAATCGTATTTCCACATCTCTCGGCTTTAAATCATATGGCACCCAAATTCATTGCTTTTGAATGTATCCGACTGCTTTTAAACGTTTTGAAATGGCTGCTTGAGTGACTCCCAGCTATTTCGCAAGTTCTTCTTGTGTTTGGCAACAATCTTCATTGAGTAATACTTCTAATTCTTCGTCTTCAAACTTTTTTGGCTGACCAGGACGTTCTTCGTCTTCTAAGCCAAAATCACTACTTTTAAATCGTGCAAACCACTTTTGGCACGTTCGCTCAGCTAGATCATGTTCACCATTAACTTCCACCAAAATACGATGACTTTCGGCAGCAGTTTTCTTTATATTAAAGTAATGAAGAAGAACTCCCCGCAAAAACACGCTCTTACCATAGAGCGCGAAAAGTGGCCATGCAAGATTCACCACTTTTAAACAAAATGAACACGTTTTTCGGTACTTAAACGGTTCCTCTTCATAAATGTCTGAGAATAAACATTTGCAATGGGTATACTTGTCACATCCGGAATGCTAACACTACGGTTTTGAAACCACGAAATGGAAGGCCTTGTATATTTTTTATACTACACAGAAAGTTCTGAAGAACCAACTAAATAAAAAAAAACTTTTTGAAAAATTCGATATAAATAGTTTTTTTTAAATAATTTCTTATATTTCCTTAAATGGATTATATTTCCATATACTTAACCATTTCACTTGTGCGAATGTAGGTAAAAATCCTTTCGACAAAACATACCTGAAATGAAAGAGAGAAAATCAAAAATTAATATTTTGTCAACGATTATAATAACGATTAATTGATATAATTGAAAAATAATTCAATTTTTAAAATAAACAAAGCTCTCTTTATGCTTTTAGCTCGATTGTAGTTGAGAATCGTGTTGCTATTTTTTTCCATATGATGCCATCTTATTTCAAGCCAAGCAAAAAGGGTTCAAGTAAATATTTGCAAAATTATCAACACTTAAAGCAGACGACTAAATATGACAATAAAATGGGAGGGGGGACACAGAAGGAGGAGGAGGTATCAACAAATATGAAGACCAAAACCAATTTGCATTCAATGTTGCCAACTAACTTACAGCTACTACTACTCGTATCGATCTGCTCTGAAAATTTTAACTTAAACTAAATATGTTTATGTTCTGCAAGATTTCTTTTAAATTGCAGACATTTTTACACATTTTTTTTTTTTTTTTTTAAGTTATAAGACTGAGTTGCCAAAATAAAAAAAAAAAATGAGACGTATAATGAAATAAAAAAAGGGTTTTTATTTGTCATGACAAAAATGGCGACATCAGAAGGCAGACCACGACAGTGCAGACAACAAATGTGCATAGGAAGAGACAACTTTACAGTCCCTACATATAAATATAATGCGACGACGACGACAATCAGGCAGCTACGAAAGCCAGCCAGTCGTGTAGTGAAAAAAAAACAAACTGACAAACAGATAGACGGGTGACAGACAAACAAACATAACCGGAGCATTCAGTGTGCAGAGCAATGAGTGACTTTTTTTTCTGGCAGCAAATGCAACTGACAGCATTATGGTAAACGCACAGTGGGCAAAAATTAGAGCAACTTTTGAAACAGTTGCTCATAAAAGTATATCATGATATTGTGTCGAGGTCAAGTAGTTTCACTTTGCACTTTGCTCAGTTAAATAATTTAACAAATAATTAAATATCCATAGCAGGGATTGAAACCGAGGTCATGGATTAAAAGACCAGTGCTCTAGTATATAAGTATATAAGTATTATATAAGCTATCAGAGATATAATCTTCATATATCGTCATCAAACTTCAAATTTTGAAGATTTTCGAAAAACTGCTTCTGTGATAATCCCTTCGATTCTTGGCAATATTATTCTTTTGCGATATGGGGCAATGCTTAAAATACTCATTTTACATGATTTTAACTCCAAATGCAACCTTTTATATTTAAACTTTTTTCAAATCAAATCAATATTTTCAAGTCTTAAAAAAAAATTTCCAAATTTTAATCTTTTAACAATTGAATCTTTAAAGTTAAAAAATCTTTAAGTTTTTTTTTTTTAAAAAAGAAATTCAAATTAATTTTTTTACATGTCAAATGCAATCTTTAGCAATAATTTGTTTAAATGGGTTAAAAAATACCCATACTTGGTAAAAATTTAGCGGGAGCTGCGTGAGAGATATTGTAAATATGTTTCATATGGAGATTTTTTCTTAATTTTGAAAATCCTACGAATCGATTTTACGAAGCCGAAGAAATTGGAGCTGTGGAATATTGTGGGAAGTGAGAGTTTAATATGAACAAGTGAAGAGAATGACAATTAGATCAATGCAAGTAGATCGGATCAATATGTCAACAGATCCACTTATTGGATAATCACATAAATAATTGGCAATGGTGTAGAACCCTTTATAAACCCTACCTAACCTGAGATTGGAAAATTCTCTTCGTGTCTAATAGCCTTAGGTGTCTTATATCTTGGAAATAAAGTTGGAATTAGCTTGAACAACAGACACTTTTCTATAGTATGGGTTTTTTAACATCCTTTAATCCATGCGTATTATAAAAACAAATGTATAGAGAATAAGAGAATATATTGTGGACCTATTTCAAATTGCCTCAATTATAAAAACATATCATTAAGACTCCTTAACCCACACTATATTCAAAGAAAATGGAAAAAATGTTCAGGATAAAATATAATGTCAATATTTACACATAAAACACACAAAAAAGTTGGTTTTGTTTTTTAAGATATAAATTTGGAGAAAAAAACCCAAAAATTACAAATATTATGGCTCGAAAACTAAATTTAACATCTCCAACGGGGTTTTTTTTTTTTTTGCGAAAACTAACGATATTCTATTAATTTTTCGAGTATATTTTCAACTTGTAAATACACATACATAAATCTTTTTCTAGGCTAAGGTTGAATTTGATATTTAAAAAGTTTCATTTGCCATTGGAAAAATTTCTTGAAATGCAAAAGGTTGAATTTCAAGTGTAAGAAGTTTTTATGAATGAAAAAGGTTTTTTTTTATCTGTAAAAAGTTGCACAAAGTTGTTTTTGAAGTTAAAAACCTCAATTCATCCAATATTTTTTGTTTTTTATGTTTTTTATTTACACTTTTTTATAATTTTAATTATTTTAAATTTCTTATTTTTTATTTTTTTTATTTCCTTTTTTATACCTTTATTTTTTACTTTTTTAGTTTTTTGTTTTAAGTTTCTACAAGTTTTTTTATATTTTTATGATTTTTTTAAATTTTTTCATGCCTTTTATTTTTAAAATTTTTTTATAATTTTTTGTATGTTTTCAATATGAGCCTTAAGATCAAAGTTGTTTTCAATATAAATAATAAAAGGTCACATTAAAAATTTAAGAGTTTTTATGTTTTTTGTTTTTAAATATTTTATTCCATTTTTAAAGCCTTTCTATTTTCTATATATCTTGTTTCTTGTGAAATCTCTTTATTTATTGTTTTTTATTACTTTTTTAGATAGATTATATATGATCTTTTCATTTTTTTTTTATTATTTGTAAAATATTGAAAAAAATTTTAATATTTTTTCATTGTTTTAATTTTTATTGAATTTTAATGTGTGTTTTTTTATTTAATTTACTTATTTTTCATTTTTTATTTATTTTTATTTATTTATGTTTTTATATTTCTTGTTTCCATAATTATAATGAGTTTTTAATTAATTATTACTTTTATATTATAGTTTTTATTTTTTTATTGGTTTTCAATGATGTTACTTTTTATTTTTTAATTCTTAATTAATTTGTTTTATATTTTTATTTTAGTTTTAATTGTTTTTTTTTTTAATTATTTATACCAAAGTTTTTTACTTTGCTTTTCAACTTTTTATACTTTTATTTATTGCACTTTTTTAAATTTTTTTTATTTTTTATTATATAAAACTAAATATTTTTATTTAATTTCTATCTGTTTATTATTTTTTCAATATTTTTTATTATTGCTCCATTTTTTTTTGTTTTTTTTTTTTTGTTTTTGTTTTTTTTTTATTTTTTTTTTTTGTTTTGTTTGGTGTTTACTATATTTTATAATTTTTTGTATCAATTATTATGTTTAACAATTATTTAGTATTTTACTACATTCCAATTTGTTTTAATTTTGGTTTATTTTATTGATTATGAATAGTATTATTTATAATTTTTACTTTTTTTTAATTACAATATTTTTTGAGTTATAAAATTTATAATACTTATAATAATGTTATAATATTTAATTTTATAATTCTTAAAAAACATATTTATTAAGAATTAAATTAAGAGCTTTATGCCAAATAATTCATGAAGCAACAGGTTGCTACAACAACAATAATAAATTATAAATATAAATATAAATTAAATAATAACTATTAAAAATGTTATGTTTTTTAAAAATTATGAAATTAAATATGCAATATTTTTTATTATTTTAAAATGTTTTATGTTTTATTATTATTAATTTTATGCTGGGCTTATTGTTCTATTTTTTAATTATTATTTGATTTTTTATTATTTTTTAAGATTTTATTTTTTTATATTTTTTATAATTTCATTGAATTTTAATTTGTTATTTTTATTTTTTTGTTATTGTTGTGTTGCTTTTAATTTTTTTTTTTATTGCTATATATTTTTTATTGTTATATTTTTTATTGTTATATTTTTTATTGTTATATTTTTTATTGTTATCGCCCATTTCAGATTGTGGTGACCTATCAGTCGCACTATCTCCTATTTGCGTCAAAATTTGTTTGTAGGTTGGGATTTTTGTTGAGAAAACCAATTCCGGAGTTTAAAGTTTAAAAAAAAATTTTTTTGCGGAGCCTCAACCATTCGAATGCCCTATATAGGGCCTATTTTTAGACAACGTAGCTCAGTCAATTTAAATCACATTTTATTAACTAAGGTACCATTGGAATAGTTATCTCCTCTTCTTTAAGGATAAAATATAGAACTTCTAAAAAAATTGCTATAAATTGACCCATTGTTAATTTCAAAGTTTAATTCCATGCCAACAACAGACGCTATAATTTTTTTTCAGTTTCTTTATTTCGGTTTTTTGTACGTTTCAATACCTTTCCAACGATATAAAATATAGATGTGCCCTTGAAGGGTTCAGAAGTTATGGCGTAAAACGTGTTAAAGAATTTTCAATATAAATTCCTATTAGACGATAACCTTTCCAATGATACCTTATTTACGAAAATCGGATTTAAATTGACTGAGCTACGTCGTTTCAAAATACACCATATTTTGGCCTTGAAAATGGTTCTAAAAATTTATAACTTCGGATTTGGTTTTCTAAGTAGCAAACCAATTTAGGAACGAAATCTGAGCCAAATCGGAGATGGTCAGAGCTACTGATAGGTCACCTCAATCTGGAATGGGCGTTATATTTTTTTATTGTTTTATTTTTAATTATTATTTGTGATTATTCCTATATTTTTTTTCTGTTTTGATTTTAGATTTTATTATGTTTTTATTTATGTTATATAATAAAATAATTATCAGTTTTGCATATATTATTGTTTAAATAAATGTTTTTTTATAATTTGTTTATTATTATTTTTTATTTATTTTATTACTTTCAAAGAAGCAACGTCATAAAAATTAATAAAATATTTTTTTTTTCAAGAAAATGGCCTTATAAGTTAAATTTCTTAAGAAAACCCTTGTTTTTTGTCTTAGGTGCCCACAATTTTTTTAGTTGTGACTTTATGATAAAACTTTGTGCTAATAACATGAAGGATTATTAATTTTCTTTTCAAAAAGCAGAAATATGTAGCAAGTTATTGATTAAAACGTAACGTAACCTATTTTTTCCCTACTACCTCCATAGAGGGGCGTTTGCGACCACCCTCACCCATACAATATTTTGCTAGTCTCATCAAGAGTCAACCTCATCACCCTCCGCTTTATTGTCCTCTAAGTCTATACATAAATATCTTGTAAATTTTTTTTTTTATTAATTTTATGGAATTAATTTTCCATTTTATATTTGTTTTTATTATTTATTGGCCTTTTTTTATTTTTTTGTTTTATATTATTAATTCTTGTTATTGGTTAGTTTTACAAATATATTTATAATTTATTGTAAGTTGTTAATTATTATTTCTTAATTTATTTTTACTATTATTTATTTTTACTATTATTTATTTTACTATTTATGTTTAGTATTGTTTATTATTTATTTGTTTTTATTATATAATGCTATTCGCTATTTATTTATTAATTTTTTTTAATGTATAATGTAATTTAATATTTATATATTAATTCATTATTATTTATTTAAACACGTTTAATTTTTTTTATAATTGCTTATTATTTTTTTTTATTCATTTCGTATTAATTTTGACGTGACGAAGTTACGTTATACTGCTCTAGTTTCCAAAAAAGTTGAAAAATGAATTTTTTATTTTTTTGTTTTTTATTTCTTATTGTTTATTTTTTATTTATTTATTTTTTATTTTTGTGTATATTTTATTTATTGTTTTTATTTCGTTTTTATTAAATCTTTTTTCATTTTTTTATTAGTTATTATTTTTATTTATTATTAATTTATTATTTTTTTATTTATTTTTCATGTATTATTTGTAATATATTAATTTTTATGTATTATTTTTGATTTATTAGTTTTTATTCATTACTTTTCAGTTTTTTTATGTAGTTTGTTTTTTTTTTCAAAAAAGTTTGTCTTGAAAATACATTAAGGGTATGCACAATGTTATGTATTAGTCTTGTATTGTGCATTTGTGATACAATTTATATATGTAGTGAATTTGATATCATGCACAATAACAAATACATTAGGACAATTCACAATCTTGTCCAAATGGTCTTGCAACATAGCATTTAACACTAACAATATAGACAGAGATGCACTAACAACGCTTTTACAAGTATGCAACATTAAAAACCCATAGTTTTTATTTACTATACGAATAAAACACTGAATTCCAAACTTACAGCTGATTGGGGAAAAAAATAAAGGTAAAATTCTTTTTGCAAAGTAAGGCGAAAAAGACCGTTCACAATTGATGGGAAATTTTTACAATTGCATGAATTAACAATCTCAAATACACAAGATTATAAATTGCCCTATTAAGGAAATTTACAATCCGTTGCAAATGATATACTCATAGCATATTGAGTATTTTTTTATTATTGAAGTGAAAGTATTTGTAATGGTGTGAGATTATATTGTCAAATATGCAATAGGTTTTCGGTATAACATTTATGCAAAGACGTAGCAAATAAAAGGTTGTACAATTTGTTGTTGAAATTCCGAAGGAACAAAAATATTTAAATTCGCTACGATGCAAGACTATTTGCACCGGATTGTGTACAGCCCTATTGAGTTTTAAATACAAAACTTTATCAAATATGCAACGAAAACTCCTATTGCATTCGTAGTACATTTTTTTGTATTTAAAAAAAAAATATTTTTCAAATACATATGGTGAAAAGATAAATTAGTTCGATTTCTAGGGGTTTAGGGACACGGTGTACAAACTTGCATCTTGGATTCAAATTCGTTTTTTGGTTCGTTATAACCACGTAAGGTTTAAATTTTGAATAATATATCAACGAAATACTATGCAATTCTCTTGAAGAAAAAAACTATTTTTTATTTTTGCTTTTCAGATAAGTTACACTGTGCAACAGCGATGAATGAAACGATGGGTTAAGTTTGCCATGCAACGGCAAATAAATAAATAAATTTAAGAAATTAGCAAATAATATAGAAAAAAAAAACAAAAATTGCGACAATTTTAAAACAGTGCAGTCGAAGAAAAAAAAATGAAAGTGTTGAGCATGCTGCTCCTTAATTTAGGCGTTAAATATTGTGTTTGTCAGTTTGTCATGTTGGCTGTAACAGTGTTGCTGTAACAGCTTCTGCTAGTGACTGCGGAGTGTCTTGGAGTTTGTCGGTTTAACTGTAACGGCGCGACATTTGCCGCGTTCATTCAGATATTTGGCAATCAACGAAGGGGTGGGGGGGGGGTATATACAGCGTCAGACTGATTGCAACAGATACATTTTCTGAGCAAAAGATTTCAAAATTTTAAGGTACATGCTGAAAAAAATTGATAAAACAACAACAGCAAGAAATAGAATTTGGAAACAGAATAGTTAAAGATACGTAGGTACTATAAGCAAATGGCTGAATCTACACGACATGTAGATACAACAAATGTTACAAAAGAAGTTGTTGAAGGGTTAAAAGGGAGGGCGACAAAATCAAAAATTATAAAAAATAAATAAAAGAGCAAATAAGTGGGTGTTGAATGATCGTTTGGTGTGATTATGAGTAACAGTTACGTTACAACAACGTTTTCGCCTATAGATACTGTATCTATAGCTGAATGCAGACGGAACTGATTAAAAAATGCAACAAAGGCTGATGACAGCTGATGAAGATGCGGATGTTATGAAAGTGGGCGGGCTAGCGTACAACACAAGCATTTTGAATTTGATAAAAATTTAAATGAAAACCTTTTACAAATCTTTTTTTCTCTTCTTACTTCTTCTACGATTATGATGAACATGCATGCAAATTGATGAAAAATGAAAAAGATGGCAACAGGAAGAGAAAGTAACAAGAAAAATTGGAAGAAAAAAAAACAAAAATCAGCTATCCATCCACTCGCAACTGTCTTTAAGCCGAGTTAGATATCCCAAGCGAGAGTGAGTGATGTAAAGCAAAGCAACAAAGCAGCAAAGAAAATCATAACGAGTGAATTTTTGCTGGCGCTTGTTGGTTGTAATCTACGCTGACTGCCGCTGCGGCGTTTGTTGCCCATGCGAAGACACTAGCTAGCTTGACTTCTTCGATGCTGCTGCTGCTGTTGGTGTTGTTGGACTTTTGCTACTTTTTTATATAATTTATTTATTTTTTTTTTTCATTCGTTTGGAAAGCACATTTCATTTCATCGTACAATTTCTTCAGATACTTTCTTCTTCGAGTGAAAGATATTTAAATGTGTTCAACTTTAATTTAGCGTTTTGTTTTTACTTTAAATAGAAAGGACCGATTTCTCAATTTGTTGGCGTTTTCATTGCAGTTGACTTTTTGTGTGAGTGTGTGCGTTTTTTTTTTCAACGTTACGATTTATTTATTATTACAAAACATAAAAAATTCAATAAATCTTTTACTTTCGTATTTTATTGTTTAATGTTTTTGTTGCCGATGGATTTTCAGGGAAAAGTGTTGGTGTCAAAGCTAACAAGGAAGTAAAGATAAGTTATATATGAGTTCAGGAAAACAAGGACTTGTTCGCGAACGCTTGTGGGACCACAATAACTACTCACGGGTTACGTCACAACATAATGTAAAGCGGTCAAAAAAGTGTATCTAAGTCGTTTTTTTATTTTGGTAAATTTTTAGCAGTTTTTACAGCAGAGTACGAAATCGTCCGCTCGCGTGCCTTTGTGAGTGTACGATGCGAAAATGTGCACAAGTAATCTTACGCACTCTCGAACGCGTACCCTACGAAATATTTTATCGCTTTCATCTACGAACGTGTAGATACCTTACGAAATAGTTTACCGTTCTCGAACGCGTAAGAACGTGTGACTTATGGTGAGACTTTAAGAAATAAGATCTTATTCAGATGGACGATCTTATAGATGGACGAGAACGTAGATGAAACTAATGAGCAGCTACACTAAGGGAAAAAAATATTAAATTTATCCAAAAACTTTTTTAATTTATCCAAAAAGCGAGTCATTTTTGCACCAATAACGCATTTACTTAAATCGACTACGTAAATATTTAAAATTTATTTAAATACTTTTTTCATTAAATAATATATTAAAATATTTAAACAGAATTAATAAAATTATGCACGAATATATTTAAATATCTTTCAAATATTTACTATTTGAAAATAATACTATCGCATTTAAGGAAAATTTATATAAAAATATTGAAATTGAAAAACATTTTTTTTTAATATTTCCCACGAGCTCCGTCCATATCAAACGCCATTTAGTGGTATATTTTATTTTCTTTTTGTGAAAATATGATTTGTGAGTGCGGTGGAGAGTGAGATGCATGATGAAATCATGTAGAGTGGAGTGACATTCTTGAGAAAATACCGAGTTGTCACTCCACCTTACATGAATTTATCATGCATCGCACTCACCACCGCACTCACAAATCATATTTGCCAAATATCCTGCTATATTACCCTTGCAACATTAACTAAATGAGAACTATAAGAAACCTGCAACTGCTGGTGCGAAGAAACTGCAGCAGCATCGCACAGGAACAGAGTGCGATGCTGCTGCTGCTTGGCGGCTGCTTGGCAGCTGTATGGAATATGTGTGTCAGTGTGTGGCATAAATAAAATTTAAATACGGGAAAAAAAACGAGTTGTAAGGAAAATATTTGATTTATCCACGTAAATATTTAAATTAAATATATACTCAGGCGTGGATAATGTTAATATGCGTTATTTCCCTTAGTGTATGGGCAGATAGCGCTCTGGGAGTGTTGAGAGTAAAAACTGAACAAACTATGATTTTATGTCAAATAGCTTTAAGTTCAATAGTACAGTGATCTCTGACGTCTGTGTTAGCAAATCGACGCCATTTTTTTTTTTTTCTTTAATTTAGTATTTATTAAAACTTCATCATGCAAATACATACAACTGAGCAACGTCTCCAAATATTGGAATTTTACTTTAAAAATAATTATGTGTCAAACTCATATTTTCGACCGAGACCTATTTCTGGCTAATGCTATGTTCACACAGAGAGTTTAGTTTGAGTTTCCAGTACAAAGTTGAGTTATGCAATTGAAGTCAAAATAAACTCTCGAGTTTCCAGTACAATTATGCAGAATGAAACTCAAACCAAACTCAATTTGCTTTCTGTTTTTATCAAAACTCAATTTGAAAAATGTCTAAAAGTATGTTAATGTTCAGATGAAAAGGTACGTTAAGACGCAACTTTTTAGATGACAAAGTACGTTCAGAGTATTAAACGATTTTATGCTGAGAAATTTCAAAACAGCTGTTTTTAAAATTGTGCAATTTACTGTTCGCAAACAATTACTAAAAAAGCAAAAAAAAAAAAGAACTTGGGCAAGTGTTGAAGATGAGGCCGTCATATCAGTATAAGCCGATAAAAATTCCTATTTGCGCAGTGCAAGGAAGAACTCACATGTGTAGGCAGAGATGGCTGCCGCCTTGTACTCAAGTGGAATTGATGTGATGGTGGTTGAGGTGCATAAGTATGAGACCGCATAAGTACACAAAGTAATGTCACACTGAACTCAATTCTGCCGACGCATCTATGTGAACAACTTTGGTTAAACTCAAACTAAACTTCCCGTGTGAACATATCCCCAAGGGATCACAGTTTTGGTGCGGATCGCACTCACATTGAGTCAACTCACATTAAGTCAACTCACATTTTGTCACATCATATTGGATCAAGTCAGATTGCGTTAACTCACATTGAGTCAACTCATGTCAGTCAGCATTGGATTAACTCATGTTGAGTCAACTTACGTTCAGTCAATTTACGTTGAGTCAACTCATATTGGATCAAATCAAATTGGGTCAACTTACATTAGGTTAACTCCCATTGTGTAAACTAACGTTGAGTCAACTCACATTGGGTCAACTCAAATTGGGTCAACTAACATAAGGCAAGCTCACATTGGGTCAACTCACATTACATCACCTCACATTGAGTCAACTCACGTCGGGTCAACTCACATTGCGTCAACTCACATTGAGTCAACTTACATCGGTCAACATACACTGCATCAACTCATGTTGAGTCAACTAACATGGGATCAACTCACATTGAGTCAACTTACGTTGAGTCAACTCATATTTGATCAAATCAAATTGGGTCAACTCACATAAGGTGAACTCGGAATTCAAATTCGATGTCTTTATATAAGGCATTATACACAGCCAGATAGCCAAAAATATAAATTTTTTCTGAGAAGACATTTTACTTTACTTAAGCAAAAGTTTATATATGTACATATTGTGGTAACTTTTAACTTTTGTTTTTATCTTTCTTTTATTTGTAAAAATAGTTCTTTTTAAAGCTATTTTAGCCAATTTTTGGGAGGCTCCTCTAAAAATGGCAAGAAGTAAAAAAACATATTAATATCTATGCCATTTTCTCATTAAAAAGCTGGCCGTTCAAGTGGAAAAATCTTCTTCTTTAACAAATGTTTATTCAATGGAATAATAAATAAAAACATATTCTCCACGGCGCAAGCAGAATGAAATCTCAAGGATTTTCCTCTCTGAAATGAGAAATTAAGAAATATATAAAAGCTTTCAAACAATGTTAAGCTGGAGAGCATATGATTGAAAACATATATGTTCGAGTGATTAAAAGCTTACTTCTTTATCATAATTAAGGATGGTAGAAGAGAGTACTCTCGGTAAGAAGAGCAGATGTAGCCAGAATTATATCGAGGACATTGCTAAACGAAAATTACCAAACAACAACAACCTCTTTCATGTGTTCGTAAAAAAATATTTATTGAGTACTATATTTATTGAGTATGTAGGAAATTCTTAAATTGGATATCGAGTCGACTATTTGCTTCAGGCAGCATCATCTGCTGGTTTTATTTGTAACTTTCAAGTCATGTTATAATTGTTGTTGTTGTTGTCGTTGCCGTCAGACCAAATCGAACCAAACAGAACGAATTCGGACCAAGCCATGCTATTCCATATCGGCAGCAAGCTGCACGCTACTTAGCGTTCTACAACCAACAACGAGTTACTTGGGACTATTGCGTTTTTTTTTTTTTAAATATTTGCAAATTTTTTTGTTGTTTCTGGTTTTGCTTGAATTAAAATAAATATGATAAGAAAAACGACATCAAAAGAGAATTGCTAATAAATTATGTGCGTAAAAATAAGGGAGTATGTGAGCTGAACAGAAATCGTACCTACTCATAACTTGTTTTGTTTTTTGTTTGTTTTAAATAACTTGCTTTTTTGACAGCAGTCCACAGAATAACAGGAAAAAAGTAGTTTTCTTCCTCTTCTGCATTATGTTTATTAATAAACATATTGTGGATGACTTAATGATGACCATGAGGTGGCAGCTGAAGAATTATGCCTGCTGTTGCTATTCACTAGACATGGTTAACGCAGCGCTGCGTTATTGAGTTGAAGCAACTAACTGTGCCACTGCATTGATACACTTGTTTTAAGAAAAGTAACGCAATAGCGCAATAATGCAATCTGTTGCTCTCGTCCTCTTTCTTCTGTGCTTAATCGAACGTATTCTATTTTAAAAGAGGAAGCAAATTTGAAGACAACTTCAAACATCCCACTGGTTTGTTTAGCTGCGTAACCTTATTGTGTTGAAGCTCTTAGCTGCGTCACTGCGCTGATACACTTGTTTTCAGAAAAGTTACACAATAGCGCAGTAATACAAATTGTTGCTTGCTTCTTCTTTCTTCTTTGTTCAATCGAACGTGTTCAATTTCAAAAAAGGATGCAAGAGTGAATCTAACTTTGAACTGTCATCTTGTTTGCTGACCAGAAACCAGATTTGTATCAATTTAATTGCTTCCACTAAAATAAAAGGATCTTTTTTTAATTCATTTATGAACATTTTCTGATAGAAAAGTACGTTTTTAGCATTCGCAAGGGAATCATTTTAAAATCATTGGCCAGACCAAAATGCCTCTCAAAACCAAATCATTTATGTTTGTAAATGAGTTCGCAAAATACAACAAACTGCGCTAGAGGTGGAGTGTCGACGTAGGTTTTTTTCCTGCGTTTTTCCTATATGTTTAGTTGATATAGGAATTCAAGCATTGCAAGCTTCGTAATGGCGCAATTGAGTTAGCGCACTGCGCTGATACAATTTATTGTGTTTGCGATAGTGTGTCAACGCAGTATTTTTTTCTGCGTTACCAATGTTTAGTTGATGTAGGCATAATAATATTTCAAACTATGCAATGGCGCAATTCAGTTAGCGCATTCCGCCGACACAGTAAACTGCGCTAAAGTTGGAGTGTCAACGCAGGATTTTCTTTTTGCTGCGTTACCCATGTTTAATTACCCATGGAATAATTGTGTTTGCGATAGTGTGTCAACGCAGCAGTTTGCTTGATGTTTAGTTGATGTAGGAATAATAAACATTTCAAACAACGCAATGGCGAAATTGGGTTGGTCCATTTCGCCGATACAGTAAACTTCGCTAAAGTTGAAGTGTTAACGCAGGTTTCTTTTGCTGCGTTACCCATTTTTAGTCGATATGGGAATAATAGCATTTCAAACTACGCAATGGCGCAATTGAGTTAGCGCTTTTCGCCGGCACAGTGAAGCCCACTAGATTTGGTGTGTCAGTGCAGCATTTGTTACAGCTTAGGCCGCTTATCACTTGACTATAATAAGCTGACTTTGCGGTTCTTTCGAATGCGTTGAGTGAGTTTTTCGACGTTTATGTAACACTAACAGAGCTACTGTGGACAATATTTGGGCTCTTTCTGAAGAAACGAATTTAATGGGAGAATCAAATGAGTTCGCTCTCGATTGAGATACAGTTTAATATACAACTAAAGTTGTTGCTGCTTTAAAGCTTAAGCTCGATGGTTAACCCGGTTTTTAGCGCGTTCTTCTTCCTGTTACTCGTAATTCTATGCATTAGTCGAGCAACTCGTTTGTCCATCCGTCCTTCTGTCCCTCTACTTTAACATTTTTATGTTGCATTGGCGTTGATGGCATTTAATTTTATTTATTTTCTTTGGCTTGCAACGGCTTCCATGGCGTTTAATATACCTCTCTAGAGCAGTTTCTTTGCTACAATTTGTTGCTTTAATTTTTTTTTTCGCTTTTTTTTGTGCAAGTTTTTATCTCAAGCGCGTCGTTGTTCTCGTTGTTGTTGTTGTCGTCGTCGCCGTTCGTGGTCATTTGTTCGCCATCATTTAATGGATTTTGTTGGATTCTGTTGGCTGTCGTCGTTCTCATCCTCAGCCTCATTCACTTCCTCAGCGTGTTTTTTCTTTATTATATTTTTTTCTTCTACTTTTAAGATATTATTTTGCAGATTTTCACTTCTGTGTTGTTGTTGCTGTAGTTGTGCAGTTCTCTGCTATTTTATTCTTGTCTGCCTTTTTCTTTGTTGTATCTAGATACTTTTTTTAATATTATGCTAAAGCAGCAACTTCCTCGTATCTCATAGTTTTCTTCGCGTTACGTTTACGTTCACAATATACGTAACTAGTTTTATTTTATTGCTGCTGTTGTAGCCGTTCTTATTATTATTGTTGCTGCAAAACTTGTTTCTGTTTCTTGTTTTTCTCCTTCTGTTTATCAATTAAGCTGATCTCTGATCTGTTGATTTTCATTCTCATCATTTACATCATTTAAATATTTATTTATCTTAATTCTATTAAATGCTTATTGTTTTAATTTGTAATAAATCTACTTTAACGATTAGATACGATTAAAAAACATTGGATTTTCTGTTTAGTGGCTGCTTACATAAGATGTGATCTAAGCTTTTAATTATTTGCTCGTAAACAGCTTGAAACGCCAACACGTGATTTTTTTTTTTTTTTCTATATTAATTATTTTTTGTGTCAGTCGTAATTTTGTATCTTTATTGTAAAGCGCTCTGTGAGATCATAATATTCAACTTAACAATGTTTTTGATACTTTTCTCTACTAGTTAACCCTTCCGATCTGGATGGAACATGTATACATCACTTCAAGTTTAAACTATTCGAAAGCTGGATCGAAAGGATTAAGTTATAGATAGATATAAGTAAGCAATTATAGATCGAACTCTTTTAAATTTTTTGTATTGCATCCTTGACTTTACTGGAGAAGAAATAATAAGGTTTCCATGGATTTGTTTTTGTATTGTTGTTGTTTCTTATTTAATTTTATTCACAGTATTTGCTGCAGCATATTTTATTTTAAGAGATATCGAAAAATTTACTGTGAACTATAAAAAAATTTGTCTTCTTCAGTACAACTGCTACAGCGGCTTTAAACTTTTAAGGGGGAGCTTTTAACTAGAAATATGTTTAACTAAATGGACCGAGGCCTACTTAATTGAAGAAAAGTTCTTTTTAAATTCCGTAGGGGTATTCAAGAAACGGTGAATTTTTTTCTGGAATTGTGCATTTATAATGAAATTTCTATTTACAAGTCATTTTGTATATTAACGACAGTAAAACACATTAAGTTATAAATACAAATAATTATCAAATACGCAAAGAAGAAAATCTCAATGTATTCATAGCTAGTTTTTTATTGTTTAGTTTTTTTTTACGAATACTATAACAGTTTAGAATATTTATTGATTTAATTGATTTTTATTGGATTTAACTTTTGGATGTAGAGTTATTGTTGAGTATTTCAAAGCTTTGGTACCCAATTGTACCTACTCTATTGGTTGTCGCCTTCATTGTCTTCATCTTGTCTTGTTGTCAACATACTTGGCCTAAAGCTCAAATTTGTTTCAATATAAATAATGAAAGGTCAAAATTGAAAATTTTTTATTTTTTTATCTTTCATTTTTTATTTTTAATTGTTTTATAATTATATAAACTCTTTAGTTATTTTAATTCTTTGAATTAAGCTTTTTTAAAGCTAATCTTATTTTTAAAATTTTTATCCTAAAACTGAAAATCTATGAATCTAATTTCTATTGCCTCTCAAAGTTTTAAAAATAGTGCTTTAGTCTTTTCGAGTCGGTGAAGGCACTTCAAACTGTCAATACAGTGATTACCAAACTTTTAGTATTAATTATATAGAACTGGACAAACTGTTACTCCAATTCTTCTCAAGTATTGCAACAGCGCTCTTCAAACTTTTTAAATTGATTTTCAAGCTTTTCAAACTGTTAAAATAATGTCCTCTTCTATTTTTTGAGTTGGATTTTCAGAACTTTTTAGAAATTCAACTAAGTTTTCAAATACTTCGAATTTTATATTATTTTAAGAGCTCGCCAAACAACTACTCCAATTCTGCCCAAACTTTTTGCCTGATTTTTCAATGATTATCAAACTGTTACTCTTGAATTTATCATTTTATTTTGAAAAATTTCATGCTAAGTTTATCATTCGATTATGTGAAATGTTTCATATTTTTAATTGTATATTTTAAAAGTTTTTAACGCAAAAACCGTGAAAAATCTTATAACAAAAATTGTACAACAGTCCAACTCAAATAAATCAAAATCACATATAATAAGAACTGTATCGCAAAAACGTCAATTTTTTCGAATTTTTTTTTTCTTGTTTTAGTTTTCCACAAATTACTTAAAAACTGTTCTTCATACAAAAGAACATTGAGAGAAACACTTAATTTAGCGACAATTGATTATATATATCTGGATGACACTAGTTTTTGTTCTCTTATTTAAGCTGGTCAAAGTATTTCACCAGAGAACAAAGAACTGTACAACACAAAGAAAACCTTGAGAAAAGGTTCAAGGTAGTTTGCGTGTCAAGAACAAGATAATCAATGAACATGAATAAATGGAAGCAATAGAAATAGTAACAGTAACAAAGAGAAACAGTGCAACTGTTTAAGGCAAATGACCAACAAAACCCGAACTAGCAGCTGACAGTAAAAAATTGAGAATTTATTTAATTAGTGACAGTGTGGCGGAAAGATAGACAGATAGACAGATAGACAACACTTCGGCCAGGTAAACTTATGAATGTAAAACAAAAACACTAGCACAAAGTGAATGACTGACTAATGGAGGAATAATGGTCGGTCTACTCATTAGGTATGTCCAATATGAAATGACGATAGTGACAAACACGACGACGGCGGTGATGATGGTGATGATGACGTAAAACGTTAATTTGGAAGGTCATTCAAAATAAACATTAAAATAAAGACAAGCCTGCGTCTGAAGTTCAGATAGTTTTTAGAGTATTTATGGGAGGTATTTAAAATTAGAAGAAGACTAAATATGTAATTTTTTTCATTTCTTGAGCGATTGCCAAATTATGTGGAATACAACGTGAAAAAAATCTTTTCACATATATGTGTTCATGTAAAATGGTATTTATGCTGGTGAAAATAATGCCCAGAGATGTCACAATCTCTACGATATGTCACGTGACGATCAAGCATCATCAGTTCACACACAGCATTAATATTTTGTGGCACAACAACAGATTTTGAACACCCTTCAAGAAATTAGCCAGTGAATTTTGAAGTACTCCACCGCTTGAATTGTTCGATGATGGTTTATCGCCAAAAGTCGAATTGAGTTCATTGATGCACTCTTGTTGGAATAATTCACATTTAAAGTTGAAAAAAAATAATCGCACGAAAATGTTCACGTCTTAATTCAATTTTTTTGCTGTAATACAGTTTTAAAGGCACTGTAAGCAAAACAATAAACGCACGTACAACAAAACGTTGTGTATACGTATGAGCTAAAAAATTTCGAACTTTTCAATGGAACCAGTCAGTTTGATTGGAATAAAATTAGTAGTGTCGGATACCGAAATATAAGTAGAGCCTACGTTAAATAAATAATCATTTTTAACTTTTTATTTTCTATAGTCCAGGGATTCGTCCTTGTAGTCTTAGATTAAGCCTGGATCGTAGACTTAGTGATAGTGTTAGTCCTCGTTGGAGTTATAATCTTAGTCGTAACGTAGTCATAGTTTAAGTTGGAACTTAAGTTTTAGTGTTTGCCTTAATCTTATTCTTAATCTCAATCTCAATCTCAATCTCAATTTCAATCTCAATCTCAATCTCAATCTCAATCTCAATCTCAATCTCAATCTCAATCTCAATCTCAATCTCAATCTCAATCTCAATCTCAATCTCAATCTCAATCTCAATCTCAATCTCAATCTCAATCTCAATCTCAATCTCAATCTCAATCTCGATCTCAATCTCAATCTCAATCTCAATCTCAATCTCAATCTCAATCTCAATCTCAATCTCAATCTCAATCTCAATCTCAATCTCAATCTCAATCTCAATCTCAATCTTAATCTCAATCTCAATCTCAATCCTATCTCAATCTCAATCTCAATCTCAATCTCAATCTCAATCTCAATCTCAATCTCAATCTCAATCTCAATCTCAATCTCAATCTCAATCTCAATCTCAATCTCAATCTCAATCTCAATATCAATATCAATCTCAATCTCAACCTCAATCTCAATCTCAATCTCAATCTCAATCTCAATCTCAATCTTAATCTCAATCTCAATCTCAATCTTAATCTTAATCTTAATCTTAATCTTAATCTTAGTCTTAGTCTTAATCTTAATCTTAATCTTAATCTTAATCTAAATCTTAATCTTAATCTTAATCTTAATCTTAATCTTAATCTTAATCTTAATCTTAATCTTAGTCTTAGTCTTAGTCTTAGTCTTAGTCTTAGTCTTAGTCTTAATCTTAATCTTAATCTTAATCTTAATCTTAATCTTAATCTCAATCTTAATCTTAATCTTAATCTCAATCTTAATCTTAATCTTAATCTTAATCTTAATCTTAATCTTAATCTTAGTTTTAATCTTAATCTTAATCTTAGTCGTAGTCCTAGTCATAATGCCGGAAAAGTTCCGGGCATTATATAAATCATTATTTTTAGCCCAAACGAGTCTATGACACCCATTTAAGTCCCAGTGGCTAACAGATAGTCCCAATGCATCGGATTTACCATAGAATTTGTAAATCCGCCTAAAATTGTCCCCAGCCTGTACAAAGCAAGGAAAAAGTAGGATGGTTGCAGGTGTATAGAATCCTCCATTTACGTTCAAGGAGAATCCATGAAAATCTTTAAAGAAAAATTCCAATGACTCACTAATAGGTTTGGATCTAACACTCATTCATTCATTCATTTATAAAGCAGTCGACATTTTTTTATTTTCACTGAATTCCATAGATACTGTCATGTCAATCAATATCTCCGGGTGTACAGCCAACTCGTGTTTTTTATTTCGTTTTTAATACTCGTATATGTCAAAAACATACCCGAGCATAAAGTTGTTTGAGTTAGAATGCAAAGAATACCCCCATTAATACCAGAATAAATCACTTTAAATCGTGTTCCATATTTTTGTCATATCAAACAAATTTTCGGCAAAATAATAATAAATGCATATTTATACAATAGGTTCATACATACATACAAATGTTTAGATGATATGTTTGCATGTACTACTTAGGAACAAAAAATAGCTCACCAACCACAACTACAAGTGTTGGTGGCTAAATTTTATTTAATTTTTTTTGTTTTGTTTTTGTATTTTCATTTTAATATTTTCACATATGAATGAAGTAGGTCAAGAAGTGGTTCAGTTTATTTTTTTTCTTCTTCTTCTTTCTTTTCACGGTACCTTTATATAATTTCTTTGATTAAATCATAATAAATGCGAAAAAATAAAATAAACACAAAAAACAGATAAAAAAAATCTACAAAAATTTAACTTAAAACTAGGTCATCTTAGTTCCAAAAGTGAGTATTGAATGGACGAACGCATGAATGGTTGGTAGCATGTTGTTGGACTGAGAGTGACTCTTGGTTGGTTGGTTCGACTTTCGTTTTGTCGCTTGATTTTTGGGGTTACACATTTGGGACCATTGATGGTGGTCTTGAAAGCGTGAAAACAGTTCAAAGGGAACGCAATATTTAAACAGTCAACATATAACATGAATACTTAATGGATTCGAAAATATTCAAAAATACAAAAGGTTGACGCAGGTAGCTAGGCATAGAGCATTGTTAAGAGATTAATTTTGAAATCTTTACAGTTCATATAGTATTTTATGTTTATTTTTTTTTTAAGTTAAAAAAATAATGTCAGTTGTTTAAGGGGTGGAATAGGTTTAGATGACTTAAAAAATTAAATATTTTAGTTACAGTTACATATACAAAGTTTTTAATAAAAATTTCAATTCGGTCTAATGTTATAAACGATGAAGTGAGCGTAAGTCGTTAAGTGCCGAAACGCTTGGCATGTAAAACCCAACGTTCACTCCGGTAATACTTTCTGTACTTGAAAAGCAGTCATTCATGTATTTGGAGGGCATGAAGGCAACGTTTACAGATGGACTTTTATTTATTTTAACAATAGAGACCTTGGATAAGTTATAGATAATACCTTAGAAATAGATAATCGGCGCATAAATAGACCAACAAAATCTGAGCAGCGCCTGTGAGTCTAAGGAGGCGCAAAGAGATGATTTTTTTTTTTTAATGTGTACACTTTACCCTAAAAATTTTTTAGCCAACCATTATTTAGACAATATTGAAACGGCGAAATTATAATTTTGAAATTATACACTTCTAAAAAATTCAGTTTTCAATATTTTTGGGGGAAGTTATGTTCACATCGAAGAAAGACATGTCCTTAATATATTTAAAACCTTATTGATTTCAAATGAAAACTGTGACCCCGCAAAATGTACATAGTGATTTGGGATACGGGACTTCTGGAGTGCTAGTCAAGCACGCACTCTTGTCAGCCGAGTATGTCGAGGTCTTTATTATATTATTATATTACTTTTTAGTGTATTTCATTATTTATATTTTATTAGTTATTTTCTATTATAATGTTAATATTTCATCAAATTCTTCTTTAATTAAAAATATATTATTTTTGAAATTGTTTGAAACTTTTTAAATATTTTTTATTGTTATCGTTATATTTAAGTTGTTTCATTCTTTGTTAAATTTTTTATTTGTTTTAATTTATTTTTATTTTCTGTTTAGCAGTTTTTGATTTATTTTAAATTTTTATTTATACTTTAATAATTTTTAATAATTTTTTTTTACATTTAATTCATTTGTATGTTTAGTTTGTTTTCATATAATTCGTTTATCATCAAATTTTAAAATTCTTTATTTTTTATATTTTTGTTTTTAAAATTATTTTTTATTCTTATTTATTGTATATATGTATATTATAATTTATTTTTTTATTTATTTTTTGTTAATTTTTTCTTTATTTCTTATTTATTCTTCATTTATTTTTTATTTAATTTTTATTTATTTTTTATTTCTCTATTTATTTTTCTTTTTTGTGGCGTCCGTGGCGTAGTTAAAGTGCGTGGCCGCTATGTCAAAGAACTTTGGAAACCCAGGTTCGAACCCCAGCAGCGACTGAAAATTATTTGAATTAAAATAATTTTTCTGTACGGTCGCCACCTCTCTGCAGACAATGGCAAACCTCAGAGAGTAATCAAAATGCCATGTAAAGCTTCTTGAGAACGAGAACTTTCCATTCATCGCCGTTCGGAGTCGGCGTTAAGCATGTAGGTCCGGTTCTCGGTCAATTGTGTACAAAACTTAATAACACGCACAACACAATTGATCATAAGAAGATAGGTCAAAGTCCTTTCAAGGGCTGAAATGGCCAGTTATTTATTATTTTTTTATTTATTTTTCTTTATTTTTTCTTTGATTTACATATATCTATATCATATATATTACTTACAATTTTATTCACATTTCATTTATATTTTTATTTATATTTTATTTATATTTTTATTCATATTTTATATTTTTATTAATATTTTATTTATATTTTTGTTAATATTTTATTTATATTTTTATTCATATTTTATTTATATTTTTATTTATATATTTTATTCATATTTTATTTATGTTTTTATTCATATTTTATTTTTATTAAAATTTTATTTATGTTTTTATTCATATTTCATTTATATTTTTATTTATATTTTTACTTATAGTTTTAGTCATATTTTATTTATATTTTTAATTCTATTTTATTTATATTTTTAAGCATATTTTATTTAGATTTTATTCATATTTTATTTATATTTTTATGGATATTTTATTTATATTTTTATTCATATTTTATTTATATTTGTATTCATATTTAAGTTGCATATTTTTACTTTCGTTCTTATATATTCTTGTGTATTTTATTTATTTCAATTATTTTTTCATTTTTTGTTTATTTTTATTTTGTTTATTTATTTATTTTTTTATTTTGTCTATTTATTTATTTTTATTTACTTTATTAATTTATTCATTGAAATTTTTTATTTTTACAATTTTTATTTTTTTTTTATTATTTTTAGTTTCATTAATTTTACTATTTTTATTAGTTTTATTATTTTTATTATTATTTTTATTATTATTTTTATTATTTTTATTATTATCAGTTTTATTATTTTTATTATTTTTATTATTTTTATTATTTTTATTAATTTTATTATTTTTATTATTTTTATTATTTTTACTATGATTTTTTTATTACATTTACTATTATTTTTTTATTATTTTGCTATTTTTATTATTTTTATCATTTCTATTATTTTTATCATTTTTATTAATTATATTATTTTTATTATTGTTATTTTTATTATTTTATTATTCTTATTATTTTTATTATTATTTTTATTATTTTTATTACTTTTATTATTTTTATTTTATTATTCTTATTATTTTTATTATTTTTATTATTTTTGTTTTTATTATTTTTATTATTTTTATTATTTTTATTATTTTTATTATTTTTATTATTTTTATTATTTTTATTATTTTTATCATTTTTATTATTTTTATTATTTTCACTATGCTTTTTTATTATTTTTACTATTATTTTTTATTATTTTTACTATTATTTTTTATTGTTTTTACTATTATTTTTTATTATTTTTACTATTATTTTTTATTATTTTTCTATTTTTATTATTTTTATCATTTTTATTATTTTTATTTTTATCATTTTTATTATTTATATTATTTTTATTATTATTATTTTATTATTCTTATTATTTTTTTTATTTTATTATTTTTATTATTATTTTTATTATTTTTTTTACTTTTATTATTATTATTTTATTGTTCTTATTAGTTTTATTATTTTTATTATTTTTATTTTTTTTATTATTGTTATTAGTTTTATTATTTTTATTATTTTTACTATAATTTTTTTATTATTTTTACTATGACTTTTTATTATTTAGCTATTTTTATCATTTTTATTATTTTTATTTTTATCATTTTTTGTTATTGATATTATTTTTATTACTTATATTCTTTTTTTTAATTTTTTCTAATTTTTCTTAATTTGAATTAATTTTTTTTGAATTTTAATTAATTTGTTATGAATTTTTTACTTTTTCATTTTAGGCGGTCTCGGTAGTCGAGTATGTGCGTGGTTGACTGCCACGCCAGAGGTTCCGTATCCCGAATCACGGCCAGATCATAGTCCTACGTTTTAACCTTTCTGCATATCTTTCCTGATCTTCCACTAACGACTTAAGGCTACAGCCAGTTGGTCCTAGAGGAGTTTGTGGATGAGACTACCTTATAATTTAAATTGAGTGAGGTTTGAACACTTGCCTCTCATTCAAATTCACTTGTTTCTTTGGCTTTCCACCACGCTTAGAACATTCTACACATGTTTCACTTGATTGACCTTTTCTTCCCACTAATCTATCGCCCTATTTCGAACCAAGGCAGACTTGACTGAATAGGTATTCCACCTGAAATCCTTGGTTCAAAGATAAAAAAAAAATTTTTTTTATTATATTTTGTTTATTTTTGTCTTTTATTTACATCTTTATTTATAGTTTATTAATTTTTTTTTATCTATTATTTGTATTCTTATTTATATTTGAATTTGTATATAAAAGATTAAGAACTTATTTGTTGATTTTGTTTAATTTTAAATTTTAAGTGTATGTTTTTAATTTGTTTTTGGTATTGTTTTATTTATTTCCATTCATGGGTTTTTTATTTATTTATGTATTTATTGTTAATTATAAGACTTCGAATTTCAAAATTTTTTAATTAAACTTCAATTTTTAACTTTAGTTACCTTTTTTATTAATTATTTTTTATTTATGTTTTTTATGTATGTTTTTTTTTATTTTTTTATATTTTATTATTTATTTTTTGTTTTAATATTTTTTATTTAATTTGTTTTTTATATTTGCTTTTTTATTTATCTTCCACTTGTTTTATTTTTTTATTTATATTTTATTATGTTTTTTGTATAATAAATTTTTCATTTAATTTTATATATATTTTTCTCTAATAATTGAATTTTTCTTTAAAAATATTTTATTATTTAATTTTAATTCTGATTTTAAAAATTTAAGTCAGTTTCACAAATTCAAACAAGAAATCGAATTTGACGTTATGCACTTATGTTTGTAGTGTTATGTTAGTTGGTAAGTGAAATATTTAATTCATTAGCATCGACCGTTCTCGTTACTCAAGTGTCCAATGACACTTTGGGTATGTCATAATGATTTTGACCATGAACCTCCAACATTACAGCACAACGTTGAGAGCTCTCCAATGTCCTTTTCCACTCATTTGTCAATGACAGTTTTTTTTATTTTTGAAAGAACTAATTGTTTTTTAGATATACCTATACATACAAATAAACACAAATGTTTTTTATTTTGTCCTTCGAGCCATTAGCTGTTTATTTTATTCTTTTTTTCTCCATGATAGCCTTGAACTCTTCAACCATAACCACAAGAATTCCAATAATCGTCACTCAACAAAATATTAAATAGCCATGTGCAAAAATATTATAATTATTGATCGTGAAGGAAAAACTCTCCGACTCTCTTAATTTCTCTCTGTCGAATAGTGAATTATAGAAAATTTACAATAGAAAAGAAATACAAGGCTGCCAGGCAGGCAAACAGGCAGGGAAAGAGCCAGTTAGTCAGAGTGTCGTTCGTATCGCCGTGTGTCAACTATTGCTGATACGACTTTGACAACGACAACAACGACTATCATCAATATTTCATAAGCTACAAATTGCTGTGTCCTAGAAAATAAAAAAAAAAAAAAATACTTAATAGAATATCTAGTGTAAGCGATAAACATGACATCAGTTCAGTTCAGTCGGTTCGATGTCTATACGATGGATAGATAGATATATATATATATGTGGATTGCAAGACAACCCTGTGCCTAAAATATAAATACTGATGTATGTATATACATAATACCAACAACATTTGTATAGATAAACAGTCAGATATGCCAGATATTATGGTGATGACATGATTTCATTTCAATGCATTTTCAGTTTGTAGAGATAACAATGACACCACATCGTGTGCAACACTGGCAATTATGACAATACATAACCTATATCGTGGCAACAGAACTGAGTAAAGCCAAACTGGTGATATTCGTGTACAAGATAAAATTTATGATGGAACTTGATTTGAAAAAAAGAAAAGTGTACAATCTCTGAAGAATTTTTTTTTTTTGCTTCAGCAGAATAAATAAAATTATTGTGGTTACGTATTGCGGTAGATAAGTCCAACTAGTCCTTGAACGAATATGATTGGTAACAACAAGAAATGTCTGTTATTCATGGCAACCTGAATATAATACTTTTTGATGGGTTTTATTACAAAGGAAGAAGTTCGAAAAAAATAATCGAAACATTTTAAAATTTTTCCGTTTTTTTTGTTTATAATATTTATAACTATTCTATGTAATTAGAGAACTAATCTTTTTCACTTAATTTAAATCATTAGCAGAATCATGACACAAAAGTGATATTTTCAAATTTTTTATAACATTTAATTATTTGTTTTTTAATTTATTTTATTCGTATTTATTTTTTTATTTTTTTATTTAGTAAATTTCATTTTAAAGTTTTATATTTTTATTTTTTAGATGATTTTTTTGTTTTTATTTGCGATTTATTTAGTTTTTATATCTGTATTTACTTTAATTTTTTTATTATTTTATTTTTTTATTATTTTATTTTTTTATTATTATTATTGTTTTTGTGGTTTTTATTATTTTTATTATTTTTATTTTTATTATTTTTATTATTTTTATTATTTTAATTATTTTTATTCTATTTTTATTCTATAATTATTTTTATTATTTTTATTATTTTTATTTTTTTTTATTTTTATTATTTTTATTATTTTTATTATTTTTATTCCGTTTATTATTTTTATTATTTTCATTATTTTTATTTTTATTATTTTTATTATTTTATTATTTTTATTATTTTTATTATTTTTATTATTTTTATTTTTATTATTCTTTCATATTTTTTATTATTTTAATATTTTTACGATTTTACTATTTTTATTATTTTAATTGTTTTTATTGTTTTAATTATTTTTATTTTTACTATTTTTTTTTATATTATGATTATTTGCAATGCAAGTATTTTCATTATTTTTATTATTTTTATTATTTTAAGTATTTTTATAATTTTTAGTATTTTTTATTACTTTTTTTATTGAACTTTATTTTTTGTTTATTTTTTATAGTAGTTTTTCTTTATTTTTGTTTATATTTTCTTTTTTGTTAATACTTCATTTATATTTTTAATGTGTTTATTTAAATAGTTTTTATTTATTTTTTAATTTTTTTAATTTAAAATGTTTTTTATTAATTTTTATTTAATTTAATTTATTTCTTTCTTATTTTCAATCTATTATAAATTTATTTATTATTTATCAATAATTTATTATTATTTTATTTTTATTTATTTTCATTAACTTCTTAATTTTTTCCCATTTAATGACTTTTTATTAAATACACTGTGTGTAATTTTTTAAGTCATGGCAAAATAACCATAGACGGACACCACTACGTGATAAAAGACTAAAAAAAAAAGACCCGTGTCTCCCAATTTTTCCCAAAGTCATGCACTTTTTTGTTTATGGGCCGCCAAAGATTTGGGGCCTCGGTATCATTTTCGCAAAAAAGTGATCATTTTCTCGGGCTCATATCTTGTAAACCGTTCAGAATTTCGATTTACTCTCTGAGGCAAAGTTGTAGCTCTTGTCATAAAGAACAAAAATTGCGAACATATAAAATCAAAAAAACTTCACCTTCCAGATCAAAATCGTAAAAAACTTAAAAAAATTCGATTACCTTTTTCCCGTGTTCAGGTCCATAGGTAGCAAACCGTTCAAAATTCAAGGAAACAATCAACTACAAAAATTTACCTAAGATCTCAATAAACAAATTTCTAGAACATATAAACTTCCAAGAGATGATTCTTAACACTGTTTAGGTAGCACGCAAAAGTGAAAAATTTGCCGAAAATGTTATACTTACACCAAGTATATGTTATACTTAACCCTAGAAATAGAAGAACGCATTATGACCAGTATAAAATCGAAGTGAACTCGGGGTGACGCATTCGTTATGAACTTCATACACATCAATTCACAATTCATGCGTTAGCAATAATGAGCAGGGTCGTTGGCAATGCCAATCATCATCATCGTAAGCATCGTCATTATCATCTTCATAGTCGTCATTTCATATTTAATAACAGGTTAAAGTTTTGAAAGATACAGAAGCGATAGAGCAAACTATAGTTTACCTTAAATTTGAAATATTTTTTAGTTCCGCGTTTTATTTCGAGTGTCTAGCGGAGCATTATAAGCGGTTAAATTGTTTTCATTGCGAGGGTGGTGGCTACAAAAAGGTGGAGGCTACAATAACAAAAACACCAACAATAAAAATAACACCGCGTGAGTGCATCTAATGAGTCTCACCTTACTTTGCACTCACCTTTAGACTTCAATAAAACAACCTCGCAAAGTCAGTGTTTCACACAGTTGCTCATTGCGACCGACTATAGCGTGCTACACGCTTGGTTATGTGATTTCTTTATGTTTGTGATGGATAAATCAGTTTGGGCGATTTATGAATGTTTTTTTTTTCATCTTTTTTCTATTAAATTCTGTTTGGAATTTTGGCCACCTTCAGCAGTCAATGGGTAAAGCGCTGTCAGAGATTCAGTTGGAGAGTAAAGGAATGAGTGAGTGAGTGAGTGAAGCGCGTAAGTTTGCCGTAGCTATGAACTATTTATGAGCTATGGGTTGTGTGATGGATTCGCAGTGATTCGTATTGATTCGGTTAATGTAACTCTAGGAAGCATTATGCGCGGTTCCGAGCCATGCTCTTCTTAAGAAGAGCGTCATCATAATCATCATTGTCGTTATCGTCGTCGCCGTCATCGTCGACGTCGTCGTTGTCGTTGACGTCTACAGTCAGGTCGGTTGGTTGTATGTTTGCTGGGTCGGTTGACCTTCTTTCAAAGTAGGTAACCTCATTTCTCATTTATCGTGTAGCTTAACATCGTGTAGCACACATACATACACACATGCCAGCAATCATACAAGCTCTCACTCATACATACTAGGCTCATACTAGCTGAGCGCGTCGCATGCTTACATTAACAATTACAAGAGCAGCAACAAAAATTTTACATGCCCCGACACAGCGCGTCTGACTGCCCGCCCGCTAGCCTGCCTTGAGCGCATTTTTTACTCTTCTTTGCTTTATATATATTTTTTTTTGTTTTGTTGTATTTTGTTTTGTTTTGTTTTGTTTATTTAAACCAACACGACGCGCCCCCTCTGCAATGACACCTCTGTCTCCACCGCCCCATTAGCGATGGCACACACTTCAACAACAGTAGCAGCATGTTTTTAGAATTTTTTTTTTTTAATTTTGCTCATTGTAATATTTGTTGTTTATCTAAATCCAACAATAACTAAGTCATGTTAAAATGTTGCCATTTGTTGACGTTGTTTTTCTTTTTTTTTTTTAGTGCATGATTTTTGATTCACTGGCAAACATAACCAACTTGTTCTCCTAACCAGCTACTCACACTCCCTTTCTCACTCTTTTTCATCCTCTTAATCTTCCTCTCCATAGTAATTATTCGTGTGACATATGCGTTTCCATTTTTATTAATTGCATATGAAATAAAAATAAAAATAAAATTAAATAAAAATATTACTTTTCGCTCGTAGTGTACATGCCGCTTTAAAATAAAAACATTTTTCTCAATTTCAATTAATTTTTATGGATCTGCTGCTCTTGGAATTCACTATTGACACCATTAATGCTAATAATGTAGGTCAGTGGAGCTAATTGATGCGTGCGCTGACCTTAAGTGTAGCCGTTGTTGCCGTTGCTGCTCACTCACTCACTCCAACTCAATCTACTACTCATTACAAAATGTACTAATTTTCCTCGCAGCCTATAATTTAGTAATTGCTTTTTTTCATGGGCTTGTGCGAGCGTTTGTAGCTCAGAGTGGAAGCAGGAATTATTTTATGGTCACGCCCATGGCTGACTCTGACAGACAGACAGCTGACTGAACGGCAATAGTTTTTTTTTTTATTTTATTACTCTTATGTTATTAAGTTGATGGAATTGTTATCTGTTTGAATGTAATCTGCTTGAATTGTTGGGTTTCAGAAGGATTTGTCTTTTTAAGTAATTGAATGGGTTATGCATACAAAAGTAAACAATGTTAATAGAGTGCTATTAGCGAGCAATGTTAAACAAAAGAGTAATGTTATCATACATATTAGATAACATAATTGTAGTTTTTAAGAGATCAATATTTCGAAAGTACTTGTGGTAAATGTCGATTAAATTTTCCTTTTAAAGGGTATATCAAGAACAACTGTTTGGATGACAAAAAAAAAACAAAAAAAAATCAAAACATCGGCAGGTTATATTCAACACTGCTAACAGAGTGCTATCAATTAGAGAGTAATGTTAAACAACAGAGCACTGTTACCAAATATTTAAGATAACATAACATTAAACATTACATTAAAGTTTTTAAAAGTTAAATACAGTACAATCTCACAAATTAGAACTCTCACAAATTCGAACGGTCCAGAAATTAGAACCTGCCATTTCAATATGGAACGCTCTGAAATTAGAATCTGGTTCTAAATCTTTAGTCAATATTCGCTGTAGTGTGGACGGGGAGAGGTCGAGTTCTTGGGTCCGTTGACGAATTGAGGTTCTTGGATAGTTTTCATCACTTTCCTTTACTGCACCGATATTTTCGTTTGTGGCGAAGTCGCTTCATTGTCTTTACATCTTGCACAAAGCCAGTCTTTTGAAATGTTTTTAACGTGTGTTGCGCACACACGTTTTGGAAGCCACGTAACTGCGATTATACGAGAATTTAGGTAGTAAAATTTAAGGGATTTTGTACTTTTGTCACTGTATAGCATTGAATGATAAATTTTCCGCGTCTATAAATGACAAATATCAACATTTGACAACTTCCAAGCGACCAGCTGTTAAATAATACACCTTTGCAACTCTACATCTCTTGTTGATACACCCTATAATTTCAAAGTATTACTCTTTTTCAAGCTCTTCATACGAACACTACCTATTTAGTCTTGCGTCCCGGCAACACTAAGCATTGCCAGCAGGGGCGGTTCCAGGAATATATTTCGGGGGGGGTTTCAAAAATATTTATGTACGTTATATATATAAAGGGTAGTTAAATTTTAAAGGCTGATGTTGATTTTGAATAAAACACAAATTATTAAGGAAATTATTGTCGTTTCTTTTTATTATGATAATATTGGTATGGTTCAATTATGCATGGAACAAAATATCGGCTAAATGGCCGCCGCGACCTCGGCGGCACACCACCATCCGATGGTCCAAATTTTCGATGACGCCGAGGCATAAGTGAGGTTCTATGCCGTTAATGTGCCGAATTGGCGGGTTGCAATAAGGCCAACGGCAATAAGGCCGAATTGGCTTTATTTCCTTTTCAAAGAGAAATAAGGCCGAAATTCTGAATTTGGTTTTAATTTCCATTTGAAAAGGAAATAAAGCCTAAAACAAAATTTAGCAAAATGGTAATAAGGCCGAAAAATAATTTTTGCAAACTAAGGATTATTTTTTATAATTATTTTTAATAAAAAGTACGCTCCCTGTAGTTTGTTGTTTGAAAAGTTACTGGACTCAGCGTAGGTACTCAATTTGCAAGAGAACAGTTGCCATTGTCAACCTCAATGTGCTTGTTTTCGTATCAATGCGAAAAATTTATTAGTAGTAGTTCAATAGTGAAGGTGAAGAAGTTTAATATTATAAGGAATGAGCGCCGCAGGCAAAAAATTTTTATTAAAAATCGCGGCGATTTATTATAAACCTGCGGCGCTCATTCTTTATTATATTAAAGCTTCATTAAAAATTTTAGTAAAAATCGCGCATATTTTATAAATTTTCATTCATAACTTTTACGTTTATATTTTACATTTTTTTCTCGACCACTTACAAAAAGATGTATGTTCTTTAGCATTTAAACGATCATATTTTTCGCTTTAAACGGATATATATTTCTTTTATTAGAATAAGATATCCTAGTCTTCTCAATAAAAAAATATGTAAATTTTACAGACTTTCACGATTTTTATCTCCTAAACCATTTGAGACCTACCTATTTTTTTTTTGCAGCATTAGATTTAGAAGTTCCATACACATTTAAAAAACAAAAAAAAAAAAAGAAGCGTGTACCTAGAGTGCAATTATTCCAAAATATGTACATTTTTTAAACTTTCACGATTTTTATCTCCTAAACCATTTGAGACCGACCTTTTTTTGCAGCATGTGCATTAGGAGCTCCAAATGCACATTTAGAAAAAAAAGAAAAAAGGAGCATGGGCCCTTAAGTACAATTATTCCAATACTTTATATCTTTAATTTTTCATTAAATAAAACTAAAAAACTTATTTGATGGCGTTTTAATATTGGTTCCTTTTAAAGGGAAATAAGGCCAAATTGGCTTAATTTCTTTTTCAAATAGAATAAATAAAATTGCCGTTGGCCTTATTGCACCCCGCCGCCGAATTATCTCATCCTTTAGCTTTTGAATTGTTGCTGGCTTATCGACGTACACCTTTTCTTTCAAATAACCCCAAAGAAAGAAGTCCAACGGTGTCAAATCACATGATTGGTGGTCAAATGACATCGCCACCACGTGAGATAACACGGCCATTGAATTTGTCGCGCAAAAGAGCCATTTTTTCGTTAGCTGTGTGGCAAGTGGCACCGTTCTGTTGAAACCACATATCGTCCACATCCATATCTTCCAATTCGGGCCATAAAAAGTTCGTTATCATCTCACGCTACCGAACACCATTCACAGTAACTGCCTGACCAGCCTCATTTTGGAAAAAAATACGGCCCGATGATGCCGCCAGCCCATAAACCGCACCAAACAGTCACTCTTTGTGGGTGCATTGGTTTTTCGACAATCACTCTTGGATTATCATTCGCCCAAGTGCGGTAATTCTGCTTATTGAGGAATCCACTGAGGTGAAAATGTGCCTCATCACTGAAGATGATTTTCTTCGAAAATTGATCATCCACTGTTGGCATTTCTTTCCACCATTCTGACCGTGTAAATGCAAGTCTTTATGCATAATGTTCATCAACGACAAACGTGAGAGGTGCAATTGTTGGGCACGACGACAAGTTGAGGTGGACGGCTCTTCAGCCACACTATCGCGAACAGCAGCAATATTTTCTGCAGTACGAGCATGCACTGGTGTTTTCACATCTCCTACAGACCTGGTTTGTTCAAATTTTTGCACGATTTTTCCGATTGTACGCACATTTGGACGATTAAATTGACCGAAAAAATCACGAAGTGCTCGATATGCATTTTGATTTGAAAGCTCATTTTCATAATAAGCCTGAATAACTTTAACGGTTCAAATTGAGTTAGTCTGAAATTGAGAAATGTCAAATGAAATGCAGAAAAAAAGTTGACATTTAGGTGTGGTTTATATTCAACATCGGCCCTTAAAATTTAACCACCCTTTATATACATTAGAGCGGGATAATTTTTTTTTTCAAAAAATCGTAGGCGTGGGAAGAAACCGCTAGTCTAAAATCTATTTCGAGCCTCTGGTTTTTCAAAAGAAGGTTATAATTTGTGTTTTGCTGCAATATGTGAAAAAATTATTCCACTTATTGGAAAAAACTTTGCTACGAAAAAAATAGCCATCCACATTTCACTCCATATTCACTCCATATGATTGTGTGGTGCTCAGGATTATTTTTTTGTGTTAAATACCACAAGCTGACGCTGGGGTGAAGATAATTCTAATAATAAAAGTTATTTCTCTGTTTATTTGACTCGAATACAAATCTTAAAAACCAACATAAAACCAACATCAAAATAAATAAAAACTACAAAAACCAGAATTTTTCTCCATTACTGTATAAAAAGGAATTTTACGTCACACTACAAAAACCGGAATTTTTCTCCATTACTGTATAAAAAGTAATTTTACGTCTACACTTCCGATACTATCGAAACTGTGGGTTTTTAAATTAAAACTGTGCGGTGTTTGGATATATTTTATCCAAAAAATGCGGTGTTTTTGTGATTTCAGGTTAAGATTGTATGTGTGACTGTTTACAGCTACAGGCGCAATATCGCAAAAATAATCAAAAACTGGAACAGAATTCAGTATTTTAGCAATACGTGTAGAAACAGCTACAAACGTTTACAGCATAGGGGTGTGAATATTTAAAGTAAATTATAAAAAACTAATTTTTTTCTTTTTGGTACTCTTAGCCCACATAATAAACATTTAAATACAGGTTCTTTTAGAATTTCGGGGGGGGGGGGGGGGGGTTTGAACCCCCAAAACCCCCCCTGGATCCGCGCCTGATTGCCAGATGAATTTTGACAGTTCTATTCGAAAATTTTACATTTTTAGGCATATACGCACGTAGGTTCACTTTTAAGTCTTGAGATATGGCAACACTAATGTGAATATGTCAAATTTGACATAAGCATCGTAAATTTTTACATTTTTAATGCTGAACGTACTCAGAACGTTTTTTCATACGAGTGCGTGCTGTTTGTGCTGTTTACAGATATTTGGAACATTTATCTTGGTAAGAAAAGGAATTAAATCGTGAACATTTTCGTGTGATAATTTTCTAGGACTTTCGATGTAGATTAAACCAACAGCAGTGCGCCGATAAACTCGCTTCGGCTTTTGGTGATGAAACACCATCTCGAGCCACCGTTTTTCGCTGGTTTTCCCAATTTAATCGTGGTCGCAATTCGCTACAGTACGAATTTATTTGAAGGTCGTCCAAAATCGGCTGTTCATCGATAAACTTAGTTCGACTTTTGGTGACTTGGCGACTGTGAAACGCTGGTTCAATGAATTGGAACGGGAACGTCGTTCTCCCCAAGACGAAGTTCGTGAAAATCGTCCAAGAACGGCTGTTGTAACAGAAAACATCGATGCTGTGCATGAACTGTTGGAAGGCCACTTGATTGATGTTATATTTTAAACCCAGTCCAAATAAGTTATCAAGGACCAATTTAAATAAAAATACCTCATATATGGAAATCGATTTTTTGTTAGGTAATTTAATATTCACACACCGACATAAAAAGTATCACATGAAGAAATCAAAAGTAATGCGCAATAAAATGAAGTCAGTATAAATGTGACCCTTATCTAAAAATGATATTTTTTGCAAACAGCAATTATTAAGTATAGAACACTATAAACATGAGTGTTTAATTTTTTTTTAACTCATTTCCATAGCATTGTCTTCCTTATCGGAGCACTATCGTGTAGTGCAAAAATATAAGTAAAACCGCGTGGGTAGAGAGAGAGAAAAAAACAAGGCAATTTTTCGGTAAAATTCTCTTGCTTTTAAAATGCAACCATTTTAAATGCGATCGAATAGAAATAAGGTGCGTTACATATTTATATGACACTTGCGGAAGTACAAACGTTTTCCTTTTTTTTAAATTAAAAAACAAAATCCACTATTGCACTTTTTGTTATTGCTTTATTAACTATTCGTTACGTTGGTCCATGGTAGAATAAGGAAGGTAATCTCGCGACTGAAAATCCTCTCTCGCTCTGAGGAAAAACTGTCAAAACTAGTACAAAGAATTTTATGTTTGTTACATGTTATGTTTACAATCATAACAAGGTAGGAGTGACAGTTTTTTCGTCTTGCACTAAGTGTCAAAAATAGTATAAATTAGAGAACGAAAGAAGTAAAGAAGAAACTAGAAAGTAAAATATACGGCCAAATGACAGTCGTGAGAAAATAGCCAGTTGTCAAACCTATCTAGCGTATGCAGTGTGTTGTGAGAGAACAAAGAACGAATAGGCAGTTATTCTCATGCGCTGTTTTTCTCTTCACTACAAGATCTGGTGTTTACATTTATATGTATATAAGTTAACACACGTCAAGAGCGGACATCAACGTGAGAGAGGGCAAGTTTAAAAGGCATTGACGTCAATTTTTGATCAATGTAAAAGGGGTCTATATTTGTTTAGCGAATATATTCATGCAGGGCTCTAATATGTAACAGGACTGGTCTTCTTTAAGATGCTCAAATTTATAAGTATCAAAACCTAAAGCAAAAGGTTTCAATAAATCAAGAAACCTTTTGCCTTAGACCAGGCCTAATCAGCGAAATGAATAAAAGGGCCAAAGCCTAATAAAGAAAGATAATCGCCTGAATAAAATAAACAACAATATACATTAACAACAACAAAAGCGAACATTTTAGCGTCACCACCATCGACGGCAACCTAATTTGTTTGTTTTTGCAAGTGCAAAGAATGTGTTGATAAAAAAATCCCAAAAACAAAATACATACGCGACAAGCATGCGTAGCAGGACACGAGATCGTCTGAATTTCTATTCCACTAACAAAACACACGCACAACAACAATGCTGTATGTTTGGTGATCGCGCCGCACGCTTGTGCGTTACGATGCGTATGTTGTTGTTGTTTGTTATAGTTCATTTTCGCAAGTGCATTTCATTGTAAATTTGGCGCAAGCAAAATGTGAGTTTTATTCAATTTTAATAAATGGGCCAATTATTACAACAAGGGCCACAAGGGCCACCTTTGTGATTAGGCCTGCCTTAGACCATATTTTGTGATGAAAAGAAATGGAATTTAGATGGACCGGATGATTCAAAGCTTTATTGGCATGATCTGAGAAAGAATCGACATTATTTCTCAAAAAGGAGCTTCGGTGGAGGCTCTGTGTTACAGGGGATGCATTTGAAGCACAGCGCTGTTTGGAACTGCACTTAGTTACTTTGTCAAGAATGAAAAGTTCGGACTTCATCGTGGTGTTTCAATATAGTCTTTTGTCATTTGATCGAGCAAACCGGGAAATAGAATGGATATTCCAGCATGTGCTATGACAGTGCTACACTCACAAAAAAAAATAGCTCGATTAACAGTGAAAACTGCTAAAATCTATCCAACAGGCGAGTATCTTCAATTTCAAACAGTCTGAAATGTTAAATAAACAGTGGACTGATTTAGTAAAACCATAACTTTATCAACAGTTTGGACTAGTCATGAGCAGAAAAATAAATTGGTGGGCGTATGTTTTTTTTTTTAAACAAACACAAAATTGTCTTCATAATTGCTTTTGCTCATCGTTGCAAGAAATAAAAAAATAAACAAGAAAAAAATTCTCAAAGTACTCCGAAAAGACTGAATTTCTATTTCTTTATGTAACAAAATTGATGTGCAAAACAAAAACAAATCATGTGTGTTTTTGTGTTACACAAGTAACGGGACAATCATCTCAAGCTCAACCTCGTCGAGTGAGGCTTTGTTTTTGTTGCCTTTGCATGCGATTGTTGTTGTAACGCAAGTTAAAAATTTGGCGAACGCCTGTTTTGTTGTTATTTTTTGTACGTGTTGTTTTTACAAATGTGCAAACACAAATTTGATAAAATAAAACAAATTTGTAGTTGGGCCAACTGGTCCCAGCAATTGTGCTTCTGGAATCTCATGTCTGGTTCAGACTGTTAATTTGAAAAACTCGACTGTTGGATGGGATTTAACCGTTCCACTGTTAATTTCACAATTGATTTTTTCTGAGTGTAAAATTCATACAAGTGATCAGACAATATCGTGGCTGCGATCTGATTCAGTTGTAGTCATAGATTGCTTCGCTTTTTCCACGGATCTTAGTTCTATTGGGAGTATATTAGTTCGACGGATTTATGCGGAAAACAAGATGAATGACACAGTATAAAAATTAAAGAAAGCCATCATTGAAGAGTGGGGGAACTTGGTACAACCATTAATTATAAAGTTTATAGAATCTATGAATAAAAGACTGTTTTATCTCATAAAATGTTACTTATATTTCTTATATTCTTATATTCTTATATTCTTATATTCTTATATTCTTATATTCTTATATTCTTATATTCTTATATTCTTATATTCTTATATTCTTATATTCTTATATTCTTATATTCTTATATTCTTATATTCTTATATTCTTATATTCTTATATTCTTATATTCTTATATTTTTATATTCTATTATTCTTATATTCTTATATTCTTATATTCTTATATTCTTATATTCTTATATTCTTATATTCTTATATTCTTATATTCTTATATTCTTATATTCTTATATTCTTATATTCTTATACTCTTATATTCTTATATTCTTTTCCTACCTTAACATATACAATGAATTTCTCACTTAAGTCAGAAATAAATAAGTTTTTCATGAAAAAGCAAAACTGTCTGTATAAATATGAAACACAGCTTAGCATTCACTGCCAGTCGAAACTATGTATTTTGTCGCTCTGTGTCATATGTGATTTGCTTACCTGGCTAGAGCCATCCTCACATGAGAAAGTCCTCCCAGAGGCAACGATATGGTATCCACTTTGAAGAAATTTTTTTCAGAACTCGTAATTCAAAAAAAAAATAATATTACTGTTAAAGAAGAAATATTGGAGGGGGAACAAAAGCAGTTATTGAGAGCTGACTGACGGCTGTGTTGATGATAACAGCGACGATGGTGATGCTACTAAGAGTTCACGTGGCTATGATTTTCATTAATATTTTGAACAAATCCTTGGGTTTTTTTAATTAGCTTTGATTTTGAAACAATTGTTTTTTGTCAGAATTTTTTGACGCTAATATTTTGTTTTTTTTTTTTTTTTGTATTATTAGAACGATATTTCTTTGTTTCTTATTTTCTTTCTTTGTTTTTTACACAAATAAACAGCGCAACAACAAAAAAAAACTCACATACACCGTTATAAATAATTTTTAATGTCCTGTGACAATTTTAGACAATAACTACATTTAAAACGATAATTCATATAATATGTATGGTTATAACAATTATTTTTTTTTTAATACTGATCAGAAATTTTTATGAGATATTTTTATTTTTATTTTTTGTAAACACTTCGATTGATTGATTTCACAAATAAGTTTGTTTTGATTTTTCTTTTTCTGTTTTATAATAATTTTCACAAAGTAGAGACGCAGCCGATATCGTGGGTATGCAACAAAAGAGAAGAAGAGAGGTGATGTAGTTGTTATTATTGTTGTTGCTATTGTTGTTGTTATAGATGAACAGCAGCTGGTTCTTATTATTATTGTCACAATTAATGGTCATTTCACAGGTATTGGCAACAAATTATTTCGTTTGATTGACAAACATTTTGTTTGTATGTTTTTTATAAACTCTTAAGTTTACTTATGTTCTTGGCTAAAATACAGATTGAAGAATAAAATGAAAGAATGCGAAATTTATTGATTTATTTCTTTAAAAATGTTAAAAAGGAATCAGATGATATTGAGTGTTGGCATTGGATTCAAATAGTTTGTGGCCGACCAAGGTTATATGAGTTTATACGAAGGTAAGTTAAACACAAATCCATAGTTTTCTGAATTCTGAATTGTTAAATTAACGATTTCATATGACGATTTTCAAACGTTACGTTATTCTATGACTTTATGACACAAATACAAAAGAAATTGAAGACGTCATAGGGACGCGGAAAAAGTTGTCTGAGCAACAAAACTTCAAATTTGTTGCATGGAATTATAACGCACTATCCATAGGTGTAACGGTAAAAATATTACACGCAAGTAAAGGCCAGTTATAAGCCCTCATGAGAAAAATAGACAAAAAATGCGACTGCGAAGAGAGCCGCTACAAGATTGAAAATGGATCAATCATGCAACGGCGTTGTATCAAATTATTCCTCAGTGAGTATATGCGCCACGGTAAATGTTGTTAATCAAAATTGAAGGATTTATACTTGGCTTTATGACAAAAATAAAAAAATTAATTATGACATCGTCAGGTCGCGTAGATGGTAGTTTATAAAAAACAAATGCAATATTGTTGCATGGCATTATTACTTGATGAGAAGACAGCAAAAAATGGTTCTAGGACCTCATAATGGAAATAAAAGCAAAAAAAGTGTTTGGAGCCACGTCACCGACACACATCCATGACAACGAGGCAACCATAACAAAAAAAAAAACTACAAAAAAAGTCACGACACCACGGAGGCAACCGCTATATTTAAAATGCAACAATGTAAAAACGTTGCTGGAATTATAACTCCCCGATTAGGACAAATCGGCAAAAAAGCAAATGCAAAAAATTAGAATCAGGTATAAGGATAGAGATCAGAACAAAAATTTGGACAAAGATTATAGCATGGAATTGGACAAAGATTCGGACAAGAATTCAGACAAGTATTGGGAAAAGGGCTACGATAAAGATTGGGACAAGAATGAAGACACAGACTTACACAAACCTTAAACAAAATATAGGACAAGAATGAGAAAAGGATAAAGACAAAAAATTACTACAAGGAATAGAACAAGAATTTGAACATACTAAGGACAAGATTTATGACAAAGAAAAAGAAATAAAGGGAAACAAGAACGAGGAATGACATTCGGATAAAGTCAGGAATTTGGGCATGAAAATAAACAAGAGTTTGGACAAGAAGAAGGACAATTATTAGGCGAATATAAGCATAAGGATAAGAATAATGACAAGTTTGGGTACAAAGAAAAGCAAAGGATCAAGAATAAGGACAAAGATAGAAATAAGCTGTCACGTCGAAACCAGCGGGTATTTCCACGATACAGGTAACTTTGTTTTAAGCTTTGAATAAAAAATTTCAGGTGTTAAACCTCTTCAGTCAAGTCTTTCTGGGTTCGAAATTGGTTGATAGACTAGTGGGAAGGAACGAAGAAAGAATCATGTGAAACTTGTGTAGGATGTTCGTGATATGTTCTTAGAAAATGGGCATCTTTTGTGATTTTTAGATTTTTTTTAATTTGCTTTTTATTTTTTTTTAATTTTTTTCAATTTTTTTTTTAATTTTTTTTAATTTTATTTTTTTTATTTCTTTTTATTTTTTTTTTATTTTTTTTTATTTTTTTTTATTTTTTTTTTATTTTTTTTATTTTTTTTTTATTTTTTTTTTAATTTTTTTTTTTAATTTTTTAATGTCTGTTTTCTTTCGCAGTAAAGGTTTCGAGTGCGAATCAGAGATTTGCATAAGACCATTCGTAATTTTTTTGCCACTCGTATAACATTCGTCGTCAGACACAATCGCACTCAAAAATTAATGCATGCATACAGCTCGAGTTCGTAAACAACGATTGGTACTAAGAAAAGTTTGCCACGATTGAGAATCGATTCGCTTAAAACTCGAGTGTTTGTTGCTGTATGAAGTTTTGACGTCATGAGTTCGTTGGTGTGGAAGTTGAAAGGGATATGGTTCAGCATTCTATTTTGCTATATCAGCAAAACTTGAATGGCTGTACAACACAAGATCTACTGAATTTATGGACAGAAATAAAAAAAGCCACAGCGATGAAATAAAACAAAAATTGAGTTCAACTATTGAAACATGTAACTACTGACTGAAAATTCAAAAGGGAATGCCAAAAACTTGACTATCAAGTCTTGAAACGTGTAAAAGGGGACTTTGTGTTGTTCGTTTCCTTTTGCTTTAATATATACCATTTTTTTTTCTTTTTTTCTTGGAGCGAATGGTCATAAAAGCATGAATATTCATTGCTTTTGGCGAATGTTGCGAATGTTTTGTTTCTTTGGGCATTTATGTGTCGTATGCATTCGTAATCGTGAGCGCTCGTACTCTATGGCATTCGTACCACAGTGGCACATTAATTTAAACGCAGAAGGCAATTTGAATGCACTCAAGCTGTTCTGTGGTGCGATTATAGATTTTGATTGAAAATATACTTAAACCGACATATTTGCCTTGTTTAATCTGACAACCGAAAATCGATTTTGAACAGGACCCGCAAATAACGGTTATCGCTATCAATTAATAATTTTATTACAATTATTTTTTATCGTAAACTTTTCGATCAGAAATAAAAATCATTTCGTAAATAAATTTTCATTATTTTATAACATCTATTTATATATTGCTCGTTTTCTTCAATAAAGTTACAACTCAAAAAACTAGATTTTACAGGAGAAGCATTTTAAGTTTTGAACAGACAAAGGAAATTAATTCACCATTTTCAAAATATGGACAAAACATCAAATACACAAGTACTACTGTAATGTACATTGTTTAATCCATACAAAGTGACAAAAAAAAACTGGATATTATCGATATATAATACGATCGAATCGGAAATATATTGAGGTGCATGAATCACAAATTCTACTCTCCTGCAAAAATTAAAGAAGATATCGTTACCAAAATTGTACACAGCATAGATCATGGTAACACGAATGTTGCTGCGTAATTGACTCAATTTTTATGTTTTTTGGATTGTAACGTTATTGAAGAAAACGAGCGATATGATCTTTTGATCTAAAAATTTAAAAATAATCGTTATTTTCCATCCCATGATTTTGAGTTATTCTTTCTTTTTTTTTTTTGCATTGTAAATCATCAAGCATTTCTAAAATTGAAGTTCTCCAACTGAAGATTTGCTCAGTATAAAATAAAATCGCTTGTAGAAACTGACAACTTTAAATCGATTTTTGAGCTAATGTTTCCAATGAAAATTTGAAATTTAAATCTGAAATTCTAAATTATGCACTTGGAATCTAGAATTAAACACATTTCTCTAAAATATGTAGGTACTTTATTAAAATATTTTGAGCATCCTATTAAATTTGAAGTGAACGGGTCTGTCTAGTTTTAAAACAATATTCACAGTATATGATATGAACCTTAGAATCGATTTCGGTATGACAATCTGCTTTTAGTAACATAAGGATATGCCTTGCAAAGTCTAACAACCGAAAATCAATTTTCATATAAAAATCATTTAGTGTGAGCGTCAAATTAATGGTGATAATGTAGTTTTCTCTTTCTGATAAAATACATCTGATTGAAAAAATCGCATTTAGACAATGGAATGAACTTCAAATAGACCAGATATAAAGCTTGGAAAAAGACCAGATTTGAGTCTTTATAAATAAGGGGTTAGGGGTTTCTTTTTTAACACGTTTTTTAAGTTAAACTTCAACCAATTCCATTTTCAAATAGAAAAACCAAGTCAAATTCAATTTTTAATACTTCAAATGACACATTTTTAACTTTAAATTCAACTATTTTCTGGTTGTTTGACTCGAAAAAGTTTAATTTGATGCAGAAAAAGTTGAATTTGAAATACAAAAAGTTACATTTTATTTGTTAAAACTCAAATTCGATATGTTTAAGGTTGAATTTGAAGTTAAGAACCTGCAATATTTTTAAACAAAGACTAGCAGAAAAACAAAATATAAAACTTTTCTACAAAATTTAATTTTGAGACAAAAAATTTTTGCAAACATAAATAAAAGCATTGAATTTCACAACTATTTGCAAAACGTGCCCTATTTCAGCACATCAAAGCCTTGAATTGAAACAAAAATAAGTGTGTATTTGTGAACAAACAAAAAAATCTGTTAAAAAAAAACGCACAGAAATGTTCAATGCCACCGGAAAGAAAATCAACACAAGCCATTTTTTTTTTCTTTTTATTAAAACAAAGCAACACGTTATCAAAAAAGCTGATAAACAAAATTTAACACGAGAACGATGAGTTATAAAGACCAAGAGATAGAAAAAAAAACAAAAACAAAATTATCATGCTAAATAGATAACTGTTATTGTTTACAATTCATTAGAAAAAAAAAATCTAAAAAACCTTTAATGGCATCTTTTACACAACGAGAGTGGGAAAACATGCATTTGGCAACGCTGTAAAAACGCCCATCGTAAAGGCAAGCCATTAAAACAGCAACAACAATAATAAAAAGTTAAAGCAATAAAAGGTCGAATAGCGCTGAATTCATAGCAAAAAGCTCAAAGCTTGGCCAAATACGTTTCATACTCAACAAAGAGACAGCATAACAGAAGGGCGCATAAGTGGGAGTGTGTAACCAGCAGAGCAGCAGCAGCAGCAGCAGCAGTGAATGAGGTCGTTGCTCATGAGAGCCAGCCAGAGCGCTCCGTCAATGATACAAAATACTTGAATATTATTTAGAGTGGATATAATTAAGTTTGGGGTCAAATCTATGATGAACACATTGAAAACAAAAAATAAAAAATTATTAAAATTTTATTTAAATAAACAAACTACATTTATGTGAAAATAATATATAAAGTCAAATAGCACCGTGTGCGTGTAGTTCTACTTTTTTAAATTTTTATACTCCACACATTTACGCCAGCTCACAATCGAGCTCGCGACACATGTGTGCAAAAAGACAACAAAACAGAGAGAGGAAAAAAAGCCAACAACAACAAGAACAATATATAAATAATTAAATTCCATTCCATAGTCATGAACAGAACTAGCAAGGTTCTTCCTATATCTTGAATGAAAAAAAAAATTTTAAAAAAACAAGCACACGAAAGGCAGAACACAGCAAATTGCCAATTGTTGTTGCTGTTGCTGCTGCTTGTTGCTGTTATTTAGTGGCTGCTGCTATATCAATATTAATTCTATCAAGTACATAAGTTAGTCAAGTTGTTGTTTTTTTTTATTTTTTTGTTTTTTTAGAGATGTGATGGCAGCACGCGGAGTCAGACGCGTTTCGTTGGGCACACAGCAACAACGCGCAAACACACACACACACATCATGCATGTACTTATAAACAATGACCTCACATTGATTTTATTTTTGTTGTTTTTTTTTTATATTTTCCTATGAAGCTCTAAGAGCACGCTAGCAAGGTGCTAAAAGTTTGCTAGAACAAAGTTAGTTTTTTTTTTTAAATTTTCAGGTTGTTTGTATGTTAGTTCTCGCAAGTGCTGCCACCTGATTTAAAATGTTGTTGAGAATTTTAAAAAATATTTATTTTTTTATTATTTTTGCTCTTTTACCAGGGACCGACTCATATACGCACGCGAGCCTTTACATACATAGCTCACTTTGGATCACGTTCGTGTACATTTCAAAATGTCTCACGCTCACGTACGAGAGCCAATTTTTAATAGCAATCCTACTTGCTCATGTATGAGAAAGCTACAAAATATTTGTTGAGTAAGAGGCTCACGAGCACGTGCGCAACTGAGACGATTGTCGCTCATGAGACAGTTCATGAGTCGTTCCTACAAGGCAATGAATGGCAGGAATTGAAAGAGGGCAAAGTAGGAGGAACTCTTCATCCCACTGAAGAGGTACAGACGTTTGTATGGGTGCTTTAGACTTCTTCGACAGAAACCAAATTTAATTTTTTTTTTTTAATTTATTTCACCGGCTTTATATGTAAAGGGTGTCAAAAGCCCACTACTGTGTTGTGACAAGCGTAGAGTAATAAATTTATGACAGCTATCAACAGCAAGCATGGAGGTTCAGTCTAGAGAAATTCACGATCCATACAAAGGGCAGAAAATTCACTGCAAAAATAGTGAACATTTAGCGGCGACGTTTCGCAAAACCCGAACTTCCCATACACCCCGAACGGTGCACAGTTTGGTGTAGATTTTGGGCAGGTTTTATCATCGAGATATTTTTCTTTGAAAATGTATCTAAAATCGCATTGCTTACTGTCAATGGTGTCCGATATCGCGACTATGCCAGAATCTCATGGAAAATTCCATAAAAAGGGCTCGCGTGTGCAAGCATGGTCGAGGCGAACATTTGAGCGATATTATGTTCCTTCAAAAACCTACATTTCTCTATTTTATAAATCAATAATAACTCACAAACAATTCAACATAACAATGTGTTTAATAAAAAAATTTAAATGTCTGTGATTTTTGGGCCCCCCTTTTTAAGGCCAGACATTAGTAATTTTATTGAGTTCTATGTAATTTTATCTATTCGACAATTTTTCTCTATTTGAAATTTGTTGAGCTTTGTGGACTTCTTGGACAATAATTATGCAGAAGTTGTTTAATAAGTAGAACTTTTTGAGTTATGTGGACACTCTTCTTCAGATAAATAAACTTGATTTAAGTAAGCAAAGTAAGCAATAACTTTGCTCTCCAGATTATCTTCGGAGCCTTCTTATGTCATGTCTGCACAGAGAGTTTAGTTTGTGTTTCCAGGACAAAGTTGATTTTTGCCATTGAACGCAAAATTAATTCTTGTGTTCCCCACTACAATTTTGCAGGATGAAACTTAACTAAACTCAACTTTATTTCTGTGTTTATCAAAACTCAATTTGAGACATGCCTAAAAGTATGCTAACGTTCATATAAAAAGGTACGTTCAGATTTATGGCCTAATTCTGTATCCCTAACGAGCGACTCAACTAACGAGTGCTTGGCGAACGATGTTGTGTTCTAATTGAAATCTGTATCTCTAACGAACTTGCTCGCCAACCCTTACGGCAAGCTGAAGTTTCTTACGTCATTGAAACTGTTATACACAATAAGTTGTCAAATTTAGCACTGCCATATCAACCAATATATAAGTTTTCTGCTATTTTTTTAATTTTCTGTAAAGATTTCTAAAGTTTTTGGGCTTTTTTTCGTTTGTTGGCAATGCTTTTTTTGAGTTGTTTATAAATATTTGACATGTTTTTTTTATTGAATCAATGTGATTTCAAAAATATATTTATTGTTGTTATTGCAAGCAAATATGTTTTTAGATGTTAAAGAAGTTTTATGTGATTGTTTGATTGAAGTGATAAGTGCTTTAAATAAAATGCATGCAGAAGTTTTTTTTTTTTTTTGTATTTTGAGCAAGTTGATGTGATATGGAAGTGAGTTGTGAATGCACATGTGGTGAATGCGAGGCTTAAGAAATATTCTAGAGCTAGCAGACCCTGAGAAAGTTCTTGCACAACTCATCGACAGATACCCTACAAGCTCCCAACTTTGGGGCGTATCTTCCTAAATCCAATTTATCCTCTAGCTGCTTCATAAGAACTCCAACATATCACAACGATAGCATAAAAGTATTCGTGTGATTTTGACGTTTCAATTCGTCATTTGGTTGATCGTTAGATACACAAATTTGAAAAATGTTACTGTTTTACGGCATCGTTCGCCAGCTCGTCAGCTGTTATCTGTTCGAATTAGAAATCTCAAAATCACGAACGAGCAGTGTTTTGCACGAGACGAGTGTTCGGATAGGGATACAGAATTAGGCCATTAGCTTTTTAGGTGACAAGGTATGTAAGTTGAACAATTTTGTGATGAGAAATGTCAAAAACAGCTGTTCTAAAATTGTGCAATTTACTATTTGCAAAAAAATAACAAAAAAGCGAAGAAAGGAACTTGGGCAAGTGTAGATGAGGTCTTCATATCAATATGCGCCAATAAAAATTCCGATTTGTGCAGCGCATGGAAGAACTCGCATGTGTACGCAGAGATCCTCAAGTGGAATTGATGTCACGGTGGTGGATGTGCCGAAAAAATATTGGAACACAAAAGTAAACAAAGAAATGTCACACTAAACACAACGCATCTGCTGACGCATCTTTGTTTGAAGAGCTATGGTTGAACTCAAACTAAACTCAAACTAAACTCTCTGTGTAGACATGGCATTATCGTAGATAGTTAAATACATGACATGACTTAAATAAGGTGTCAAATAAAAATAAAGCAAATAGGAAATTTTCAAAAAACAAAAAATAGCAAATTCTGTTAACAATATTTCTTTGTAGTGAGAACATTTTCGATAACTCTCTTTTTCCATAAATTGGCTATAATAATGGTTCTAAAAAATATCTTTTTCTTATCTATATAATGGTTTAAAAAAATAGAGCACTTGAGAAAAAAAAAACTTTCATAATGGATTCACTCAATCATGCTTGGTCATTAATTTTAAGAAGATTTTTCTTTCCGGCAGACTCAAATATTGAAAAACAAAAAACTTGTGTATCAAAAAAATTTGCAAAATAATTCTAAAGATTTCTTTCTTAAAGAATCTCAATATAGGAGTGTTAAAAATACCTTTTTAATTTTTGTTTAACCTTCGATGGCTTTGATGGCATTTTAGATTTAAAAAAATTTGCACGAGTTAGTATCTAAAATGCCAGTTTAGGATAGAGTTAAGATAGAAATTGTTGTTGTTGTTGTTGAGCTATATTAACAAAAGAGAGCGCAGTTCGTAGAGAGTCCTACGTATTTTATGCCAAATTTAGTTTGTGCTCAATTATAAACAATAACAAATATAAAGCACATGTTTTAAGATAAAGAGAGACCCACTTAGAACAGGCTTGCCAGCATGCCGCAAAAAGTTAAATTTACTCAGTTGGAGCGCGAGAGAGCTTTTGCTACGAAAATTTATAAAAAACTACACTGCTCTTTGTTATGCAGCTCTTCGGCTAATTATTGCATCTGCTCACAAGCTATACACCATGATACAATTACATGGTAGACTCTTATTGGAGAAAACCGTGAGCTAGATGTCAAAGTCAGCTGTTGGTTTTGAGTTTTGCTAATTGTTGTTGTTGCTTTTATCGTTTGACGTTTGTGGCACATACAGCTTTGTTGTTGTAAAATTTCACATTTGAGCAGCCATTTTTAAATGAACCTACCTTGTGATAGTCTCATGCTATACACTTCGAAAACTTGTTCTTGGGCATGACTTCTCATGATTGTTTTTGATTCTATAAACGTCTCTTTATTAAACTCTTTTAAATATTTCCTACATACATATATTGAACTCTCTTGTATACTTTGACTCTCTGCTTTGTGATTTTTCTTTCGATCTACTAACTCTCTAGTTTTTGCTGCCGTTTGGGTGACAATGACTACATTATTTGTGTGGAGGTATATTGGACGAAGTACGGTTTCATTTTAATAATCGCAACAACAAAAAGTATCTGCGTATCTATCAAGCAATTCAGACCAGAGCGGCAGCTTTTTTTCTTTTTTGTTATTGCTCGTGCTTTTATTGGATTGTACTTTGTTTCGTCGTTGTTGTTGTATGAGTATTTAATACAAGTTTGTCTGTCGTTCGGTTCGCTCGTTTGTTCGTCTTTAGCCAGCCACCATCTTGTTGTATATGTACTTGAATCCAACGCATCTGACCTCAAACAACATTTTTGTTTCAAAAAAGAAAAAAACAAAAATTATATATACAGATATATATTTAATATATATACTAAGCAATCCAAAAATAATCAAAATATTTCTTTTCTTTTAAGCGGTTAACACGTTTTCACATTAAGAGCGAAAATAAATCAATAAATTTTATGAATTTTAATTTGAGTGCATTTGCACGGTTGTGCTCTCTTTTTTTTTAAATCATGTAGAATTTTACGACACTTTTTCTTCATGCGTTTTTGTATTATTTCTAAAATTTGCACAAGTATATTAAGGTCACGTCACACTTTTTTTTTAGAGCACCTTTAGCGTTTGTTCTTTATTGGAAATGCTTCAATCGCGGCACAATCATTGGGAAAACTTAAAATATTTTTTAATCGAGTTGATTTAGGAGAAGAAATAATTAGTTTGTATCTGTTGAAATTACAATTAAATAAATTGGGATCCGGTTTAAGTCTAAAATAGAACTTTTGCCTTTTGTGACATTATCTATCTCGTATTTGTTTGGTCGCTGTGGTGTCTACTCTCTACGCGCAGCAGCTGACGACTGAAGAGCTTTTTTCTTGATTTTCCGATGCAACAACAATAAGCGGTGCTCATGTAGTATAGAGCTTTTTTAACAATTTCGCATTTTGATGGCAAGCCTAGTCGTTTCTATACGTCATACAGTATTCGAGTGAGAGAGCGAGAGCGTGCTGAAAAGTATTGCCAGTTGTAAAAATAAACACTTTTTAATTTATTATAGTTTTCTTAAGATTTGTAGATTAGCTTCAAACCATGCTTTCCAAGGCCCAATCAAAGAATGTACGGCATGTTTTTTCAGTTTTTTAGTCCATTGGATCCTGAACACATGCAGAGCCAAATTATTTGTCTATATTCTCTGCAGTGTGGACGTGGAGATGTTCTTCAGCACGTTAACGAATTGAAATGCTTGGGGTCGTTTTCAACCCTTTTCTTCACAGCGTCGATATTATTTTTAGTCAAACGTCTGGGGAGAAGTAGTTTCCTACCAACCTTACACACCTCTTGTTACTATTTCCTTTATATTTTATTTTTCATCATGTCATAATAGCATATTCGTTAAATGGAATCTTCTAAATACGAAAGGAGAAAATTAAGCCAGTCTGTATTAATCCTGGCAAATAGTTTCTAGTCTAAAAACTAAAAAGTACTGGAAAAACATGAAAAAAGACTGCAAAATTTTTATGAAACAGACATTTACACAAAATAATCCTTTAAATCGAATTAAATTTCAAACTACGAGTATAACATTCCATAATTTGGTATTATTTGTTACAAAAATAATTAATTTATTTTTAAATATTTCCTTTTCCTTATTCTTGTCCCAATTTCCCAATCTTTTTCCTAAGTCTTGTCCTTTGCGTGTCCAAATCCTTGTTCCATTAATTATCCCAATTCTTGTCCTCCTTTTTCCAATCCTGCCTTAAAAATGGCTTTAAGTGTGCCTAAGACTTTGATAAAATCCTTTTCCCATACCTGAATCTCCTTATCCTTGTCCAATTCCATGCTCTAATCTATATTGAAATATTTTTCCTACTCCTTATGTTATTCTGTGTTCTAATCTTTGTCCTTATCCATGTCTAAATTATTGTCCTAATTTTAATTTTATTTTTATTTTTATTTTGTAGTTTTGTTTTTGAAAATTATGGTACATTAACATTTACCCAAGCGTTATGTAATACTTATATCAATGCAACGATGGTGCATTTTAGGATTTCTTTTTTAGGATACTTAAGCGAGTTTCTGAAAGGCCTCATGGCACCATTAATTTTTTTTTCATTTTCGTTATGACAAAAAACAATTTTTTTCCTGTCGAAAAATAAGATTTTTCGTAGCACTTCTACTCAACGAGTAACAATTCCATGCACCAATATTGCATTTTTGTTGCATAATCTTCTATCTCCGCGACCTTAAGGCGTCATATTTTTTTTTTATTTTTATCTTAAGGCTAAGTAGAAATTCTTCCTTTGGAGTTTATAAAATTTACCGTAGCGCATATACTCGACGAGTAATAATTCCATGCAACGCCGTTGCATAATTGCTGCATTTTCAATCTTGGAGCGGCTCTTTTCGCGACCTTATGACGTCAAGAATTTTTGGTTTTTTTTCGTTGTAAGAGCTAAAAACTAGCCTTTACTGGCTTATAATAATTTTTACCTTAGCACCCATATAGCACGTTATAATTCCATTTAACAAATTTGCGGTTTCGTTGTTTAAGCAGCTCTTACCACGTCCCGAAGACGTCTATAATTTTGTTTTTATTTTTGTCACAAAGTTGAAGAATTAACCTTTAGTGTCGTACCATTATTTTTGTCATAGTAGTTATACTCAGTGAGAAACAATTCCATGAATAAGTATAAGAATAAGGATAAGGATAAGGATAAGGATAAGGATAAGGATAAGGATAAGGATAAGGATAAGGATAAGGATAAGGATAAGGATAAGGATAAGGATAAGGATAAGGATAAGGATAAGGATAAGGATAAGGATAAGGATAAGGATAAGGATAAGGATAAGGATAAGGATAAGTGTAAGGATAAGGATAAGGACAAGGATAAGGATAAGGATAAGGATAAGGATAAGGACAAGGACAAGGATAAGGATAAGGATAAGGATAAGGATAGGGATAAGAATAAGTATAAGGATAAGGATAAGGATAAGGATAAGGATAAGGATAAGGATAAGGATAAGGATAAGGATAAGGATAAGGATAAGGATAAGGATAAGGATAAGGATAAGGATAGGGATAGGGATAAGAATAAGGATAAGGATAAGGATAAGGATAAGGATAAGGATAAGGATAAGGATAAGGATAAGGATATTTTATACTTTCCACATTTCTATTTTTTACTTCAGTTAGTATATACTTCAGTTTTCTTAGATACTGAATTTAAGCGCAAATCAAAAAATCTTCGTTCCACACTGCTTGTTTTGAAATGTGATGACGGAAGGCACCTTAATATATACGGTATATTTCTGTTATACACGACACCTTTATAAACATAAATATTAAAAAGACTGAGAGGAGATTTAATTCCGCTCGTGATTATTTATGATTTTGAAATTTTATTCCGGGTACCTTCGTTTATATATTTTTTGTTGTTTGTTAATGTTGGGAAATGTACCATTGGTGTACTGCCAATAGAAGTATCACATACATATACAAGGACGTCCACAGGAGGCAAGTGACCCCCCCCTGCCCCCCTGGACTGGAAAAATGGTATGTATTTTTATTTCTATGTTCCTATGTTACATTTTCATATCATCATTTTCATATAAGTGCACACCAATGCATACCTTTGCACGCCCTCGAAATATTCCTGCAGACGCCTATGTACATATATGAATAATAATAATAAATCGCGTGCACAGTCCGCTTTATCAGTAAAAAGAGAAACAGAAGAACTAACGTCATGTTTGGGCACTATTGAAAACAGTGGGGGCCCAAGAAATTATAAGCGCGGGCCAAAATTTAAAAAACAAACACAAAATGTTGCTCATTGTTGCGTTTGGCAAAAAATCAAACATACCACAAGACAATTACAATGCAATAAAATCACATGTCATGATGTACACTGTCAGAAAATTTGGTTTATTTTTTTTAAATATATTCACTGTTTGATAGATATTACAATTATGACAAATCAATGAACTCAATTTTATTTGCCAGTGCACTGCGTCAAGTATTAATTTCTATTACAATTACAATGCTTGCACGAAAAATTACTCGACACACAAGTTACGGGACAATCAGTTTCAACATCGACATCATCGAGTGTGCGTTATTTTATTTTGGCTTTGCATGCAATTGTTTTTGTAAAGTTCGCTGGAAAATGTGCTGAACACTGAACGAGTGCGGTTTGTGTTGTTGTTTTTTGCAGGTATTCTTTGATTTTAGCTCATAGCAAAGACAAAACTAAGATAGAAAAAAATTTGTATGAAGGGCCACGCGGACCATACGGGCAACTACGTGGGCATGTTTGATTTAAAATATATTAACCAAACAATTAAGCACTTGGAGACTGTGGAAAGCATTGCATTTCTAATCCACATTCGTTATCCAAATCCTTATCATGGCGTCATCATCCGAAGTAATATTGTATAAAATTTGGCCGACATTAGGAAATTATTTTCAGTTTATATTCACGTTAGAGCTGTACGCATCGAATTTCGGAGCATTTCAAGAGATCATCAGATATTAGTGCGAAAAATAGTGGATATGTTGTTGGTACTACTTATAACTGCCAGCATGCTGCTGATCTTTTACATCAAATGGATCTATAGCTATTGGCAACGCAAAGGTTTCCCTTATGTGAAGGCGAAAATACCTTTTGGCATTTTAGATTCAATGCGTACGCGTGAACATTCACTCGGCATGGCTATCTATGATGCGTACAAGAAATCACAGGAGAAGGTGTTGGGTCTTTATCTGATAACACGTCCTGGATTGCTAGTGCGCGATGCTCAATTAGCACGCGATCTTTTGACCAAGGATTTTTCAAGTTTTCACGACCGTGGCATTTATGTGGACGAAGAACGAGATCCCATGTCGGCGTCTCTCCTTGCGCTGGAGGGACAAAAATGGAAAACCATGCGCACCAAATTGGCGCCTTCATTTACTTCGGGAAAATTGCGCAGCATGTTTACCACAATCGATGATATTTCCGAAAAAATGCTGGCACATCTACAGGCACAAATACCCGATGAAGGCATTAAGCAAGTGGAGATCAGAAGCATTATTTCAACGTGAGTTGCTGATGTTGAGTTTTCCGGTTCAGAGGCACTTACTTTAGTTTTTTTCTCTCTCTCCCTCTCTTTTTTTATTTAGCTATGCTATCGATATAATTGGTTCGGTTATATTCGGCTTGGAAGTAAATAGTTTCGAAAATCCTTCCAATAGTTTTCACAATTTAAGCACGCAAATCAACGATCCCGGCTTTACCAGTTTTATTCGAAATACAGCGCAATTAATCTATCCAGGGTGAGTGAAATTCTAATAGCGCAATAAAAAGTTTCGATTTTTGTTCTTTGCAAAACCGGGAATGTTAAATTATTAACTTTTTAAAAGAATAATAAGCAAATAGAAGGAGCTCAGGATGCTTAAGTTTTGTGACACAAAACTTTTTACAGTAACGGTTTCTCTGGGAAAAAAACAACCTAAAAATGTACAACTGACAGTGACTGTTGCTAGTAGCAGTTCTATTAAATTTTGACAGTTGTTACAGCCTTTTATCTGGTGTAAAATTAAAAGTATAAATAAGTGAAAGACGAATATGTGAACAATAACGGTAAAATCTATATTTCAGTAGCATTTGAAAAAAGTTTTGAGGGCACATAATGATTGCTTGCTTTCACCTTAACTATTCAGATTAGAAATCAAGATTTCAAATTTAAAATATTGCCTTCGATAACAGTCTAATTTTAGTTATATTTTTTCGATCACATAACGATTAGTTTATGCATCGATCACAATGCATTGTGAAGAATATTTCCGACGAATATTTTCACTCAAATTTTTTAGAAACACAAAATATAAGATAAACTCTTTGCCCAACTAAATGCGACATTGCAAAATTGTTGTGTGAAACAGAACACAACAAACACAGACTTGTCTACAAAGCTATCACGCACAATCTTCCGACAAATGTGGCTCAAAGAGATAATTTAAGCACCAAATGACAGATGGTCCAAAACAGAAAAAAAAAATTAAGGGACAATTTAGGCCAACAGTTCTGCCTCGATCGAGCGAGTGTATTAAAGAGGTAGTATGTAGTTAGAGAGGTCTATCGATATGATCGCATAACCTCAAAAAGTAAGAAAAAGCGCCATATCGAAAACGATTTCCTAAAGAGCAACAGAAATTCGGGTCGCTCAAGTATGTTAGAACGGCTGGTCGATCTTATAACATAACTTCTAATAATTAAAAAAAAGCCATATTTTTAAAACGAAGCAAGATAGACCAAAAATAACAATTTTTAAGTGTTTTCAAAAGGGGATACCAAAATCGGTAGGGTTACACAGCTCGCAGTTCTATACAAAAGTGGAACAACAATAGAGGGAGTGCTCCTATAATAATGAAATTTTGTATGCTTAGTAAGTTAAGGCCAATTAAGGAATAATTTCAAAAATGGTAGAAATCGGCTGGACTCTAGAGGCACTTCCTTTGGACAAATATTAATTTTTTACATGTTTTTGTATGGCAGGTACATACAGAAGTTGTCAAATTTAAACAAAACTCGGTCAGAAGGCTAAAAAAATAGAGTAATAGTTGTGTACTGAAAATTATTGATATCGGTTAGACCCTAGGGGTACCTCCCTTGGACCTATATTAATTTTTTACAAGATTTTGTAGGACGGGTATGTACAAAAGTTATCTAATCAAAACAAAACTCGGTCAGAAGGCTAAACAAATAAGGTTATAGATGTGTACTAAAAGTGGTGGGAACCGGTTACACCCTCGAGGTACTTCTCTTGGACCTACATTGATTTTGTACATAATTTTGTATGGAAGGTACATACAAAAGCTGGCTGATCTTAATTAAACTCGGTAAGAAGGCTATGCAAATAGAATAATAGATATGTACTAAAAATGGTAGAAATCGGTAAGACCCTAGGGGTACCTCCCTAGGACCTATATTAATTTTTACATGATTTTGTATTGGAGGAACATCTCATAAATATCCCCACTTGTATTAATTAAAAACTCTACTCTCATCCATATTTTATATAATTTACAACTAGCTGATATGCCCGGTTTTACTCGGGTGAAAAAATATGTAAAATTTTGTCATTTAGTCCTCGTTTTATATATTTTTAAAAAATCCAAATCATGAAAAATAAACAGCTCTAAATTGATTATTAAATTAATTTAAGGGGGATTATGTATCCAGAGGCCGAAAGAAAGGTCATGTTTGTGATTTTTTTAAGGAAACGAAAGGGATCTTTTTAAATTAGGGTTTTTATACCTAAAAATATACACATTCAAGAGTATATTTAGTTTTTTTATTTAAAACAAAAAATTAATATTAAGGTAGATACAGCATTTTTTATTTAGCGCTGTGAAAAAAAGGTGAAAAGCGGTGACCAAGATTGCTCCTCCTAAATTCATCTGAAACAAAAAAACGAAAAAGATTATTAAACTAGATACTTAAAACTCGTACTCGTCATAGCTGATTTTGAAAATATTGATTTTTCACAAAATGGCGGACTTCCCAACGTATAACTAATGAACGAAGCTACGACAAAAAAAAAGTACGTAAGTAAGTAAGTATGGCAAGTACGAGATTATTATGAATAAAATAAGCCTGCAAAAAAATCAAAACGATCGATTCACTGAGTTTCGAGAAATTTTGGTCACCGACTTTGAAAACATGATTTCGACTTTGCAAACATGGTTTCGAGAAGAACGCGTTTGAAAATAAAGGCCAGCACGGCGCGCTCTCGAAGGCGGTTCACTCACTAGACTATGGCTTTGTTATTTTTTGAGATATCGACTTGAAATTTTAGCCACATATTCTTGAGACTTGAAGCTTTAAGAAAATACGAAGAGAAAAATTTTAAAAAAAAAATGTCTGGGTTTATAATCCTACTTGAAGCTCATATTTATTTCTATCGGTTGAAAATAAGGCGAACCGAGGGGCCGAGAAAATAGATTTATAGCGATAACTATTGATCGGAAAGAGATATTGGTATAATTTTTTCACATAAATTATTTTGGGATCGTAACTTTTCTATAAAAAGAATAAAAACAGCATTTGAAAAAAATTAATTTCTTAAAAAAATGACTGGGGTAGGGGTACTGTTTTTTGATGAAAGAAACAGGTAAAAAGTTTTTTCGTAAAACTGAAACCACTTTTGCTATTAAACGCTATGTCATGTGAAAGCTAGTCAAAAATGCAATTTTGAGTTTTTATTATTTTAACAAAAACAGCTTTTGTTCCAATTTTTTGAATGAAAAGCCAAATTTTTGATCTTTTAAAAAAAAAAATAAATATATACGCTCTAAACTCACAGTACCTTTCAAAGTACTTAAATTGAATTTATCAACGAGAAAAAAAATTGAATGAAATATATTAAGAAGCAACGGAGTTATTTGCATCGATATTAAAACATACGAATTTCTGCTAGTTTTTTGTTATTCTAAGGAAACGATATTTTTAGAAAAAAGACGTTGTACTCAAAATTTGTGCAATTTTGAAGATATGTGAATGTTTTTGGTGTCAAATTAACAGAATTGTTCAAAATTTATTAGACGAACATTTTCGCTATAAAAAAGATTTGCATTTGTTGGAAAGGGGCGGAAGAGGCGTGGCCAAAACTAAGTATGTCATAACCTAATATAGCATTCATGTAATATGTTTGCCAAATTTGAGTTAAATCCATCCAGTCCTTAAGATTTGTATTCTGGTCAAACAAACAGAAAATGATTTTTATTAATAAAGATATGAAAATAAAACGGACAGTGGCGTCCGTGGCGTAGTTGGTTAAAGTGCGTGGCCTCTATGTCAACGAACATGGAGACCCGGGTTCGAACCCCAGCAGCGACAGAAAATTATTTGAATCAAAATGATTTTTCTGTACGGCCGCCACCTCTCTGCAGACAATTGCAAACCTCAGAGAGTAATCAAAATGCCATATAAAGCTTCCTGAGAACAAAGAACATATTCCGTTCATCGCCGTTCGGAGTCGGCGGTTAAACCTGTATGTCCGGTTCTCGGTCAATTGTGTGCAAACTTAATAACACGCACAACACAATTGATCATAAGAAGCTAGGTCATAGTCCTTTCAAGAGCTGAAATGGACACTTATTTATTTTTTTTTTTTAGGAAAATAAAATTGGTAACTTGTTTTTTATTAAAAAAAGCAACAATATGTTCATAAACTTTCTAGAAGAACCTGGGTTGTTAGCGAAAAACTTTGAAAGCTTCATTAAAACTGTCCAATTACCGACAGTACTCATCCGAGTTGATTGTTCGGATAACTGGTAGGAGCTCTAAAAAAACCACACCCTTCGAATCCCCCGCACACTGAGAGCATAATCCTCCTTTGATGAAGTTCTGCTTTTGAAGTCGGTTGAGGCGTAACATCACCAAGACCGTTTGCATTTCACATTGTTATAGGATGCACTTTTCATCGTCAGTTTTCATTTTTTTCAAAAAAGGATAATTTTCTGCACATTTTAGCAGTATATAGCAGATATCTTTACGCACCGTCAAATTAACTTCGAGTTCCTGAAGAATGAAGAAGAATCCACCTTGCTTTTTAAGGTGGAATGCCAATGTTTCTACATTCTCCCTTGTCGTGTAACGTGGGTTTGACTTCATCAATGACTATACTTTTTCATCATTAACCTCAGTGGGCCTTCCTGACTGAGAAGTATTTTTGTTACCAAAATTACCAGCGTGAAATTTATTAAACCAGTTTGCACTGACGTTCTTTTAGAACATTGTCACCGTAAAATTTACGCAATTTTTCATAAGCTTGACGCGCGTTCTTCACTTTACGGAAATAAAACAGTAAATTTTCAAAAAAATTGACAGTTTGGTCTTCCATTTTAACTTTTAAAATTTCAATAATTTTTGTTTAAAAGTACACTTTATTTAATCTTTTCAGTTTGGAGAAAATCTTCGTGCGTATGGGTTGGACAGAACATGCCCCAGAGTTTATGAAGAACATCGTACGTGAGACAGTGGAATTTCGCGAAAAGAACAATGTTTACCGCAAGGATATGTTGCAATTATTGTTGCAACTACGTAACACGGGAAAAATCAATGCTGACGACAATGTGTGGGCTGCCGAGTCGGTAGCTGGTGAGTTAAGATCTTTAAATTCTTAATAAAATTAATGTTGTTCCTATCTCTCTCTCGCTCGCTCGCTCTTAAAGAGGTATTCAAGTCAATGTCAATCGAAATGATTGCCGCGCAGCTGTTTATATTCTATATCGCAGGATTTGAAACTTCTTCCGCAGCAACATCGTTTACAATCTACGAACTGTCGCAGTATCCAGATTTACTGGCTAAGGCACAGAAAGATGTCGAAAATGCATTGGAGCGGCATAATGGCGAATTGACGTACGACACACTCAAGGATATGAAGTTTATAGATCTGTGCATAATGGGTAAATTGCTATAATCGTTTTAAATAGTTATAAAGTTCTTTTTATTTTGTCTAAAGAAACTATACGAAAATATCCTGGTTTACCTATACTCAATCGGGAGTGCACAAAAGACTATCCCATACCAGACAGCGATTTGATTATCAAAAAAGGAACGCCTATCTTAATATCACTATTTGGAATGCATCGTGATGCCAAATATTTTCCCGATCCATTGCGTTACGATCCAGAACGTTTTCTAGAGGAGAACAAGAATTATGATCCTGTCGCATATATGCCCTTCGGCGAGGGACCAAGGCATTGTATTGGTAAATAGTGTTTCTAGTCTGATTTAGACTCAGGCAAGGTATATCTATAACTTCATTATTACTTTTTAGCACAACGTATGGGCAAGATTAATGTGAAGGTGGCTCTGGTTAAAATTCTGACTAATTTCAATATCGAGATTAATAAGGAGCGCAAAGAAATTGAAATTGCCAACTTTGGCATCGTAATTGTACCGAAGGGTGGCATCAATGTACGTTTATCGAAGAAACAGCGTGCACAAAGAGCTTAATATAAGCTGTAAAATTTTTAAAAACTTTTAAAATTAATAAAATTTGAGTTTAGTTTAATCTAAGCACCAATGTAATTATAATAAAGTTTTGCATTAACTATGGATCTAAAAAAATCAAGCACGTTAAAATCCAAACAAAAAAAATAAACAAAAATTAAAAACTGTGCAAACAAGCGAAATAGAAGATAAAGCCCTTGAAAACCATCTTGCAAGTCGCTTCAAGCTCATAAGCAGGCTGTACTATAAGCTTTGAGATTTTTCCGTAAGATGATTATAAATTAAAGCGTTTTTCAGCAGCTGTTGCCATCTTCAGCTTCAGTGCGCACCATAAACGCCGCCTTAGGCTGCGAACATAGTGAACGCGAGTTGCTGAGCCGAGCCGAAAAACATATTAGAGCAATACAGTACGCAAGTCATGCATCTCTTTTACCCAAATGCGTTTTTGAGTTTCAATCGGCTCGGATCAGCAACTCGCGTCTACTATGTTCGCAGCCTTAGGTTGTGAGCTAGCGTAATTGAAAACTCATTGGCTATGTCAGCACTTTAAAGGACTTTGACCGAGCTTCCTATGATTAATTTGTGTTGGGAGTGGTATTAAAATGTTTGTACACAAATTATCGAAAAATGGGACCTATTAGTATTTATGTCGACTCCGAACGGCTAATGTGCATATTCTCAAGAAGCTTAACATGGCATTATTTACTCTCTGAGGTTTGCCATAGTCTGCAGAGAGTTGAATCAGAACTAGTAAGAAATGATCTTCGACTGGGCCGAAGTTAAAATACCCCCACGGCCGAACCAAAGTATATTCAAAGTCTTAAGCAATCAATAAAATGTTTATCTGTAAAAACGTTTTCGTTATATTTTTAACAGAAAATATTCGCTTTTGGTTTTTGATAAAGTCGCTTTGTATGGGAGGTGGGCGTGGTTTTCACTCAATTTGGTTGAATTCCAGTACACGTTATATATCAAAGTGTATATGCAAAATTTCAAGTCTATACATTAATTTTTGGGGATTTTAGAGAAATTTTACCTTTTTGATAAAGTCACTTTGTATGGGAGGTAGGCGTGGTTTTCATCCGATTTGGTTGGATTTCATACTTAGAGTGTATTTTGTACATCAAAACTCATATACAAAATTGCAAGTGCATATATTCATTTTTGTTGAATTCTAAAAGATTTTACCGTTTTGATAAAGTCACTTTGTATGGGAGGTAGGCGTGGTTTTCGTCCGATTTGGCTCATTTACGAACTTGACCTTCATTTTTTAGATAAAAGCTTAAATATTGAATTTCGTGATGATAGCTTTAAAATTACGGCTGTAATCGTGATCACAGACAGACGGACAGACGGACAGACGGACAGACGGACAGACGGACAGACAGACGGACATGGCTAAATCAACTCGGGTGGTGATGCTGATCAAGAATATATATACTTTTCTATACCCACCACGCCTCCTTATGGGCGTTACAAACGGAGTGACAAAATTAATATACCCCCATTTACGTTTTTTAAACGTGGGGGTATAAAAATTAATTCTAATTGAAAAAAATATTTCTTAGATACAGCTGGGGTCCGAACCTGGGCTCGCATTAGCATCGAGTGGCCCACACACAGTTTAACGCATTCGGCCGTCACAACACTTAATTGACATTTAGGAAAAGAAAAAACAAAAATTATAACAAAGCAGAAACCAGCCACAAGCAGCAAGTATGCACTATAAACACCTCCAGCTCAATAAAGCTCACATCTACAAGCAACAAGCGCGCACTATAATCACTACCAGTTAAATAAAGTTGATTCCATCTGCAAGCATAATGTCGCACCAGCTTTAGCGCGCACTGTATACGCGGCTTAAGATTAAACATGAATAATTTTTTAGAATCTGTGTCCATCTTCAGCTTCAGCGCGATCATTAACGCGGTCTTAGAGCCGCCGAACACTATAGACTTTTACTCTGCCGATAGTTTTATTTGTTTTCATGTCTTAGAGCCGCGGCGGCTGTAGTGTGCGGCACACTACAGATTTTTAGTCTGCCTTTTTAGTCCGCTTTTAGTCTTTTTAAGTTTGGTTTGTTTTCATGTAGCCAATGTGCCTTATGGAAGTGCGCACCATTATCTGCAGACTGTCAAGTGTGTATGGGAGTCCACACACTAGCCGATCAAATAGTTTGCCAACCGGTGGACATTTCGTTTGTTTTTTTTTTTTTTTTTGGTTATTTTATTTTTCATTGAAAAGTGTTGTTTTTTGCAGTATGGATGAGGATAAGTGTTGCAGGTTGCAAAAAGGGATAAACAAGTTTAAATAACTATTTGAAAGGATACCGTAAGTGCCGTAAGTGTGGAATGGTGCTTATTTTTTGATAAACTAATAAAAAAATTGTTAAACTCAAAACAATCAAATAATTTTAAAACTTCCCATGAGAATTTTTCGCAAATGCAATCCCGCAATCGGAAAACTATCCGGGTATAGTGTGCGCACCTACCAAAAACTAAATAATTGGTTTGTCGGCTGCGACCAATGTAGCACATCAAACTATCGGGAGACTAAGTCTGTGGTGTGCGGTGGCTCTTAGAGATATTTTTATAGAAATAAAGATTTTAGTCTTCAATAAGAACTTCTATCTTTCAAACATACTCGTTTACAACAGTTTCAAAAGTTGACAAACAAACTCACGGTTTTTCTGTGCCAATTTTCAAAATCACAATTGATACTGTATTAAGCACTTTTAGGAGCCTGTATTAAGCACTTTTAGCAGCCTGTATTAAGCATTTTGGGAGCCTTAGTGAGAAAGATTCTTTGTAAGTTCTTCGGTCCAATCTGAGTCAATGGCAAGTACCGAATTCAATGGAACCACGAACTGTATGGCTCCCGGAATTAACGCCCGAAAAAAAATTACAAAAAAGCCCAACACTCTCCAATTGTACACTAAGGGAAATAACGCATATTAGCATTATCCACGCCTCAGTGTAAATTTAATTTAAATATTTACGTGGATAAACCAAATCAAATTTGGTGCCCTAATACTGCACCAACTGTCAAAAATAGTATAAATTAGAGAACGAAAAAATTGCAACAGAGAATTGATATACGCAATATTCAATTTAAATATGTTTTTTTTTAAATTCATAATTTTTATATAAATTTTCTTTAAATGTGATAGTTTTATTTTCAAAACGTAAATATTTGAAAAATATTTTAAAAAAATTCGTGCATAATTTTAATATATTTTTTATATTAATTCTGTTTAAATATTTAAATATTTTATTTAATTAAAACAGTATTCAAATAAATTTTAAATATTTACGTAGTCGATTTAAGTAAATGCGTTATTGGTGCAACTCGCTTTTTGGATAAATTAAAAAAGTTTTTGGATAAATTAAAAAAGTTTTTGGATAAATTTAATATTTTTTCCCCTAAGTGTAGAGATATATATAATTGCCGAAATTTCGGGCAATTATATAATTTTTTCGGTTTTTTTCGAAAAAATTAAGCATTTTTGCGAAATTAAAATATGGAAAAATGCCCGAATTTTTGTTTAAAATGGTTTGCCCTTGTACGGAAGGTAAAAGAACATTCCGTATAAGGGCAAATCATTTTATTATATATAACTGGGAAACGACTAAAGCTACGATAACCAAATTTTATTTAAGATTTTGGTTTGAGGTACTTAAAATCGCTCAAAATTTGGTAGTAATTGGACAGGTGGGTGTGGTACCTTCCATACAATTGGAATACATTTTGGTATATTGCTAGAAAACGACTGAAAACAAATCTTATGCCAAATTCTAGTTCATGATTACTTTAAACAGTAAAATATTCGACCGTGATTGGACAGGTGGGCGTGGCACCTCCCATACAACAGAAATACATTTTGGTCTATAACTAAGAAACAACTAAAACCACGATAACAAAATTTTATTCAAAACTGGAGTTTGTGATTGCTTATAGCAGTACAAAATACGGCCGTGATTGAATAGATGCAATACATTTTGATCTAGTTGTAACTAGGATTGGATCTTTAATAGGATTACTGTAATTACTTAAAACAGTACAAAATTTGGTCGTGATCATATAGATCAAACAAAAATTTTCGAAAAAGTTATACTATGTGCAAAAGTAACATGCCGCAGAGTCCGATCTACCACAACGAATCTCACAATTTTATTCTCTGATGTTCTCTGATTCTTAAAAGAACACTAAGTGGATGCAGTCTGTACTGACTTTAGTAAAGCCTTTGATCGTGCGGATTTTGAAATCCTAATTCTAAAATTGCAAAGATTTGTTATATCGGGTTCTTTACTAAATTGGCTAAAATCCTATCCCGGGTAAAGATGTTAGTTTATTAAGTTTCAAGGCATTTTGTCGAAAAAAAATTCCTTTAACATTCGGTGTTCTATTTTAACCGCTTCATTTCGGATTTATCGGTATTTTTTAATGGAATCCCTACATCTTATGTATACGGAAGATCTTAAAATATGCCATGTTATCAAGTCAAAAGTTACGTTTGCTTTGGAACAATGGTGTCATTAAAATAAGCTTTAATTATCTCAATGTTTTCAACATTCTCCCATACGTTTCTTGTAAAGAATAACTGTTACTTTCTTAATAGTATTGAGCTTAGCAGAGTTAATCATATCAAAGTTATTGTTGTAGTCGTGGACAAAAAACTACAATTCAATGTTCACCTTGATAAAATTTTATCTAGGGCTAGTAAGCAGTTTGGATTCATAAAAAGAGGTGCTAATGAGTTTAAAAATGTGTGGGTAACTAAAATCCTGTACAGTGCACTCCTGCACCCACTTCTTGAATATGCCTACGTTATTTGGAATCCTACTTTTGAGTCACAAATGAGTAGTAAAGGATTTGAATCAATCCAAAAATAATTCCCGCTTTTTACGCTAAGAGACTACTTTGATCCTTGTGACTTCAGAAGCTTGCAGAAGCTTCAGAAGCTTACAATTGTACGTACATAGACTTGGCCTTTCTTCTGAATTTTATGCATCTTTTATCAAGGAGAAGGTTACTAAGCTCATGCTTCACCTTTGAAAATTTAACTGGAACTATAAACATCGAATGTGGCGGCCATGGCGCAGTGGATAGAGTGAACCTTTCAGAAGCCAGAGAACCCTGGTTCAATTTCCACCTGACACAGAAAGTTTTTTCAATTGAATTAATTTTTCCTGTTCGCAGTCACCTCTCTGTAGACAATGGCAAACCTCAGAGAGTAAATAACGCCATGAAAAGCTTCCTGAGAACATGCACAAGTTCGGTCAAAGTCCTTTCAAGGGCGGAAATGACCAGTTTATTTTATATATTTTATAATATGAACATCGAATATACAGTGACTCAACTTTTTGATCGCAAAAGTGCTAAAAATTTGTGTATCGTCCGCCACATTTCTATTATATTCACTAGTACAACAACTTGTTACTAAAATAAATCATAGTATAAGAGTAAGAAACACAAGCAAAAATTCGAAAATATCCCGATATATATGCTGTTATACGCAAAATTGCCACTGAAGGCAATTTTCTGATCACAATTTTTGTGATCAGCTATGAGCAGAAAGCGCTCTGGGAGCGTTGAGAGCAAGAATCGACAGCTTAGGTAGCAACACAAAACTCAACAACAAAGAAAATTAAAAAAAAAAACACAGAAACAACACAGAAGCTTTAAATGTAGTGCTGCAATTAGTTGATGCAGTAGCTTTAGTTTTTTGAAGTAGAAAGGTTGCAGTGGTTCATATTCAACTCCCATTCAAAATTTAAAAGAAAAGTGTTTGGATACTTCAGCCAATATTAATATTGATATTGTTCCAGTTTTCAGCAAAGGTAAGATGCTATTTCCTTAAAATTTATTTGCTTTGGTTTTAGATAAAAAAAACGAGAAAAATCCAGAAATTTCTCGAAAACTAGGGGTGTCCTTAGCGAGCATATCTAAAATTTGCAAAAATTTAAAACCAACAACAGAGAAAAATAAACCTGACAGGAAGCCAATTTTGAATGAAAATGTCCATAGGCGTATTCTTCGAAGCATAACTCAGGGTGTTCATTAAATAATTAATAGAAAGTTACGGATCGATGACGCTATTTAGGTAACACCTGAGGCCATCTGAGCCAAAGTTAAAAAGCGTGTTCTAACACACCGTCACAAGAAATTGCGTCTAGAAAAAAAATACAAAAAATATGGAAAAGATGACTGGGCGAAAGTCGTCTGGTCGGACAAAACCAAAATAAATCGTTTTGTTTCTGGATAAAACCTGGCGAAAATAAAAAATATCGCCATATACAGCCCCCTGTGAAACATGGCGGAGTATTATGATAAAGTCTTATGATTTAGGAATGCATGTCTACGGAAGCTGTCGGAAAATCCATATAAGTGCAAGGGCTAATGAAGGCGGACCAATATCTCGCCATCCTTGAAGAAGGTATCCAAGGTAGCCTTTCTAAGTGTCAAAAAAGTGTTTCGAATATTATCTTTCAGCATGATAATGATCCGAAAAACAATGCAAAAGTAAAAAAAAACTTGGCTTTAAAGCAAACATGCCCAAGTAGTGGCCCGTATGGCCCGCGTGGCCCTTCATACAAATTTTTTTGTATCTTAATTTTGTCTTTGCGATGAGCCAAAATCAAAGAACACTTGCAAAAAACAACAAAACAAACCGCACTCGTTCAGTGTTCAGCACATTTTCCAGCGAACTTTACAAAAACAAATACATGTAAAGCCAAAATAAAAAACGCACACTCGATGATATCGATGCTGAAGCTGATTGTCCCGTTAATTGTGTGTCGAGTAATTTTTCATGCAAGCATTGTTATTGTAATAGAAATTAGGGCTGGCAGTTTACTTCATGATATGTAATTTTATTGCATTGTTGTTTATTGTAATTTTATTGCAAATTGTTTTTTTTCTGGTTTTTTGTCAAAAACAACGATGAGCAACATTTTGTGTTTGTGTTGTTTTTTTAAACATTGGCCCGCGGTTAAAATTTCTTGGGCCCCACTGCTTTAAAGTATGCAGTTCAGAGAACTTGACAGGCCACCACAATTATCGGACCTCAACACCTTTGAACACCTTTGGGTTGAGGTCAAGCGGGCCATTTCTTCTATACCCGAAGACTGTCCTGATCTCGATACTCTTTGGCAGCGAACGCAAGTGGCTTGGCAAAATATTCCAAAGGAATTCTGCTATAACATTAAATCTTTATGTTATGCCTAACAATATTTTGAAAAGTTAATGGAAAAAAATGGAAAAGAAGTTAATGGATAGAATATAAAGTTCAGCGTTTATTCGATCAAAAAGTTGAGTCACGTATATCTACTCAGATAACATTCAGCGATCCTGTAAGGCTAAATAGGCATAGAAGAATTACCAACACCATACAGTTTATGTATACAATGAAGCCATTAATAGATTTTGCAGAATATTCAATAACATCAGCAACTGTTACTTGGCGTCCATCACTAAATGCATCACTCATGCGTAGCCTTTCAAAATCACTTTCCTAGAATTAAAACGAAACTAATCTTGCTGTCTTATGGCGTCCGTGCCGTAGTTGGTTAAAGTGCGCGGCCTCTATGTCGACGAACCTGGAGACCCGGGTTGGAACCCCAGCAGCGACAGAAAATTATTTTAATTAAAATAATTTTTCTGTACGGCCGCCACCTCTCTGCAGACAATGGCAAACATCAGAGAGAATCAAATTGCCATGTAAAGCTTCTTGAGAACAAGAACATTGCGTTCATCGCCGTTCGGAGTCGGCATTAAACCTGTAGGTCCGGTTCTCGTTCAATTCTGTACAAACTTAATAACACGCACAACACAATTGATCATAAGAAGCTAGGTCAAAACCCTTTCAAGGGCTGAAATGGCCAGTTATTATTATTTTATTACTAGCGATACCCGGCGCGCGTTGCTGCACCATGCAAGTATATTTGAAATAATAAGTAAATTCAAAACTTTTATAAGTCCCTTAGTCTGACACCACGCTCATGTTCCACTGCCCGTTACAGTTTCCCAGTAGCAGAACATCACTCCCAGGTGACAATTCCATTATGAGTTTCAATGTCCTGTGATCTTAGCTTCCATAGCTATTCTGTATAGAGAATCGGGCCACACCCCCTTTTCCAATGCACATATCAGTTTTCCAGTAAAAAGAGACTTGGGCAATTAGTAACTCCATGCTGAGTTTTATTGTCATGTGACGTATACTTCCAAAGCTATTCAATATCAAAAATTTGACTTGTGTGGTCGAAGCCGTAACCCCTTTTCCTATGCCCGTCCCAATTATCTTGTTTATTTATAAAAAAACTTATTGAATCACACAATGTCAATTCTATAAAGTAAAAAGTCCCCGTTCCTTTTGTTCATTTATAAATTACAGGAAAACCACCGTCAAAACATGTGTAGAAAAGTTGCATGCAGCGAAACAAATAAACATACGTACATGCAAACATAAATACATACATACATACATCAAGTCGGATTGAATCTCATTCTCATCAAAAAAATCCTCAACATGCTAAAGGTGCTCAATGAATCCCCTTTTAACAAAACTGTGTTAGATTAATTCTCCACATCAAAACTACTTTGAACATATTAGAATGTACTTCGATCCAATTAGCTTTAAGCGCAGCAAAGTATGTATGTATATGTATTTGTTTGTTTGTTTTGTTGTTTTGTGCTTGCTGAGAACAAAAAGAGTATAGTAGAGAGCAACATGCAGTTTATTGAGGCTCTCGCAGCACAAACGCATGAAAAGCTAACGATCAAGCAATGCATGGCATTGTGGATGATTTTTTAAAAAACTTAACACTTTAATAAAAGATACTTATTATTGAAATTTCGAAAAGAAAATAACCAATGAACCTTTTGTAGCACAAATGTGATATTTTAAAACTTATTTCAAAAAAATCCGACCAGTACTTTTGGAGTTTTGCGGACACAAAAAATGTTCGCTTTCATTTTATATAATAGTATATAGAGTATAGATATAGATATAGATATAGATATAGATATAGATATAGGTATAGATATAGATATAGATATAGATATAGATATAGATATAGATATAGATATAGATATAGATATAGATATAGATATAGATATAGATATAGATATAGATATAGATATAGATATAGATATAGATATAGATATAGATATAGATATAGATATAGATATAGATATAGATATAGATATAGATATAGATATAGATATAGATATAGATATAGATATAGATATAGATATAGATATAGATATAGATATAGATATAGATATAGATATAGATATAGATATAGATATAGATATAGATATAGATATAGATATAGATATAGATATAGATATAGATATAGATATAGATATAGATATAGATATAGATATAGATATAGATATAGATATAGATATAGATATAGATATAGATATAGATATAGATATAGATATAGATATAGATATAGATATAGATATAGATATAGATATAGATATAGATATAGATATAGATATAGATATAGATATAGATATAGATATAGATATAGATATAGATATAGATATAGATATAGATATAGAAGATATAGATTTTTAATCTTGCTGTCTATGTCTACAGGAGTAACTCAAAAACCAACCTTCCGCACTTCCACGCTTCAAAATTATAAGAATTTCCCTAAGTAAATACTTTCAATGTTTATTGAATACTTATGATAAATGTGCCTATTTATATAACTTATATTTTTATTTATATTTATTATATTTTCCATATTTATAAGAAAAACAATAATGTGCCTTGTTATATAAATAAATAAATAAAAACAAACAAAACAATTTTTACTTGGACAATGTGAGCAATCATCAACATCAGTCTACTTTATATAGTCTCAATATAATTAACAGAGTCAATGACTCTTATCTGAGTGCATCTAAGATAGGTCTGATTACCTCTTCTTCTTCTTCTTAGCAACGAACAGATTAATACAATAATAATTTTACGACAGAATAGAGCTCCTTATCAGTAACAAGAGGCACTGATGAACGTCGACTTTTGAACAGAATGTTAATCATGATTGAGCAATATTTTAAATATTTTCACCGAGCAATTTAGCACTTGAAGATTGTGGACAGCGTTGAAATCAAAACGAATAAATGTATATGCGGAAATGTACCGCTGACGAAGAGGAGTGCATTTTTAGAATGTTTTTTTCATCCTTATCATGGCGTTATCACTTGAAGTGATGTTCTATAAAACTTGACCGACACTAAGAAACAATTTTCAGTTTATATTCACGTTAAAGCTGTGCGCATCAGATTTCGGAGCATTTTAAGAGATCATCAGATATTAGTGCGAAAATAAGGAGATATGTTGTTGGTACTGCTAATAACTGCCAGCATGCTGCTGGTCTTTTACATCAAATGGATCTACAGCTATTGGCAACGCAAAGGTTTCCCTTATGTGGAGGCGAAAATACCTTTTGGCATTTTAGATTCAATGCGCACGCGTGAACATTCACTCGGCATGGCTATCTATGATGCGTACAAGAAATCACAGGAAAAAGTGTTGGGTGTTTATCTGATAACACGTCCTGGATTACTGGTGCGCGATGCTCAATTAGCACGCGATATCTTGGCCAAAGATTTTCCCAGTTTTCACGATCGTGGCATTTATGTGGACGATGAGCGAGATCCCATGTCGGGTTCTCTCTTTGCACTGCAGGGACAAAAGTGGAAAACCATGCGCACCAAATTGGCGCCTTCATTCACTGCGGGTAAACTGCGCAGTATGTTTACCACAATCGATGATATTTCCGAGAAGATGCTGGCACATCTACAGGCACAAATACCCGATGAAGGCATTAAGCAAGTGGAGATCAGAAGCATTATTTCAACGTGAGTTGCTGATGTTGAGTTTTCCGGTTCATAGGCGCTAACTTTGGTTTCTATCTCTCTCTCTCTCTCTCTCTCTCTCTCTCTCTCTCTCTTTTTGGTTTTAGTTATGCTATCGATATAATTGGTTCAGTTATATTTGGCTTGGAAGTAAATAGTTTCGAAAATCCTTCCAATAGTTTTCACAATTTAAGCACGCAAATCAACGATCCCGGCTATACCAGTTTTATTCGAAATACAGCGCAATTTATCTATCCAAGGTGAGTTAAACGAAAGGTTGAAGAAAAAAAGGCTGAAGTTTTGTGATGCAGAAATTTTTACACTAGCGGTTACTTTGAAGAAAAAAAAACCGTAAAAATTTAAAACTGTAATTTAGTGACTATTACTTGAAACAGTTGTTTTAAATTTCGACAGTTGTTGCCGCCAGTTTTCCACTCTTACTCGTGTATTTGCTGTAAAATATGAGTAAATAAGTGAATGACCAACAGTAATTGAAAAATCAATATTTAAGAGCCGCTCTAGAAAAGTTCTGAGTGCACATGATGTTTGTTACTTTCACCTTGAAATTTAAAGATAAGGAATCAAGATTTCAGAGTGATTTCAACTAAAACCGTAACGTCGATTACAGCTAATTTCGTAGTTAATTGTTTCGATCATGAAATTACGTTTATTTAAGAGTTTAATTAATTACAGCATTTATTTGATGGTTATTTGTAAGTTTTTTGTGTAATAACACAGTGTGACGAAATCGACCAAAAAAAAAAGCACAACCAAACTTTATAGAAATTCTTAAAGAGGGACATGTTGTGAGTCCATCGCACTTGGTCTGGCCTCTCAATGTCGTCACAATTTTTTTTAATTCATTTTTAAAGTTGAAGGGTCCGATTTTTGTTGCGCCGACGTTCATTGAATTTTTACAGCTATTTGCCTTGTTGGAAATGAAAAACAAATTCCACTTCTTTTCAGTAGAATTTATCGTAGAATAATGCTGTAATATAATAAATACGATAAAATACAAAATGAAGCGTGTAGCGAAGCAAATTCCTTAATTTTTCTTTAATTTCATAAAAAAAATTAGTGTTTCTATAAATTTAAATGATATAATGCTGCATGAATGACATCTTTTTTCACAAAAATTCATTGCACTTAAAAATACCTTTTCATTGAATCCAAAACCATCAATATCGGTTGAGAATTGGCAAAATGGCGGCAGTTTTAATGTTTTTTTTTTTTTTATCAGAAAACACTGACTCCCATGTATATGTTGCTATTATATAGGGTGTTTTTTTTAGGGGTTTGTTTTTCGAATTGAAATAAAACACAAGAAAATTGTTTTAATGTCCATCAATTTGGCTTTATTGGAAGGATAATTTTATGCCATTAATGTTTAAATATGATTTCGGGCATGTGGCCGCCGCGGCTGGCTCGAATAAAGTCAATTCTACAGGTCCAATTTTCAACCACTTTTTCGAGCATATGGGGCCGTATGTCGGCAATAACGCCACGAATGTTGGCCTCCAAGTCCCCTAACGTTTCTGGTTTGTTGGCGTAGACGAGCGACTTCACATATCCCCAAAGAAAATAATCCAATGGTGTCAAATCACACGATCTTGGTGGCCAATTGACAGGTCCATTCCGCGAAATTATGCGCTCATCGAATGTTTCCTTCAATAAATCGATTCTGACGTGCGCTGGGTGGCATGTAGCGCCGTCTTGTTGGAACCACAACTCATCCACATTCATGCCATCCAATTCGGGAACAAAATAGTCGGTTATCATGGCTCTATACCGGTCTCCATTAACGGTAACTGACTCTCCAGCATTATTTCGGAAGAAGTATGGCCCAATGACTCCACCAGCTCATAGAGCACACCAAACAGTCAGTTTTTGTGGATGTAATGGCGTCTCAAGGATCTCATGTGGATTCTCTTCACTCCAAATGCGGCAATTTTGCTTGTTGACGTAGCCATTCAACCAAAAATGAGCCTCATCACTGAACAAAATTTTGCGATGAAAATCAGCATCGAGATCAATCTCATTTTCGGCCCATTTGCAAGCGTTGTTCTTTTGTCAACCTGTTCATGATGAAATGGCAAACCAAACTGAACATAAATGACATTAGAGTTGCCAGATTTGACCACAAAATGCCAGTTTTATCTCTATTTGAAAAACAAACCCCTAAAAAAAACACCCTTTACAAAGTGCTGTCATTTTGTCAAATCTTAACCGATTTTGGACATCTTTAGCTCATTGGAAAGAAAATATGATGAGTAACATACACCTAGAATATTGCAATATAGATCTTTGAAAAATATAAAAGTTACTATGGAACGAATAAACATATTTTTACTTTCAACAGAATTTTTATATGAATGAATGTGTACGAGTCTTGTTTTTTCCCGAACGTTTTAGTCTTTCTTCATATCTTCGGCATTTACAGACCTATCTTGTCCAATAATGATATATCAATGTTTCTATTTCGAGGCGTCCAAATTGGACGCCTAAAAGACATTGGGGTCGAGGACCCCTTTCTAGTACTTGCCAGATTTCAACTTTTACGACATGAATTAAAAAAGAAGTGTCAAATCAAAAAAAGGCTTTTTGAGCCGTTGCCCAAAACCTTGAAAGTCCTCAATTAAATTATTATTTGCATTTTTTTTATCTTTTAAATAAAACACAGAACTTTATTAGTGGGTAAGCTTTTGCTAAAAAGTCACTTAAATTATTTTAATAAGCTACTTTTCACATATAAAAAAGTAGCGTAAGTTTACCTACCATATATGTTCTCGTGGGTAAGTGCTAGAACGGGGTGATTGATCTCAGTGACCTTTAGGGCAAAAAAGTTGGACTTCTCGAAATAAAAACATTTATATATCTTTCTTTAATGGCGTTTTCTTTTCTTGGCAAAAAATTCTGCCCTCTGAGAGTGCAGAATATTTTACATTTTGACCTGCACTCAAAAAATGTTGAACTGTTCTTAGTCGAGAAAAGATCAGAAAAATGCAAGATTTTTTCAATGATGTTGTGTTGGCTGTACTGTTGCTTACTTTTGAGAACAATTTTTATAATATTTATTTTGTCATCCGTGAAAAAGCTCAAATTTTAATGAAATGTCACTGATAATATTTAATACTTTCCTAACATGTCACTTTTTTTGTTCATTCAGTTGGTAGCATTTGAGGGCAGAATTTAAAATCGTCGATCTTCTAAAATCGAAAAATTCTGCATTTTTTCTACTTTCAATGTCAACATTGTCGAGAAAAGAACTCGATTTAATTTACAGGTCAGAATTTTTTTGAGAAAAAAAGCACATAAAGGGCAGAGTTCTCAAAGAGGGCAGAAAAAATGCAGAATTTTTTTGAGAAAAGTAAACGCCATAAGATAAGAAACGCCGAAGATAAACTTAAGATAAATTTTCTCACAAAAATGCTTCAGATTTGACGTGTACTTTTTTACACATTTCGTATACATTCATTCATATAAAAATTCTATTGAAAATAAAAAAATATGTTTATTCGTTTCATAGTAGCTTATATATTTTTCAAAGATCTATATTGCAATATTCTAGGTGTATGTTACTCATCATATTTTCTTTCCAATGAGCTAAAGATGTCCAAAATCGGTAAAGATTTGACAAAATGACAGCACTTTGTATAATAGCAACATATACATGGGAGTCAGTGTTTTCTGATAAAAAAAAAAAACATTAAAACTGCCGCCATTTTGCCAATTCTCAACCGATATTGATGGTTTTGGATTCAATGAAAAGGTATTTTATTTTTAAGTGCAATGAATTTTTGATGCAATGAAAAAAAAGATGTCATTCATGCAGCATTATATCATTTAAATTTATAGAAACACTAATTTTTTTTATGAAATTAAAGAAAAATGAAGGAATTTGCATTTTGTTCATTTCATTCATTTTGAAGTGTTGTTCACTTCATTTTGTATTTTATCGTATTTAATTTATTACAGCATTATTCTACGTGAAATTCTACTGAAAAGAAGTGGAATTTGTTTTTCATTTCCAACAAGGCAAATAGCTGTAAAAATTCAATAAACGTCGGCGCAACAAAAATCGGACCCTTCAACTTTAAAAACGAATTAAAAAAAATTGTGACGACATTGAGAGGCCAGACCAAGTGCGATGGACTCACAACATGTCCCTCTTTAAGAATTTCTATAAAGTTTGGTTGTGCTTTTTTAGTCGTCACACTGTGTAATTAAGACATTGATAAAAATATTTTTTTACCAGAGCAGGTACAAAAGTAAGTACTCGAGTAAGTAAAGTAAGTAAGTAAGTAAAGTAAGTAAGTAAGTAAAGCAATCTAAGTACACATGAAAAATTTAATTTTTTTTTTGTAAAATCCGATTTTATTATTCGCATTGTTGCCTTCGTGAGCGTTACAACGATTATAGCGGTCATGCAATTTTTCGATACCATTTTTATAGCTCTATATAGCCACAAAATAGGCCTCAGTTTCAGCGATTACTTCTTCATTAGTTCTGAATTTCTTTCCAGCGAGCATTCTTTTGTGGTCTGCAAACAGAAAAAAGTCACTGCGGGGCCAGGATTTGGAGAATATGTGAGATGAGGAAGCAATTCGTAGCCGAATTCATATAATTTTGCCATAGTTTTCATCGACTTGTGACGCGGTACATTATTTTCATAAAACAGCAATTTTTTTTTCTTCTTCAAATGGGGCCGTTTTTTCAAAGGCTCCAACAACGCTATGTAATAAGCGCTGTTTATGGTCTTGCATTTTCAAGCTAATCAATGTATATTATACCATGGTGCATGCGTATCCCAGAACACTGATGCCATAACCTTGCCAACCGACTGTTGCGTATTTCCACGCTTTGAATTCGGTTCATCGCGTGCAGTCTACTCGTCTGACTGTCGATTGGACTCTGGAGTGTCCATGTTTCATTCAATGTCACATTTCGACGAAAAAATTCGTTTTATTACGGCTGAATATCGCTTAAAATTGTTCCGAATCAATGACACGTTGATGCTTTTGATCGATTGTGAGCTCGTGCGGCACTCACTTTGCACACAGCTATCGCATTTCCATATATTTATACACGATATGTCCAACACGCCCTTTTGATAACTTCAGAGTCTCAGCGATCTCGACCAATTATACAATTATGCAAGGAGTGACAGTTCATTCGTCTTGCACCGGCTGTCAAAAAAAGTATAACTAAGAGAACGAAAAAAGTACAAAAGAAAATAGAAAGCAATATATACTCCTACCATGAAAAATTGTATCATGGGCCAGGGAAAGAAGTCTAAAGTACAGAAGAAGAATCAAACGATACTTCAGTGTCAGATTTTGGTATTAACCACTTTTGCCAGGATGATGTAGACGACGACGGAGAAGATGCGGAGAACATATGCCTAATATGCAACGATTTTGGAAGAGACAATGAGCTGTGGTACAAATGAACTTCGTGTGGATCATGCGCTCACTCGAAATGTACTGGGTGGGACTCAGCCGAAGGTTACATTTGCGATATCTGTTAAATTGTCTGTGACTCCGATTAACCACACGGTGACCACCATTGCTTCTACGTCGCTGCAATGAGAGTCAAATCTGTTTTTTTTTATCTATTATAACTTCCAAAGTTGATTACTTAATTCTTTGAAACTGGTCTTAGTTAATGGCTAGATAAGTAAACTTGATGTTTAGGCGGTTGCAATACAAATTTGATTATAAATTCAGATTTTATTTCATTTCCCGCTTAAGTGATTCTCCTTACCTTATTGTACCCTAATATATGCGAAGTACTCCGTAAGTTTTCCGCACTGAAAACGAATTTTAAAAATAAATTTCCACAATTTGTGAACGTTGTTCCGGTGTAAGCCTTTACATGATAGTTTGCTAAAGTATACTGACATAAATGTCAAACACATGTATTTACTGTGACAACTGGGTTGATAGCTATCCTCTAGAAAATTCTATAACTCTTAAAAAATATATTTATAGCTTCTATAAACCAATTAGGGATAGTTTTATGCAAGTTTACCATTTCTAAGTTAAACTGAAGTAAAAGGCTAAACACGTACAACGTGATCTTGCAACTCCGCTCTCCAAAGGTCAATATAAGATGAAGGAGTGAAAGAGAAGAAAAGAAGTCTCCTTTGAAAAACAAACTGGTTATTTGCTTCTCCTGAAAATTTTGAAATTTTGAGTTGTGTCTGTTTTGAAGATGCAGTGCGATATGTACGATATAAAGTTTAAACTATTCGAAAGCCGGGTCAGCCTTAAATTTTATAAAATTTTTTATAATAAGGGCATTATGAATAATTCTTTTAATTTTTAAATTCTCTAGAGTTCGCTCAATTAAATTAATATTTAAAGCAATGGTTTTTATTTTGAAAAACACACATTTTATCTTTACAGTTTGGAGAAAATCTTCGTGCGTTTGGGTTGGAAAGAATATGCCCCACAGTATATGAAAAATATTGTACGTGAGACAGTGGAATTCCGTGAAAAGAATAATGTTTCTCGCAAGGATATGTTGCAATTGTTGTTGCAACTACGTAACACGGGGAAAATCAATACTGACGACAATGAGTGGACCGCTGAATCGATAGCTGGTGGGTTTAAGATTAAATTAACTTTAAATGCTAAAGAAAACTAATTTGTTATCGCTCTTCCTAACTTATTCGCTATCTCTCTCTCTTTCTCTCTCTCTTAAAGGAGTATTCAAGTCAATGTCAATCGAAATGATTGCCGCGCAGCTGTTTCTATTCTATGTGGCAGGATATGAAACTTCAGCCTCAGCTACATCGTTTACAATCTACGAACTAGCGCAGTATCCAGATTTGCTAGTTAAGGCACAGAAAGATGTCGAAGATGCATTGGAGCGGCATAATGGCGAATTGACATACGACACAATACAGGATATGAAGTTTATAGATCTGTGTATAATGGGTAAGTTGCTACAATCGTTTAAAATGGTTATAAAGTTATTTTTATTTTGTCTAAAGAAACTATACGAAAATATCCTGGTTTACCTATACTCAATCGGGAGTGCACAAAAGACTATCCCATACCAGACAGCGATTTGGTTATCAAAAAAGGAACGCCTATCTTAATATCACTATTTGGAATGCATCGTGATGCCAAATATTTTCCCGATCCATTGCGTTACGATCCAGAACGTTTTCTAGAGGAGAACATGAATTATGATCCTGTCGCATATATGCCCTTCGGCGAGGGTCCAAGGCATTGTATTGGTAAATAGTGTTTCCATTCTGATTTAGACTCAGCCAAGGTATATCTATCACTTCATTATATTTTTCAGCACAACGTATGGGCAAAGTAAATGTGAAGGTGGCTCTGGCTAAAATTCTGACAAATTTCAATATCGAGGTTAATAAGGAGCGCAAAGAAATTGAAATTGATAACTTTGGCATCCCAATTGTACCAAAGGGTGGCATCAATGTACGTTTATCAAAGAAGCAGCGTCCAACGAGAACTTAGGTTAAGCTCTTAAACCTTCTTAAATTAACAAAATTTATCATTTAAATTAAGCATTGATTAATAATAAAGTTTTACTATAACTAACTCATTTGGATACAAAAAGCTGCGTGCATTTTATTTAATAAATACGAGGTTTCTGTATTCAACGAATTTCATGACATTCAAATTTATAAAGTTTTAAAATATATAAACAAATAGCAAACATTGATTGATTCGTAATTCAAACATCAGCTGATGGTTGTCTCGGTAAAATTTCTAGCAGCACCCTGTATGCTAATGACCTTCCAAACTGTCAACTCTGCGACAATTCTTGCGGACATTGTCGCTGCCAAACGATTACAATAAAATCTTTATTAATAAATTACTTTTAAGCATTACTGAAGCAATAGTTCTACAAACCAACATAAAATACCGCATTTAACATCGAAATATTGCAAATATTTTCATAAAAATTTCCATATTTTCTTGCGCATTGTACTGACCTTTTGCCAAATCGCAATTCCCCGTTGTTGAAGCAGTCACGATACAGAAGTCTAGTGAATTAAATCCTGTAGCACAGTGCATGCATTAGAAGAGTATGGCCGGAGTCAAACTTGTTTATTTTCGTAATTTTGGTTCTTTTTTGTCTGACCGCCGCCACCGTTTTCTTTGTTTTACCTACTGGTTTCTTTTTAACTTCGCACAATTTGATTCCGCACTACTACCCGCACTGTTTTATTTCACGTATGAAAGTAGTTGGCTAGAATGCACACACACTATAAGCACAATTATAATTTAAGTGCAATTTTGATGAAAAATCTTCAATATTTCACCAACTTAAGCACCTTTTTCAATTCACTTAACTCACTGTTTTATCATTTAAATTATACGAAAACTACTTCTTAATGTTTGCGAATTAAATTTAATATTTTTTTCAACGTTATTTATCAATAGCAAGCCCGAAATACTGCGAACACAACTGAAAGAAATGATAGCGACGGTAGGAATCCGAATTGAGTGGCTCCATTTAACACAAAGTGTGTGCAAACTGATATAGTGACAATTGGCAATGGATGAGATGTGTTTAATATCTATATGAATTGTCCGGCGCAGTGAAATAACTCCCAATGATATAACTCCCGAATGAAAAAATAAAATAACTCCAAATAGAAATGAAAGAATTTCAAATCTAATAAAATTAAATACCTCCCCATGAAAATTAAATAACTCCCAAACCAAAGGCATAATTCTACTTTAGAGCCCAAGCCCAAATATTTTATTTCTTATTTTTATTACATGTATATGGGTCTCCTAAGCCTAATGGTGCAATAAAATTTTGTCGGTCTCAAATGGCTTAGGAGATAAAAATCGGGAAAGTTTCAAAATTCAGAGCAAATTTCCAAGTGCGTGGAAGAGGGCCCAAGCCCAAATATTTTTTTCTTAATTTTATTATATGTATATGGTGCTCCTAAGCCTAATGGTGCAATAAAATTTTGTCGGTCTCTAATGGTTTCGGAGATAAAAATCGGGAAAATTTAAAAATTCACCGCAAATTTCTAAGTGCGTGGAAGCAAATTTGCCCTTTTACATAATAATACATTATTATTTTTATCTCCGAAACCATTCGAAACCGACAAAATTTTATTGCACCATTAGGCTTAGGAAGACCAGATACATATAATAAAAATAAGAAAAAAAATATTTGGTCTTGGGCCCTCTTCCACGCACTTAGAAATTTGCACTAAATTTTGAAACTTTCACGGTTTTTATCTCCTAAGCCATTTGAGACCGACAAAATTTTATTGCACCATTAGGCTTAGGAGACCCATATACATGTAATAAAAATAAGAAATAAAATATTTGGGCTTGGGCTCTAAAGTAGAATTATTCCTAACTCCCAAGTAAAATGTAATAACTGGCAAAATAAATTAAATAACTCCCAAGAAAAATTAAGTACCTCCCAAGAAAAATAAAATAACTCCCAAGAAAAATGAAATAATTCCTAAAAGGAGTAAAATAACTCTTAAAAGAATTCAAACAATTAAAAAAAAATAAATACAACAACACTTTGATGCGAATAAATATGTTTGGTCAATCGAATTTCACCCTTAAAAAATAGGGGGAAAAAAAGGTCTCAAATTTAAAAAAAGCATTCCTGAAAACAGAAATAATCAAAACAAATGAGACTTTTTTTTTCTTGTTGCGCAATTTTTCATAACGAAATAATGCCCTAAGCTGCAAATAAAAATTTTAACTTTTGCATAATATTTCTACAAATATTTTTGTTAAGAAACTATCAAGAAATGCTGGAAATATACTAGGCTTTATAGCTTTTATATTTTTGTGAAATCCAACGGAAATTTATTACATTTGCAATAATTTTCAGTTTTTTTGCTATTTTCATTTGCATAAAAATCCCAGCTATTGTAATCATGAACATTTTTAATGAAACTTTAGTGGTATCGCCGAATATAAAATGGAATAAATAAAAGAAATCAATGTTGGATATTAACAGCTGATCCCTTTATATATGTTTTTTAGAGGATCCATATTTCCACTTATATGTTCATTTTATGGCCTTCATAATTATCCATTCCAGCCACTAATTGAATTAACCATGGATAGTTTTCGCACCACGAATACTACAAATAATAATACTCATCCCCAAAGACGTTATATATTAGCACCGAAGAAGAAATTACTGCTGTTAGTGTAATTTTTAGGAGGACCCAAATCATTCAATTCGCTACAATCTGGACGTCGAAAATTGTCTTCCAGAATGCACCACATCCGAGCCAGTCGTTACGGCCACATGTCCGAAGTCATATTTCAATACTTTTTTCTTGAAATTATCCTTCTAATAAAGCCATTTTCAGTTTGAAATAATGTTACAACTTATAATACATATATATTAGAAGTTTGAATTAATTCTTTACTCATGTGGTCTTAATTTATTACCATAATTTAAAAACTCCTCAATTTATTCAAAAATTAAACAATTCACTTCGGTGCATGCGTATCTTTTCATTTAGATCAAAAATAATTTAATTCATTTCTAACGCTTAATTGAGAACGCTTAATCTGAAATTGAAGAAAACCATGAAAAAGGTCTCAGCTTAAAAAATCAATCAATATTGTTTTTTTTTAAATTTTGTTCTAATCAATATTGAGAAGCAATATCAAACTGTCCCGTTTTGTTTTGCCCACAGGTTTATCGAGTTTATGAATATGCAACATTGCCCAAGTAGTCGCTTGTGCAGTCAGTGACTAGCACTAGTAACGCATCTCTAATCGAAATAATTAAACAAAACGCAGTAAGTATTAAACACATCTCAAGAGAATTTTATCGTAAAATTTTCGAAATGTCAAAATTTTGCCCGTCTTCTCGTTTTTTCACCTAATTAAATGAACAAAAAATTATGTGGAACATATAAAAATAATCAAAAAAAATTACAAGAAAAACTTTGAAAATAAAGCAATATTATTGAAAAAAAGATTTTTCACACGAAGGTAAGTTGTAGGCAACCGAAGCAATGAAAATTGTAAATTTGTTTTTAACACATCGAGTGTCTTGTCACTATGTACATAAAATTATATCTTGGTAAGAAGGTTCCCGAATTGCAGCAGGCCCTGACCCCGTCAGCTAACGAGCTAAGCAGGTGATTGCGTTCGCACGGACTCCGGAACAACGCACCTTTTCAGATTATTTTTTTATTGGTTCAAAGAAGATCAATCGAAAAAATGACATTAATTGAGGGAAACAAGGATGAGGCATATCGCTGCATCGACATAGCAATTCAAGCTTTAACCGAAGGCAAGTTGGAGAAGGCTGAAAAATTTCTACTCAAGGCGGAGAAACTTTATCCATCGCAAAGGGCAAAGGGTAAGTGCAAAGTTAAGATATTTTTATAGATAAAATTGAACTGGGATGTTGCAGATGTTTTGGCGCAGGTTAAGAGCACGCCTAACGGTGCGCGCGCTGGGTATAAAGGTGAAACGGAGTCTCACACCGAGGGTCCACGCAAGCGCAAAAACTCTGACGGACGCAACGCTGAACCCGAATATACGACAGAGCAGCTAGAAGCTGTGCGCAAACTTAAAAAGTAATTTAAATAAAAATTTAGCCAATCGACAACTTTTACATTACTTTTCAAATACTCACTCAGATGCAGAAACTACTACGAAGTTTTAGGCATAACCAAAGAGTGCACCGACTCCGAAATTAAAAAGGCATACAAGAAACTTGCTTTGCAATTGCATCCGGACAAAAATAAGGCACCAGGTGCGGCCGAAGCTTTTAAGGCTCTTGGCAATGCAGCCGCTATACTAACAGATCCAGAGAAACGTAAAGCCTACGATTTACATGGTATCAACGAGCCTTTCAATCTACATGGTGGCTCACAAAATAGCGGCGCCGGTGGAACTGGCGTGGGTCGCACCTACTATACCAATGATTTTGGCTATTCACGCGGTTTTCAAGCTGACGTCAGTGCCGAGGAAATTTTCAACATGTTCTTTGGCGGTGGCTTTCCACAGCAAAATGTGTACATGCGCCAGCAACGGCGCAGGCAACAACATCAGCATCGCGATGACCGTGAGGTGAGAAAATGTACCACTATCTATTGGGCTATACTAAACTATACAAATAATAAAATTTTGTTCTTACTCCAGAACCAAAACAGTTCCTCGGCGCTCATCAACTTGCTTCCAATTTTGCTACTGATTGGGCTCTCCATGATGTCGTCGTTCTTTATCTCCGATCCAATCTATAGCTTATCGCCTTCACAGTAAGCTGCAAAACTCCTTAAACTCTCAATTATTTTGATAATTTTTTTACTCTTAGCAAATATCCGGTAAAACGAGAAACGAATGCCCTTAAAATACCCTACTATGTTAAGGACAACTTCTATGTGGAATATCAGGGTTCCGTTGGACGCTTAGAGGAGTCGGTGGAGGAGGACTTTATCAATCATTTAAAGCATTCGTGTAGCCGAGAACGAAATTACCGTGCGTATTCGTTTAGCTGCTTTTGTATTTAAAATTAATTTTGTTTGTTTCTTTCCACTGCCAGGAGATTCAATGCTTGCCAAGGCAAGAACCTTTGGGGATCGTGACTTATTCCGCAAGGCACAAAATATAAATATGCCATCGTGTGAAAACTTACAAAAATATTTGAATACGTAGTTTGATGACGCGCATAAGTAATTTCTTTTTGTCGTTTTCGTTTGCATGTGTTGTACGATTTTATTAAGCTTTTTTGTTTCCTGATAAAATATTTACAATTATTTCAAATAACGCGTATGCAATTATATCAAGTCAAGCATAGGAAATAAACCAAAAAAAATAAATATAAAAAATGTTACTCTATTCAATTGTGAGCTATCAGTTCTGAACGTATGCCGATAATATAAATAATTTCTGAGAATTTGCATTTCATTGCATATTAAAATAAATATATATCAAATGTATTGTATTTAAAACGAATTCAATTTGGTTGGCGAATAAAGAATAATTTTGGTTGTATAAAAAAAAAAGAATTGTTATTTCTAAAACATTTTAGTGAAGTTTTTTTTTATTTTTTTTTTTATTATTAAAAATGCAATCTTTATTATTCATATTATTTACAGAGGCTTAAAAATACAATTTATTACCAAGTTGGAAGTTGTAAATTTTGAATTTTTAAATTATTAAAGATTACAGGATATCCCCAGACGGATTAAATTTCGTGTATAAGAGGATGTATAAGTGAAAAAAGAAATTATTTAATAACCACTAGCTTGATAAAAATAGCATTGTTATTAACAAGATATTTAAATAATGTAAAATATTTTGGAAATTCTATCTTATATTTATGAGATCATTGGATTCAGTCTTAAATTTTGAATATACAATTTTAATTTGTTTTTGAAAATTTGAATATGCTGAGTGTTCTTGATGCCTTCTGGTAGTGAGTTGTATAGCTTTATTGAGCTGTGCTTCAGGCTCCGTACTTGTTTAGTTGTTCTTGCTTTTGGTATTTCAAAATTGTGTTTTTGTCTCGTGTTGTGTGTGTGAATATTGTTTCTGGTTGTGAGGATCAGTTTAGACTTCATGTTACTGTTTTTGATTTTGTGTATATATTTGCATTTTTCCATTAGTATTAGCTGGTTGATGTCCATTTGTTTGGTACTTTTATAAAGTTCTTTTGTTGAGATTGTGTCTTTTTTGTTAAATAACACTTTAATCGCTTTGTTCACTATTCTGCCTATTTGTTCTACTTGAAATTTTCTGCATTGGCTCCAACTGCATATGTTGTACCTTATTCTTGAAAGAATGTGCCCTGTATATATAAGTTGTACTGCTGTTTGGTGTATTTTTCCAATTCTTTTAATGACCATTATTAATGGTATCACAGAGTTTTTAACTTCTTTTATGTGGTTTTCATAGTTAAGATCTTCATCTATTACCATTCCAAGGTATTTGGTATATTTTACTCTTTGTATATCGGTGTTGTTAATTTGAATGTTTATGTTTTCGTTAACGTTGTTGAATGATCGAAAGACAATGTAGTTAGTTTTTTGTATGTTTATGCTTAGACCGTTTCCGCAAGTCCACTCATAATATATTTTCATGTCGTAGTTTATTTTATCTTCAAATTCTTGGGATGATTTTGCTGTTGTGATGAAATTTGTGTCATCGGCATAGATGTTGTAAGTTGATTTGAAGTTACAGCTTTTAATGTTGTTTATGTATAATAAGTAAAGCCTTGGCCCAAGGATGGACCCCTGTGGAACCCCAATTTTACTTATTAGCTCATCACTCAGTTCATCATTAAACCTAGTAACATGTGGCCTGTTTTTTAAGTAGCTTTCAATCAACATGTTTGGTACTCCTCGAATACCTAAGTCGGATAGATGGTTCAATAGCTTTTTGTGATCAACTAGATCGAATGCTTTTGACAAATCAATGAAAGTAGCTGCAACTAATTCTTTACTATCTAGAGCATCATAAATTTTTTCCATTGTGGATGTAATAGCAGATTCCGTCCCGCTTTTTTCAAGGAAGCCAAACTGGTTCACGTCAAAGCCTATGGTAGAATTAATGAAGTTCTCGATTCTTGTGTCGATTGCTTTTTCAAATATTTTGCTCATAGCGTTAAGTATTGAAATAGGCCTATAATTTTCGCAAAGACCCTTCTTACCTTTTTTAAAAATCGGTATTATAATCGCTTTTTTGAGACATTCTGGATAGACACCACTTGTGAAACATTTGTTGATTAGTTTAACCAAGATATTTATGATTGTTGGCATAAGAAACTTTATATCCTTTACTGAGATTTCGTCGATCCCTTGAGCTGCATTAGTATTTAGTTTTGATATAATGATCTGAATTTCGGCATGCGTGATTGGTTTAAAGAATATGGATTTAAGATTTGCTGTATTTGGTTTGATTTTGTTAGTTTTTGTTATATTTTTAGCTATTTTCATTCCAGCTTCATTGAAATATTTGTTAAAACTATTTGACATATCTTTGCTATTATTGTTTGTTTGTTCTTGGGTTTTTGAATTATTTGTTTGTTCAGCGCGATTTCTAAGTGTTGTATTAATAATGTTCCATAATTTTCTTGTATCATTTCCGGATTTTTGAATTTGATTATTTATATGCTTTTGTTTGTTGTTTTTAATAAGTTGTTCGACTTTTTTTTTACTTTTTTATATTCCGTCATTTTTAAGCAGGTCTTAACATTTCCCTTAAATTAAGCAAAAACTACAAAACGGATTATCATAAAATTGTTTAGGTACACAAATTTCGCCAAAGATTTTCTGGATTTAATTAACTAAAGTTTATTATTTATTTGATTTAATTAGAGTCTAGAGATTTTATTATGTATCGCCCTCATCCTATTTTCTGGCATTATAGAAAATTAGACAGGTGTGTCAATTCAAAAAGATCCCCTTAGATGTTAATTTGCATTTAATTTTTTTTTTATTTTTTAAATTAATTTAAAAAAGTTGCATTCGTTATTATTCTATTGCATGTCTCCATTTCAGTTACGTTGCTCCTACTCAATTAGCTATTATAGCTTCCAGCGCCGCAACAACGTCGCCACTTTGTTCGCGAAGAACCTTTTCAGCGTGTGCTTTGGTTATGAGCATTTCATTCATCTACCAGAGATAGTTGTTTTTATAAAAGTATGCTCTTAACCCTATCAACTTACAATCAATTCTATGTCCTCCTTTTTAACCTACACCTTTTGCAATTCCTGCTCTTTGGCCAATTTGAATTCGTCCTCCTTGCTGCGCTGGTTGCCAAAATGCTCCACCGCCTACGACCCAATGAAATATAATTTTATTTCAATTGATTTTCGACTTTTTCCAAAACTCACGCTGGATATATTCGCCGCTGAGAATTCCTTATCCTCTGCATAGTCTGTCACGCGTTCAAGATCTGCCGCCCCACCATCATGACGTGTTGCCTTTTATTGTTTCTTGTCCTGTTGCACTTCATCCTCGGTTCCGTTTATTTCTACTTTTGACATTTTATTTTTGGAATTTCTTTTTATTTAACTAATTTTTTATAAAATTTAAATAAATAGCAAAATGTGCATAGAGACCGAAACAGCAACTTCTGTTTGACATATGCTTTTACATTAAGGTGCCACCTGATATGTCCTATTAGAAAGCTGCCACATTTTGAAAGAGCATTCGAACACCAGTGTACTGAACACATTGACGACGACAGCGACATTACGACATCTGTCAAATTTTTTTACATGTATTTCTTATGGAGAGAATTTGGTCTAATGTCGCAATGTCGTGTCGTCAATATAGAACTATTCCTAATTTGACAGCATGTCGTCGCTGTCGTCATCAATGTGTGCAGTACATAAGCTACATGACGACAAATTTTGGACTTATTTTGTTTTGGGCGCGATGGAAATTTTTAAATTATAAAAAAATAAAAAAAAACGATGGAAATTTTTAAATTATATATTTGGTAATTTCTGAAAAAAATCAACAAAATTTACTACAGAAACGAGCTGTTTCCGTACTCACTTCAAGTATGATAAAATTATACAAGGTTGGAGTGACAGTTCTTGTCTTGTACCAACTGTCAAAAATAGTATAAACTAGCGACCACCGGTGCGCGTTGCTGCCCCCAATGTGAGCGGAAAATTGCAATGTATCTTGGTTGCGAGCGTTCAACGCGAGCGGCTTGCGAAAGCTTTATATTTTTCTGACTTTCATTTTGTTGTTAACAGACGCTCGATTAAGAAGAGATAGAAGAGAGCGAAATGTGAGCAGCGAATATTTTTGCTCTGAGTTTGATAAAGTTGCTCTCAGCTGCTGTTAATAAAAGAAAAACCAACATAACAACAACAATTATATGCAATTATATGCAAACTTTAATAAGCTACAACTTAAAAAATATAAATGTTAAAGAAATAAAAAGTCCAGTTTGCACATCTACAGGTCTAAACCTATCAAACCATACTAAATTTATTAAAATTGGACTTGTACTTAAAAAGCCTTTGGGCAAACGCCGGACAAAATTTGGGTTTGCGTAATATATATAAGATTAGTATAAACGCAAAACGAAAAAAAGAAAATAAAATATACAGGCAAATGACAGTCGCTGCAAGACACTCGTGAGAAAATAACCAGTTGTGACTCCTACCGAGTATAATTATACCATGACTTCAAGTAAAGTTCGAATAATAGAGAGTGTCATTTTGCTTCTTCTTCTTCACTCTCGTTCTGGAGAAATGTGTGGAGAAACGTTTTCGAGTAACTTAAAGTTACTTGAAATGGGTACGAAAATAGACCTATTATCTCTGACCTATGTGCTTTTAATTCGCTCTCTAAATATGGCCAATCGAGGCTGTAAGCACTCTCCTAACACTTATTATTATATATGTGGTGACTTGGTAGTTAAAAAAACACCAAGGAACATTACTTACTTTGAGAATAATAATACTTTGCATATTTTGGTGTAGAAATCGGTATTCAAGACAAAAGTTGGGCAATAACAACAATTAGCAAAATCAACAGCTGATTTCGACATCTAGCTCACGCTTTTCTCCCATATGAGCCTAAGGTTTCGTCTTAGGTTAATTGTATCATCGATTTGACTAAGAAAAAAGAAGAATAATAGCTTGGATCCAGCAAGGCTGTTCCACAAAATGTGAGCGCGTACATTACTTTTTTTTTCTTGAAGTAAGCCAGCTCAAAAACTGAGCTGCGCTCGCTTTTCTAAACCAAATAAAACTTAATTCTTTAATACATGAAAATTTTCCCGTCGCCTTCTACAAAATTTAAAGGTTCGCTAGGAATCGCCAGTGTGGTCTGTTCAATTTTGGGCTAGTAAAATAGAAACAATATATAAAATGAATACAGCAATTTTACCGAACTTATTATGATCAAAATTGTGTTGTGCGTGTTATTATTAAATGTTTCAACGATCCCGGCTATACCAGTTTTATTCGAAATACAGCGCAATTTATCTATCCAGGGTGAGTTAAACGAAAGGTTGAAGAAAAAAAGGCTGAAGTTTTGTGATGCAGAAATTTTTAACTAGCGGTTACTTTGAAGATAAAAAACCGTAAAAATTTAAAACTGTAATTTAGTGACTATTACTTGAAACAGTTGTTTTAAATTTCGACAGTTGTTGCCGCCAGTTTTCCACTCTTACTCGTGTATTTGCTGTAAAATATGAGTAAATAAGTGAATGACCAACAGTAATTGAAAAATCAATATTTAAGAGCCGCTCTAGAAAAGTTCTGAGTACACATGATGATTGTTGCTTTCACCTTGAAATTTTAAGATAAGGAATCAAGATTTCAAAGTCATATCAATTATAACATTGTCGATTACAGCTAATTTCATAGTTAATTGTTTCGATCACAAAATTACGTTTATTTTAGAATTACATAATGTATTTAATGGTTATTTTTAGCTTTTTTCTTACATTTTCAAAAAGTAAGTACTCGAGTACTTGTGCAGTCTAAGTACACATGAAAAATTTAAAGTAACAGTTGGACTGAAAAGTTCGTAGGCTAACACATTTTTTTTTTTTTTTTTTGTAAAATTCGATTTTATTATTCGCATTGTTGCCTTCGTGGGCGGTGCAACGATTATAGCGGTCATGCAATTTTTCGATACCATTTTTATACCCCCACGTTTAAAAAACGTAAATGGGGGTATATTAATTTTGTCACTCCGTTTGTAACGCCCATAAGGAGGCGTGGTAGGTATAGAAAAGTATATATGTTCTCTATCAGCATCACCACCCGAGTTGATTTAGCCATGTCCGTCTGTCTGTCCGTCTGTCTGTGATCACGATTACAGCCGTAATTTTAAAGCTATCATCACGAAATTCAATATTTAAGCTTTTATCTAAAAAAAGAAGGTCAAGTTCGTAAATGAGCTAAATCGGATGAAAACCACGCCTACCTCCCATACAAAGTGACTTTATCAAAACGGTAAAATCTCTTAGAATTCAACAAAAATGAATATATGGACTTGCAATTTTGCATATGAGTTTTGATGTTCAAAATACACTCTATGTATAAAATTCAACCAAATCGGATGAAAACCACGCCTACCTCCCATACAAAGTGACTTTATCAAAAAGGTAAAATTTCTCTAAAACCCACAAAAATTAATGTATGGACTTGAAATTTTGCATATACACTTTGATATATAACGTGTACTATGTGTATGGAATTCAACAAAATTGAGTGAAAACCACGCCCACCTCCCATACAAAGCGACTTTATCAAAAAACAAAAGCGAATATTTTCTGTTAAAAATATAACTGCGTGAAGTTAAATTCGTAAATCCGACGCTAACTTAGCAAAGACACAAACCAATATTTCTTCTCTGTACAAAGTTAAATTCGTACTTTTTTGCAAAGTACGAATTTAACTTTTGGTACGAATTTAACTAACGAAACAATAAAGTTAAATTCGTACTTCTATGCAAAGTACGAATTTAACTTTGGTACGAATTTAACTTTCAGTACGAATTTAACTTTGCTTACGAATTTAACTAACGGCACTACGAATTTAACTTCATTTGTAAGGAAATAACTTTGACATCTTTGAGAGAAAAGTTAAAAAACTTATGAAACATTTTAAAAAACATTATTAAATTACAAAATATGTACACAAATTATTTTAAGAGAAAATTTCGGAAATTCATCAACAGAAATTCTTAAAATGAAGTGTTGTAGAAACATTTTAGCCACTTTGAATAAAAAAATTCTAATATCCGAAATACAAACTTAGAATATGATTCATACCACTGGACAGGTAATTGATACACCTTTCCAACGATATATCATTCATATGTGCACACTTAACATTTTGGCCAAAGGAAATTTTTGAAAAAGTATTGAAGTGTACGCAAAAGGTACTAACTTTGAATGAAAAAATTCTAACATCGGAGATATAAACCTAGAATGATATGTACACCACTGGACAGGTAATTAATGCACCTTTCCAACGATATATCATTCATACGTACACACTCAAGATTTTGGCAAAAAATGAATGAATGATATATCGTTGGAAAGGTGCACCAATTACCTGTGCAGTGGTATACATATCATTCTAGGTTTATATATCCGATGTTAGAATTTTTTCATTCAATGTTAGTACCTTTTGCCTACACTTCAATACTTTTTCAAAAATTTCTTTTGGCCAAAATCTTGAGTGTGCACGTATGAATGATATATCGTTGGAAAGGTGCATCAATTACCTGTGCAGTGGTATACATATCATTCTAGGTTTATATTTCCGATGTTAGAATTTTTTCATTCAAAGTTAGTACCTTTTGCCTACACTTCAATACTTTTTCAAAACTTTCCTTTGGCCAAAATCTTGAGTGTGCACGTATTAATGATATATCGTTGGAAAGGTGCATCAATTACCTGTCCAGTGGTAAACATATCATTCTAGGTTTATATTTCCGATGTTAGAATTTTTTCATTCAAAGTTAGTACCTTTTGCCTACACTTCAATACTTTTTCAAAACTTTCCTTTGGCCAAAATCTTGAGTGTGCACGTATGAATGATATATCGTTGGAAAGGTGCATCAATTACCTGTCCAGTGGTATGAATCATATTCTGGGTTTTTATTTCGGATATTAGAATTTTTTTATTCAAAGTGGCTAAAATGTTTCTACAACACTTCACTACATTTTAAAAATTTCTGTTGATGAATTTCCGAAATTTTCTCTTTAAATAATTTGTGTGCATATTTTGTAATTTAATAATATTTTATATAATGTTTCATAAGCTTTTTAACTTTTCTCTCTTTCCAAGTCGATGTCAAAGTTATTTCCTTACAAATGAAGTTAAATTCGAAGTGCCGTTAGTTAAATTCGTACTCAAAGTTAAATTCGTACTCAAAGTTAAGTTCGTACTTTGCATAGAAATACGAATTTAACTTTATTGTTTCGTTAAATAAATTCGTACCAAAAGTTAAATTCGTACTTTGCAAAAAAGTACGAATTTAACTTTGTACAGAGAAGAAATATTGGTTTGTGTCTTTGCTAAGTTAGCGTCGGATTTACGAATTTAACTTCACGCAGTTGTTTTTACTCCTACCTTGAAAAATTGTATCATGGGCCAGGGAAAGAAGACTAAAGTACAGAAGAAGAACCCTGAAAAGGTAAAGCGGCAGTTACTTCCAGAATCAAACGATACTTCAGTGTCAGATGTTGGTACTAACCACTTATGCCAGTGCTCTCATCACGTATGATGAGAATCGTTTGACGATATGGGCTCAGTGGGCGCTGTTGCACATAACGTCCTCATTCTCATAAACGAATGCAGATCCCATTTTAAAACTTTTCGTGTAACATATACATATTTTTAGCTTTGTCTTCAGCAAAAAAAAAAAAAAAATAAATGGTTGAAGTTACTAAAATGTTGCATTTAAAAGTTCACTTCCGGTTTTTTATAAGAATTTTTTATATTTTTGTACTATCATTTCATAATAAAAAAACAACGTATTTTTTCTCGATAAAACACTGCTTGGAATATTTTTTTTTAATAATGATAAATCCCTAAGCACTATCAAACAACGTCTCTCTCAATACCTCTACACCGAGGAATTATACAAATTTTCGGCAAAGTTAACAAATATACTTACAAACATTGCATTCAAGCTATTTTGACCTTGAAGGCGAATTGTCTCTAATATAGACAAAAATGCCTTCTTCGACAAGCGAAAGCATTGAACAAAGTTTAATTTGATAGAAGAAATCTTTTGATGGGCAAAAGCGCTGAATAAAGCTTAATTTTTCGCAAATTCCGTACGTCACTCTAAGACAGAATCAAATTTCGCATCCGATACATATAAAAATTATTTTTATTATTATTTCCAACTATAAAAATAGCCAAACGATACCAAATTAGCTATCGTGCCAAATAATCGTTTCGACGATTTCATTTGACAGTTGTTAGCCATACATGAAGCAAGCAAAACGATATCGTTAAAACGATACTACAGTTTTAGAGTTACGTGAAGTTAAACTATCGTCAAGACGATATCGTCAAACGATTCTCATCATACGTGATGAGAGCACAGGATGATGTAGACGACAACGAAGAAGATGTGGAGAACATATGCTTAATATCCAACGATTTTGGCAGAGAAAATGATATGTGGTAAAGATGTACTTCGTGTGGATCATGGGCTCACGTGAACTGTACTGGGTGGGACTAACCCGAAGGTTACGTTTGCGATATCTATTAAATTGTCTCTGACTCCGTGCAATGAGAGTCAAATCTGTTTTTTAACTGTTATAACTTCTGTTATAAGATTTAAGTTGATTACTAAAGTCTTTAAAACTGGTCTTAGTTAATGGCTAGATAAGTTGACTTGATGTTTTGGCGATTTCAATACAAATTTGATTATAAATTCAGATTTTATTTCATTTCTCCCTTAAGTGATTCTACATAATCTTTCTCATTACCCTATTCTCCCCTAATATATGCGAAATGATCCGTAAATTTTCCGCACTGAACGCGAATTTTAAAAATAAATTAATATATGTATGTTTTAGTCATATTTTAAAACCATTTTCTAAAGCTTTATCTGAGATTGTTATAAATTTGCGGTAAATTGTTATAAAAAATTGTGCGATTTTTTATAACAATTTTTTATGTTTTTAATTATATGTAAAAACTACATTCGGTAGCTTTATAGGATAAAAAAGCACCGCAGTTGAAAAATCGCGCTATTTTTTATAACAATTTTTGCAAAAATTTCTAATGATCCATGTACTCACAAAAAGGCTGCAACTTTATGACCCAAATTCTTAAAATTGTTAAAAAATTTATTTCAAGCATATCATATAATATCCTTAATATCCTTGTTTCACTTTCTTCACGTATGTAGAGCTTCTACTTTTTTCACTGTTCAGTATAGATGAAAATCATCTGATTTCTTAACATAAAAATTAATCTTCACTTTTCAGGACTTAGGATTCTTCCTCATTGAACTTTAATATCGGACCATCTAAATTTGGATTTTAACTTTTGCATAATATTTCTACAAATATTTCTGTTAAGAAACTATCTGAAAATGCTGGAAATATACTAGGCTTTATAGCTTTTATATTTTTGTGAAATCCAACGGAAATTTAGGCATAATTGAAGATGAACGAAAACTCAAAATTTATAAATTTTTTTTTGTGGAATATATGTATTAAGACCTTCTAATCTCAAATCCGGAAAAATTTCACGCCGCTCTCAATTGGTTTAGAAGTTATAGGGCTTGAAAGTTGGGGAAATGGACCTCAAAAACTTGTGATTTTTTTAAAATTTTCCTACAAAACCTAGCATTATGGGTATCAAAAGAAAGGTTATGCTGTTATGTTAAAAAATCGCGCGATTTTTTTATATACAACGTGTATATCAGAACATGCGACTGCGCTTCTTTTTTTTATTCGCAATATATGAAAACTTTTTCTAAAATGTCTTAAGATCAACATTAACAGGTAGGATTTAAATACTTTCATTGCCTACTTTATTCGCATTTCGCTTATATTACTTTTCCAATTTGATCTTTATACTTACGTTTTGGTTATTTTGTAAAAGTGTGAACAGTCAAGTGTGCATAATATGTAAAAAGCTTTATCTTCAAAAGTAATGCGTGGATTTTAATGATTGATAGCTCGTTGAATAGGTAACAGCATAACCTTTCTTTCTGATACCCATAATGCTAGGTTTGTAGGTAAATGAAAAAATCTCACAAGTTTTTGAGGTCCATTTTCTCAACTTCCGAGCCCTGTAACTTCTGAACCACTTGAGAGCGGCGAGAAATTTTTTCACCATTAGCTTTTTTAGCTCCAAATACACATTTTCAAAAAAATCCATTTTCACTCATCTTCAATTGTTCCGAAATTTATTACATTTGCAATAACTTTCAGTTTTTTGCTATTTTCATTTGCATAAAAATCCCAGCTATTGTGATCATGAACATTTTTAATGAAACTTTAGTGATATTGCCGAATATAAAATGGAATCAAAGAAGTAAGAGATAAGGAAGCGGTGTTATTCCTCAAAAGTGAGGTATTTTTCTCATTGGTGTTGGTTAACACACACATAGAAAAATTTACGCAGGACCGCATTTGGGTGCAGCAAATAAGAAGGCGCAAACTTTTGCAATATTAACTAGAATTGAATGGAATGAATTAATAAATAAGATGAATAATGATGTAAGTATACAATGTGAAGTCATCAGGTAATATTTTGAAGAAATGACATGAAACTTATGTGAGTGATAGATGTGAAAATCTAAACTTCACAAGTTGTGAAAATTTATTGTATTTCCACACCACCCTTGAGATATACAATTTGGTGCATCATCGATTTTTTTGGGTGTACGGTTCATTTGTAGGCCTATTTCACCCATAAAGATCAGAAATCATTAGTAAAATTATTAATAAACAATTCAGCTACTAAACCCCTTAAAATTAACAGTTTTGTGGTGCTTTTGTCTGATTGCAGACTTTTCGTTTATTTTTGTTCGTTATATAATATCGCCTTTTTAAACAAATTTCAATTAATGATTTGACTACGATATAATGGCCGGAAGACTTTATATGACCTTCAAACATAGTTTCTCCAATAAGGGATTTTTGCGTATTTAACATTATTCTATTATAATATTTATATTTTTTCCAAAATAGATTTGTCTTTTGAATAAGACGAATTTTCGTATTCAAATAAATTTCGTTTGAATACGAAGTTCCTTTTCAGCAATCATGCAAACAGCAAACTACTGATCTTGCATTTATAACATCATTTACTAATCCCAGTGCTCGAATCCAAAGGGTTTTTGAATCAAGCATATCGTCGCCCGGGGATTCATGTGCTCCATATGCCATTTTGTAATAGTTATACCAACAGCTTTTTATTTTTGTTTTTTGTAAATTAATACTTTTTTTTATGATTTATGTTAAATAAATTTAAGAACATATTTTTCTTTTGTGTTTCAATGAATATTAATTTGAATTTGTAAATGAATAAACTGCTGTTGACGAAAAACTTTAACCTTAATCGGTCCCTTGTGTAAATTTTACACACACTTTTCAACTTCAAGCTGTTATTTTTTTAATATAATTTCAGCAAATCGACCGAGCTAGGGTTTTGGCTGGTTTTTTAAAAATCTTTTTTTTTTAAATAAATAAAATAATGAATAATAAATAATTTTTATCGACTAGATCGCATTAATTTCATTCATCGATAAAAATATGGCTCTTGAAAAAGTGTGTAAAATTTACACACAAGGAACTTATTCGTTTCTAGAAATTAGGGACCGATGAAGGTTAAATCTGTTTCATTTTTTCCTCATGCATCTTTGCTCTATGAGTATGAGTTCACATAAAAATAAGTTTGAAATGGCGTATAGAGCAAAGTGGATTTTTTATCGTTAGAAAATGTACTTTTATGCGTGAGATTAAGGATTAGGAAATATGTTTTGTGGATTACCATTTTTATACAAACTTATGGTGAGACATTCAGGAAATCCTATCGTAGTCTTTTAAAAAAAAATCGCTTCAAACTTTAACTTCCATATACTCAAAATGAGTTTTTTGCACATACAGCACATGAATCCCCGGACAACAATATATGGATATCTGAAACATTGAAATTGAATCACTGAAAACAAGAGCGCCGTAAAAATATGTGCGATTGTGTAAATTGAATGCGCCTCTGAAGCGGTATTTGTATTTTGACAGTTCGATCACACTAAATCGGTGCAAGACAACGGGCTCTAATTTTAATTTTTTCGCAAAATTCCAATTGCAAATATTAAAACTTTCACTTGTGACAACTTCTTTAAACTAAATAAAGTTGTTTTGTTTATAAAATTCCACTGATGCCGGTATATTTACTTGTGAAAGGATATTGCCTCTTTCTTCAATTTATGGCTGTTTGCACAACTTTTCACTTTTCAATGCATTTTTAGTCAATTGTTTATGTTAGTTACGTTAATAATTTTGTAAAATTTAGCAATAAAAATCGCTTTTTATTAAATAATAGGTATTTATAATTGGACTCCAATTTATTTTAGACACGAGAGATCGAACTGTCAAAAAACTTTTGCCTCAGTACACACACACTGTATGTGAGGAGAACACCATTTCCTTACATTTTATTTCTTTGAATGGAATAAATAAAAGAAATCAATGTTGGATATTAACAGCTGATGCCTTTATATATGTTTTTTTAGAGGATCCATATTTCCACTTATATGTTAATTTTATGGTCTTCATAATTATCCATTCCAGCGACTAATTGAATTAACCATGGATAGTTTTCGCATCACGAATACTACAAATAATAATACGCATCCCCAAAGACGGTACATATTAGCACCGAAGAAGAAATTACTGCTGTTAGTGTAATTTTTAGGAGGACCCAAATCATTCAATTCGTTACAATCTGGACGTCGAAAATTCGTCTTCCAGAATGCACCACATCCGAGCCAGTCGTTGCGGCCACATGTCCGAAGTCATATTTAAATACTTTTTTCTTGAAATTATCCTTCTAATAAAGCCATTTTCAGTTTGAAATAATGTTACAACTTATAATACATATCAGGCATGATTTTTTCGGTACAATTGTACTATTTTGGTACAATTTTACACCTTTCCTACTTTCCTACTACCGCAGCGCTTTCGATACATTTTATTTCGCTCAGTGAAAGTGTGTACGTTTCTAAATTGCCACATTGTCAATTTCAAAATTTTTATAAAAAGCAACATTTAAAAAAGTAACTTATTTTTTCATATTTTTTCACCCCTGATGATTTACTTAGAAATCAATCAAATTCATATAAAGAGTGATTTTTTAAGTGCCTGATAACTTTTTTTTAAAAAAAAACGCATAAAATTTGCAAAATCTCATCGGTTCTTTATTTGAAACGTTAGATTGGTCCATGACATTTACTTTTTGAAGATAATTTCATTTAAATGTTGACCGCGGCTGCGTCTTAGGTGGTCCATTCGGAAAGTCCAATTTTGGGCAACTTTTTCGAGCATTTCGGCCGGAATAGCCCGAATTTCTTCGGAAATGTTGTCTTCCAAAGCTGGAATAGTTGCTGGCTTATTTCTGTAGACTTTAGACTTGACGTAGCCCCACAAAAAATAGTCTAAAGGCGTCAAATCGCATGATCTTGGTGGCCAACTTACCGGTCCATTTCTTGAGATTAATTGTTCTCCGAAGTTTTCCCTCAAAATGGCCATAGAATCGCGAGATGTGTGGCATGTAGCGCCATCTTGTTGAAACCACATGTCAACCAAGTTCAGTTCTTCCATTTTTGGCAACAAAAAGTTTGTTAGCATCGAACGATAGCGATCACCATTCACCGTAACGTTGCGTCCAACAGCATCTTTGAAAAAATACGGTCCAATGATTCCACCAGCGTACAAACCACACCAAACAGTGCATTTTTCGGGATGCATGGCCAGTTCTTGAACGGCTTCTGGTTGCTCTTCACTCCAAATGCGGCAATTTTGCTTATTTACGTAGCCATTCAACCAGAAATGAGCCTCATCGCTGAACAAAATTTGTCGATAAAACACATTTCGAACCGAACACTGATTTTGGTAATAAAATTCAATGATTTGCAAGCGTTGCTCGTTAGTAAGTCTATTCATGATGAAATGTCAAAGCATACTGAGCATCTTTCTCTTTGACACCATGTCTGAAATCCCACGTGATCTGTCAAATACTAATGCATGAAAATCATAACCTCAAAAAAATCACCCTTTATAAATAATTTCCTAACATCCACGATATAATAATTACAAGGTGGCATTGACAGTATCTGTCAAAAATTTCAAAAAAGAGAGCATTTAATTATTGCTTATGCTTACGCCATTGTTTATGTTTCAGAGCTTGCAAATAATCAAACATTTTCTTACAAAATATTACATATCTTAAGGTAATTCAATAAGTCCGTAGGATAAGTAAGAAAAAAACAAAATATTGATAAAACTCGATTATATTACTCAACATAGTTGTCTTCGAGAGCGATACAACGAGCATAGCGATTTTCTACGATACCACTTTTTTAGAACGATTTCTCTTTCTCGTCAAAATTGGTCTCAGTTTTAGCGATTACTTCATCGTTGGGCTTGAATTTCTTTCCAGCACGGGTTCTCTTGTGATCTGAAAACAGGAAAAAGTCGCTGGGGGCTAAATATAGAGAATACGGTGGGTGGGTAAGCAATTCGAAGCCCAATTCATTCAATTTTGCCATCGTTTTCATCGACATGGTGCATCTTGGTGAAATAACACTTTTTCTTTTGCAAATGTGGCCGTTTCTTTGCGATTTCAGCCTTCAATTGATCCAAAAGTGCACAGTAATATTCGCTGTTGTTGATGGTTCCATTTTGGAGATAGTCAATGAATATTATTCTTTTCGTATCCCAAAATACAAACGACATCACCTTACAGGCCTACTGTTGGATCTTTGCTCGCTTTGGATTCGGTTCGTCGACTGTTTTCCACTCTACTGACTGTCTTTTGGATTTTGGTGGGTAATAGTGAAGCCATGTTTCATCCAAGAAAGAATTCGATTTTATTGCGGTTTAACAGCACCAAACACTCCTCTGAAACATCAATTCGTTATTGTTTATGGTCGACTGTGAGCTCACGCGGCACCCACTTTGCACAGAGCTTTCGCATATTTCCAAATGTTCGTGTAATATGGTAAAAATTCTACCATCTGATATTTTTACAATGTCATCTAACTCGTGCACCTTCAATTTGCGATCGTTCATAACCAATTTTTGGATTTTTTCTGGAATAACAGCCTCATTTGTGTGTCCACTGCGCTCTGCATCATTTGTGCTGGTATAACATCGTTTAAATTCAGCAACCCACTTTTCTACCATTTGTCTCGATGGAGCAGAGTCCGGATAATAATTATCAAGCCATTGTTTGGTTTCCACTGCATTTTGTTTTTTTTTTTTTTCAATAGTCAATAGTCAGATTGTGTTCAAAATTATATACGTAATAAAAAACATATGGAAAAAATCTAGTAATGCCATCTATGTGTCATCCTATGGACTTTTTGAATGGACGTTATATCTTTAAAAAAAAAAAATAAAAAATAAAAAAAAGTATGTAGATATTATACGTTTCAGGAGAATTATCAACCCTGAGACTTTAACAATTTTCAAAAATAGTAATGTCAGAAAAGTTGGTTGTTTTGACATGGTATCACCGATGTTAAAATAACTAAACTGTTGAAAAACACACAATTGAATTTAAATAAATGTATTTATGTTTTTTCTTTTTTAATTTTATTCGATACTTTTTTCTTTCATTTAGTACAATTTATTCTGCATTTCTATACCAAATTGAAAATCTCATTTATCAACCCTGATACATATACACCTCTAAAAACGCCCTATATTAGAAGTTTGAATTAATTCTTTATTCATGTGGTCTTAATTGATTACCATAATTTAAAAAACACCTCAATTTATTCAAAAATTAAACAATTCACTTCGGTGCATACGTATCTTTTCATTTAGATCAAAAATAATTTAATTCATTTCTTACCCTTAATTGAGAACGCTTAATCTTAAATTGAAGAAAACCATGAAAAAGGTCTCAGCTTAAAAAATCAATCAATATTGTTTTTTTTAAATTTTGTTCTAATCAATAATATTGAGAAGCAATATCAAACTGTCCCGTTTTGTTTTGCCCACAGGTTTATCGAGTTTATGAATATGCAACATTGCCTAAGTAGTCGCTTGTGCAGTCAGTGACTAGCACTAGTAACGCATCTCTAATCGAAATAATTAAACAAAACGCAGTAAGTATTAAACACATCTCAAGAAAATTTTATCATGTTATTGCACAAAAGTGTGGTATTTTTCTTATTCGTGTTGGTTGACACAAATACATAAACATTCACAAAGGGCCGTATTCAGTTGCATCGAAAAAGATGGCTCAAATTGTTTCTGATTAGAATAACATAATATATTTTTTTAGATTTTTACGGTATTAATAAAACGTTTAATAATTAAAAACCTAATATATTAAAAGAAAGTTGTATTGTAATATAGAATTATTTTACTCAGGACCGTATTCGGTAAGATCGTTAAAGAAGGTCCAAATGGTTTCTAATTGGAATCACATATACAATAGATTCTGAGTTAAATTTACTGATTTTGGAGCTAATTTAAGTATATAATATAAAAATAATTAAATTATTATAAATTAAGGCTTTTTAAAAATATGATAATATAGTTTCGTTTTTATTATATTTCGACACCACCTATTTTTTCTTTTTTTTTTTTTTTTGGATTTTTAATTGGGTAATAATAATATAATAATTGAGATCTAAATTATGCGGAAATCTGAAAAAAATTAAAAATAACAATTATATATTATAAACTATGCTGAAGACAAAAGCTCCCCAAAAGTGTGTTAAAGAGTGAAAAAATAATGCGCCCCTGAAGCAGTGATTGCGTTTTGACAACTGTGGTCGCATCAAATTGGCGCGACTATTTTTTTTTTACTGAGAAGACTTGTGAACAGCTGACGATCGCTCAAAAATGTCAAAAAACACACACTATCTCGTTCACTCAATTTACGAAATTGGCCACAGTTCACGTACACTGTATGTGTAGACAACACCACTTCCTTATATTTTAGTTCTTTGTGTACGTGAACTGTGGCCGAATTCGTAAATTGAGCGAGCGAGACAGAGTGTGTTTTTTGACACTACTGAGCGATCGTCAGCTGTTCACCAGTCTTCTCAGTAAAAAAAAAATAATCGCGCCAATTTGATGCGACCACAGTTCTCAAAACGCAAGTCCTGCTTCAGGGGCGCATTATTTTTTCACTCTTTAACACACTTTTGGGGCGCTTTTGTCTTCAGCTAAGTTTATGATACATAATTGTTATTTTTTATTTTTTTTTTCAGATTTCCGCATATTGTGGATCTCAAATTATATTATATAATATTATATTATATTATATAACATTATATTATACTATTATTACCCAATAAAATATCGGTAACGCACCAAATTGTATGCCTCAAAGGTGGTGTGGAAATACAATAAAAACAAAACTTCATTATCATATTTTATAATAATTTAATTATTTTTATATAATATAATTAAATTAGCTCCAAAATCAGTCAATTTAATCCAGAATCTATTGTATATGTGATTCCAATTAGAAACTGTTTGGACCTTCTTTAACGATCTAACCGAATATGGCCCTGAGTAAATGTTTCTGTATTAGAATACAATTTTCTTTTAATATATTAGGTCTTTAATTATCAAACGTTTTATTAATACCGTATAACTCTAAACACCTGTTTTATATGTTATTCTAATCAGAAACAAATTGAGCCTTCTTTTTCGATTCAACTGAATACGGTCCTTTGTGAATGTTTATGTATTTGTGTCAACCAACACGAATAAGAAAAATACCACACTTTTGGGCAATAACATCACTTCCTTATATCCAAAGAACTAAGATATAAGGAAGTGATGTTATTGCCCAAAAGTGTGGTATTTTTCTTATTCGTGTTGGTTGACACAAATACATAAACATTCACAAAGGGCCGTATTCAGTTGCATCGAAAAAGAAGGCTCCAATTGTTTCTGATTAGAATAACATAAAATATTTTTTTGGGGTTTTACGGTATTAATTAAATGTTTGATAATTAAAGACCTAATATATTAAAAGAAAATTGTATTGTGATACAGAATTATTTTACTCAGGGCCGTATTCGGTAAGATCGTTAAAGAAGGTCCAAATGGTTTCTAATTGGAATCACATATACAATAGATTTTGAGTTAAATTTACTGATTTTGGAGCTAATTTAATTATATAATATAAAAATAATTAAATTATTACAAATTGAGGCTTTTTAAAAATATGAGAATATAGTTTTGTTTTTATTATATTTCTACACCACCTATTTTGTTTTTTTTTTTTTTATACTTCATTGGGTAATAATAATATAATAATATAATATAATATAATATAATTTGAGATCCAAAATATGCGGAAATCTGAAAAAATTAAAAATAGCAATTATATATCATGAACTTTGCTGAAGACAAGAGCGCCCCAAAAGTGTGTTAAAGAGTGACAAAATAATGCGCCCCTGAAGCAGTGATTGCGTTTTGACAACTGTGGTCGCATCAAATTGGCGCGACTATTTTTTTTTACTGAGAAGACTTGTGAACAGCTGACGATCGCTCAGAAATGTCAAAAAAACACACTCTGTCTCGCTCACTCAATTTACGAAATTGGCCACAGTTCACGTACACTGTATGTGTAGACAACACCACTTCCTTATATTTTAGTTCTTTGCTTATATCTTAGTTCTTTGAATTAAATGAACAAACAATTATGTGGAACCAGTGTCGCCAGATGAAATTACCACCAGAATTCTCTTTTTCTCACACTTAATTCCCACAAATTACCACACTCGCAAAATACCTCAAAATACCACAAAATACCTCAAATTACCACAAAATCCCTCAAATCTTCTTTTGAGGTATTTTGAGGTATTGTGGTATTTTGTGGTAATTTGAGGTATTCTATGGTATTTTGAGGTAAAAAAAAAAAAAAAATAAATAAATAACTGGCCATTTCAGCCCTTGAAAGGACTTTGACCTAGCTTCTTTTGATCAATTGTGTTGTGCGTGTTATTAAGTTTGTACACAATTGACCGAGAAATGGACCTACATGCTTTACGCCGACTCCGAACGGCGATGAACGGAATGTTCTTATTCTCAAGAAGCTTTACATGGCATTTTTGATTACTCTCTGAGGTTTGCCATTGTCTGCAGAGAGGTGGCGGCCGTACAGAAAAATTATTTTAATTCAAATAATTTTCTGTCGCTGGCTGTCCAAGGTTCTTTGACATAGCGGCCACGCACTTTAACCAACTACGCCACGGACGCCACGGTATTTTGAGGTATTTTGTGGTAATTTGAGGTATTTGTTTTCCCACGCGTGGTAAATATCTCACATGTGGTATTTTTTTCCCACGCGAGAGATTTTTACCACAAAATACCATGGGAATTCCCACATCCCACAATCGTTGAAAAATACCATAAGCACTATTTATCGTGCTTTTCTGGCAAAATAGTGTGGAACATATAAAAATAATCAAGAAAAATTACAAGAAAAACTTTAAAAATAAAGCAATATTATTGAAAAAAAGATTTTTCACACGAAGGTAAGTTGTAGGCAACTGAAGCAATGAAAATTGTATATTTGCATAGAAATGAAATATAAGGAAGTGGTGTTCTACTCACACATTCTATGCGTGTGTTGAAGAATTTTTCAAGCGAGATAGAGCATGATTTTTTGACATAAGCTCTTGCACATCAAAACAAAGAAAATGAGTGGTGAAAAAACATTAAAATATTAAATAATTAGCGATTGTCATCGCTATAAATTGTATTAAAACGAACATAAATAAAATAAAAAATTAAATAAGCATGCGTTGTGCCGTGAAAAGTTGTGAAAGTTCACAAAAAACACATAATAAGGAGGTTTAGTTTCACAGGTAATCTTGCTTTATGGCTTGTTGGTTTCCCGTCATTTGTGTGCATGAGTCATGTGCAAGAGCTTCTGTCAAAACAAAAGTTCAGCTTCATGAGCGCATTTATTCCTTAGGGTGGGAAACATTAGGGCCCTAATTTTTTTTTTATTGAAGATAAGTTTTAATCAGGGACCGTAACTGTTATAAATTTCTTCAAAAAAGTCAATAAATAATGGTTATTTTTACCGATTTTTTTGTTTTGTTTGTTTTTATTATTTACTTTTATTTATTCGGTCAAAAATACCAGTTAAAATATGTTTATTTTTCGGTTAAAAATAGAAGTTAATATATGACTTATTTTTTCGGTCAAAAATTTATATATGACAGTGATAACAGGCCCTGTTTAAATGTTTATGTATTTGCATTAACTTCATTGTATTTGTAAAATACTTCATTTCTGTTCAACTTCACCGCTTCCTTATCTCATAGTTCTTTGCTTGTCACTATGTACATAAAATTATATCTTGGTAAGAAGGTTCCCGAATTGCAGCAGGCCCTGACCCCGTCAGCTAACGAGCTAAGCAGGTGATTGCGTTCGCACAGATTCCGGAACAACGCACCTTTTCAGATTATTTTTTTATTGGTTCAAAGAAGATCAATCGAAAAAATGACATTAATTGAGGGAAACAAGGATGAGGCATATCGCTGCATCGACATAGCAATTCAAGCTTTAACCGAAGGCAAGTTGGAGAAGGCTGAAAAATTTCTACTCAAGGCGGAGAAACTTTATCCATCGCAAAGGGCAAAGGGTAAGTGCAAAGTTAAGATATTTTTATAGATAAAATTGAACTGGGATGTTGCAGATGTTTTGGCGCAGGTTAAGAGCACGCCTAACGGTGCGCGCGCTGGGTATAAAGGTGAAACGGAGTCTCACACCGAGGGTCCACGCAAGCGCAAAAACTCTGACGGACGCAACGCTGAACCCGAATATACGACAGAGCAGCTAGAAGCTGTGCGCAAACTTAAAAAGTAATTTAAATAAAAATTCAGCCAATCGAAAACTTTAACATTACTTTTCAAATACTCACTCAGATGCAAAAACTACTACGAAGTTTTAGGCATAACCAAAGAGTCCACCGACTCCGAAATTACAACGGCATACAAGGAACTTGCTTTGCAATTGCATCCGGACAAAAATAAGGCACCAGGTGCGACCGAAGCTTTTAAGGCTCTTAAGTATGCAGCCGATATACTAAAAGATCCAGAGAAACGTAAAGCCTGCGATTTACATGGCATCAACGAGCCTTTCAATCTACATGGTGGCTCACAAAATAGCGGCGCCGGTGGAACTCGCCAGCAACGGCGCAGGCAACAACATCAGCATCGCGATGACCGTGAGGTGAGAAAATGTACCACTATTTATTGGGCTATACTAAACTATACAAATAATAAAATTTTGTTCTTCTTACTCCAGAACCAAAACAGTTCCTCGGCGCTCATCTACTTGCTTCCATTTTTGCTACTGATTGGGCTTTCCATGATGCCGTCGTTCTTTTTCTCCGATCCAATCTACAGCTTATCGCCTTCACAGTAAGCTGCAAAACTCCTTAAACTCTCAATTATTTTGATAATTTTTTTTCTCTTAGCAAATATCCGGTGAAACGGGAAACGAATGCCCTTAAAATACCCTTCTATGTTAAGGACAACTTCTATGTGGAATATCAGGGTTCCGTTGGACGCTTAGAGGAGTCGGTGGAGCAGGACTTTATCAATGATTTAAAGCATTCGTGTAGCCGAGAACGAAATTACCGTGCGTATTCGTTAAGCTGCTTTTGTATTTAAATTAATTTTGTTTGTTTCTTTCCACTTCCAGGAGATTCAATGCTTGCCAAGGCAAGAACCTTTGGTGATCGTGACTTATTCCCCAAGCCACAAAATATAAATATGCCATCGTGTAAAAATTTACAAAAATATTTGAATACGTAGTTTGATGACGCGCATAAGTAATTTCTTTTTGTCGTTTTCGTTTGCATGTGTTGTACGATTTTATTAAGCTTTTTTGTTTCCTGATAAAATATTTACAATTATTTCAAATAACGCGTATGCAATTATATCAAGTCAAGCGTAAGGAATAAACCAAAAAAAAATAAATATAAAAAAATGTTACTCTATTCAATTGTGAGCTATCAGTTCTGAACGTATGCCGATAATATAAATAATTTCTGAGAATTTGCATTTCATTGCATATTAAAATAAATATATATCAAATGTATTGTATTTAAAACGAATTCAATTTGGTTGGCGAATAAAGAATAATTTTGGTTGTATAAAAAAAAAAGAATTGTTATTTCTAAAACATTTTAGTGAAGTTTTAAGCAGGTTTCAACATTTCCCTTAAATTAAGCAAAAACTACAAAACGGATTATCATAAAATTGTTTAGGTACACAAATTTCGCCAAAGATTTTCTGGATTTAATTAAGTAGAGTTTATTATTTATTTGATTTAATTAGAGTCTAGAGAGTTTATTATTTATCACCCTCATCCTATTTTCTGGCAGAAAATTAGACTGAGGGTCAATTCAAAAATATCCCCTTAGATGTTAGTTTGTATTTAATTTTTTTTTTTTTTAAATTAATTTAAAAAAGTTGCATTCTTTATTATTCTATTGCATGTCTCCATTTCAGTTACGTTGCTCCTATTCAATTAGCTATTATAGCTTCCAGCGCCGCAACAACGTCGCCACTTTGTTCGCGAAGAACCTTTTCAGCGTGTGCTTTGGTTATGAGCATTTCATTCATCTGCCAAAGATAGTTGTTTTTATAAAATTATACTCTTAACCCTATCAACTTACAATCAATTCTATGTCCTCCTTTTTAACCTGCACCTTTTGCAATTCCTGCTCTTTGGCCAATTTGAATTCGTCCTCCTTGCTGCGCTGGTTGCCAAAATGCTCCACCGCCTACGACCCAATTAAATATAATTTTATTTCAATTGATTTTCGACTTTTTCCAAAACTCACGCTGGATATATTCGCCGCTGAGATTTCCTTATCCTCTGCATAGTCTGTCACGCGTTCAAGATCTGCCGCCCCACCATCATGACGTGTTGCCTTCTTTTGTTTCTTGTCCTGTTGCACTTCATCCTCGGTTCCATTTATTTCTACTTTTGACATTTTATTTTTGTTATTTCTTTTTATTTAACTAGTTTTTTATAAAATTTAAATAAATAGCAAAATGTGCATAGAAATCGAAATAGCAACTTATGTTTGACATATGCTTTTACATTGAGGTGCCACCTGATATGTCCGAATAGAAAGTTGCCACATTTTGAAAGAGCATTCGAACACCAGTAAGCTACATGACGACAAATTTTGGACTTATTTTGTTTTGGGCGCGATGGAAATTTTTAAATTATAAAAAAATAAAAAAAAGCGATGGAAATTTTTAAATTATATATTTGGTTATTTCTGAAAAAAATCAACAAAATTTACTGCAGAAACGAGCTGTTTCCGTACTCACTTCAAGTATGATAAAATTATACAAGGTTGGAGTGACAGTTCTTTCGTCTTGTACCAACTGTCAAAAATAGTATAAATTAGAGAACGCAAAACGAAAATAGAAAATAAAATATACAGGCAAATGACAGTCGCTGCAAGACACTCGTGAGAAAATAACCAGTTGTGACTCCTACCGAGTATAATTATACCATGACTTCAAGTAAAGTTCGAATAATAGAGAGTGTCATTTTGCTTCTTCTTCTTCACTCTCGTTCTGGAGAAATGTGTGGAGAAACTTTTTCGAGTAACTTAAAGTTACTTGAAATGGGTACGAAAATAGACCTATTATCTCTGACCTATGTGCTTTTAATTCGCTCTCTAAATATGGCCAATCGAGGCTGTAAGAACTCTCCTAACACTTATTATTATATATGTGGTGACTTGGTAGTTAAAAAAACACCAAGGAACATTACTTACTTTGAGAATAATAATACTTTGCATATTTTGGTGTAGAAATCGGTATTCAAGACAAAAGTTGGGCAATAACAACAATTAGCAAAATCAACAGCTGATTTCGACATCTAGCTCACGCTTTTCTCCCATATGAGCCTAAGGTTTCGTCTTAGGTTAATTGTATCATCGATTTGACTAAGAAAAAAGAAGAATAATAGCTTGGATCCAGCAAGGCTGTTCCACAAAATGTGAGCGCGTGCATTACTTTTTTTTTTCTTGAAGTAAGCCAGCTCAAAAACTGAGCTGCGCTCGCTTTTCTAAACCAAATAAAACTTAATTCTTTAATACATGAAAATTTTCCCGTCGCCTTCTACAAAATTTAAAGGTTCGTTAGGAATCGCCAGTGTGGTCAGTTCAATTTTGGGCTAGTAAAATAGAAACAATATATAAAATGAATACAGCAATTTTACCGAACTTATTATGATCAAAATTGTGTTGTGCGTGTTATTATTAAATGTTTTTACATAATTGATCGAGAACTGGACCTACTAGTTTTATGCCGACTCCGAATGGCTAAACTGCATGTTCTCAAGAAGCTTTACATGGCATTATTTACTCTCTGAGGTTTGCCATTGTCTGCAGAGAGGTGACGGCCGAACAGAAAAATTAATTAAATTGAAAAAACTTCCTGTGTCGGATGGAATTGAACCAGGGTTCTCTGACGTTCAAAAAAGTGAGCGACAGCCTTGGGTTCTAGACTGAAAAAAAGAGACACGAACTAGGGTCGATGGAATATCAACATGTCTTTTTTTTTAAGTCTGTGTAGTCTTGTCATAATTCTTTGTTTTAATTTTTTATTTTTTGTACACCAAGAAAAAAAAATCATAAATAATATGAGTATGGTTATCGTGTGAACTAAAATTTTTTAGTTTGGCAAAAAAGCAAAAAATTTATGAAGATTTGAAAAAGAAATCGTAAACAACACAAAATTTTTCTAGATTTTATGCAAAAAAAAAAAAGAAAAAATACAAATTTTTGCAATATTTTAGTTCACACAGTAGTGGTAAAGGACAAAATAAGAAAGCATATATGTATGCGTCAATAACAAAAATTTATTCAAACGTTAGAAAAGTATAACAAATAAATCAAGATAAATGATAATTCCCAAGATAATAGAAGCAAGTAGCAATTTTTGTTTTTTTAGCGCTGAGAGATATTAAGAGAAAGCAACAACAACAACAACAACAACAATAATAATGCTACTCAGCTCTTTTTAAGTGTTTGCATCACTCCCGCATTCTACTCTTGCTTTTGTAAGCTACAGCAGCGATGTTCAACAGAGCTTTGTCGCTTTGTAGTTTCTCATTGTCCCATTGGTAAAAAAAGCTTTTTACATTTGCTCAGTTTTACTTATCTTAATGACAACATATTCGAATAAAAATTATATTGTGAAAATCTACTCGAAAATACCTATCCATTGATGTAAGTATTATGTGAATATGTTGAAGGTAACACAGAAAAAAAGGGAACACAAACTTTTTGTTTGCCTATTAATATATAGATATCATCTATATATAAATAGACGTAGGCAGAACAGTTAAGAACCATTTTCTCCCGTGTTTCTCGACCAATTTTGATAATATTTCTTTAAATCAATAAGAGTAGGGAGAAGGAGTTCCTCGGAAAACGGAACTCGACCTCAAATCACACATACCATTCCACTGGTTACATTTAATGGGCGTTGAAATAGGGGCGTAGCATTTTTCAATATCTCGAATTTTCGAACTATAAGTCACAAATCAATGAAACTCGGCAGGAACTTCCTATTTAGTCGTGTTCTTCGACTGAAAAAATTGAAGGAGCATTAGAAAAGGGGGCGTGGCACCAGCTACGTTTGCACATGAGTAAAGAAAAGAAAATTTTTTCAATAAAAGTACAAAAAAAATCAATTTTTAAATGGTTGAGTTTCGACCAAAGGCGATACTAGTACATAAAAAATGTTAAAAATTAATAAATTTTTTTTTTTTTTTTTGTAAATAATTTTTTTTTTCATGCCAATAAAATTGGTCCATTATCTCTTACCGTTTTCCTGTAAAAAAAATTTAAATTTTCACTCGAATACCGAGCGCTCCAAGTAGGTACATGCGTTAAAAATATATCCAAATCTTAAAAACAATACCACTTTTTATACCACTTTTCAAAATATCGTCTTCCACTTTTCAAAATTAGTACGAGATATGTATAAATTGAGTTGTATGGTTGGAATATTTTGGAAAATATCTTGACATTCTTGTTCTTGTGCAATGCTCAAAATCGTTATTTTTTATTTGTATTCAATTTCTGGAAATTCACTTTACCGACCATGATATCAATATTGATTAGCATATATTTAAGCAAGTAATAAACACCATTATTCCAATAACAACATTACATCATTTAAATTACATCATAAAAAATAATTTGTATTTAGAATTTTTACTCCAAAGCATTGAATATATAAAAGGTCAAAAATGTTCACTGCTTATGAAATATACTGAAATGCGTATACATCATATACGGACGCGACAAATGAAGCGTATGAACGGGCACTAGATGGCATAATCCAAGAAAGTCATAAGCGTTCACACATAGAACTATTGGCCAAAACAGTGCAGGAACCGATTTCATTTTATTACTCTATAAATGAAATTTTGCAGTTTGTTGCTGCAGTTTAAGGCACATTTTTGGAGTATACATAAAGACACATACCTCGGTTGAATGCTTTCGTGCTTTATCATCCATTGATTCGCAATTCAAGTATTATTAGTTTAATGAACAATTGTCATTTATTTTAACCAATTTAATTGAAATTTGACATGAACTGAAATTTGGAATAAAATTAAAAAAATTAAAAATTTGAAATGAAATTCGCAGTTAGCTTCAAGTAGTACATATGATTTTTTTTTTTTTTAATTTATTGTGCAATAAGGTTTAAACTTTAAACCCAATCCTTTATCTTTAAGCTTACTTGAGTGTCTGCAATATTTTACCCTATAACTTAAAATAATTTTTTAAAAGACGTCATAATGTTGCCTGACCAGCGGGCAAAACTTGCCGAACATTAATATTAATTCGTGAATCATTCAGATAAGTTTTAAAGGGTGCCCAAAACAGCTCATCTACTACTTGTTGATAAAGTGCCATATCCAGAGCCCATTCTGAAGGCGCTGGCTCTAATTCACACCTGATTTTCTTGCATGGCTGTTCGCTTATAGTTTGTTCTTGGTGATGGCACAATTGCGCGTTCCATGGTTCTACTTTGGCTTTCAGTATTCTAGGCACAGCATGATAACAAAGACGTGATGCCGTAGACATGATTAAAATATCACCACTTTTTAGAAAAATCGCCGATGGACGCTCATCTCTCGTTTTGCCACCAATTAAAAATATTCCAGTTTGGCCAAAGCTGCGGATATGACACAAAAAATTAATGAGTTTTTTTTACTAATAACAAAATTTACCTCAAAGAAAATAACGGAGCCTCCAAATTAACTTCCGAGTGATCAGTATGCCCCGCCAGCGTAGTACCAATGGGATAATAATTAACAATAGCCGCTTCAGCTTTAAACCGATCAAAGCCAAGTAACTCGGCAAAGTAACAAGTTAACTTGCCCAGATCAGCTGGGAACTGCGATCGTTTCTGCTCACTGTACACCTTGGTGTCCCAGTCATGATGATATCCCAATGTCGTCCAACGCATTGCAATTTTCATGCGTCGAGCTTCGTCTTTATCACTACATTGTTGAAGCTCCAGCCACCAGTTATCAATGACTAATTGCGAAAAAATGCTTGCATTCAGATTAACAATATTTGGCCGCTTTGGATAATCGCGTAGACAGCGCGCCATCCAGTAACGCTGTCCTTGTGTAGTAAATGGATTTCTAATGACAACGAGTCCAGGATGGTGATCTAGTTCAAAGCACTTCCATTTATATACCGGAATTAGGCCTGGTGGTAGGGTGCTGGGAGAGCAGACATCGTTAAGTGGTATTTCGCGGACCCCCTAGTAGAGATAAACACTACAGCCCTACTGTTTCAGAATGTTTTTATGTGTTTACAATGCTTTATACTCACAGTCGTTATAGTGGATGAATCAAAGTCTATAACTTCGCTAAAATCCGGAATTGGCCATTTAGCCTTATAGTACTTAAACGATTCCTTAAACATTTGAAGCAAGGTGCATTAATTCTTTTTAGTTAATAATTTTATGATAACCGTATGACAAGGTAAACAAAACAAAGATGCCAGACTTAATTTTTATGAAAAATGTCTTCTATTTGATAGGAATAAAGGAGCACTCAAGTTTTAGAAAATGTTATAACTGCAAATGTCATTAGTCGCAGAAGTGTTCAAAATTCGAATCACTTATAGCATGTTTCCACGGCACTCTGAATCAAGTATTTTGGCTTGCGAATTTAGAATGTGAAATAGCCTGTTCCCACGAAGTAATCTTAATTCAGTTTGACAGCTGAAACTATGTAGAGCTGAAACATCAAAGAAGTAAGAGATAAGGAAGCGGTGTTATTCCTCAAAAGTGAGGTATTTTTCTCATTGGTGTTAGTTAACACACACATAGAAAAAATTTCGCAGGACCGCATTCGGGTGCAGCAAATAACCGAGCGTTTCCACTGCCCGAACGAACGAAGATTTCTTCGTTCGTTCAGGCAGTGTAAACAGTTTGGTCCGAACCAAGGTTCGGAACATTGGTTTTTTACAAAATGCTCGCGAGCACTATTCGCGCAGTGTAAACACTTTTCCAGCACGAACGAACGAAGATTTCTTCGTTCGCTCTGATCGGCCGACGCTCGATCTTTTTGGGCGAATCCAGTGCTTATTTGCGCATAGGTAGTAGATTTGTTGAAATTGTAGTTAATAACGTAGGAAAAACAAAAAAGAAAGAAAATATATTGAAAATTTAACGCAAAAGAACTTTGTTTTACTTTGTTATTTAATTAGCACTTTATATAATCAAATTATGTATATAATATTCTTTATATAATAAATTCTTTACATAAATACTTACATAAAACCTAAATTAAAAGGCATAAAAGTAGTGAAAATTAATCAAATTTAGTACGTTTGCATAAACAAATATTGATCAACGCTGATGCTCGCAAGCATTGAATTTAAGTGTTTCCACTGCACGAACGAACAAGATGGCGACTTACCAATGTTCGCAACTTGTGTTCGTGCGGTGGAAACAGTTGGACCGAACGAAGAATTCATCGCGACGATTTGTTCGCGATGATTTCTTCGTTCGTTCGGGCGGTGGAAACGCTCGGTAAGAAGGCGCAAACTTTTGCAATATTAACTAGAATTGAATGGAATGAATTAATAAATAGGATGAATAATGATGTAAGTATACAATGTGAAGTCATCAGGTAATATTTTGAAGAAATGACATGAAACTTATGTGAGTGATAGATGTGAAAATATAAACTTCACAAGTTGTGAAAATTTATTGTATTTCCACACCACCTTTGAGATATACAATTTGGTGAATCATCGATTTTTTTTGGGTGTACGGTTCATTTGTAGGCCTATTTCACACATAAAGAACAGAAATCATTAGTAAAATTATTCATAAACAATTCAGCTACTAAACCCCTTAAAATTAACAGTTTTGAGGAGCTTTTGTCTGATTGAAGACTTTTCGTTTATTTTTGTTCGTTATATAATATCGCCTTTTTAAACAAATTTCAATTAATGATTTGACTACGATATAATGGCCGGAAGACTTTATATGACCTTCAAACATAGTTTCTCCAATAAGGGATTTTTGCGTATTTAACATTATTCTATTATAATATTTATATTATAATATTTATATTTATATTTTTATAAATATATATTTATATTTATTTATTATATATTTATATTTATATATTTTCCAAAATAGATTTGTCTTTTATTCACGCAAACAGCAAACTACTGATCTTGCATTTATAACATCATTTTCTAATCCCAGTGCTCGAATCCAAAGGGTTTTTGAATCAAGCATATCGTCGCCCGGGGATTCATGTGCTCCATACGCCATTTTGTAATAGTTCGACCAACAGCTTTTTATTTTTGTTTTTTGTAAATTAATACATTTTTTTATGATTTCTGTTAAATAAATTTAAGAACATTTCTTTTGTGTTTCAATGAATATTAATTTGAATTTGTAAATGAATAAACTGCTGTTGACGAAAAACTTTAAATCTGTTTCATTTTTTCCTTATGCATCTTTGCTCTATGAGTATGAGTTCACATAAAAATAAGTTTCAAATGCCGTATAGAGCAAAGTGGATTTTTTACCGTTAGAAAATGTACTTTTGTGCGTGAGATTAAGGATTAGGAAATATGTTTTGTGGATAACCATTTTTATACAAACTTATGGTGAGACATTCAGGAAATCCTATCGTAGTCTTTAAAAAAAAAATCGCTTCAAACTTTAACTTCCATATACTCAAAATGTGTTTTTTGCACATACAGCACATGAATCCCCGGACAGCAATATATGGAAATCTGAAAGATTGAAATTGAATCACTGAAAACAAGAGCGCCCTAAAAATATGTGCGATTGTGTAAATTGAATGCGCCCCTGAAGCGGTATTTGTATTTTGACAGTTCGATCACACTAAATCGGTGCAAGACAACGGGCTCTAATTTTAATTTTTTCGCAAAATTCCAATTGCAAATATTAAAACTTTCACTTGTTACAACTTCTTTAAACTAAATAAAGTTGTTTTGTTTATAAAATTCGACTGATGCCGGTATATTTACTTGTGAAAGGATATTGCCTTGTTCTTCAATTTATGGCTGTTTGCACAACTTTTCACTTTTCAATGCATTTTTAGTCAATTGTTTATGTTATTTACGTTAATAATTTTGTAAAATTTAGCAATTAAAATCGCTTTTTATTAAATAATAGGTATTTATAATTCGACTCCAATTTTTTTTAGACACGAGAGATCGAACTGTCAAAAAACTTTTGCCTCAGTACACACACACTGTATGTGACCGAGCGTTTACACTGCCTGAACGAACGAAGAAATCTTCGTTCGGAACATTGGTTTTTTACAAAATGCTCGCGAGCGCTATTCGCGCAGTGTAAACACTTTTCCAGCACGAACGAACGAAGATTTCTTCGTTCGCTCTGATCGGCCGACGCTCGATCTTTTTGGGCGAATCCACTGCTTATTTGCGCATAGGTAGTAGATGTGTTGAAATTGTAGTTAATAACGTAGGAAAAACAAAAAAGAAAGAAAATATATTGAAAATTTAACGCAAAAGAACTTTGTTTTACTTTGTTATTTTATTAGCACTTTATATAAGCAAATTATTTATATAATATTCTTTATATAATAAATTCTTTACATAAATACCTACACAAAACCTAAATTAAAAGGCATAAAAGTAGTAAAAATTAATCAAATTTAGTATGTTTGCATAAACAAATATTGATCAACGCTGATGCTCGCAAGCATTGAATTTAAGTGTTTCCACTGCACGAACGAACAAGATGGCGACGTACCAATGTTCGCAACTTGTGTTCGTGCGGTGGAAACAGTTGGACCGAACGAAGAATTCATCGCGACGATTTGTTCGCGATGATTTCTTCGTTCGTTCGGGCGGTGGAAACGCTCGGTGAGGAGAACATCATTTCCTTATATTTTATTTCTTTGTGAAACATAGAAATAAAATATCTCTTAGTTCTTTGACTGAAAGCAATACTCACTTTGACAGCGGTCTTTGACTTTTTGTTTTGTTTGTCTTTCTTCCATTGCTGTTTTCGATTCATTTTCGATAAAAATTAGAGATAAAACCGATTTCTACTTGATTCGGATGCTAATTCAAACTGAATCAACTTCGAATGAGGTAATTCAGCTTGTCAAATGTTGTATGGCGAATTAGTTAATTCGGAACATAATTCAGCCTCGAATTACGAATGAGAGCCGAATTACGTTGTTCAGGGTGCCGTGGAAACATGCTATTATAAAATGAAAGAATAAATCTTCTTTAGAACAGCAAAAAACTGTGAAACTGCTTGAATTTCAAAAGTTTGGTACTAAATAGTATTTTTGGCGTAGATTATAATGGTCTTAAACAAAATACCGCTCTCCCCCTCTGACTAGCACTAAAGAAGACTGGTAAAGATTTTATTTATGTAAATACGTCATAAAAAGCATTGAGCCAAAGATAAATAAATAAAAAAACGTTGGAATAAAATAAATTTTGGTTAAAAAGATTGGCTTGATAGTACCTATTAACTGTACACAACGGTATAAACGTGAGCAATTCACTAACAGCTTCTTTATGTATTTTGAAAAGAGCACTATCGTTCATTTCGAACACAGTAAGCATATAAAAAAAATACTGTTGCTCGTTTCTTTCACGAACGGGAGTGCTCTTTTCGGGGGAGAGGATAAAAAGATAAAAAAACTTTGGAATAAAATTAATGTTGGCTAAAAGCTAGGCTTCAGGTTTCTCATTATCAGTAGAATCAAAAAGGGTAACAAAAGACGAAAACAATACTTATCATCAACATACCATTTTAGTTTTCTGACAAGATTTAACTTCAGGATTGTAGTATTGTGTTTCTTTTTATAGCCTGTTTGAAATGTAGAAATAAATCTGTCTGAGTTATGTCCTTAATTGAAGCATAATCGCGAATAATGTTGCAAACGACATTTTTTTAAAAGTGTTTTTTCGCGGATACCAGTTAAAATTACTCTCTTATACTATATAAAAACAGAAGTGAGTAAAAAAAATGCACGTTGGGGCATTTTTACCGCATTTTTAATTGCCAGTTAGTGGAAGAACGTTGCACGTGCTTGTAAAATAAATAAAAGCGAACAATCGAACTTGATGCGCAAGTACTATCGATGCTCAAAACGTTAAATAAATTTCGAAAATTGGAAAAATTTTAACTATAAAAGACTAAGAGATAGTGGTCAGTCTCATATTTCAAGAAATGGAGGGACCATAGAAAATAAAAATGCTCCTGTGAATGTAGGCCCCTATTAGGTACGACAACTCAACTTAAGTTGACGTGACTTAAGACACCTCAACTGAACTTTTTTGCCATATTACATATAACATACATTTTCAGTTGAGCTGTGGTGTAAAATTGCTTTTTATATTGGAGCATGATTACATCGAAATTTTGACACTTTCATTGAAATGAATCAGCTGTTCGCATTAATATCTACGTTCCGCAATCACAACTGTTGTGCAACTGTTGTGCTCAACATGTTGAGTAAATGTATCAGAAAAATAAAATGATACCAAAAACTGACAGTTCTCACAACATGTTGAGCTGATCAGAAATTGATACTTACGCGTTCCGCAGGCATTTACTCAACAGTTGCACAACAGTTGTGATTGCGGAACGTAGCCAATTTCAATTTTTGTGTATATGTATTTTGTTCACAAGTATGGAAGCAAGGAAATAGCAGAGAGGTAAGACATTTGGCTCTAATGCCAGCAGTACGAATTTAATCCTCGCATGTGACAAAGAATAAAATTGTTTTGCTGTGTTTTTGTTTTTTTTTTTTTTAACACAGCTAGGACATCCAATGTAAATTTTAATATGAATTAGGTTTACTTAAAAAGCGCTCCAGGTGTGTGAAACGCTATGGCAGAAGCGCTTGCTAGGATGGAAGCGCTTCTTGAGTGCTGCTAAAAAATCGTTTAAAATATTTACAAATAGTTAAAAAAGCTCTTTTATGGGTTAGTCCAAGGAGCACTGTGTTAAAAAAAAAAAATACATAAAAACAAAGCGAGAAAATTTTATTCTTTGTCACGTAATATATGTATTTATACTTTATTTTACTTACGTATTTTTATCCATTTTCACTGAATTAACAAAACACAATAAACAAATAAATAGTTCGTATGAAAAAGACGATATACAACTAATTTAAATCAGATGTAAGTTTTTAACAGTCCTTACACTCGACACAGAGTTGCATTGTTAAACATAATACCATAAAAAATACATACACATCTCTGAGATACATACTTGTCAGACGACAGACACGTATGTACCTCAAATGTGTAATAGACAATACAAATTTACAAATTACACACTCAACTTAAGTTGAGTTGTCGTACCTAATAGGGGCCGTAATTTGGAAGAACGTTGTAAGTGCAGTTATCTGTCGTTTTTAGTAGTGGAAAAACGTTTTAAGCACCATAATAGTACGTTCACACCTAAGCTCATTTGCTCATTTCGGCCAAAAAACGCAAATGAGATGCGTACATGGTATAATAATAAAAGGTAGCATTGATAGTTGCTTGGGAAAACATCTTCTGTCAAAAAGTATACTCAAGTAGAGAGCGCTCACAATCCGCCATTGAAAACACAAGCAATGTTGAAAACGTTGAAGTGAAAAAAAACAACAACCACAACAGCTGCTGATGTATTTGCACAAAAAGCTGTTTTTGACAGGAGATGTTTTCTTGCAGAAGAGAAAATATGCAGTTGTCAATGCTACCTTGTATTATTATACCATGAGATGCGTAATGAGCTCATTTCCCATAGAAATATTAATTTGGATATCCAACTCATTTCAACTCATTTCGACGAAATGAGAAGCAAATGAGATAATTTCACGTTAAACACAGCTCTGAGCATATTAAACTGTTTTGTGAACATACCTTTCAAAGCAAAATTTGTACACAGAAAAATTTTATCAAAACAAAATATGGAAATACAACAAAAACAACCGTCAAACAAAATGAGATTTATAAGTGTGAACACTTTGTAATGAGATATTCAAATTTGCTCATTTGGCTTAGGTGTGAACGTAATATTAGTCATATGTTATGTTCAGTGAAAAAACGTTTCAACATCCATTCAATTTTTGGATATAAAACGTTTTTCCACTGTAAAAACTTTTAAACGGTATATTTAGATGTAATAAAATCTTTTATTTAATTTTTTTTTTTAGATTTTATGTTTGGTAAAGTTTTATTAAATCAGAGTATTTAACAAAAAAAGCAAAAATAAACGCTTACAATGTTTAAAACGTTTTTTATCTTTAGTCAAAAACTAAAATTTTTTCAATATATTGATAAAACACTAATATGCTTATACAAAATGGTCCAGAAACACCAGTAGTCTTATACAAAATTCACACTCATTCATTTGATCATTTGCCATTCAATTTTTGGCTAAACATCAACTCAAAATTAAACGTTTTACTTGTAAATCCATTAAATAAAAATTAATTCATTTATTAATTTGAATGCAAATAACTTGAATATTGAAAAAAAATATCCCCGAACTTTGAAATTTTCCCTTAACACAGACCTTATTTAATATTTAAAGAATGCAGAAATTTATTTACATAAAATTATTTTGTTTTTTATGTTTTTGATAAGTAAAATTGCAGTAATTATTTAATACTGCAGAAAAATTTTAAATTTTCAAAGAATTTGAATTATTTTTTAATTTATTTTTGAGCTGAAAACATATTTTTAAGCTATTGCGTGAAGTAATATTCTCCATACACTCTAATTGAATCGGAATTCATTGACATGACAGCATAACTCAACCTAAAGGCACTAAAGGTAAACATTTTGTGTAAATATGAGTCAATATGTCTTATATCGGAAAACTACTGTAATACAGCAACACAAAATAATTGTTAAGCTACTCAATATATAAGATCTATCAATATCTGTTGTGATGAGATACATTTCATTAAATTTATTTTAACTTTAATCTGTTACAACAGAAACAGAAGTTGCATAACAGTTGAATCTCCTGATTGCAAGATGTCAAAAAACTAACTTCGAGTTTCGGAAGTATTAATGACAGGGTGACTCATACAAAAAAGCAAAAATCAAAATCAAAGATGCTTTTAATGTTATGTTTAGTAGCTCTTTACAAAAAAATTGCTTTTTGTTCCAGCATGAACGCTTTATTGGATTAAAGTCATAAATTATTCCTTATGATTACAATATCATTATTGTTATTAACACACGTGACGTCACAAGTAAAATGGCTGACCTTCGTTTATCATAATCTTTTAATTAAATAAATCTGTTGGCATAATTTTTGCTCAGAAATTAAAAAATCTCACATTTCACTTGACCATTTCACTTGATCACTCATTCAAGCAAATTCTTCAAATGGGAATTAACTCACAAGTCTGGCATCTTTGGTTTTTCGTGTTTTCTTTCTGATCCCATTCGTTTCACACAATTTGACATTTGCATTCCTCGTGCCACTGTCATTGCCGTTTTTTTGCATTGCTGTTGTAATAAGTAAACATTGAAATAGGTGGTTCAACCAAAATTAAAAACATTTTAAATTAAAATACAAAATAATGGCTTCATTTGACTTTGGAGAGCTTAAACATGATACTAAATTAATACAAACCGTTGGCAACTTTCAAAAAAATCTGGATCAAATCGAGCAAAGTTTGGATACCGCAGTACAATTCAAAGATTACGATGAGCTTTCGACGCAGGAAAAAGTTAAACTTGACAATTATTTGGCTTATTCCATAAACTCTCTTTATTGGATGTACGTAAAATTGCAAGGCTTGGATCCTAACGAGGTGAGATATTCTAATGAAATTGATTAAAATTTTAAATAACAATGGTCTCTGTCTGAATGTTCCTGGCAGTACAACACTGTGGGATAAAAAGAAAAAAACAACCACAAATCTTGTTCACTACATAAACTGAAATTTGAAAATTTGAAAATATCGAATCTAATTTAGATGGGCCTATTTAAAACAATCTTATTTTTTTCCACAGCATGGCATTAAGAATGAACTGTCCCGCGTGCGTCAAACTCTTTTGCGTGACAAACAAATACACGAGCGTAACACAATACGTCCGGTACTGGATAAGGGCGCTGCAGGACGTTTTATCAAACATGGCCTACATATAAGACGCAATGAAACTAATGAAGAAACTGATAATGAAAATGTGCCCATGAATAAAAGAATACGTTTCGACTCTAACGAGGAGGAATGATGTGTGTGCTTACGATCTGAGATGCTTGTGGACTTTCTAGTAATAGTTTATTTATAATAAATATATTTTATCTATGAGGAAATTCAAACAAATAAAACTTTCATAAATAATTTTCCTAAATTTGGTATTTATTTTATTTTTAACGCGAAAGAATCTATTTTAAATATATATATATAAATATAAGTCAAATGTATTTGTTTGTAATAAAAAATATTACTTAGTATTGAATAAGTATTGAAGGAGTATTGAACCTCTTTCACGTCATTTGACTTGCATTTACAAATGAAAACGCTATAATTTCAATGAATTATTTCTAATCTGGTAAAAAACAAAACAAAGTTGATCGAATTTGAGTGTCCCCTTTCTAAATAACTTAAAATTATTTAAAACTGAATTGATGCCATTTTGATATAAGAATAATTCTTAGAAGGGTGAAAAAGTCCATTAAGAAATTATTCTAAAAAAATTGATGCGTTGCAACTTTCACCCGTATTTTCTGACCTCAAAACTAAAATACTACTAAACTTTTAAAAACAAAAATTGTGGGACAAAATATACTAGAAATTATATTAGATTCTATAAAAATAGCTGCACACGAAATGCTTGCAAGTTGTGTGCAGCAAAAATTTTAACAGACCGTGGAAATTGGAAAATCGATGCAAAAAAGTGTAGATACAAGATTCTATATTTAGTAAATCAAAAATATGTTCGAATATTACAATTCTTTATAACTATGTTATGCGCAAAATAAAATTTTAACACCCATTATTAGGAGATAAAAGAATTACTTTTTATGGTTAATAAATGCTTTATTTCTAACAAACGCATATACTGAACATTATTTTAAATACAAGCAAACAACGAATTATGCAACTTTATGTAATGCAACAAAGCGTGTTTTTTTTCTTACTAATTTGTGGTTAACATATAACAGCGTTATTTTTCACTGGGGTGTATGAATTTCGAAATCAACTTCGGTTCTTGCAAAGCAATATTAGTGATATGCCATTTGGATGCTTAATCCTTGCTCTGCATATACTTGATCAGATCGACGACACGGTTGGAATAACCATATTCATTGTCGTACCATGAAATAAGTTTTACAAAGTTCTCGTTGAGTTGAATTCCAGCCTTAGCATCGAAGATCGACGAATGACAATCACTAATGAAGTCGGTTGAAACAACCTCCTCTTCGGTGTATTCCAAAATGCCCTTAAGTGGCCCTTCAGCGGCTTCCTTAACTTTTTGTTTGATGGTTTCATAAGAAGCTGGCTTGCCTAGGCGCACAGTTAAATCGACGACAGATACATTGGCAGTTGGCACACGGAAAGCCATTCCTGTGAGTTTACCATTGAGTTCCGGAATAACTTTGCCAACAGCCTTGGCAGCGCCGGTAGAGGCTGGAATAATGTTTTGTGCAGCACCACGTCCATCACGCCATAACTTTCCGGATGGCCCATCGACAGTTTTCTGTGTTGCTGTGGTGGCATGTACAGTTGTCATCAATCCCTCGACAATCTCAAAGTTATCATGTATAACTTTGGCCAGTGGTGCCAAGCAGTTGGTTGTGCATGAGGCGTTTGAAACAACTTTCATTTCTGGATCGTAGGCGTCCAGGTTGACGCCACACACGAACATTGGTGCGTCAGCAGAGGGTGCAGAGATAATGACCTTCTTGGCACCACCATTGAAATGAGCTGAAGCCTTATCAATGGTTGTAAAAACGCCGGTAGACTCTACAATATACTCAGCACCAGCGTCAGCCCACTTGATGTTGGCCGGGTCACGTTCACAGAAAACTTTGATTGGTTGTCCGTTTACTACTAAGTGACCATTTTCAGCAGTGACTGTGCCCTTGAAACGACCGTGAGTTGAGTCGAACTTAAATAAGTAAACCATGTAATTGACATCGATGAAAGGATCGTTGACGGCAACAACGGTGGCTCCCTTGGCAATAGCAGCACGGAGCACCAGGCGTCCAATGCGACCAAATCCGTTAATTCCGATCTTTGACATTATGCACGAAGTATAATTTTTTTTAAACTTTTCACTGCGCTGGCAAATTGGAAAGTAAAACCAGTTTAGATACCGCAAGAGATGTATTCTAGATATATTCTATTTATCGATACTTTTAGCTATCGATTTCGTTATGTACACGTCTTATCACTTTCAGATAAAGGTAAAAACACATCGCATGGTCGACGCCCTACCGTGTGGAAAAAGTGTAATTTTCGGAATTATGCCCAGCAAAAGCTCAGAAACTGTTGATTTTCAGTTGTGAAGTTGACATGTATATGGGTCAATTCAAAAAAACGTACACAAAGAGGTTTTCATGTTTTGTTTTCAAAGTTTTTTAAATTTTCCCGTTAGAGTCTTCAAATTAAATGAAAATTAATGGAGAATTCGAAGTTGTTTTTAGGTCCTGCAAAAAATAATTTTGACGTAGAATACGTCATTCTCGGAGGTAAGTAGGGTGGTTGATAGTGATCAGGTGTCGGTATTTATATAACTTTTTGAGCCTTTGGTGGGCCTAAAGTACTGATCGTACAATGTTGATGTTAGCAGTTGTTGGTCTGCTTGATCCTCAATGCGACAAAAATTCATGTTAGAACTCTCTAACTTATATTAATTTTACACAATTACATGAAATATAAAGCCAACATTTGATGTTTTTGTTTGCTTAAACTTGCTACCTATTTATCGACAGTTTCCGGTTTTATCGCCAAAACCATAAAATTTGTATGGGAGCCCCTCTAAGGAGTGGTCGGAGGGAATAGGTGTCAAAGGCAAAAATGTTCCTTTTGCAAAAGTAATGGGCGTCGGTCATACATATTAACCCTTTCCGGCACAAACACAATAAAATTTGTATGGGAGCCCCCCTAAGGAGTGGTCGGAGGGAATAGGTGTCAAAGGAAAAAATGCTCCTTTTGCAAAAGTAATGGGCGTCGGTGATACATATTAACCCTTTCCGGCACAAACATAATAAAATTTGTATAGGAGCCCCCTAAGGAGTGGTCGGAGGGAATAGGTGTCAAAGGAAAAAATGCTCCTTTTGCAAAAGTAATGGGGGTCAGTGATACATATTAACCCTTTCCGGCACAAAAACTATAAAATTTGTATGGGAGCCCCCCTAAGGAGTGATCGGAGGGAAAAGGTGTCAAAGGCAAAAATGTTCCTTTTGCAAAAGTAATGGGGGTCGGTCATACATAATAACCCTCTCCGGCACTCTTTCCGGCACCCTCTCCGGCACTATGCACTCAAAGGTCATATGCTCAGGTGTATGGAATAAATATTTTGCTTAATAGTTTTAAAAAAAGATGTCATCAAAAGCGAAATGAATAATTCTACGCCTTGTGTTACGACATAGTCGAAACTACTGTATCTTTTTTTCTTTCGTTTTTATACGATTTTTGCATTGACTATCACATAGCAGATATGCGAGAAAAATCACTAAAAATTTAAAAATGTTGCAAATTTAAGCTTACTATAGTGTTTGTAACGTTATTTTAATCAGTTAAATCTCTTTCGAAAAAATCGCCATTTCAATTACAGAAATAATATATTTTTACCAAAAATACCTACTTATTTTACAATTTTAGAGAGAAAAACTTAAAATTTCTCACCATAAAGACATCAACGTAGAGGTTATTTTTAAAGTAGTAGACTTGCAGCAATGAATAAAAGAAAAGTGTTAAATAATAAACAATTTCAGAAAAAACAACAGGGTGAGGTTCAATACATTTTGTGACATTCAATACATTTTGTTGCGCTTAACCAAATAATGTGAATCAAATTGGGAGTTTAACAGAAAACAGGTTTATTCTTTTAAAAAAAAAAGTAAATATAAACAGCCGTATTCATAAAAATATCTTAAAATAGCTTTAAAACCTTCAATAGTTAAAAAAGCTTTTTAATGTTAAAAAGTCTTTTCAAATTTTGTTATTCATAAAAATGTTGTAGCTGCTTTGTAGTTAAAATAGGAACACTTTCGATTTGAAGTGGGAAGAGTGTCAATAATGGTTTGTGCATTTCATAAATTCGATGACTTTTCATTTATTTGTCACAGCATTTTGATGTTTAAACATCAATATTTTTTCGAAGCTACCCTCTGCACTGGAAAAAAATTGTCATTTTATTATCTTATTTTGTAAATATTTTAAATGTTTTGACAAATTTTCTTGTTTTTATATTCTTTTTGTTTTGAATTTTTTATATATTTTGAATTTTTTTGACATATTCTACAAATTTTTGAAATATCTTTAATTATTTTTGACAATATTTGTGCTCAAATGAGAGCAAATAATTTTAAAAATGCTTTATGAGGGGTTTATTGAACGTTTCAGCCATTTTTGAAAATTCTCTCATTTATAAACAAACTTTTTCAATAATTTTTTTGACATTTTCTTTGCTTTTGATATATTTTGAAACCCTTTCATATATTTTTGACATAATTTGTGCTCAGATGAAAACAAAATAAAAGTACAAAATGCTTTATCGAGGGTTTATTGAAGGTTTCATCCATTTTTAAAATTCTCTCATTTATAAAGCATTTAAAAGAGACTTTTAACGCTATTGAACGTTTATGAATAATGTTTTTAAATTTTTTTCGATTTTTTCCTTATGAAGGCTTTATAAGAAGTTCATAATTTTTTATGAATACAGCCGTTAGTTTTTAGTATTTCATGAGAACTAATTTCTGCACTTCCTTAATATAACTTACTTGTCATCTATACCACACCTAAATTAAAACTAACAAAGTGTAGAAAAAATGTGACGTTCAATACAATGCTTGGGGACTAAATGTAAATCGAAAGCCAAATTCGCGATGACAATGTTTTGAGAATAACAACAAGCAGTAATGAAACCTGCTTAATAGCAACACTCACCATACTCATACTCGTGATACTTTTTTGCATAAAGTATTAAAAGTAGCAAAAAGTGTACCAGTGTTCAGGGATCAAATGAGCGTCTGTATAACCATGATACAATAAGAAGGTAGGGTAAGGAGACCTACTGCTTATGTCAAAAAGCATTTTAGCGATACCACTTTTCTGTATATTTCATAAATGTGGGATAAACACATAGAAAAGGAATTTTATATAGGGTAAATAAGAAAAATTTGAATCAATGTGTCTATAATTGAAACAACGAATTTTTTGGTTATTTTATAGCTTTATTTTCACTAATTTAATATTGCCCATAACTTTTTGATTATTTTTGTTTTCCTTATTTTATTTTTTAAAAATTGTATTCTAAGTGCATACGATATCTTATAAAAAACTTTTTTAAGTCTTCTTAAGATAATGGAACTGTTGAAGATAAATCAAATTCTTTTTTAAAGTTCCTCCCTTATCATTTTCAGCAATACATTTTATATAAAACGCTTACCTACGGAAACTATGAAACATGGATTTGTCATGGGATTTTTTCTTAAGATATGGTAGCACAGTATTTTATGGTTTTGACATTAGCAGTAGGTCTTGTCAAAGCTCCTTACCCTACCTTCTTATTGTATCATGTGTATAACATACTTTCATCACAGAGCTCATCAAACGAAAAAAGAGCATAAAAAAGGAAATAACAACGGCTTAAAAAAAAGTTAGTACACAGAAAAATTTTATCAGAACAAAATATGAAAATACAACAAAAACAACCGTAAAAAAAATGAGATTTATAAGTGTGAACGCTTTTTAATGAGATATTCAAATTTGCTCATTTGGCTTAGGTGTGAACGTAATATTAAGCAGAGTTCAATCCGTCAAAATTATTTTTGTCTTTACCTTTTAAATTTGACAAGCTCACGAGATTTTTGGTGAATGGTATATAAACATAAATAATAGTAAAAGCATATCAACTATTTAACTAAAGTATTCGGACGAACCTGAAGAGCCTTATAGTACGTTAACACTTAATATTACGTTCACACCTAAGCCAAATTAGCAAATTTGAATATCTCAATACAAAGTGTTCACACTTATAAATCTCATTTTGCTTGACGGTTGTTTTTGTTGTATTTTCATATTTTGTTTTGATAAAATTTTTCTGTGTACAAATTTTTCTTACATTTTGCTTTGAAAGGTATGTTCACAAAGCAGTTTAATATGCTCAGATCTGTGTTTAACGTGAAATTATCTCATTTGCTACTCATTTCGTTGAAATGAGTTGGATATTCAAATTAATATTTCTATGGGAATTGAGCTCATTACGCATCTCATTTGCGTTTTTTGACCGAAATGAGCAAATTATTTTAGGTGTGAACGTACTATAACCAAAATTTGCAGGCTAACTCAACATCAATCAAGTTTTTTGATGGAAATAGTTGCTAGTTAGGACGCCATTTTCCCAACTCCATAAAAACTCTAACCCTGAGCTTACTCTACATGGAAACGTAGTTGTAAGAAGTATTAGATCATTATACAAAATAAATCATTATAATAATCATGAGTTACCACCACAACCACAGTGTGAGCTTTTTATGAATAAAAACTATTTTATCATACTCTGTAAAGATTTGATAAATGACAGCCAACTCGTAAAAATTTTTATGATATAAAATAATTTTTTAAGTGTCAAGTTTTTGATTTAATATACTTTTTATTTTATTTTATGTGATGGGACTCAAATCTCTGTTATTGCAAGAATTTCATTTTATACTTTTTAAATATTTTTTTATTTAAAGGTGAACTTATTTGGACTTGTCCTCTTCAGTTCTTGCTTTAAAGAACTTGTTTGCATCTGCCTCTATAATTATACCCTGGAAACAGCTTAGAAAATAAAGATACAAAATGTATGAAACAAAGATTATATTTATTATTCCAGAATTAAAAAAAAACTTTCTGTTCGATCTTGGACTCGAATTAGCATCGACCACAGATCTGGGGACAACGGCCACCACTGTCAAAATATATAAAATTCCATAAAAAAAAACTTTAAATTCGAATGATTAAAAAATATGAAATATGAATTTAAAAGTTCAGTCAAAATATCTATTTAAAAATGTTCTTGACTAAAGAATAGAGTCTTGAAAGGACATAAAAAAAGACTGTCGAAAAATTGCTACAATCTTGGCGTTTGTTAATTTGAACATAAATTCAGCTGGTTCAGCAGATATGTCTGTATTCGATAGAGAACTGCTTATCTGGACCAAGGAATAATCAAAAAAGTTTTTAAATTGATAAAAAAGTATTTCAATAACCTAGCGTTTGCACTGCCCGAACGTACGAAGAAATCAGCGCGAACAAATCGTAGCGATGAATTCTTCGTTCGGTCCAACCGTTTCCACCGCACGAACACAAGTTGCGAATATTGGTAAGTCGCCATCTTGTGCGTTCGTGCAGTGGAAACACTTAAATTCAATGCTTGCGAGCATCAGCGTTGATCAATTTTTGTTTATGTAAACGTACTAAATCGGATTAATTTTGACTACTTTTCTGCCTTTTAATTAAAGATTTATATAAGTATTAATATAAGGAATTTATTATATAAGGAATATTATAGCCCATTCACACCTAAGCTAATTTGCTCATTTCGGACAAAAAACACAAATGAGATGCGTAATGAGCTCATTTCCCATAGAAATATTCCATCTCATTACAACTAATTTCAACGAAATGAGTAGCAAATGAGATAATTTCACGCTAAACACAGCTCTGGGCATATTAAACTGCTTTGTGAACATACCCTTCAAAGCAAAATGTAAAAATAATTTGTACACAGAAAAATTTTATCAAAACAAAATATGAAAATACAACAAAAACAACCGTCAAACAAAATGAGATTTATAAGTGTGAACACTTTTTAATGAGATATTCAAATTTGCTCATTTGGCTTAGGTGTGAACGTAGTATTACATAAATAATTTCAAGTACTAATGAAATAACATAGTAAAACAATGTTCTTTTGCGTTAAGTTTTCAATATGTTTTCTTTCTTTTTTGTTTTTCCTACGTTATTAACTACCATTTTAACAAATCTACTACTCTACACAAATAAACACTGGATTCGCCCAAAAAGATCAAGCGTCGGCCGATCAGAGCGAACGAAGAAATCTTCGTTCGTTCGTGCTAGAAAAGTTTTTACACTGCGCGAATAGCGCTTGCGAGGATTTTGTAAAAAACCAATGTTCCGAACCTTGGTTCGGACCAAACTGTTTACACTGCCTGAACGAACGAAGAAATCGTCGTTCGTTCGGGCAGTGGAAACGCTCCGTAAGATAAATTTTATTATAATCTATCTATACTCTATAAAAAATAAAATAAATAAATAACTGGCCATTTCAGCCCTTGAAAGGACTTTGACCTAGCTTCTTATGATCAATTGTGTTGTGCGTGTTATTAAGTTTGTACACAATTGACCGAGAACCGGACCTACATGCTTAACGCCGACTCCAAACGGCGATGAACGGAATGTTCTCGTTCTCAAGAAGCTTTACATGGCATTTTGATTACTCTCTGAGGTGTGCCATTGTCTGCAGAGAGGTGGCGGCCGTACAGAAAAATTATTTTAATTCAAATAATTTTCTGTCGGTGCTGGGGTTCGAACCTGGGTCTCCAAAGTTCGTGGACATAGCGGCCACACACTTTAACCAACTACGCCACGGACGCCACTCTCTACTATTATATAAAAGGGTTCTCTCGGATTTTTATCGTTCAATCACGGCATAACCGCTGAACCGATTTTAATAATTCTTTCACTATTCAATTGCTATAAAAAGCGACCCTGCTACTGGGTACTACGTTTTTGGCTAAACTTTTTATTTAATTATTTAAGAATTCCTGTATTTTAATCCATACTGCAGCACAAAATAACAACAAACAATAGCTTACAATAGCTCTTTATTGAGAGAGAGAGAGGTGAGATTCTACAACTCACCGCGCTGGTCTCTTGAGTGGATAGTTGCACTCAGTTAATTTCGGCTGCAGTGTTGCCATAAGACCAATATATCGAAGAGATATGAAAATATGTTTTTATATCATATTTATACTCCCAAGCAACGTTGGGAACGGGTATGCTAGTAATATATAAATATATAAAATAGTGAACTATTAATTTTTTGTAACAAAATAAATTTTGTAGAAAGTAATGATCTCATATTTATCATATAAAAACAACTTTAGTTATCTCCATTGCTAAGCGTTTAGCAAAATTTTGATAAAATAAATAATTGTGGACTGTTTTGGTCTACAACAATATAGTCAAGTATAGTTAAGTTGACATCCTTGATTTAAGATCGACTTTATAGTAGGGAGACAACGCATAGTTATTGTGTTGCATTGTATAATAAGAATAACTTCAAATTTAGTGGTTATTGTAATCACATTGCCAATATTCAGTTCATACTGGAGCATAAAGCAGCTTTTGAAAAAAGCATATAATAGCATGCCCATGTTAATAAACTGCTTTTTGTTTTTCAAACTTGCTTACAATATACAAAAAGCATGTTTGGAAAATTAAAAAGCAGCTTTTTCCATGTGCATGAACATACTATAACCGAGCGTTTCCACCGCCCGAACGAACGAAGATTTCTTCGTTCGTTCAGGCGGTGTAAACAGTTTGGTCCGAACCAAGGTTCGGAACATTGGTTTTTTACAAAATGCTCGCGAGCGCTATTCGCGCAGTGTAAACACTTTTCCAGCACGAACGAACGAAGATTTCTTCGTTCGCTCTGATCGGCCGACGCTCGATCTTTTTGGGCGAATCTAGTGCTTATTTGCGCATAGGTAGTAGATTTGTTGAAATTGTAGTTAATAACGTAGGAAAAACAAAAAAGAAAGAAAATATATTGAAAATTTAACGCAAAAGAACTTTAATTTACTTTGTTATTTTATTAGCACTTTATATAAGCAAATGATTTATATAATATTCTTTATATAATAAATTCTTTACATAAATACTTACATAAAACCTAAATTAAAAGGCATAAAAGTAGTAAAAATTAATCAAATTTAGTACGTTTGCATAAACAAATATTGATCAACGCTGATGCTCGCAAGCATTGAATTTAAGTGTTTCCACTGCACGAACGATCAATATGGCGACTTACCAATGTTCGCAACTTGTGTTCGTGCGGTGGAAACAGTTGGACCGAACGAAGAATTCATCGCGACGATTTGTTCGCGATGATTTCTTCGTTCGTTCGGGCGGTGGAAACGCTCGGTAACGCGTTTCATTTCCAACATCAATTTTGCGCATTTAATTTCACATCGATTTAACTTCTTTGACTCGATTTGACAAAATAAGTTCTCAATCTGAACATACTATTAATGAAATAATGTAGGAAGCAGAAATTACTGTGCATTTTAAATCAGTGGATTGCAGATACCTTTAGTTTCTGCAATATTCTGGAATACACTTCATATGTTAATAAATCATAGCCTGAACAATGTTGCTGTTTTCGGTTTGGATTTATTTCTAATTTAAAGGGCGTCATATATGAAATTGATTAATTTTCTTAAAGTTTGTTTACATTCGGAGAGCATATTAAATGCGGCAACTACGAGATATGTAATCTATTTTAGAGATCGAACATTCCGGCATACATTTCTCGTTGCTGCCGTGTTCAAAATAATCAAATAGCCGATTATCCACTTGTAGAATACGGTGTCAGAACGTGTCAGATTTTTACTTTTTAATAACATAGAAAAAAAACGTATTTCGATTTTTTTTTTAATGGCGTCAGTTGCTAAACACAACTACATATAATTCACCAAACACAGCTGTAATAATCATTCGTCACCGGGAAATAAAACAAATCACAATTCGGTGTTTTTTTGTGTTGATAATTTGTGGTATAAAAAGTTCTTTCAACACGCAATTCTGAAAAATTTACATTAAATTTGTGCTAAATACAACAAATATTTCAAGGTAAGTTCAATAGAATTCGTAAATATTGTAAAAATAAATTTAAAATAAAATCAATGCAAATTTCCATGTATATTATAAAAGTCAAAATGGCGGACATGTAAAGCGTGTGGTTGCCAAAAAATACCTAATATTTGTGGTACACATTTTCCATACAAACAATTTAAGCGGTTTTAAGAGGAAAATTGGCGTTAAAATATAGATAAAAATAATATTGTTTGTATATTGGCGCAGGTCATGAGAATTCTTCAAATGCAATAAATCAATAATGCAAATTATAAAAAGAAATTTGAACCCTACTATACTGGTCATTCGTTACTTTCACGAAGCCTTGTTGGATCGGTTATATATAAGTAGTTGTAAAGGGTTAAGGGCATGCAATTTGCGACTTGAAGGTTTTCCTTGACAATTTTGAAAAAATTTGAAGTTAAAATCGATAAGGTTCAGTAGCTTTGATTTTCGGAGTAACTGAATTCTGTAAATAGAATAAATTCGACGCTAACTTTTTCATTTTGCTCTTGTGGAAGATGCGCACTGGATAACTTCAAACACAAGCCGGCTAGTATAATAGTTGTCTGCACTAATATGTTTAATCTCACCCGCAGGAAAAACTGCACATTTGAAAACAAAATAAAGTATTACCAAATACTTTATCTCCAGACCTTACTGAATCTTCACATTATTTTTCTGATATCCCCTTTTTATAAAATTATATATAATGCCATGAATATTTTGACAAATATCACGGGATGTTTATGTTTTTCTGCTTAGGGTTGGTTGTTAAACCCCTTCCGTAAGGATTTATGTCAACACAAAAATGAATATGATGAAACTTGCACGAATTCTCAATGGCAGGGACCAAACATTGGATTGGTTAATCGAGAAGCGCCTGCTGCCAGAAGTAATGCGTTGCAAGTATTGCAACAAACTCATGAACTTTCAGCGTCAACACGGTTGGGGTAGATTCAGATGTCGCAATATTAATCAGCACAAAAACAAAGCTAGTGTCCTTGTATCAGCTTCTAAAGGAACATGGTTTGAAGGTTGCAAATTGAAAGCCGAAGAAGTTATTCTCCTTATGTATGGATTCGCACAAAACTGGAGCTATGAACAACTGCGCCAAGAAGCCTCATTCGGTGTGACCAAGCTATCTGGTGTGAGTGTTTGTGATTGGTTTCATCATTGTCGCGAAGTTTGTATGTGTGCACTTGACCGTCTATATCAGTCGGAGAATCTTGTAGGTGGGCCTGATCGCGTAGTGCACATCATTGAAGTAAAAGCTGACAATTTTTATTGCGATAAAAGTCGTTTTGAGCAGGGTTCTTTGATATACGGAATAATTGACGATATTGCAGGATATCGTCTGGACACATCCACCGATGACAAATGTGACTCTCTGACCATTCAGTCCATAATTAAGAAGCATATAGCACCAGGTAGTGTAGTTCGAACCGATAGCTCAAAGCCTTATAAAGACTTGGACGATGTTGATGCGTATGCATTTAATTCGGTTACATATGAGAAGAAAAAACGCGAAAATTATAACTGGAAGCAAATGTGTGAATTTTTATGGCGCCGAGAAATTTTAGAACGACATTTGGATCCATTTGAAGCATTAATAGAAGCTATAATTTATGTTTATCCGATAGTCGAACTAAAGCCAACCCAACAAGAAAGTTCTGATTCCGATTAATAATACTTATAAAATAGGCTCTAAAATAATTTTAACTACCTTGTATTATTCGTTACTAAAAAACAAAATGGATGTAAAAATTAACAAATTTAAGTATATTTATAACATGCATAATAAACCATTCATGTTTGAAATGAAATTGAATCTCTTTTTTTTAAAGCAATGCAATTATCACAATATTCACCCTATCTACTGTATCAGACTACTCTGTAAGGGTTAGGGGTCCATTAATTTGAAGTTGGTAATGCGAGTAAAAGTAAGTTGACTGAAACGATTGTACAAGCAATATAGTGACTTTTTGAAAAAAATGATTAGTAATGAAAGTAAAATTAATATTTTTGGGTCATATGGTCGACATATGGTATGTATGGTGTGGAGAAAGCATAACAAAGGAATCTAACGAATTTGACTCCAACCATAAATCACGGATGAGGTAGTGTGATGGTATGGGGTCGTATTGCTTCATCTGTGGTTGGGAATCGCGTTTTCATTGATACCAAAATGAATAAATTTGCCTACTAAAACATGCTTAAAGAAAACCTTTAATCTAGCGCCAAAAAACTGTGTCTGAGGTTCACATATTTATTACAACACTACGATAAATGCAGGCAATTCCGTCCTACCTAGTAATTCCGTTCTAATTTTTTAAAATCTAAAAAATAAGAAAATTCATTCGTGAAATCAAAAAAATTGTTAGGCTAATCATTAAGTGTTATTTAAGCATTCATTAATTGTACTTGGAAAACCAGCAGCAAGTCCGGTTAATTCATTAAAAATGCTACGGTTGTCAGTGAAAAGCACGTGTGACTGTGGTCATTGTGAAAAATATTAAGCCCAAGGGAGCAATTTGTTAAGGCTATAACTTTTAATAAATAAGTCAAAATCTATATTTTTTGTTTACTTTGTTAGTCTCACATTTGTTTTTATTGTATTTGTGTATTTTGCTATGATTTTAATTGATATTTATTAAAAAAAATTTAAATAAAGTATTGCACGGAATTACTAGCCTAATATTTTTTAATGTTGCCAACTCCGTCCGTAGCACGGATTTACCAAATATTGATGAAGTTTTGTTTAATAATTTTTTAACAATATTGATTGCTTATGGTTTTGATTTTCAATTTGACATGTTATAAATACAACACAAATAAAATACCTAAATCTTGGTTAGTATTAAATTTATCAAATAAGCCTAGATTATCCAAAATTAATATCAGAAGGAAATTTTTGTCAAAGCGTAAATTTTAGTTAATAAGTATATTTGTAGGTACTAAACCACATTAATTTGTAAATAAAGTAATATTTTTAAATATTTGTGTCAAAGTTTTAATTTTACATTTTTTTGAGAAGTAGTATTATGTGGAATGGAATTAGCATACAAATTCTTCACCATTTTGGTAATTCCGTGCTATAGACCGGATTTAACAAACGCAAGTTGGTAATCACGTGCTAGTTTAAATAAATAAATTAATATTGTGCAAATATAGTCAAATAACTAGTGTTAATAGAAATTGTAATAGAATTTCCTGTATGACTGTGACTTACTGACTTGCTGCATTCTCATTTATATTTACATGGGTTTTTGTATTTTAGACTTTTAAAATTTGCCAAAAAACCAAAAATATTCAAAAGAAGGCTTAAGTTTGGCCCTTGAGGAAATAAAAAAATTATAAAATACCGAAGACAATGTCCACAAAATATCAATACCAAGCAGCTGCTTCAAACCCAAAATGATGATTATTGGAAAAGTGGTTTTTCATCAAACGAATTAAACATACTAATAAAAATTTTGTTCCGATAAGGACGTGGAACCCGTGAAATCCGGTAGCTATATAGAACACTGAACCAAATACTGAGTCTGCGATTGTAAAAGGGGCCTCAATATATTCATACGCTTGAAGGAATGAAAAATTAATCCCTAAGAGGACTGAATAATAATCCTTGCACAGCTGGAGAATGGTTTCTTCTTAAAATAATCGATAAGTAATAATAAATAAGAAAGTCAGATTCCGGCTGGATGACTTCGGAAACCTTTTTTGAATATATTGGAAATGTATTTCGTCCCTTTCTAATAAAAATACATCTCAAATTGCCAATTATTTTATTTTTGGATGGCCACACTTCTCATTTATTCCTTTATGTTACTGAATTCTGCAGAGATCACGGAATAATTTTGATTGCTCTTCTTCCAAACTCCACTCATTTACTGCAACCCATGGATGTCGCTGTTTTTCATAGTGTAAAAGATTCTTGGAGGAGATATGTCCATGATTGGAGAATACAAAATAGTGCACAGCGTTTAAAACGGGAGGATTCTGCACCCCTAAATGAAAAGTGTCTTAAGAACTATATTACTACTGACATTGTCAAAAATGGTTTCAAAGCCTGTGGGCTGTATCCATTTAACCCATGTCGTTGCTTATGATAAAATACTTAAATATTCCGATGACCCTGATTCTGAAACTAGTGAAAACCTCACAAACAAGCCAGAGGATGAGGTATAAAAAAATAAAAGCATTAAACTGATTTGAATATTTTGAAAAGTTAATGCTATTTTACTAATACTTAAGACTTATTTTTATAGGATAAGATAAAAACGCTTTTAGCGGACATTAATTTCTTACTTAAATTCTTGAAATAGTTTTGGTTTTATAAAATATACTTCTTTTTTTATCATCAATCATCATTTTTTATCAAAAATGTAAAACAATGGATTTGTTCAAATTACTTTGAAATAAAATTCACCTTGTTTTGAAATAAATAAATTTGTTTATTTTAAATATAAAAATCGAGTTTATTGGTTCGAGCTTGGTTAGTCAAAATTAGACAAAACTAGACGAATTTTTCGCACGGAATTACCAACCGCTAAGGTTGTTAAAAATAGAGTTAATTTAAATATAAGTGAAAAGAAAACTGAAATTTAAAATAGTTTTACATAAAAATAATGGTCTTTCGTGAAATGAAACCAAAATAATATTTATATCTTTGTTAGTTTGGTCACAATTTCAATTTAAAATAAAAAATTCCTTAATGGAACGGAAATACCTTCACTTACCTTATAATGACCCCAAACACACTTCTGGAGTGGTGAAAGAATGGGTGCTCTGTAGTCTCAGTTTACATTTGTGTATCACGGTGAAAAGAAAATGGTTAGCTAGCATATTACTGATAAAAATTAACTCAAAACAGTTTTAATAGAAGAATGGTCAAAGATTCGGGTAAATACCTTTACCAAATTGGTTTGTTCTGTGAAATCCCGTTTAAACACAATAATTAAGAACAACGGTGAACCACCAACTTATTAATAAATACTATTAGGGTGTATTCTTAATGTTTTTAAATGTCTTTTGAATGAAATAATATGATAAAAACATAAACAATTTAGCTATCTTAGGCTTAATTTAGGATCTTATCTATGTTGGTGCAATTCAATCTTAAATCTATCTATGAATTAGGCGTAGGCAGAACAGTTAAGAACAATTTCCTCTCGTGTTTCTCAACCGATTTTGATAATTTTTTTTTAAATCAATTAGAGTAGGGAGAAGGAGTGCATCGAATATATATGGTGGGCGTGGGACATCGCATGCAACCCAAAATTTGCGATATCGAATAGCTTTAGAGTTATAGGTCAGACAGCCTCGGAAATCGGTATTCGATTTCAAATCACGTACCATTCCACTGGTTACATTTTAGGGGCGTTGAAAGAAAGGCGTGGCACTTTTCACCAGCCCAAATTTTCGGTATAATTTTTGATCTCAAAGTAACAAATCAATGAAACTCGGTAGGACCTTCCTAGTTTTGTTCTGGTGTTCTTCGACTGGAAAAACTGACCGAGCATTAGACAAGGAGGCTTTGCACCACCCGTACCATTCAAAGTTTAGGGCATTAGACAAAGGGGTGTGGCTCCGCATATATAAGCCAAATTTTTGATATGGAATAGCTTTGAAATTAAAAATCACAGAACATTGAAACTCAAAATGGAGTTACTATTTTGATTTCTTGCTGGTGGTGCGGTATGAGTTCGGTTACGTTTGCATATGAGTGAAGAAAGAAAAAAAATGTTTTCAATAATGCATAATAAAAAAAAAAAAAACAAATAATAAATAAAAACAAATAAAAATAAATAAAAATAAATAAAAATAAATAAAAATAAATAAAAATAAATAAAAATAAATAAAAATAAATAAAAATAAATAAAAATAAATAAAAATAAATAAAAATAAATAAAAATAAATAAAAATAAATAAAAATAAATAAAAATAAATAAAAATAAATAAAAATAAATAAAAATAAATAAAAATAAATAAAAATAAATAAAAATAAATAAAAATAAATAAAAATAAATAAAAATAAATAAAAATAAATAAAAATAAATAAAAACAAATAAAAATAAATAAAAATAAATAAAAATAAATAAAAATAAATAAAAATAAATAAATAAAAATAAATAAAAATAAATAAAAATAAATAAAAATAAATAAAAATAAATAAATAAAAATAAATAAAAATAAATAAAAATAAATAAAAATAAATAAAAATAAATAAAAATAAATAAAAATAAATAAAAATAAATAAAAATAAATAAAAATAAATAAAAATAAATAAAAATAAATAAAAATAAATAAAAATAAATAAAAATAAACAAAAATAAATAAAAATAAATAAAAATAAATAAAAATAAATAAAAATAAATAAAAATAAATAAAAATAAATAAAAATAAATAAAAATAAATAAAAATAAATAAAAATAAATAAAAATAAATAAAAATAAATAAAAATAAATAAAAATAAAAAAATAAATAAAAATAAATAAAAATAAATAAAAATAAATAAAAATAAATAAAAATAAATAAAAATAAATAAAAATAAATAAAAATAAATAAAAATAAAAAAATAAATAAAAATAAATAAATATAAATAAATATAAATAATAAATAAATAATAAATAAATAAAAATAAATAAAAATCAATAAAAATCAATAAAAATCAATAAAAATCAATAAAAATAAATAAAAATAAATAAAAATAAATAAAAATATATAAAAATATATAAAAATAAATAAAAATAAATAAAAATAAATAAAAATAAATAAAAATAAATAAAAATAAATAAAAATAAATAAAAATAAATAAAAATTAATAAAAATTAATAAAAATAAATAATAAATAAATAATAAATAATAAATAATAAATAATAAATAAAAATAAATAAAAATAAATAAAAATAAATAAAAATAAATAAAAATAAATAAAAATAAATAATAAATAAATAATAAATAAAAATATATAAAAATAAATAAAAATATATAAAAATAAATAAAAATATATAAAAATAAATAAAAATAAATAAAAATCAATAAAAATAAATAAAAGTAAATTCATTGGATGGCAGAACTAATGCAATAATTTACCCTATGAAGTGGTTAGAAAAAGTAAACATTAAAAACCCGTGTAACCTCTTAACACGACTACACACGACTTATTTCAACAAACTGCTTATTACTATTATATTATTTATGACTTAATAGTTGCAGTTGCAGCAGGAAAGTTTGTGAAGAGTATCGCTTAGTAACTTCCCTTAGTAACCTCCCTTAGTAACTATCCTTATTTACTTGCTTTAGTTACTTGCCTTAGTAACTTCATTGGTGTTAACTTAATTATTTGTTTGAAAGTTACTTGCTTGGTTTTGTTCAAATTATTTAAAAAAAAAAGAAAGAAAATTCCAACTCCGATCGAGTTGTATCTAGAACATATTTATACGATAATAATAAAGTTAAATTTTTTATTAAAATGCATTTCGTTTCGATCTGTTAATCTGAGGTAATAAATGTGCGTGTCAAATTTAAATACATCAAGAGATTTTATGATATATTAGGCTGTTAAATATACATTTTATGACTAATATAATTCTGCATTTTAACTCTTGTAGGTCAAATTTAAAAAATTCCAGAAAATAATTTGAATGTCCTTAGATAAGGAAAATACATAGTAAGTTGATAGGTTCAATTTAGTTCTGATTAGAATATCACGACTGGTTTTATTTATCCGTCTAGAAATAAATCATATTCTTTGTGCATTATTAATCGACTATAAAAACAAATTAAAATTTTTCATTTATTTATATTTTTTGTAGTCATCATGTCGACTGAATTACAACAACAAAATAGTGATTACAACCAAGATTTTGACGACCAAGCTAATTGCAATAACCAACAGAACCAACAACAATATCAGGGCGGCAATCAGAATAATTTCAATGATAATGATGACGATGATGACGACGATGAGGAGGAGGATGATGGCGATGATGATGATCAAGATCAAAAGCCCAACCGAGGTGATTTCGGTGGTGATGGGCCGAAATACATACGTTTGCGTGGCTTACCTTGGTCTGCCACTCATAAAGAAATCTTAGATTTCCTTAAAAACATTACCGTTATCAATGGCTCCAAGGGTATACATTTGGTTACCAGTCGTTGGGATGGCAAAAACACGGGTGAAGCATTTGTAGAAGTTCAAAGCCAGGGAGATGTGGAAGAGGCACTCAAGCTTAACAAAAACATGATGGGTCATCGCTACATTGAAGGTTTGTCTTAAATATGTGCATTTTTAAAGAGCCCCTTTTTATATTTATTGTGCTTTGATTTTTCCGTTAAGTATTTACTGCAAACCCAAAAGAAGCTCAAGCCGCAATGAAGAAAACTGGCGGACCAGGTCAATCTTTTGTAGTCAAATTGCGTGGCCTGCCCTATGCTGTAACTGAGCAACAAGTGGAGGAATTTTTCAATGGTAAGGTCTTGCATATATAATGTCACTCTTCAAATATTTCCTCAAAGGGTTTTGTTTGATATGATTGTTTGAAGTAATGTTAATGTACAAATTAATTAGAAAATTTCTTTGAGAGAAGTTAAAAGTAACTAAAACGAGCTGTAACGTCGTCAAGCACAACAAAAGTTGAGAAAGACCATGATGCAGTTTAATTGTATTATTTTTTTTTATAATTTAATTTGAAATACCTTGTTTATTGTTTCATTCTTTATTTGTATCCCGTTTTTAAAACTTAATTTTAAACCCTCTCTTTAATTAGTCTCTTCATAAAAAATATTTCGTTTGCTGACTTCTATCGTTTTACATATCCTTCATTAAATATGTTTCCTTTTGTATAGCATCTTTAATATGATTCTCTTAGTTTAAGCAAAACCTAGCTACTTTTCTTCAATTGAAATTAATTTGTTTAATATGGTAAAAAAACATTACTATGTGTACTTTGGTATCGTCATTGGGCAGGGTTGGAAATCAAACCGGATCGGGAGGGCATTCTTTTTGTTATGGACAGAAGGGGTCGTGCAACTGGGGAGGCATATGTTCAGTTCGAAAGCCAGGAAGACACTGAACAAGCTCTGGGACGTAATCGGGAAAAAATTGGGCACAGGTGGGTTGTCTTCAATATTTGAATTTTTAATTTATTTGGTAAAAAAAAAAAAAATTAAAATATTAAAATTCTACAAACAATTGTAGAGCTCTAAAAAAATGTTGTTATTTTCGATTTGAATTCTCTTTTACAGGTTATACAATTAATCAACACATTATTGCATTAACAACGGGAAATGCTTTATATATATATATACATATATTTCGAACATAATTTCATTAATTATTTTGATAATGAAACATGGCATTATTTGCAATTTGCAAAATTATAGTTACTAAGAGCCAACAGATTTAAGACTGGGCTCTTAACACCAGAAAACTCTGCTCTATTTCTATAAATTTAAAAATTAAAAAAACCAGCCGTAGCAGCTGAATTCATTGGAAAACTTGGAGTTATTTTAAAACTTGAAATTATATTTTTTGTATACCACCTTCTCTCTTGATGTTTGTTAAGTTCCAGACATTTTTATTTATGTATATTAATTGTGACTTAAAATTTTAATGATGTATGCATCACATTCTTTATAATTTTTTAAAAATTTCGGATAAAGCTGGATTGTGTCCATTTTATTTTAATAATAGTATATAATTGAGTTCATCTGTTAAGCTTGCTTGTGATTTGCTCTTTAAAGAGTTGGCTACTTATCGGAGTATTTTTTGAGTAAAAGTTGTGTTAAAGAGTCGGGTGTGTTATTTGTGTACTTTTCCTATGAATTTGATTTTAGAAAAAAAATTTTGATTTAAAAAAATTTTTTTTTTTTTCAAACCAGAATTGTGGAGTTTGATTAGAATGAGTAATGCACCAAATCCTTTCAAAGGAATCTACTTTTTATACCGAAAATACTCTATAAAAAATTCAAAATGCCCAATGAGTTGATTGCTCATAAACACCTTGGCCTAGAGCTAAATAGTCATTCTTAAAAATTTTGAAAATAACACATTCAAATTGTAAATGTGCTTGTTCACAGTTCATGTGCTTGTTCACAAACAAGCGCATTTTCTCGTCAGCAAAAACAAAAGCTTACCGAACAATTTTTGAGAATTATAGATATGTATATTTTTAATTAAAATTTTTAATAGTAAAATTTTATTCAATTGGCTATTTTTTTTTTAAATACTTTCTGTCTACCCAGTTTTCCAAATTTTTTAGGTTTTTAGGACAGAAATTTTCAAATTTTTTAACAAGAAAAAAAAAATTGTCTTGGTATCATGAAGCTTGTGGCTCATTTGGCTCTTAAAGTACAGATTGCTCATTGGTAAAAATTGACTTATTTGATTCGATTGGTTTAATATAATAAACTTGAAAAGAAGCACGAAAAGCTTCATTCGAGAATGTCACAACCCAATATTTGAATTTTTAGAGAAGACCATTTAATACAGTTTATACCACACATAATTTTAAAGTAATGATGCTAAAACAATTTTCAGTAGTAGGATGGTATAAATAATAATATATAAATTTCGTTTTTTTTTTAACGTTGATTCTCAAAAATCATTTCTTCACAAAAATAAATAAAAAATAAAACAAATAAATAAGCAAAACTAATAAATAAGCAAAACTAATAAATAAATAAAACAACTAACTAAATAAAACAAATACATAAATGAACAAGTAAATAAATAAATAAATAAATTAAATAAATTAAATCAATTAAATCAATTAAATAAATTAAATAAATTAAATAAATTAAATAAATTAAATAAATTAAATAAATTAAATAAATTAAATAAATTAAATAAATTAAATAAATTAAATAAATTAAATAAATTAAATAAATTAAATAAATAAAATAAATTAAATAAATTAAATAAATTAAATAAATTAAATAAATTAAATAAATTAAATAAATTAAATAAATTAAATAAATCAAATAAATAAAATAAATAAAATAAATAAAATAAATTAAATACATAAAATAAATTAAATAAATTAAACAAATTAAATAAATTAAATAAATTAAATAAATTAAATAAATTAAATAAATTAAATAAATTAAATAAATTAAATAAATTAAATAAATTAAATAAATTAAATAAATTAAGTAAATTAAATAAATTAAATAAATAAAATTAATTAAATAAATAAATAAATAAATAAATAAATAAATGAATGGATGAATAAATAAATAAATAAATAAATAAATAAATAAATAAATAAATAAATAAATAAAGCAAATAAATAAATAAAACAAATAAATAAAACACATAAATAAAACATAAATGAAACTTATAAATAAAACAAATAAACAAAACAAATAAATATAACAAATAAGACAACTTACCGAGTCGAGTTGCGTCGTTAATGTGTTCCAAAAAACGCGACAAAAAAAAATTAAAAATTGAAAAATTTCATAAAAAAAGCAAAAAATTCTCTTCGGCTCATGTAATAATATACGAGAAAGACAATTTTGTTTTTGTTAAATATTGTACCGACGCAACTCGAAGAACGACGATACTCGTGGCTCTAGTGTAAAAATATTTAAAAAAAAAAAACACAAAAGTAAAAATTTAATCAAAAAAATATTAAAAAATATTTTGTTGAAAAGTATATTTTGAACATGTTGAAAATAAATTTAAAATAAATAAAAACAAAAAGTTTAAAAAATAACAAAATAAATAGAAAATTAAAAACAAATAATAAATAAATTAAAAACTAAACAATCAGTTAAAAATTAAATAAAAATTTAAAAATAAATAAAATATAAAATAATAAAATAAATAAAAATAAAAATAAAAAATATGAAAATAAATAAAAAATAAATAAAAAATAAATAATAAATAAATTAAAAATAAGTTAAGTACAAAATAAAAATTAAAAAAGAAATGGAAAATGAATAAAAAATCAACAAGTAAAAATAAATAAAAACTTAAGAATAAACTTAAATGAATTATAAATAAATCCAACAAACTAAACAAAAAATAAAAAAAAATTAAAAAAAATAAAATAAATAAAAAAATAAAAAAATAAAAAAATAAAAAAATAAAACAAAAAAAATAAAAAATAAAAAATAAAGAAATAAAGAAATAAAGAAATAAAAAAATAAAGAAATAAAGATATAAAAATAAAAATTAAAAATAAATAAAAAATAAACAATAAATAAAAAAGAAATTAAATAAAATAAATATAAAAAATAAGAAAATAAATAGAAAAAATAAGAAAATAAATAGAATAAATAAAAAAAAATAGAATAAATAAAAATAAAAATAAACGACAAAATAAATAACAAAGTAAAGAACAAAATAAATAAAAAAATAAATAAAAAAATAAATAAAAAATAAATAAAAAATAACTAAAAAATAACTAAAAAATAACTAAAAAATAACTAAAAAATAACTAAAAAATAAATAAAAAATAAATAAAAAATAAATAAAAAATTTATAAAAAATAAAAAAAATAAATAAAAAATAAATAAAAAAAAAATAAAAAATAAATAAAAAATTAATTAAAAATTAATAAAAAATAAATAAAAAATAAATAAAAATAAATAAAAATAAATAAAAAATATAAAAAATAAATAAAAAAAAATAAAAAATAAAAAAAATAAAAAATAAAAAAAATAAAAAAAATAAAAAAAATAAAAAATAACTTAAAACCTTCAAATTATGAAAAGTAAAGAATATATAAAAATTATAAAAAATAATTTACATATAATAAACATATAACTTTCGATAAAAATTAAACATGTAAGTTTCGATAAAAATAAATTTTAGCTCACCTGATTTGCATGGTCACAATTGATTTAAAGTTTATTCTTTAAGCAACAAATCGATGGAACAGAAGGATCCTCCTGTAGCCATTTACCAAGTATATGGTCTACCAAAAACATATTTTAGCAATTTAAGTTTTAAAATTCACTAGAGGATAAAGTTTTCTAATGAAGTTCAGTTCTTCTTCAACATCTAGTAGATAAGCCCAAAATAACCTTTATTTTATAGTCACCACCCGGGATTTCTGCTAAACCAACAACTAACTAGAAGCATTGGGTTACAATTATGGCACACGGATTGGGCAACCAATCGAACAAAATAGACAAAAACTTAAGCCTTACAAGAAATAAACTGATCATGGTTCACAACGATTTACTAACATGCCATATTACAATTTTTTTCTTGTGCAGATACATTGAAATTTTCCGCAGCTCTTTGGCTGAGCTGAAACGTTCTTCTAATGGCAATGGACGTCCAGGTCCATACGACATTAAGGATCGTGGCGGTAATCGCGGAGATTTCGGCGGTGGCCGTAATAATATGATGCGTGGTGGTGGCGGTAACGGTAACAATTTTAAATTTCATCTATTGAGTGTAATAAATATATTTCACTTACATGATTACAGACTGGAATGGTGGAGGTGGTGGCGGCGGTGGTTTTGGCGTTGGCGCCAACAATACGCTCGGTTTTAACAACATGAATTATAATAATTCAGGCAATTTTGGCAATGGTTTCGGAAATAATGGTGGTGGCGGTGGCGGTAGTGGAGGAAACTTTGGCAATAATGGCGGTGGCGGATTTGGTGGTAACAATGCCGGTGGCGGCTTTGGTGGCAATAACAACAGTCGTTTCAATGGTCCCAACAATGGCGGCGGCAGTGGTGGAGGCGGTGGCGGCAATTTCTCGAGCGATTTCGGCGATTTTGGTAATTTTGGCAACAATCGCAATAATTTCAACAACGGTTCGAATGATTTTGCCGGCGGTAGTGGCTTTGGTGGACGTGGTAATAATGGTTCGAACTTTGGTACAGGTGGAAATTTCGGCAACTTTGGCAATTTCGGCAATGGAGGCAATGATGGCCCCAATAACATGGCTGGTGGTGGAGGGAGTGGCTTTAACAATTCCAACATGGGCAACAATGGCGGTGGCAATTTTGGACCCATAGGTGGCGGCCGCAATGACAATGAATTCTATTCGGTACACATGCGTGGTTTACCGTATTCTTCATATGAAAATGACATATTCAAGGTGAGTTAAAAAAAAGACAAACCAAACATTCCGATAGAAACTAACTACATTTATTTTTCCATACAGTTCTTTGATCCCATTCGTCCATCTAATGTACGCATTAATTTCAACAAAAAAGGGCTCCACAGTGGCACAGCTGATGTCTTTTTCGATACTTACGAGGATGCGCAGTTGGCGATGAAACGTCACAAGGATCAAATTGGCAATCGCTATATTGAGCTCTTCTTTGATGGCAAAATAAAAGCTGGTGGCGGCGGCGGTGGCGGCGGTGGCAATAACAATATGTCCAACAATAATTTTTCACGTCGTATCTAAATAAGACATAAATATTCTTAAGACAAACAATATCCAAGCAATTTTAATTAAAAAAAAAACATTACATTTTATTTGTATAAATCTTCACAAATATGTTAAATAAGCACACACACACATCAACACATAGACTTATTTGAATATCCGTAACAGAAAATAATTCAAAGTTACTTTTAAGATAACACAATACACACGAGGTCAGTTTTAAACAAAACTTATTTCAAGCAGTTGTTGAGGTGTGCAAGTATTTATTTTAAAAAAAAATTCGGAAGAAGCTTAAATAAAGCAATGATCTTAACTTCTTACACCGATTGAATAAGTCGTCTTTTTGTTTAAATATGATAGCATTGAATCAATGTAAGAAAAATTACTACCTTTGTTGTCATTTCACTGATTTTATTTGAACAAATAAAACTATGCATATTTTTAGGCTTTGTCCTAAACAAACAAACTGTTTTTCATTTGTACATAGATCTAGGAGCAGTTCGTAAAATCTTATCTTTGTTGATCTTATTACAACTACGTATGTTCGAGCGCTTGTTATGAATTGAAAAAGTCCGTTGGATGAAGTTGGCGAAGGAAGGAAGGAACTCTAAAAGACGTTCTATGAAAGTTCTGACGAACAATTTACAAATAAAGTTGAGATCTTGGTCTCAACAGCAAGCTCAGCCATTGCTCCATTGATCCATTGATCAGGAATTGTGGAAAATTTGATGAAAATCAAAAATATTGAGAAAAGAAAAATCGAGAAAATATTGGAAAAATAGAAAAAAGAGGAACGAAAAAAGATGAAATGAAGGATCGATTAAAGAGTGAAAGATATGAAAAAAGAAAATAAAGATTTGACGATTCATCCAAGCACAAAAAAGAAAAAAAAAAGAAAAGAGAAAGAAATCTGAAGAAAATGAGCAGAAAATGGAAAGTATACTATTGAGGGCCATTCAATTATATTTCAGAAATGCCCATTTTTAAAAAATGTAGGAAAAAAAAAGAAAAAAAAACAAATGAAAAAGGAAAAAAAAAAATAAAAATGCAAAAAACAAAGAAAAAATAATGTAAAACATAAACCAAGAAGAATAATAAAAATAGAAGAAATATAAATGTAGCAACAAAATAATAAAAATCGAACAAAGAAATATTAACAAAAATAGAATTAAAAAACAAAAAAATAAAATAATACAAAAATAGAAGAAAAAAATAGAAACAATAAAATTAAATTAAAAAAATAAAGAAAAAAACTGAAAAAAAAAATCGAAAAATAAAATCGAAAAAGAAAAAGAGAAATCGAAGAAAAAAAAATTCAATGAGATGGACATACAAAAAATTTGTCAAAATGGAATGAAAACCATGCCTACCTTCCATACAAAGAGACTCTAATCTATCTATCAATCAATATTATTATTACGCAAGCGCTTTTTTTGTGATGACCATCAAATCTATACCGTAAATGCGATTTTTATAAAGAGGGTATCAATCTTCTTTCTACAGAGGTCTTGCTCTGTAGATGTGCAATAAGATCTTATTTTTTCTATGTTCCCATATAGTTGCAGGGTGTAGCAACGCGCGCCGGGAAAAGGCTAGTTAATTATAAAGGAGAATATTAAAAAAAAAAGATACAGTAGTTTCGACTATGTCGTAACACAAGACGTAGAATTAGTCAATTCGCTTTTGATGACATCTTTTTTAAAAACTATTTAGCAAAATATTTATTCCATACACCTGAGCATATGACCTTTAAAAGAGTGCCGGAGAGGGTTAATATGACCGACCCCCATTACTTTTGCAAAAGGAACATTTTTCCCTTTGACACCTATTCCCTCCGACTACTCCTTAGGGGGGCTCCCTTACAAATATTATGGTTTTTGTATATTTATTCCATACACCTGAGCATATGACCTTTAAGAGAGTGCCGGAAAGGGTTCATAGGTATGACTGACCCCCATTTTTTTTTTGCAAAAGGAATATTTTTGCCTTTGACACCTATTCCCTCCGACCACTCCTTAAGGGGGCTCCCATACAAATTTTATGGTTTTTGTTTATTTATGCCATACATCTGAGCATATGACCTTTAAGAGAGTGCCGGAGAGGGTTAATATGTATTACCGACCTCCATTATTTTTGCAAAAGGAACATTTTTGCCTTTGACACCTATTCCCTCCGACCACTCCTTAGGGGGGCTCCCATACAAATTTTATGGTTTTTGTGCCGGAAAGGGTTAATATGTATCACTGACCCCCATTACTTTTGCAAAAGGAGCATTTTTTCCTTTGAGACCTATTCCCTCCGACCACTCCTTAGGGGGGCTCCCATACAAATTTTATGGTTTTTGTTTATTTGTTCCATACACCTGAGTATATGACCTTTAAAAGAGTGCCGGAAAGGGTTAATATGTATCACCGACCCCCATTATTTTTGCAAAAGGAACATTTTTGCCTTTAACACCTATTTCCTCCGACCACTCCTTAGGGGGGCTCCCATACAAGTTTTATGGTTTTTGTTTATTTATTTAATACACCTGAGCATATGACCTTTAAGAGAGTGCCGGAGAGGGTTAATATGTATCACCGACCCCCATTACTTTTGCAAAAGGAACAGTTTTGCCTTTAACACCTATTCCCTCCGACCACTCCTTAGGGGGGCTCCCATACAAATTTTATTGTGTTTGTGCCGGAAAGGGTACTTTTGCAAAAGGAACATTTTTGCCTTTGACACCTATTCCCTCCGACCACCCCAGGGGGGCTCCCATACAAATTTTATGGTTTTGTCGATTTATATTTCATGTAATTGTGTAAAATTTATATAAGTTAGAGAGTTCTAACATGAATTTTTGTCGCATTGAGGATCAAGCAGACCAACAAGTGCTAACATCAACATTGTACGATCAGTACTTTAGGCCCACCAAAAAAAGTTATATAAATACCGACACTTGATCACTATCAACCACCCTACTTACCTCCGAGAATGACGTATTCTACGTCAAAAGCAAAGAAAAAAATATTCAGTCTTTATATTTATTCCCGAAATATATGTAGTGGCCTGCGCATGCCATATTATTCCGACTATATATTCTTCCGCGGTTTGCACCGTGGTGTCATCATTTTTCAACTTAAACCGTAGCACATGTTCTCACCGAGTAATAATTCTATGCAACGCTGTTGCTTGATTGTTGCATTATCGATCCTGGAGCGGCTCTCCGCGAACTCATGATAAATGTTTTGTCTTATTTTATCGTTAGGTCTAAGAATCAGCCTTTACTATACTGGCGTATTATAGTATGCTTTCTACCGAATCATCTATGCATAGTCAGTAAAAATTTCATATAAGAAATTAGCAGTTTCCTTGCCTAATCAACTTGATGATTTCTTGAATTTTTTTTTTTATTTTTGTCATAAGGTCAACAAATTAACCTTTACTGTCGTATCATCACTTTGCTCTAAGCACCTATAATCAGCGAGTAAAAAATCAATACAACGCCGATGCATTTTGGAAAAATGCATTTTTCAACTTATTTGGAAACCTGAGCTGTAAAACATAACGGTGCCACGTCGAACAATATAAGAAAACCCTAATTGAACATACTTTGATTAAATGCTCTATCGTCTACTATATACTCTTACCTTAAACAACGTACTTGAAAAATATAACGGTACTTCAAACATTGTCGATCAAACAATTTTTGAGAAGACAAACAACTTGTTGCCTTCATGTGATTTCGTAACGATAAACCACTTGAAAATATTTGCCAATATATTTTTGATCTAATACTTGATATTCTATTTCATTGTATTATTTTATTTTTTCTTTATCACTTTTGTTTAACAAATAAATAACTTTGTGCCAAATTGTTTTGTCGATTAGCGTCTAATGATAAACAATTAAACTTAATAATTATAATAATAAAGTATTGGCGTGCGATTATTGTAGAAGGCTATGGTTTCGGGGTGTATATTTTTTGCACAAATAAATTTATGACAATGCCATCAATTAGGGGCGAGCACTCATATGTGCTTAAATCACAAGTTTAGCTGTCAAAATCAATTCGATTTCGCTGAGAAGGAATGTTTTAAAAATAGTGAATGAACTAAATGATCTTTGAACAAGTCTGACTCTCGTAGAGCGTAGTTTTTCACTACTTTGAAAATGCCTGATCATAAAAGGTGTATCAGCAAAAGGCGTATTATTTAAAAGCTGGTCGTTTGGCAGTTTGGAAAGATATTGTATTTCATACATAATTTCCAAAGTTGATACTTTATAATCTAATAAAAATTGAAGAGATCCAAGCTATTTATTAATCGTTTTATTCAAAAATCAAACCTTACACCTTTTGTTGTATAACCTTGTGGTAGGAAACTTTCATTCTACAGCATCTCTCAAGTAAATTTTCCCTTATTTCCCCTATAACCTACTCCAGACTTTAAACTTCCATGTCTGGAAAAGTGGGTATTACGAAAATTCGGTAGAGATATTGGGTGAGGTTATGAGGTGTGTTATAAAAGTAGTCTATATTTTAAAATTTCGTGTCCTGTGTTGGTCCGATTGACACGATTTTTTCTTGTTTTATTGGCAAGCATGTCTAGAAGTACCCATTTTCATATATCTATTTTTATTGGTTGTTTACTTTTTCTCAGGTGTTTAAGTTATAACACTTTTTGGTACTGTTGGCAATTTTGAATTTTTTAAAATTTTGGTAAAATATTTAAAATTATTTTGATTTTTATTTAAAATTTTTCATCATTTTAATAAATAATGAATCAGGAAATTTATATAGAATAAAGTGTCACAAAGTTTTAGAAATGTTAAATATTTCTCTCGGTGAATCTGCTATGGGTAAAATAAGAGTTTATGAGTAAAATAAGTGTTTAAAAGATGACCGTTAAGACATTCACATTGCCGGTGAGCTTTCAGGTCGTCTTAGTACATCAACAATCGATAAAAATGTGATAAAAGTGAAAGAATTGATCATGAATGATCGCCGAATCAAAATTGGAGAAATTGCTAATGATGATAATATAATATAATGATGATCAATTGGCTCAGGCCATAAAATTTTTTCGAATGTTTTGGGGTTACAACGAAATTTATTCCAAAAGTGTTCAACTTCGACCAAGAACATCGAGAATTTTTGAGAAAAAAATTAGTTGGCTGTATTGTGGACATACCCGCAGTTTTGATATGAGAGCTTATCTGTATCCTTGTACTTATTCTTGTTCTTAACCTTTCCTTTGTTCCTAAAATTGTTCTCATCCTTTTCTTTATTCTTTTTCATCCTTATCCTTATTTGTTCTTATCATTGCCCTTTTTCTTGTCCAAACTTTTGTTTTAATCCATGTCCAAATTTCTGACCGTATCCTTATTTGAATCCCTTTCCAAAGCCTTGTTCCACTTATTTTCCATCTTTGTAATAAATATTGTCTCGAGTGGGTCCAAATTCTTATTCTATTCCTTGTCCTTATCCTTTTTCCAATCTTGTCGTAAATATTGTTTTAGGTGTCTCTCAATCTTTGTCCTTATCCTTGTCGTAATCGTTTTCAAAATTCTTAGTCGAATTCTTGTCCTAATCCTTGTTCTATTTCATGCTCTAATCTATGTCCACTTCTTTGAGTAATCCTTATATTAATCCTGGTCCAAACCTTTGTTCAAATTCTTAACCTCATCCTTTTTTCTAATCCTTTCCCTAATTCTCATTCAAATTCTTGTCCTAATACTTGTGTTTCTTTTAATTTTTTAATTTTGCATTAAGTGCATTTAGGTTACTTCAAGGCGTTCCCTGAGAGGCCTTATGACGCCATTATTTTTTTTTCATGAGATCGAAAACCTTGTTTACTGTCGTTCCATAAAATTTATCGTAGCGCCAATTATAGATCGTAAAATTTATTTTAGTGTCACGGAGTTATAATTCCATGCAAGGTTTTTTCATTGTTTTTGTATTTTTACTGGATTAAGCGGTTGCCACGAGATGTCGTTTTTTCCATTTTCGTTATAAGGCAAAATAACCATTCTTTGCTGTCGTAAAATAAAATTTTTTGTAGGACATCTACTCAGCGAGTAATAATCCAATGCAACAATATTGCTATTTGTCGCATAAAATGCTACCTCCGCGACCTAACGACGTCATAATTTATTTTTTTATTTTTGTCGTAAGGTAAGTATAAATCCTTAATTTCTATTTTATAATATTGACCGTGGCGCATATAATCACTGAGTAATAATTCCATGCAACGCCGTTGCATGATTGATCCTTTCTTGATCTTATGGTGGCTCTTTCCGCGATCTCATGACGCCATCAATTTCTATTTTTGTCATGAGTGCGAATAATTAGTCTTTACTGGCATGCAATATTTTTTACCCTAGCATCTATCCATAAAGGACTTTGAAAGAGCTTCTTATGATCAAATTGAGATGGAGTTGGGTGTGTTATTAAATTTTTTGTATACAATTGACAGAGAACTGGGTTTACTAGTTTTATGCCGACTCCTAACGGCTAATATACATGTTCAAGGGTCGAAAATCGTTTTTTTTAAAAATTTTTTTTTCTGATACTACAACTAATAAAAAATATTGTCTAAAAATTTGAAGACATTTGGACCAAAACTTTTCGAGCTATAGACGATTGAGTCTCCATGCGCTCGGTCTGTTCTGACCATGTATCAATCGCGTTTTTCTTAAAACTTTTTTTTAAGTCGGCAGTCAAATTTCTCGAAAACCTTTGTACCGATTTTAACCAAACTTTACACACTTCTTTTCTATACTAAATACTCTGTTTTGAACGAATGATTTTTGTTTTCAATTACAACTATAAATAAAAAATATTTTAATACAACGAAAGCACAAATTTTTGGCAAAAATCAGTGTTTTTTAGTTCACCGTTACCAAAAATTAAAAAATGAATATTTTGATAATTTTTTTCGCTCAGATCCAAGAGTATTAAAGAAATCTTATTGGTTTTTTTAATTTCAGATGATCAAGAGTTATCCTGAATACAGCAAGGAAACTTTTTTTTTTAAGTGCCTCGGTTCACACCGCTACCACTGTTTTAATAAAAAGAACTTACTGTTGTTTCAGCTGTGGTTCGAACCTGGGCTCGCAATGGCATCGAGTGGCGCACACATTGTTTAAAGTGGCCACAGCCGCCGTCTACAGGGTGGGCTATATACAAGTTTTTTTTTTAAATGCAATAAAATGCACAAAATTAAATTTTTTCCATGCATTATGGCTTTATTAGTAAGAGCAAACATTCCCATTAATTATGGAACACAACGTCATTCAAATGGCTGGCTTCGCAGTAGTGCATTAAAAAAAAAAAATAAATAACTGGCCATTTCAGCCCTTGAAAGGAATTTGACCTAGCTTCTTATGATCAATTGTGTTGTGCGTGTTATTAAGTTTATTACACAATTGACCAAGAACCGGACCTTCAGGCTTAACGCCGACTCCGAACGGCGATGAACGGCGATGAACGGAATGTTCTTGTTCTCAAGAAGCTTTACATGGCATTTTGATAACTCTCTGAGGTTTGCAATTGTCTGCAGAGAGGTGGCGGCCGTACAGAAAAATTATTTTAATTCAAATAATTTTCTGTCGCTGCTGGGTTTCGAACCCGGGTCTCCAGGCTCGTTGACATAGAGGCCACGCACTTTAACCAACTACGCCACGAACGCCATAATCACTTCAATTTTCTGTCACTTCAATTTGCCAAGACCTTGTTGATGGTTTCGGACTGTAGCGCAGGGATTGCTTGGATGATATTGGCTTTAAGTGGTTGAATCGTTTCCGAAATACGGTTCCCCACAAAAAAAAAAATCCAAAGAGGTCAAATCGCAGCTCCGAGGCGGGCAATTGACATCACCAAGACGGCTGATAACACGATTTGGGAATTTGGTGCGCAAAAGATCGATTGTGGCATGAAGCGCCATACTGGAGGTCGTCCAAATTCATGTCTCCAATTTAAGTAAAAAAAGTCGGTTAACATGGCTCTGTAACGCCCACCATTGACCGAAACGTTGTTCACAGCCTTATTTTCGAAAAAAATGGTCCAATGATGACACCACTCCAAAATCCGCACTCCACTGTCACTCTCATTTTGGAAATAAGTTTCCAATATTTCCGAACGTTGTTCAAGCGTAAAGCGACTCATTTCTATCCGCGGAGTTGTGATACTGACTTTATGTTAAAATTTCGCGTGGGAAACAGCTGTCAGTATCAAAATAACCTATGATTTAAAAAAACCACTAGATGGGCCATCCTGTATACATAACATCTATACATAGCAAGTTCTATTTGTTCTATGTAACAAATTTGTAGTTTCATTGCTTAGGTAGCTCTCTCCGCGTCCCGATGGCGTCTTTAGTATTTTTTTTTTATTTTTGTCATCAATTCAAGGAATAAATCTTTACTGTCGTGTCATTACTTTTGTCATAACACCGATACTCATTGAGTAACAATTCTATGCAACGGCTATGCATTTTAGAAAAATACTTTTTTTTAGCATTTTTGGAAACCTGCACGGTATAACATAACGTTGTCTCGTCAAAAACAACACTGTTACATAAGAACACATAATTCTCCAGCCTCCATATTCACCAGACATGGCCCCGAGTGACTTTTTTCTGTTTCCAAAAATAAAAAGAACCTTGAAAAGGCCATCGTTTTGCAAGCATAGATGAGATTAAAATTGAATCACTGAAAGAGCTCAAGGCAATAATCCCAAAGAACGAGTTCTAGAATTGTTTAAGGAATTTAATAACTTTAATAAGTAACTTTAAAATAAGTATAACTTTAATAAGTGCATAATATCTAATGGGGACTATTTTGCGGGGATTACATTAAAAAATAAAATTCTTAGTAAAAAATAAAAATGCCCGTTCATTTTTGAACACAGTATATATTTTAGGTATTCTCTTCATTATTTGCTTTGGGTGTTCGTTGAGGAACGATGAGGAACTCATTCACTGAGTATAAAAATTAAAAAGAAAATGGCAAAAAATTGCAAAAAAAATAAACAAATAAATGATGTTACTCAAGCGCCAACAAGGTCGGCGTATGCTACTTACTACCTTCCGTTGATGGCGGCGTGCCATTGGAACAGCTGTATGGAACCCTCTGACGTTATTATCATTTGATAGACATTCACTTCGATCGGCTTTTAATTCGCTTCAGTTTTCAGTTGATAGAGTCGCATTCAGAGTGCGAAATTCGAGCAATAAGCTCAAAACAAAAAAAAAAAAAAAAAAAATAAAAGAAAAACAATGAAATAATAAAGAGAAAAGTTTAGAATTCTAGTAATTAATCATTCATTCATTCATTCATTTATTAGTACGTTGCTTTAATTAACATTACGCTACGGAACAAAATGTGTTACTGGAAAATAGTGCAATTTCGAGAGTGAAAGTTTAGAAATATTTATCTTAGTTCTAAGAACAAAAATAAAAGAGCAATTTAGCGCTTTTTGCCATTTACACGGTGCGAAAATGTTTCATAAATATGTTAAAAGTGAGCACATGAGAATAATTAGTCTGTGTGCTCCTTTGTATTAGTGTCGATTGCATCGACAAATAATAAAAACAATAATAATAATAAAAATAATAATAATAGTAATAATAATAATTATAATAATAATGATAATAATAATAATGATAATAATAATAATAATAATAATAATAATGATAATAATAATAACAATAATAAGAATAATATTGACTTAAAAGAAGAGGAACCAACAAAGCAAAAATAGAATCAAGTTCATTAAGTAAACAAAAAAGTGCTCCTCATAAAGCAATTTAAAATAACAAAGAAAGAGCAGGCAACAACAATGTAAGCGATCGTGTCAATAATGCACTTGCTGGGCATTCTTTAGGAAATAGATACTTACATGAAATAGTTTTTGTTGTTGCATTTATAATGCCTAGTTGCAATAATTAAATTAATGATTTCCTTGTTTAATTTAAACAAATTTGCGTTGTGGATAATACATCTTATAATATTTGTTTTCGCTTCAAAATAAGCGGAATGCTATGGCAAGACACTGCGATCAATCGCAAATCGTATTAAAAAAAAAATATTTTAACAATCTTCATATTTCATTCAGAAAGACAATATTTTTGTTCGAAGATGCATCAAAACTGCCGAGTTTGAAATTTGAATTTGTTGTAATATAAAGGCTTCATCTTCACAAATAACATCGATAAGACGTGCAGGATTTATTTTCCTTTTTTTAGTAAAACGAACATTTGTAGGATTAAAAGTAGTACAAATTTTTATTAGACTACTAGCGATTCCCGGCGCGCGTTGCTACACCCGCCAAGTATATTGCAAAATATAAAGTAAATTCAAAACTTTTATTAGACCCTTGGTCTGACACCACGCCGATGGTAGACTGCCCGTAACAGCTTCCCAGTAGCAGGACTCATCTGGGAAACTGTTCAACCATCACTCTCAGGTGGCAATTCCATTATGAGTTTCAATATTCTGTGACTTTTACTTCCATAGCTATTCTGTATCGAAAATCGGGCCACATCCCCTTTTCCCCTTTTCCAATTTTCGAGTAAAAAGACTTTGGCAATTAGCAACTCCATACTGAGTTTCATTCATATTCATATTTATATTCGATATCAAAAATTTGGCTTGTATGGTCGGAGCTACCCTCCTTTTTTCAATGCATGTCTTAGTTCTCTTGTAGAAGGACATCAGCAAGTGGTAACTCCATTCTGAGTTACAATGTTCTGTTACTTTTATTTCCATAGATATTCTGAATCGAAAATTTGGATAGTATGGTAAATAGTATATAAAAAAAAAAAAGAAAATTTTTCGACTTTTCTTTTTTCCTAAACCTTCGCGTAGCAATTACGAACAAACCCGCAGAAGGAAGTATCCAATTTGGTCCAGTCGTTTTCAAGTTTTAAGCATACGAACAAACCAAGATTAATTTTTTATAGATAGATAATTATCAATATATTAAGATATATACATAGATACACATATAAGGTGGGTAACTCATATTTAAGGTAAGCATATTTATAGAGCTCCCCGTCCATTTTTAGTTCAGTTGCTAACAATGATCATATAAACTAAAGTACTAAATTTTAGTCTAATAAGACCCAAGCCGTCTGAAGTATTAAATTTTCATCCATTTGTGGGCGGTAAAAGGGGATGTGGCAAACAATTTTGACGTACGAACCCTCTGAGAGTGCAGAATATTTTACATTTTGACCTGAACTCAAAAAATTTTGACTTGTTTTTAGTCGAGAAAAGATCAGAAAAAATGTAACATTCTTTCAATGATGTTGTGTTGGCTGTATTGTTGCTTACTTTTGAGAAAAATTTTTATAATATTTATTTTGTCAACAGTGAAAAAGCTCAACTTCAATGAAATGTCAACGATAACGTTAAATATTTTACTAACATGTCACTTTTTTGTTCATTCAGTTGGTAGCATTTGAGGGCATAATTTAACGGGCGATCTTACTTACTTACTTTTCTGGCGCTTACAACCGTAAGTCGGTTTTGGCCTCGTATAAGAAATTGCGCCAGCCATTTCTGTTCTGCGCTTGCTGGCGCCAGTTGGAAACACCAAGCGTGGTCAGGTTATCCAACACCTGATCCTTCCAACGAAGATGTGGGCGTCCTCTTCTGCGTTGACCACCAACGGGCACCGAATCAAATATTTTTTTTTTCGCTGGAGCGTCGTTTTCCATTCGCTCAACATGACCTAGCCTGCGGAGCCGCTCAATTTTAATGCGCTTAACTATGTCGATGTCAGCGTACAGCTCATACAGCTCGTGGTTCCATCGAATTCGGTACTCGCCATTGACGCAGATTGGACCGAAGATCTTACGAAGGATCTTTCTCTCGAAGGCTCCCAAAATCTTTTCATCAGAACTGCTCAACGTCCAGGTTTGTGCTGCATATAATAGGACGGGCATGATTAGTGACTTATAGAGCGTGAGTTTTGTTCGTCGAGAGAGGGCTCTGCTTCTCAATTGCCTACTTAGCCCAAAGTAACACCTGTTGGCAAGAGTTATCCTTCGTTTTATCTCAATACTAACATTGTTGAAAGAGTTAATGCTGGATCCCAGGTAGACGAAGTCCTTAACAACCTCGAAGGAGATGTTGTCAACAGTAACGTGGTTTCCAAGACGCTGGGACTGTTTATTTGTTGACACTAGGTATTTCGTCTTATCTGCATTCACTGCAAGACCCATTCGACTCGACTCTTTCGCTAATCTGGAGAATGCTGCGCTGACTTCGCGCGTATTATGGCCAATGATATCGATATCATCAGCATACGCCAGCAGCATAATACTTTTGTAGAATATCGTGCCGTTGCGTCTCAAATCAGCAGCTCGGATGATCTTCTCCATCATCAGGTTGAAAAAGTCGCACGATAAGGAATCACCTTGTCTGAAACCTCGTTTGGTATCGAACGGAGGAGTGAGATCCTTCCCGATCTTGAGAACGGGCGATCTTGAGAGTGCAAAAAATACTGCATTTTTTCTACTTTCGAGGTCAACATTTCCGAGAATTTAATTCACAGGTCAGATTTTTTTCGAAAAAAGAATTCTTGAGGGGGCAGGATTCTCAAAGAGGGCAGAAAAATGCAGTCTGATCAGAACTAAAGTCAAATGAGAACTTAAGTCAAATCAGAACTTAAGTCAAATCAAAACTTAAGTCAAATCAAAACTTAAGTCAAATGAGAATTTAAGTTAAAGTAGAACTTTAGTCAAATCAGAACTTATGTCAAATGATAACTTAAATCAAATCAGAACTTGAGTCAGCTCAGAACTTAAGTCAAATCGGAGCTTATGTCAAATCAGAACTTATGTCAAATCAGAACTTAAGTCTAATCAGAAATTAAGTCAAATCAGAACTTAAGTCAAAGCAGAACTTTATTCGAAACAGAGTTTAAGTCAGATCAGAACATAAGTCAAATTGAAACTTATGTCAAATCAGAACTTAAGTCAAATGGAACATATTCCAAATCAGAACTTTAGGCAAATCAGAACTTATGTCAAATGAGAACTTAAGTCAAACCAGAACTTTAGTCAAATCATAACTTTTGTCAAATCAGAGCTTAGGTCAAAGCAGAACTTTAATTTCAGAATTTAAGTCAGGTCATAACTTAAGTCAAATCGGAATTTATGTCAAATCAGAACGTAAGTCAAATCCAAACTTAAGTCAAATCAGAACTTAAGTCAAAGCAGACTTTATTCGAAACAGAGTTTAAGTCAGATCAGAACTTAAGTGAAATTGAAACTTATGTCAAATCAAAACTTAAGTCAAATCGGAACATATTCCAAATCAGAACTTTAGGCAAATTAAAACTTATGTCGAATCATAACTTAAGTCAAATCAGAACTTAAGTCAAATATCACTAAAGTCAAATCAGAACTTATGCCAGATCAAACATATACTTCCATTTATTTCTTTCGGAGTGTATGAAAGAGTATTTCCGTATATTTTTTGCTTAGTGTATCCCGACAAACCAAAATAACAACTTAAATATTTACCCAAATAAATCCCTGCCATTCTGTTATCGAATATTATCATTATTGTTATTATCATAATCGAATTGAGCTTCTCCATATCTAAGTTAAGTGAAACGATTAAATGCTGATAATAACAAAAATGCAAACAAAACGTTCGACGTTCGATTTGTTTACACAATACTTTTATCTGATTAACGTAATACAATAATTGATTTGACAAATTTAGAGATCTGGTTGACAATCGCATGACAATTGTTGAAAGTAAGAATTATTTGCTTGAATCGTGGGTTTTGTGTGATGTTGGTTTTTTTTTATTTTCTACTTCATGCAGAGCTAATTGTTAGATTACACGAATTGTCTTTAGATTAACATATTTTATGGGAAGAATCAATTTTGTGCAAAATGAATCTTTTTAATAAATGCAAATGGCGCAGGTTTTGACATTTGAAATTAAATCTTCAAACCATGCGAATTATGCAGAAGTAGTTCAGTTTAAGTTAAGCTTTGAGAATTAAAGGTTTAGTGGTTTTTAGATTGCAAGATCGATTTGGTGACAATTCACTGCTGAGTTATTTTGTCAGATTTATTTCGAAAAGTAAGTTAACATTTTTTAATATCTATCTAAAATGAAATATATGCTTATTACTATGCATTCATTGTTGAATTTTTTAACAATTTTAAGAAATTGCTTGCACTGAAATTGCTGAAACGGCTTTTAGGGCTTATTTTAATTTTTTCCCTTACAAAAAATTCTGCAAGAGGGAGGGGGTTGGGGGGGGATAAAGCCCTTTCAGCCCGTATGTAGATCCGCCACTGTTTGTGTGAAACGCTTTACAGACAAAAGAATAAGTTTTTGATAACTTTTGAGGCCAAATGCTTCGGTGAAGCGTTAGTTTTATTTTGGTTCATGGATTTGGAATGAGTGTGGAAGGGCCTTCCACAGATTTAAGATTATTTAAAATTTGTTTACGAAACAATTTTCGAAACATAGCTTGTATGACAATAAATTGTTGATAATACGAAAGTAGATAAAAAATCCAATTTAAAGTATTTATTTTTTTAAAGTTATCTTTCGGTTAAAAGAACGATAAATGTCGAAGTGTATAACGATTAGGGCTGAAGTGTATGATGCTTAGTTTTGAAAATTTCATGGATTTTTCGCAGCTATTGTTAAAGTCCTCCAGTTTAAAAATTATCGAATAAGAATCTTATCTTTAACTCTAACTAAGCCTAAATTCTCTTTCGAGTGATATTCGAAATTTTTTGTGTTTTTGTTTTAAGAAATATTTTGTGGGTGGGCCACTTTTCCAAACATGAATTTTCATACTATTTTAACAAAAATAACAGTTTTACCACGCTGAAGTTGGTACCTCCGAAACCACGTTCTTAAAGCCTCGCCACGCATTTTTTTCTTAATGGGAGGAAACAAAAAAAAATTATTGGGTGCCAAGTCGGGAGGGAACAAAAAGAAGTCATTGGGTGCCAAGTCGGGAATGTAAGGTGGATGAACCAATAATACCATGTTTTGAGTGCTTAAAAATTCTTTTGTTGGAGCTGATACGTGCAAACTCTCATTGTCGTGATGGAGGCTGATCTTCATTTAACAGCATTAACAGTTCTCCGTTGCTTAAGTGGTACAGTTGTTACATGATCAGTTTTTCTGAAAAAAAACTGGTAACCATTTGCTTGGATGTGTTTCGTCCGCGGACAACTTTTATCGGGTTTTCCTCACTTTGAAAGACCCAAACAGTGGATTGCTGTTTTGCTTCGAGGTCATAAGCGTAGATCCATGCATAATCAACTGTAGTGATATCGTAGACGTGTTTTGAACCATCCTCGCTGTATTTTTTCAACATTTTCTTGCACCAATCGACACGAGCGTTTTCAAATTATCTGTCAAATTATGGGGTATCCAACGGGAACAAATCTTAGTGACGCCTAAATGCTCATGTCAAATCAAATGTATACTAGTCCCACTAATGCCCATGGATGACTTCACAGTATGTCACATGCCGGTATGCTTTCAACAGTTCGCAAACTGCTTCGATGTTTTCACAGCCACAACAGCCGTTCTTGGATATCCTCGTCTTGGAGAGAACGACCACGCTCATACTAATCGAAAAAGCGTTTTACAGTCGCTGGGTGTGAACCTTTATCACTAAAAGTCGAACTAAATGGATCGATGCATTCTTTTTTTGTCAATCCAAGTCGAAAATCGTAAAAAATCATCACCCAAAATTGTTCACGTGTTAATTCAATATTTTTGCTGAAATAAAATTTTCAAACATTTTATTTTACATAACATTTTATTTTAACGCACATACATCAAAACGTTGTGGGTACGTTTATGCTAGAAAATATCAAAATTCATCTGACAATGCTTAGTGTTGCCGAGGCACTAGAATTAAAAGGCAGTCTTCGGATCTTTAGCTTGACCAAAGTAAAGTTCTCAATACATACCCAATAACAATACATGCATGTGTTATTTATAATATCGGTAGTTATGTAGGTTCTATTATTTTGATGACGTCATCGGCTATGAGAGGATAGGCGTGGTTTCTATTCAATTGATCGGAATTTCAAGCTCGTTGTACGTTTTGAATACCAAATATCAAATGTATGTGTAAAATTACAATGAATTTGCAAAATATCAATTCAATACATTCATTTTTGTGGGATTTGTAGAGATTTTACCGTTTTGATGACGTCACTTTGTGTGGAAGGTAGGCGTTTTATGCATTCGGTTTTGACATATGGCCTTGATGGCCTCTTGACAATCGGAGAGGATACCTATGTTTTGGTTCCGGTATTTACGCTTCAGGTTAAAATGTACGCACTTATCTATCGCGTATATTTCCGCTTGGAATATACTACTGTTTTTGCCCATGAGCACGAAGTATTTGATCCCGGACCCGTAGACTTCTGCTCCGGTCCCTTTTTCGGTTAGAGAGCAGTCGGTATACCATGTAATCATGTACTGGTTTATCTTATAGGTTTCTGATAAACCTTCCCATTTCTTTTTGTTACTTAGTTCAGTTTGAAATCTTTTAGTGAAACTGAATTTTGGATGCATGCTGTTCTTCGGTATTATTATTTTAGGATGTTGCCTCGATAGAATATCGAACTTCTTCCGAGTGACGCAATCCGATATCTTTATCAGTCATCCTTAGAATGCCCTATTCGCCTAGGATTTAATATAAATGTGAAGAGATGTTAGTTCTAGTAGAACCTCCATGGATGCTGTTGGACATGTGCGCATGGCTCCGGTGATGCACACACAGGCCAATCCCTGTAGCTTGTTAAGCGCAGTGATGACTGTATGTTGCTTCGTTTTTTCAGCCCAGATAACTGAGCCATACGTAATCATGGAGCGTACGATCATTGTATATATCCATCACAATATTTTTGGAATGCAGCCCCAGATTTTTCCTCCTGCTATGGATCTGCAGATCATAAATGTTCTAACCGCATTCTTTGATATTTCGGAAAGACCCTTGAAAAATTCTTGCGGACGCCTATGGAAAAAGAAGTAATATATGATATAGTTGATTGAAGAGAGTTAAAAACACTTTTTGCATACTATCCATAACCTCAATTTTCATCAAATTCTGACGTGATAGGTCAATCCTGATCTCAGATTTGGATTCTCTGTATAAAAGTTTGTACTTGTCCTGTACATACAAAATATTTCTCATATAAAAATATGGAGAATCCCCAGAGAAAAAAAACCTTATAAGAGGTCTAAAATCACCAAAACTGAACAGAAGGAATATTCTCTTAAGAGCTTCAGAAATCTTGTAAGATCCGTACATACCCAAAAGTAGAGCACTTAGCTTTGTTTTCGGTTTTAAAGAACCCTTATGTGATGGGCCGGTTATGATTTTACGTGAGGATTTGTCGCAGAAATGAACTTAGGAAAGTTAATTTCCCAAATGAATTTAGGAAAGTTAATTTCCCAAATGAACTTAGGAAAGTTAATTTCCCAATAGCAAAAGTTTGTAGAGCTTTCTAATGGGCTTCCCCGAAAACGATACAAAATAGAAAACCCGCTGTGCTATTAAAAAGCTTCACTTTAAAAATATGTCGAGTTATTTTTAAATTTTCGACAAAATTATGTCGAAATAATTTTTATTTATAATTAATGTTTGCATAATTATTTTCAAATTGAGGATTCTTAATCCCCAATCAATATTTATTTAATAAACCCCTTAGGCTATTCTAGTAGCTATTCTTGTTGTTTTCCCCAAAATCAAGCATTTCGACCAAGTTAGTGAAGACTATGTAAAGATGCCGGTGCGTGCGTCAAGTTGCGAAAATAATATAAAAGCGAATTCGAGTGATATATTTACTTTTACGCATAAGTATGCAATTAATTAATTAGGTAAATTATAAAGAATTTTAAGAAAAAAAAAAAAAATAACCCCTTCTTTGGAGAAGCTATGAATTTTAATTGATTCATAATTTTATCGTCTTTTTAAGTCCACAAAATTTATGGTTTTGACGCATAATTTCAGGTGAGTTCCACTCACAAGCTATGGTCAGCACTTCAAGTTGTTCGAGAGCGAAGAGGTATTATTTATTTTGTATCGTTATCAAAGTTCAACATGGGGAGCAGCGATTTGTTAACAAAATCAGCTAATGTCAATGTGTAGAAGAAGCTCTCTTCTGAAGTGGCAGAAATAGTAGGTTTCCGACGTTGAATCTCTCAAGTGAGGGCTTCAACTTGTTGTGAAAAAGTAAATGACGGATCGTTGTTGTTGTCGCTGTTATTGCTCTTGTTGACTTTGGCACGATAAGCGCCGCCAGCAACAGCAACAAACGCTGTCGTTGTCATCGTTGCTAGTCGTCATCGTCATCGTATTCGTCAGTTCGTCAATCAACACGCGTGTATCACTTAATGACAATCAAATAATTATAATAATAAATACAAAATAAGCTGCTTAAAGTGTGACCATAGAACGTGCTGGAAATGAAACACCCGCTGAAATGTCTTAAATAAACAAAATCATTAACAATTCGTAGAACTTAAAAGTGTTTGTGTTGGAATTATGCGGCAAAGACTAGCAGCAATTATTCGCAACAGGTGTAAATATTTAACATATACGTGGTTAAAAGAGAGAAAAAAAAAAGAATTAAAAGAAAAAACATTTTAAAGAAGCATTTCGAAAAGTAATCGTACAGTTTAATGGAAAATATTTACTTTTACGTACATTAATATTTTTAATTTTTTTTTTTCATTTGCTTGCTTTCTTTGTTGACAAGTTATCTACGTGTCGGTGAATGTACTCGCATGTATGAAATATTTAAATATTGCTTTCTATTTAAAGAAAAATTATCAGTTTTTTACTTATATGACCTTCACATGTTATTTCAGTGTATATAAATATTAAACATACGCGTCCAATGCCAAAACGCATTGCCTCCTCAAATTTTCTTCAAAAAGAAAAGAGTCCGTTTTTCATACTTTGTACAATGTTTTTTGTTAGGAATCAACAAGCAAGAATGGAGAAATTGCCGAACACTGGTCTCTAGCTGCGTCTTCCACGTATGTTTACAGTGTACTAACATGTTTATGTTTACACTGTCACAGTCAGTAAACTGTTTAGTCCATAAACTGCGATTACCCGTGATAGCTACATGACGTGCTCACAGCATGATAATCCGTGTAGATTTTACTTTAATCATTTTAAGAGGCGTTGCTCTTGTATTATAATGAAAATGTTGAGTTAGTGCGAGAGAGTATCTATCTCCTTGCCGGACATGATCGACCACATGATACAATTATACAAGGTAGGAGTGACAGTTTTCTCGTCTTGCGCTAACTGTCAAAAATAGTATAAATTGGAGAACGAAAAAAGAAGAAAAGAAAATAGAAAACAAAATATACAGGCAAATGACAGTCGCTGCAAGGTACTGGTGAGAAAAAAGCAAGTTGTCACTCCTACCTTGTATAATTGTATCATGATCGACCATATATTTTTTATGTAATTTTTTCGAAATATTGTTAGTGCTACTCAGTCGTTGATTACTTTTCACGCGTTGTGGAATTAATTTTGTTTTGTTAAAATATGTTTTAATTATATCAAATATGTCACTCCTTATGAGTTGAGGAGCAATAAAATGTTTAAGAAAATATGTTTTAAAGAAAGTGTGTGTGCTTCCTGCATTTTGGTCATAAACAGTTAAAATGTACCTGGGGCTTTGAAATTTTATAGTAATATTAAGATAGTACAATAAATATTATTTTGGAAAAGGTTGGTCAATAGACATGCCCACCTACCACACAATATTTTTTAAAAAAAGTAGTTATTGCAAAATGAGCACTTTGAAATTTTACTCATATGTTTTACTGTGAAAAACATGACCCATACGCCAGAGAACCCTGGTTCAATTCCATCTGAAACAGAAAGTTTTTTCAATTTAATTAATTTTTCTGTTCGGCCGTCACCTCTCTGCAGACAATGGCAAACCTCAGAGAGTAAATAATGCCATGTAAAGCTTTTTGAGAACATGAACATTAGCCGTTCGGAGTCGGCATAAAACCAGCAGGTCCAGTTCTCGATCAATTGTGTACAAACATTTAATAACACGCATAACAAAATTTGATCATAAGAAGTTCGGCCAAAGTCCATTCAAGGGCTGAAATGGCCAGTTTACTACTACTATTATTTTTTTGGTAAAAAATGCTTTTTTTCTCAACATAGTCTCCTCTTAGATCAATACATTTATTCCAGCGTTTTTCCAATTTTTTATTCCCTCCAAATAATAGGTTTTATCAAGGTTCTCAAAATAGACGTTAGTGATGACCTCTTTATTCGACCCACATTTCTTACCGCGGAGCCATTTTTGCAGGTTTGGAAATAGGAAATAGTCGCAGCGGGCTAAATCAGGAGAATATGGTGAATGGGGTTCGTAGCAAAATTTATGGATTTTTCCCATGGCGAGTACAGACTTGCGTGGCGATTCGTTGTCATCGTAGAAGACAATTTTTTTCTTATCCAAATGCTATTGTTTTTGCGTCAAATCAATGTCAACTCTGGTCAACTGCTTTATATAATATTCACCGGTAAATATCCATAGTATACATCCCAAAAAACTGTCGCCATGACCATGTTGGCCGTCAGACCCATCTTGGTCTTCTTTAGTACATTTTAATCCGGAGAAGTTCACTACTTTGACTTTTCCTTTACTCTCGAGTCTGTTGTGCATCCATGTTTCATCTACGGTTAAGGAATGGCATGAAAACCCCTTCGAATCGTGGTTGAATATTGCTACGCACTCCATTGAAGTGGTCACTCTGCTGCGCTTATGGTCAAGTGTTATCAATCGCGGCACTCATCGCGCGGATAGTTTTTCATATCCAAATATTCATGTAAAATGTGATGTACCTGATCAGTTCAGATGTCTACAGCCACAGACACCTCACGCACTTTCATTCTTCGAACGTACAATATCATTCCATGGATTATATCGACGATTTGTGGGGTGACAAATTCTGTTGGGCGACCTGAACGATGAGCATTACTTGTGCTAGTACGACCACAATGTGGGCACAGTAAACCAGTTCTTAAACATCGAAATTGATGGTATCAAGCCTTTCTTTGGTTTCGGTGATGTGTTTCTTAAGCAAAAAATAATGTTTGATGATTAAAGGAAATTCACTTTTTTCCATTTTCGTCGGAATTCACGATGTAGTCTGTTTTCAGTGACTGTCAAACACGAACTATATGATGCAGCTCGCTCAAAATTTGACAGTAGTCTATTAACGGATGATAGTTGACAGATGGATGTTGCATTTAAAGGTTCTACGCGCGAAATACAAAAAGTCACTGACTTCTCGAAACGCCCAGGTAAACATTAAAAACTTAAAATCAGATTTTTTTTTTAAATATAAAAAATATTAGAAATATAACACAAAAATTGATAATGGATCCATAACTGAGGTGGACGTATAAATATCACAATTTAGTTTCTGGAAAAAAAAAGAAAATTTTTACGATTTAATAATGGATTTACACACATGCTTACTAGTTCTTCGTACTGTATCCTAAATTATCCAAAACAGCCTAACATCTTCGACCCATACTCTCCACAAGGTGCTGTAATCTATCTATCTATCTATCCTTCTCAATTCCACTCAAAAACTCATTTAATTTTTAAAAATCTTGATTGCTTCTGCTGAACTTCACATCATTCCCATAAATTTTCTATAGAATTGAGGCAGGGACTTTGAGCCAGCTAATTCAAAATATTAATATTTTTATTTTTAAGCCCATCCTTTATAACATTTACTGTGTGTTTTCGGTCATTATAATGCATGAAAGTCCATATAACAGGCATGTTCTCAAATGGAAATGTTTCCATTCGGTTTTTAGTAAATATATACATACATATTTTTGTCCATTATTCCTGGTACATTTATACGAAAACTTTGTCCCACCCTGTGCCAGGAAAAAGCTCCCAAAGTCATTACGTTAACTCTTTTTTTTTAGCTTTGAACCAAGGATTTCAGGTGTAATACCTATACAGTCAATTCTGCCTTGGTTTGAAATGGGGTGATAGATAAGTGGGAGGGAAGGGACAATCAAGTGAAACATGTGTAGGATGTTCTAAATGGGGTGGAAAGCCGTAGAAACATGTAAATTTGAACCTGAGGCAAGTGTTATGCCTTTTACCACAGTCAATTCAAGTTATAAGACAATCTCATCCATCAATTTCTCTACCAACAACTACTTATGAACTTCAAGTCGTAATTATTGATGAGTTTTCAATTTCAGTTGATGAAAAATGAGGAAAGAAAATTGCAAATGCGAAAGGTTAAAGCGTAGGAACATGGCCTGCCCGGGATTCGAACTCGGGATCTATGGGGTGGCGAGCACGCTATCTACTCGACTACCGAGGCCGCTTGTTTCGTCAGTTAAGAGCACGTTTTTCGAAAATAAGCCTTCTTAATTCACATGGGCCTCCACAAACGCTAAGCGATCCTTCACATTTTTTTCTGGCATGCAAATGGTTGTGTATCATTCAGCACTAGCAGTTCTCCATTCCTCAAGTGGTACAGTTGCGACATGACCGGTTATTCTGAAAAAACTGGCAACTATTTGCTTGTATGTGCTCTGTCCACGGACAACTTTTGTAGGGTTTTTCTCACTTTGGAAGATCTAAGCAGTGGATTGCTGTTTTGTTTCGAGCTCGGTGTGGAACCAGTTTTTCAGTTGCTGGGTGCGGTGCTTCATCACCAAAAGTCGAACTAAATTGATCGATGCATTCTTTTCTTGTCAATTCATGTCTGTTAATCAATGTTCACGTGTTAATTCCATATTTTTTGTTTTTTTTTTTTGCTGAAATACAATTTTCAAAACAATGCAAACAGGACAATAAGTGCACATGCAACAAAACGTTGCATGTTTTTGCTAGCAAATGTCAAATTTTCGAATGGAACTGTCAAAATTCATCTGGCAGTGCTCAGTGTTGCCGAGGCGCAAGACTTAAAAGGTAGCCCTCGTATTAAAACAAATTAAAGATTGTTAAAGCGTTTATAAAAAGTTAATAAATGGAGTCAATTCACTTATAATACCACAAAGTTCATTTTCATTATTAATGTTGCAGTTTGCTTTTAACTGTATATCAGCTAGTGTTTAATAAAAAATATTCCTTAAGCGTTATTATTTTACACAACTAGATGAAGCAACTGAAATTAAAATAACCAATCGTTAGTAACGATTAATCGAGAAACCTATACAAAGCAATGTCATGTTATGTACATCAATATTAATTGGAATTCTATATATGTACGTATATATTAAAAAAATACGCATATATTATATGTTTGTGTACAATTATCAGCTGGCACAGCCAGCCAGTGTTAGTGCCGAGGCATGGAGATCAAGTTAAAGCGACAGAAATCAGAAATCAGAAACTTCAACAGCTCAACGACTTGCCGACTCATTTCACAAAATGCTGTGTTTTATTTTGTTTTGGAAACTGTGTTAAGCAGCTTCGTTTTAGTGCAAAGAATATTATTGAGAATATTCAGAAATGTGATTAAAAAAATAAAAATGTATAAATATATACATATTTAATGTTATGTTCAAGTGAAATGAAACAAGAACAAAAAGGCGAAACTGCAAAAATATAAAAGCAAAAATATTGTGTGTGGAAAAAAAATAAATAGCGAGTTGTTGATGTATGACAAGAAATTAAGTGAAAAATTTGGACATTTTTTAAAAAAGCGAAATTATTCTGTTGGAAAATATAAAATAAATAATTAAGCATTCGACACATAAATTAAAATGTCATTTGAAACAACGACCAGTGCCGACCTGTGTGAATAGTGAAAACACTGAGCTGGTTGGTGAAGTCTGTTGCACACGCGACTACAACCTAGACTTAATAGTTTGTAGCCTTTAGTACCGGGCAATTAATGCAACAAGTTTTACGTTTGTCGCCTGATAAGATTGATGTAATAAAAAAAAAATAAGCTGTTGCTATATAAAATATTTTTCCCGTTTTTTTTTTTTTTATAAAGTAATCGACACTGTCAATCAGTGAGATTTTTTCACTCAAAGCTCGACTCAGCTGTTGACAACATCTGTTCGTACGTGTAAACATCATCCCTACATGCGTGTGTTTGTGTGTGATATTGGTGCTGTGCTAATTATAATTAGATAAGCCTATTTTTTTTATATACCAGTAAATATTTAATAAAAAATTAAATTAATTTCTCTACCCCCTCCCCCACAGACATATTTAAGCATTGTTGCTAACAAGCTGTTAAATGGTGCCCAAAATAAACGGTTGTGAGATGTGCTATTTGAAAAACTAAAAAAAAAAAATTTTTTTTTGTTGGTTATTTCTTATGTGTTATAAGCAAAAGCGAAGGTGTTAATTAACTGTGAAATTGTAAACTTAAAGTTTGCGTTGCAGCGCTAGTTGCGCATATCTGTAAGATAACTTTAGCTAGATGCTGTAATGTGAGTTACTCTAACTGAGATACAAACCTACAAAACTGCATTAACTTCACTACTAGCTGCTAGTTGAATCTGAGCTGATATTACATAAGTTGCTGCTTGTTCTGCTACACTCACTGTTATTTTGACTGATTGCTATGGACAGATACTTATCTCTGCCAGATAGTCAACTATAACGTAAAGTTTATTTGATAACTGAAAGCTGAACGTTAACGTTCCTTCGCCTTCAGAATTTCAAGTGTTTGACTTTAATTTTGTTTTTTTTTTGTTATTGTTGAGTTTCACTTAAGAATGCCATTGAGTAATAACTCAAGTTAATTCATTTTCGTCTCGGTTTTTAGTTGCGCTGACGATTTCCCAGCATGAAAACGGCAAAAATTGCAGTTCAATAAAAAATTTAAAAAAGTCATCAAAAATCAAAAATACGCATTCGATTTATTTAAAAACTTTAAAATATTACTCGAATTACTAGTCACAACAGAAGACATACAAATATAAAATTACATGCCAACTGAAGTGTACAAAAATTCATAAAACATCTTAACGAAAAAAAAAAAAAAAAATAAAAAATAAGAAAATTAAATAATAAAGAATAAATAATAAAAAAATAGTGTCGTTTCTAGCAATAATAAATTAATATCATCAATTAAATTAACAATGCCACTGAAAAACGGCCCAGCCATGGAATCTCTACTCACCGTACCATCGACAAAAATACAGCCCATACGCACATATTCCACATCCTATCCACAACAAAACGGCACCATTATAGATGATGATCTCGATGAGGAGGAAGGCTTGGGCTACACGCATACACTGGTAAGTTTATTTTTCCAGACTATTTTCCAGACTTTATAAATTTGTAGTTAAACAGTGTTGTTTATAGTCATAGCACACTTTTGTGCAATCTTTTAAATGCTCATTTAATTTTAGAGTTTGCAAAAAAATTGTAACAAGGCCTTTACACGATCTGAGATCACGATTTAAGATCTTTTTAGACTGAATCCCGTGCTCTAAAGTTTAAGTAGTATTTACTAGTTTTGTAGATTTTCTACCTATAGTCCGTGAAGTCTACCTATACGCGAAAAAATTATAAAAAATGTTTGTAATCGAGAGAGTAAAGAATTTTCCCTCCCTGTTGCTAGTTTTTGTCCGAGAAATTTCTTCTGGCAAGAATGGTAAAAGTGTCAAACCAAAACATGGTAGACGAAGAGAAAAAAATCAAGCATTCAAGCATAGAATTTCAAGCAAATAGGCTATTTTAGATTCTATTCAAGCATAGAATCAAGCAAATAGGCTATCAGTTAACACTCAAGCGTAAATTTCTCAATTCAAGCATTATTTTGCTAAAATTGAGCAAATTTAAATTCAAGAAACATTGGCTTAGAATATTAGAATAAACTCAAGAATATTTTTCCTATATCTGCTTGAAGTGAGAAAAATGTGCTTGATTCAAGTTCCAATTTGCTGAAAAATAGAATAATTTGCTTGATTTGAGGAATTGATTTTCCTTGAATTGAGAACAATTTGCTTGATTTAAGTAAAGAATTTTCAGAAAACTAGAATAACTAGCTTGATTCAAGTAAACAATTTCCTTAATACTAGAATAATTTTCTTGATATTAGAAACTTCATTATCTTATTATAATGAAAATCCTTTAGCAAATATGTAGGATGTAGGATAACCGATCATAAAAAACTATTCGAATATACTTAAAATATCTTGTAGACGCTTACATTTTTCCAAGTAAAGTAACAGATAAGACACTGCGCTTTCGAACCATGTCATAGTTTATCAATCCACGCCATTTTAAACATGTTCTCATGTAAACATGTTGTGAATTATAAGCATGCCAATATAAGTTGAAGTGAGAAAAAATTTGCTTGATTCAAGTAAACAATTTGCTGAAACTAAAAAATTTCTCTGCGTTTGCTTAAATTAAGAAAATGTTTTCTTGATTTAAGTCTTGTTTCAGGTTCTAGAATCAAGCATTTTATTCTTGTTTCAAGCAATCATTTATTTTAATTTTAAATTTTCTTAGATCAAGCAAAATATTTGCTTACTATAAGAACATTATTCCACCCCGTGTAAATTGTGTAAATACTAAATATAAATGTTAATTTGAGAATAAATTTCAATATTGTTAAAAATCTTTAGTATGTCGTCTGCACTGCCAATGGTCCACATCAAGCCAGCGCTGGAGTTGAACGAAACAAATCGCGAATAAGTCCATTAAGTATACATTTGATACTTATTTTCTTCTCTTGTTCTATTTTTTATGAATCAAAAGAATGTAAAAAAGAAAATGCAATCAAAAGAATGTGACAATCTACATATATAGTATGTATATTATTTTGATAAGGTTTTCATGTGGGTTTTTTTTTTAAATAAAATGTTAAAAGTTACAAAATTTTAAATCAGAAAAAAATGTCAATGAGAAAAAAAGCTGAATAATTTTGTTTTGGTCAAGATTGAAAAATGGATAGAGGCATTTCCCAGAAATTTTGGAGTTTTGGCGAAACAAGTGGTTGTAAGCTTGCTTACCGCGTAAATAACTCTTCTGGACCCGTTCAATACTATGGCCCTATTTGTAACTATTCTATTTTGCAAATAAACAGCAATTTACACAACACATCACAGTTAATAACCGGTTCATGGAGGTTGCCGAGATGTTCGATAGGGAAACTTAAAGTTGAATTGGCTGAGGTAAATGCATAACACCTGCATCAAATTGAACATGTTTCTAATGCTTTACTCAAAATATCCAACAAGTACCATACTTGGTTTCCCCCTTTTCATTCCTACCTAAATTTCAAATAATTTTCGAACAAAAATCAAGACCAATACCAATTTTTTAAACCTGGGATTAGCCAAAACAATATAAAATATATATAACTTTATTACTTTAAAGTATTAAAAAAAGCTCCGGTAAAAACTAGGAAAATTTCAAACATTTTTCTTCGACTTGGATTAGTCTGCGATAACCTATTCCGTTTTTGTTTGAATACTCTAAAGGTTCCCCTAATATACATGAGAAAAATACTACCAAAAGTTATTCATATATTTCAGCAAAAGCTATCAGCTTTGAGTCGGCGGTTTCCAAAGCAACCTTTCTTACCAATGTTTATGAACATATTGTCAAAATAACATCTCAAGGGATATTCCTGTATAATCAATTTTTGAATGAGTAATTCAAGCCTCACAACAGTATAGAGTCATGCTCAATTGTTCTTACAGTAAAGTATCTACAAATCTATATTAACAGGATTTCCAAAGTGGGCTAATTGTGATGAGATAACTCAATTTGTTACCATACGCTACTTTAGTAGCTTTAGAACATTGTTGAAATTTTTGAATTAATTGTAAACAGCATAATGCAGTTCTAGGACTTCACAATGTTTACATTTGAGAGGATACCAAGAAAGATAGAAACAAGATTTCGCGTTCCGCAGTCCCGTTATCTAATGCTCTCTTTCTCAACTGAGTGCATGACGTCACACAGTACATTTGCTTGACAAAAACGTATGCAAGTGTGCGGTCTCTCAGACCAATTGACGAAATTGAAAATAAATTCTTTCGAAAAAGTAATGTAAAAATATCTACTCTTCTGTATAAAATATGAATATTTTCGTATACGAAAAATATTAATTTTTTAAACTTTCAAGATTCTTATCTCCTAAACTGTTCGAGACTGACAACATTTTATTGTACCAATGGGTTAAGGAAGTCCATATACATATTATAAAAATAAGAAAAAAAAAATATTTAGGCGTGTGGGATTAAAATTATTCCAAAGTCTGATAATATCGCTTGTGACGTCATGCTCTCTCTCTCTCATTTACGGAACGCGTAATCTGGTTTCTATCATTCTTGAGAGGATACAAGCATCTATAGCAGCGCAGGGCACTCCATAGCTCACTGAGCTCTCTGAGAGCGTTACTTTTCACATGTACACAAAGCTCAGAACAGAAGAGAATATAATTCAGTCGTTCGCAGACCGTGATGCTGTGAAGTCTATGCCGCTTTGCGCTGCATATTTTATGTACACTCTTAAAAAAACCAACCTATTGATTTGTAGTTTCATAATAGTTATGCATATATATCTTTATTTTATAGAATTTCATATTATTCGCATATCCTAAGGTTTCATATAATTCATACATACATATTACCTATTATGATTCTTTGTATCGTTCATTCATTCTTGTACATATTAATTTTTTAATAATTAATTTCATGATTATTTGCTTACTTACGTATTTCATTTACTTACTTATTTTTTAACTCATTTTTTATCATTTTAATTATTTGCATATATTAAGAGTATATAATATTAAAATATTTATTAGTATATATAAGGCTTATATAATTTATCATCAGATTCTTTGCATTATTCATTTATATTACTTGTATTAATTAATTTCATAGAAGAAATATTGAAGTGTACCGATGACTTAAAATAAAAACACAAAGTAGAAAATAGAAACTTGCAAATTAAAAAAATTGTGACAACTATTTCGCTCAGTGTGTCCGAATCGAGAGCGCACCAACACTAACAAGACAAAATAAAATGTGACTGTGTTAGAATGCCCAGCCCTGATCTATAGCTAGAGGCGAGAAGAATAAAAGAAAACGGCTTATATTGTATTGTTCGAAGAAACAGAAAATTACAAGGAAATAATAACGTAAGAGCTAATGCAAACAGCAGTCAGAATCAACAACGATGATCTTGGTAGTAGGTGTACAAATCTTAGCATTTCTTTACCTAATTTAAAATAAGAAAAGTCCATTTCGACTTTTCGGGAATCACTCTAGTTTTTCTTTATTTTGAGAAACGTTTTTATGTTACAGTTTTCGGAGAATTTTAGTGAGAAAAGTGTTTCCGTACATTTTTTTGTGCTTTTCTTTATTTTTGAGATTTGTTCTTACTCTCACGTTTTTATCAGATTTATCAGTTTTAGTCCAAAAAACGTACATTCCTTCGGATAAAAAAAAACATATATCCGGAATTTCCCATTCAAACAAACCGCACTTACGATATTGTTAAAATTTTTTTTCTTCTATTTTCATACATCTGTTATCTGGTGCTCAAATGTCTGTTTGAGCGCCATATGTCGGCACTTTGAGCGTGACAGCTTTGTAAACAAGTCAGTGTTTGTTGTGTTCTGCGAATGTTGCAATGTAGTATTTAGTTGAGCAAAGAGTTTGTCTGAAATTTTGTGTTTCTAACAAAATATCATATGCGGAAGAGTTGAAAATGTTAACGGTAGCCTACGGGGACTCGACAATGTCGAAAACGCAAGCGCACGAATGGTACAAATAGTTTTAAGCGGATCGTACTGTGATTAATGATTGGCCTCGTTCCACCCGTCCATCCATTAGTGTGACTGAAGAAAACATAAAACAGTTAAGAAAATTGTCCTCGCAGATCGTCATGTGAGCATAAGGGAGATAGCAGCCGATCTTGGTGTCTCGTTCGGATCGGTGCAGAGCATTACGCACGATATTTTAAGCATCAGACGAGTTGAAGCTCGCACATCTCATCTTGTTGAACATACCTTAGACGGGTTGACTTTATAAACTTTAAAGGAAACAATCAATATTAATATCGATGAATAATTGAAACATTTCCGTTTTATGGGAGAATTCCGGGTATTTTCCACTCAATCGGAGTGGAATACAAAAAAACGTTTTTAAATGTAATATCCGCTTTTTTAGGAGTCGAAAACCGTTGACCACCTAATCTTTTTTTTATTTCCAAGAAATGAAAAAAGTCATTGGGAGCAATTCAAAGCTGTACGGCGGATAAACCATCACTCGATTTTATGGCTGGTCAAAAAGTGTCTTTGTTTGAGCAGATGTGTGTGAGCCCACATTGTCATGATGTAGAATAATGCTTCTTTGACTTTTTCCAAATTTCTCCGATGACTTGTGGCAAACAAATGATTGTGTACCATTCAGAATTGATCGTCCTACGTTGCTCTTATGCCACTGTCAACACATGACTGGTAATTTCGAAGAAACAAGCAACCATTCGCTTCGATGTTTTTCTACAGTGAGATTTACTGCTTTTGTTAGATTTACCTCGTTTTAGAAGACCCATACAGTCTATAGGTCTGTTTCGTTTCGGGCTCATATGCATAAATCCAAGATTCGTTATTTGTGTAGATGTTATACATACCCTTTGATGCACCTTGATCTTATTTTTTCAACATTCCCTTGCAACAATCCGATACGAGGCTTTTTTTATCCTTTGTCAGAGTATACGAGATCCAACGCGAACAAATCTTTTGATCATGCAATATCTTATTGATGATTGTCATACTAATACGCAAAGATGCCTCAACTTACTGTACGAATGTGTCAAATGACGATCTTGCTTTATCGGTTCACACAAAGCATCGATGCTTTCAGGCACAACAACCTATTTTGGACTATCCTCACGGAATTCGTCCTGTAGCGAACGTCAGTCACGATTGCAGTTTTTTTTGCAGAACTGTAGGATGGTGCTTTATCGGTGTATAAGGAATTAAGTTCATCGATTTATCCTTGTCTTGATAGTCCACGTCGAAAATTATGAAAAATAATCGCACGTAAATGTTCATAAAAAATTTTCCATACCCCTTTTTTTCCATACTCCCTTTTACCGCCCACAAATCAATAAAAATCCTATATTTAAGACGGTTTTGGTCGTATTAGACTAAAATTTGGTAAATAAGTTGTTATGGTTACTGTCGGCAACTATACAAAAACTGTGCTTGGTCCAACTATATATATACTCAAAATATATATATATGCCCACTTTTTAGAAATCATTATTATTCCTGAGTTGTACATGTTTTGATAGTGAAACTTGATATGTAGATGATATGGGCCCAAGAGGCAGTTACTATATATTTGAGCAAACATTATATAAGGGGGAATTTGGCCACACAGGCCAAATTTATGATATCGATTTTCTTTGGAACTAAATGTCCTATAACAATGAAGGTCTTTCTACTGAAAAACTGGCACGGGCATTCGAAAACGGGGCGTGGTTCCACCCATGTAAGCCAAATTTACGATACAGAAAAGCTATGGAAGTAAAAGACAAAGAACATAGATGTAAGAATAAAGTTACTACTTGGTAATATCCTGCTACTGGGAAATGAAAAATGCAAAAAATTTATAATAGAGAACGCTGCTATAGACTCAAAAACTACTGAGCCGATTGAGCTCAAATTTGCGCAGTAACTATGGGGTCATTCATAAATTACGTTACCAATTTAGTAGAGAGAGGTTTTAAAATGTACTACGATAAATAACGAATGGGGGGGTGGGGGTCTCATATATAGTAATGTGACCAAAAATGAAATAAAACTCAAAAAAATTGAAATTAAAAACCCAATATTTCAAACCATTTTCATCCTTACATCTTCATGTTTGACCGTCTAAATTGACTGTTAACTATTGGCAAGTGTAGTAAGGGCATAATTTTTCTTTGCTTGCTTTTCGACAGTTATTTTTTCTATTTTCGAATATTTTTTAATAAATTAATTTTTTTATTTATGGGTGGAGGGGAGTATTTTTGAAATGCACTACAAAGAGTACCGGAGGGGGGTAAGAAAAAAATTGAAAATCGGTCACGTAATTTATGAACGACCCAATGTTTCGAGTACGAGATGGCTTAGAAATAATAACGCTGAAGACATTGCAACATTTTCCGGTACTTATCTAGATAAGGTGCAGCAAAGCGCATGCACCGGGAAAAAGCTAGTTATTTATATAAATCATATCAAGACCATAATTCTTGTTATGCTTTTTGAGCTTATAAATTTAAATTTATCGCTTAAGTTTCTTATTACGATTTGGAGTAACTAGCTGTAAATTTCTAGCATCGAAAGTGCCAAATCAATTATGAATTAATGTCCGAAATTGTGTTTAATTTTACTTTATCAAGTAGAATAAATAATTCGCTGCTTAAAAATTTATTGTATGTAATAAAGGCGGCAGTATTTCGATCAATTTTGGTTCGATTATAAAATTGATGGAAATATTTAGTTTATCTTGTATTCACTATTTATATGTTTAAGAGCTTGGAACTTTGAGTTATTGCCGATCACAGTTAAGTTACTGCTTATTTAAAGCATTTCAAATAATTTCACTGTTTAATAAATTAAAAATCTCTAAACAAACACATTCGCTATAATTAAGTACCCATATTTATCACATGATCAGTTTTTGCTCTTTGCTTTGTAAATGCGTACTTTTTATCGCTTCATTAAAAATAATAAAAAAAAAAAATTAAAAATAAAAATCTCTTCTCATTAAATGATCTTAAATTATTCGAACGTGATTAAGCAGCTACACTAAGAAAAATCCCATATCTTTTATCCAAAAAATCTCTATTTTTGATAATAGCAATTTTCTCTTTTTCAAATAAAATTTCCTACAATTAGAATATATTTTCACATATTCGAAGAAATATTTCTTCACTTGTCGGAAATGAAAATATTTCAAACCTCTAATAACCCAGCAGTTATTTTGGAGTCAATTGAAAAAGTGAACTAGTTCATTTCTAGCGCAGTTCGCAGTAGCTCTGAAAAAGTACAAAAGGCGTTCAGTGTAGAACAGTTATCTTTGCTTTTGTTTTCAAAAGTATTGCTGACAAAAATAAACGCGTTCTGGCTAATTTTTAAAATTTGCTTGCTGCGCACAAGAAAAAATAATAAAAAAAAAAATGTTTATAGACAAAATGTTTTCTGGATTGTGGATGGAAAATATGGTACAAATGAGATCTTAAGGACCTTTCCATTGCACTAAATTCTTACACTTTTGATATGTTCACTTTAAAACTAGTTAAAAAAGAACCACTTCAGGCTACTGCGAAAGCAACCAGTTTAAAAATGTTCCTAATGCAACTAGTTCAAATATAGGAAAAAAGGAGTGTTTCTGGGGACAATTGTCTTTTTCTATGACATCAACCCGCAAAAAGCGTCAGTTCGTTCAATGTTAAAGGGTATTGTAGTAAACCTAGTACTGGTCCTTTTTGGAACTAGTTCAGAACTATTTCAAATTTGGTCCACTTTTCTGCTGGGAATGATAAGTATTTTTCTCGCACTAATAAATTCTCATTTATAGAAAAAAAAATTTTAATTTATAGATAAAAATTTCTAGAAAATGAGAAGTTATCTCTATTATAGATAAACAATTCACTACGCGAAATATTTTCTTCAATAAAAACAAATAATTTCTCAAAAATAAAAGTCTTTTTCTCTAAGAACGATATATTTTTGTTATATTTTTCTTTTTCATGGAAGCTTTTTACCATTTTTAGGGAATTTTTGGTATCACAATTAGAGAAAAGCATTTTCTGGAGCAAACTCTATATCATTTTTCTCTAAATATGATGCCTTTTTTATCATATTCCGATAAACTTTTTTCTGAGTGTAAGCACATACGTTAATATCTCCTAAAGCACTCTGAACACTCTGAAGTAAAGATGAATTTTCTACGGTGTGGGTTTTTGTTATTATAATTAGGCAGATTCTTTTTTTTTCAATGTGCACATCGAGGGAATCCCGGGCAAATAAAAATAAAACCACAAAAGCCAGCTTACTTTGTTAAATACTGAACAAAGAAGCGGAAGATCATGTTTTACATGGTGTCGCTGCTGTCGATCGCTGTTGTCTGTCGCTGTTCTTATTAGGTTTAAGTTTTGCGTCACTATTTGTATGGTTTTTATTGTTGTTATTGCTTTTTTTCCGCCGGTATTATTGCTTTTATCTGAAATATTATTGCACTAGAGTTGCTTGAACTCTGATTAAGTTAGTTTATGCATATAGTTGGTATGAATGTTAGGAGGAATCTTATTATTAAAATATTAAGTAGCTATTTTAGGGCCAACACGGTAGTTTAAAGTATCCAGTTTTTTAAGATTAATTGAAAATTCAAAATTTATGGCTTATACTCTTTCAATTGAATTAATGTTTGATACCCAGTAGATATAAGTAAAAAATTCTGCTTACCTACTTGATAACAGAAATGGTGACAAGGTCTTGGATTATGCGGATGACGCATTCGTAATGGTATCTGAAGTATTTCCCCCAAAGCTTAGTGAGCTCAATTAGGGTAGTTTGGACTAGCACAGTCACTGGACTGTCGTCGGGTGCGGCTTAGGAGTAAACGCTAGTAAAAAAGATATTTTTATAATTTATCATGCAAATAAAGGTGCAAACTTTTGTTGTACTGAAAGTAAACGATCACATTACCTTGAAATTGAGATTATACCCATTTTCATCAATGATATGAGAAATAGACTTCAGAATTTATGGTTCTATTCTGTGGGAGTAGCTCATAATAGACAGGTCGCTCCCAATCCCACCAGGGTGGGAGCACAAACTTCTTCTGATGAATTTCTACTTTTACTCATGGTATAATTAATCAGGTAGGTGTGACAGTTTTCAATCGAACATGAATTGTCAAAAATCATACAAAACAAAGCAAACAAAAAAAAAAGAAACATATTCATTTGATTTTGACAATCCATGAACGATCTCGTGAGAAAATAGCCTGTTGTCAAACCTGCCTGTATAATTGTATCATGCTTTTACTTGCCTCAATCGGCGTTCTATCTTTCTTGAACTAGATTCTATTTCTGTGGACATTGTTAAAGACAATCCACTTTTAGTCACCCATAATCGTACGCTGGATAAATGGGTCTCTTTTTTTGCGTTTCATGAGCCGATCGCAAATGTCGACTCGGTTGACTTTGTGAATTTCTTTCAAATCGTGCGGGACCCAGACATCCATTTTTTTATGAAATCAGTGGACTTTAAATGACCGTGAACGCTTTCAACAAACAAATTTATTGGCTTGCTTGTCTCCACAAGCTTCTTGATTTTGTCGTCGTCAGAGCCCGAATAGAACCAAAGCGGCTGTCGGTTGGCGAAATTTCTCGGAGAAATGCGCTGAGAACATGATACAATTACAAGGTAGGCTTATATTGGAGAGCAGGGTGCGCTAGTTGTCAAAATCAGCTGGTAATTTTTAGTTTTTCTAATTGTTGTTGTTGCTTTTGTCGTTTGATGTTTATAGCTCCTACAGCTTTGTTGTTGCATATATCTCAATTGAGCAGCCATCTTAAAATGAGCTTACCTTGTAATTGTATCATGGTCCAGAATAAGAGCAGTGGTGGATCAGCGTTGCTTTTCGGTGTGTGAATGGTTCAAATGCAACACACACACACAAAACGAAACGTCAATTTCATGGAATGCAACACACACACACAAAGCAAAACGTGAGCTCATGTTAAAAACTAAGAAAATAGCACTGAACACAACCAATCCTTAGCTAAAATATGGCAACACTTACGCCATTCAAAGAGAGATCCGCCAGCTGTCGGAGAAAAAAAAGAATTGATTCTATTCTGTCGTTTTTCCGTCGCGGATTTCTACGGCCATTTAATTTTTGACGGCTAGATTTTCATGTATTTTGTTGCACAGCGCACTCGACAACCGCATTGGTTCTATTCGGGCTCTCAACCTCCGAGAGCCTACCAGAACGAAGAGCATACATAATTGGAAAATTTCCAATACGGAACAAAGTCATTGCTTGGATGATATTTGCCTTAAGGGCTTGAATCGTTTCCGGATTGTTGGCATAACATTGGTCCTTCAGGGTTCCCCACAAAAAATAGTCCAAATGGGTCAAATCACAGCTCCGAGGCCGTATTTGGTGCGCAAAAGATCGATTGTGGCATTGCGCGTCATCCTGCATGAACCAGAGGTCGTCTAATTTCAGTAAAAAAAAGTCAGTTAACATGACTTTGTAATTCATTGCCTTTATTGTTCTAGTAGAATGAAGGGAAAACAGAGTACGACGAAAATATTTCCTTTCAATATAAAAATGATCTGCAAATAATTTCGGTGTCATTAATTTTTTGAGTTTTTATTACGTTATATACAGGGTGGGCTAAATACAAGTTTTTTTTCAAATGCAATAAGATGAAAAAATGTAACTTTTTCAATGTATTATGGCTTTATTAGTAAGAGCAAACATCCCCAGTAATTATGGAACTGCCTCGGCTGGCTTTACAGTAGCCCATTCTGTCACTCCAATTTTCCAAGACCTTGTTGATGGTTACGGGCTGTAGCTCACGGATTATATTGGATTATATTGGCCTTAAGTGCTTGAATCGATTTCGATTTTTTGACATAACATCGGTCCTTCACGGTTCTCGACAAAAAAAAAGTCCAAAGGGGTCAAATCGTAGCTCCGAGGCGGCCAATCGACATCGACAAGACGGCTGATAAAACGATTTCGGAATTTAGTGCGCGATTGTTGCATGGGCTGTGTGGCATGGCGCGCCATCCTGCATGAACCAGAGGTCGTCCAAATTCATGTCTCAGATTTCAGTAAAAAAAAGTTGATTAACATGGCTCTGCAACGCTCACCGTTGATCGAAACGTTGTTCTCAGCCTCATTTTTGAAGAAAAATTGTCCAATGATGCCACACTCCACAATCCGCAGCAAACTGTCACTCTCTATGGATGCATCGGCTTCTCGACAATGTGTGGGTTTTCCGAGTCCCAGAGGCGGCAATTTCGTTTGTTGCGCCTCGTCAGAAAAGATGATTTTTTGCCTTCTTCAAATAACGCACTGTTTTGGGCTACTCAGCACTCACTTTGAAAATAAGTTTCCAATATTTCCCAACGTTGTTCAAGCGTAAAGCGACTTATTTCTTTCCACGGAGGCATGACATTGACTTTATGTCAAGATTTCGAGTGGGAAACAGCTGTCAGTGTCAAAATGATTTAAAACGAAACCATTAGATGGCCCACCCTGTATTTATTAACTGAATAAAACTTAAAAGAAATTGTAGACAATGAAGCATGAGTAAATGCAAGGGCTTATACTTAATATGCTCTAGAGTCTAGATCATAATAATTCAGTTATTACTTAACGAGGGTAGTCCCAGAAGTACCCGACCTAACAAAAACAAAAAAAAAAAAAAAACAAAAAATTTGGACAAAAAATATCTTTATATCTGTCCATACTCTCCTCTTAACTCGGTACACGTTTCGTAGCGATGTGAACATCACTTACATAGGTAAGAACCGTCGAGTTGCCGAAAATAAGCATCAACAGCAGACTCCACCTTTTTATTGTTGGCAATTCTTTTACCACCGAGCCCTTTTTCAAGTTTGGAAAACAAAAAATAGTCCGAGGGGACTGTATGGGTCTTCCAAAATGAGTTAAATCTAACAAAAGTTGTTCGCGGAAGAAGCACATCAAAGCAAATGGTTGCTTGTTTCTTTGGCTTTACGAGTCATGTGGTAGGATGGTCAATTCTAGGTAGGATGGTTAATGGTACACAACCATTTGTTTGCCACAAGTCATTGGAGAAATTCAGAAAAAGTCGGAGAAAAAACGAGTTATTCTACAGCATGACAATGCGAGTGGAATTGTCATCCATCTTACATCAGCCTTATAGTCCTGACTTGGCACCCAATGATTTTTTTTCTTTTCTGACTTTCCCTTACATTAGGAAAAATATGTGTGGCGAGAGATTTTTTTGTTATCGGAGGTATCAACTTCAGAGTGGTAAAACTGTTTCGAAAATTAGTTCAATGTGTATTAATCATCTTGAGGGGTAGTTTGAAAAGCAATGCAAGCATTTTCAATGATTAACCACTGCTTTTTCTTTGTTAGGCGCAAGACTTAAAAGGCAACCCTCGACTTAATTTACAAAAATAAAATTTTGTATTCTATATGAAGAGTCGGGCAGGGGAAATATTTTATCATACCAACGGCGTCCACGAGTTCTCGTGACAATTTTTTTTTTTATTTTTTTCCCATTTAGTAATATAGTGTTATTATAGATTAGTGCTCAGATCGTAAATTTTTAATTTCACATCATATTTTCGATTAAAAAAGTACTCAGCGCGGATACTATAAAACAAAGTTATAAATTAGTTTGATTTCAATTTGAAGATTGATTGGTTTTAGGCTTAAAGAATGATTGATTTATTTCGAAATTGAAATTTTAAAGCAGTTAATGAATGATTTTTGTGTTTTTTTATTTTTAAGAATATAAAGTTTTTTATTTACGTTTTTGGTTTTATCTGACTTTTTTCCAACAAAGATTTATAAAGAAATTAATTTGAATTTCGTCAAGCAAGATAAGCGTTGATTTATGAGTATTTGACAGATTGATTAGATTTTAAATCACATCGAAATGACGTCAAGAAGTCTATAAGAGGAGAACTCATCATCATCATCATGATCATTATCAAAGTATTAAGAAATATAAAGGTGAGGTTATGTCATAAAATAATGGGCGCTTCAACACGTCAAGAATACCAAGCCATAAACTTAAGGTTCGGTGGCTCTTAAAGATAATTCACAATGACAAAAAAAAAAAAAAAACAAAAGAACACCTGCTTAACACCTCGGCAACAGCTTCGACAATTGTACCCAAGAATGCTAATTTTTGCAAAACATGAGCAGCTCTTCATTATCGCTGAGTAACTGTTAATAACGCACTAATTGATATTCAATGCTGCTATTTTTAGTGCGTTCACAATCGCTCTTTATTAGCTTTGAATTGATGTGGTTACTGAAGTAGTCCCGTGATAGTTTTTTTCCAAAGAAATCTACCGCTCGTGTGCCTCTGTGCGCATACGCAACAAGAAGATACACAAGCAAACGTACGCACCAGCGGACGCGTAACCTATAAATATATATAACAACACGTGCGTCTTGGTGAGACTTTTTAAACATATATCACTCCGTATAAACCGTGGAAACACATAAGAGTAGAGAAAAATAAAGTTCTCATGTGAGCAATTGGGACTTTAATGGGCTCTGTGGACTTCCTTCGATGAAATTGTCAAAATATTTTGTCAAAAGATCTGCATTTGTACGCTTACAAAGTTCATTTGACGCCAGAACTAAAGCCGATAGGCCATGCGCAGCGTCGAACGTTCTCAGATTGTAAGTTGGAACATCATCAAGTTGATCACGATTTTGCGAAGAAAATCAGCTTCGGTGACGAAGCTCATTTTCATCTCAATGGCTACGTCAACAAGCCGAACTGCCGCATTTGGGGCTCGGAGAATCCAAGAGCGCTCCAAGAGCTTCCTGTTTGGTGTGGATTTTGGACTAGCGGTATCATCGGAACATTCTTCTTCGAAAATGCAGCTGAAACCACAGTTACTGTGAATGGTGCCCAATATTGCGAAATGCTGACCAACACCTTTTAGCCTGAACTGATATAGATCTTGACGACATGTGGCTTCAACAGGACGGTGCTACTTGCCACACAGCCAACGACACAATGTACTTATTGCAAATGAAATTCGAAGGGAGGAGGAGCCAAAGAAATGTTGTCAATTGGCCACCCAGAGCATGCGATTTGCCTTCGTTTGACTTCTTCCTTTGGGGTTTCCTCAAAGGGAAGATCTAGGCTCATAAACTCCGAGCGATCCGAAGCTTTAACTTAAAATCCAACTGGCAATTGCAGAAATTGATCCAGAATTATGCCAGAATGTTAGGAAAAATTTAATGAAAAGGGCTTTCGTGTGCAACCTAGGTCGAGGCGGCCATTTGAGCGATATTATGGGTCGTATGCATAAAAATGAGATTGATCTCTGAGTTGAGTCCATCGAGCTTAAGCTAAACAACCTGAAATAAAGAGTTTTCTCATGCTTGAACTCAGTTTCGTATGCAGAAAGATGAAATTGAGCTCACCACAAAAAACCCGAGTTCATTGAGATGTAGCTTAAAGCTATCTTCTCTTTGCTATATGGATTTGTTGTTGTGATGCGTCTAAGACATATTATTAAATCTATTGTTACAATTATCAGTAATTCAAGTTTATTTTTAAAAATGAGTTCAACCGAATTGGACAGTGGTGACGAGAACGTAGAGGACGTTCAATCAAATATAACTTTATATTTGGTTGAAAAAATTAAAGAAAATAAAATTTTATTACAAAAATGCCCGTTGCCGGTAATAAGGCTGAGAAATAAGACATTTAAAAAAAAGAACAATAGAATTAAAAGAAAAGTACAATGTGGATATAACTAAAAAAAGTATAATGAAAAAAAAAAATAGCCAATATGAGGTGCCGAGCGAAGCAAAAAATTGATTTAAATAAGACCGGCAATAGAAGAATTGTATTAAAAAGTTGGGAGAAGGAAATGGTTGCACTGTTAGGCGAAGAAGATAACCCAACAATTCACCAAGTGAACTGATCCAGGCCAAGATATTTCCACACTAGTGAACAATTCATCTGCATCGCATGTAGCCTGGACATTAATGGAGTAGTACCCTTTTCGATTGATGTAGTCGTCACTATGAGATGAAGGTTTTTATATTCTTCTATGTGTGCAATCGATAGCTCCGATTGCATAAGGAAATTTGTATTTCGAAGTCCATTTTGCTTGTGCTCTGTCAATGGCTTCATAATTTTTTGGGAATACAATCCAATTGTTCCTTTTGCTTGCGATTCCGCTGGCAACCTCCCTAACAGGACGCGAAACTGTGGTTTGGTGTAGTCCAATATCTTGTCCGATTCCAACTTGAAATCCGGGGTCACCAACAAATCTTAAAAAGGTTCGCGTTTTCTATAGTTTTGTTAATCCTCCCCTCAGGTTTCATTAATATCCCTTAAAAAATACTCAGCCAGCCATTCTACATTTTCTTTTTCAAACCGGTAAAGTCGTTTTACGTTGTCATTTTGACTAATTGATGAACGATGTTTGTATATCTTTTGTTTTTTTTAGCACATAAAATATTCAGCCATCTTTATAAATTGCTTTCTTTTTCAAAACTGAGTTAAAGCCTACCAGTCTCACTAAATCAGAAGCATCATCTCAAGAAAGTGAGTAGAAGTTGCTTTTTATGCATACGAATATGAGCTTGAACTCGAAAAGAGCTTTCAATTTTAAGGAATTTCTTAACAATGAGATCAATCTCATCACTTGAGATGAAGCTTATAAGTCAACTTTTTCTATGCATACACTCAGAAAAAACCCCATATCTTTTCACCATACAAAAATCTCTATTTTCATTTAATAGCAATTTTCTCTTTTTCAAATAAAATTTCCTACAATTAGAATGAATTTTCACATATTCGAAATAATATTTCTTCACTTGTAGGAAATGCAATTATTTCAAGCCTCTAATAATGAAAAGTATTTTTCTCGCACTAAAAAATTCTCATTTATAGATAAAAAATTCTCATTTATAGATAAAAATTTCTAGAAAATGAAAAGTTTTCTCTATTATAGATAAACAATTCACTACGCGCAATATTTTCTTCAATAAAAACAAATAATTTCTCAAAAATAAAAGTCTTTTTCTCTAAGAACGATATATTTTTCTTATATTTCTCTTTTTCATGGAAGCTTTTTACCATTTTTAGGGAATTTTTGGTATCACAATTAGAGAAAAGCATTTTCTGCAGCAAACTCTATGCCATTTTTCTCTAAATATGATGCCTTTTTTATCATATTCTGAGAGACTTTTTTCTGAGTGTACCATACCGAGAAATTGCTCAAAAACTTGAGAAAAAGGTAAGATCTCTTTTTTATGCATACGACCCTATATTTCTTCAATAACGTCCTTACCTCTTCTTTATAATTCAATAAATACTCACAAACATTTCAATAAAACAATGCATTTTATTAAAAAATTAAAATCTGTGACTTTTGGGACACCCTTGAAAATCCAAGATTTTCATCCTAGGAGATAATAGATTCCATAAAAGTTGCTGGGACTCATCTGAGAGCTATAATATGTCCTCTTTTCATTCTTGGTTTTTTTATTGACATGATCTGTCTTACGAGGATCAATAACTTAAATGTTACAGTAAAATTCAGCTCTCGTGCACGAACGGGAGCTACCTTTTAATGTTCACAAGCTTCTTGCGAAATAAACTGTGTGTGAACTCGCGTGCCTACACGAGCGGATATTTTCCATACTCTGGTTATTTCACAAAAAAAAAAAAAAAAAAAAAAAAAAAAAACTCGAAAGAATTTAGTCATTATTTACTCGTAAAATTAATTGAATTAAAAAAATAATTAACTTTATGACACGAATTTGTTTATCTTACCACGTTTTTAAAAAAACGTGGTGAATTTCTTGTATCCAGTCTTAATTAATAGCGAAAAATGAAGCAGCAAGTTATAAAAACGATTCTATAATTAACATTGTGTGACAATTGACTCATGATTCTTCAGCGAATTTCATTAATAGATCTTTTTTTAACACATGTTTCTGCCATGTTTAACATATCTTGTTTTATTATAGGTTTTAGTGATAAAACCGTCTAACCAATGTCATTAATATTTCCAACAGTAGCTAATCAGCGTTTTTAACAATAACTTCCAGGTAGTGTTTTTTTAATGTAAATAAATATAAACAACAAGAACAATAACAACAACAACAACAACAACAACAACAACAACAACAACAACAAACATTAATTGGCGGCATTTTTATTTAATTAGAGATATCATAAAAATACCAAAATTCAACTTTTGTAGTTTTATTGTTGTTGCCGTAACGTTGTGTAGTATGAGAGTGAAATCGTTTTTCTGCTCACTACTGTTTGTTGCAAACACTGATTTTGCGCGCATTTTATGCCAACCCACCGTAATATATGCTGAATTTTGCCGAAGTGACAAACTTTATCTAATCGCCGAGAGGGTCAATATCAGCCTAATATCATTAACACAAAAAAAAAAAAAAAAAAAAAAAAAAAACAATATTGAACACCTCAAACCCCGCTAGTACATTCTTGAGCATAGATATTGTAGTACGATAGTCCATAAATGAAGTGATCATCCATCATTTCAGTATTTTATGTGTTGATTTATTTGTTTGTCTGGCTTTTGTCGATTTGTTTGTTTTATCTTAACAATTTCAATTATTAAATTTTTTAAAAGAAATAATTGGAAAAATATAAATTATAAATTATTTATCTACTATTATTTGGCACATTAACCCGAATTATTACAGAGTAGTTTTTTTTTCTTAAAGGGTTATGAATTTCGGGTTTCGAAGTATGTAGCCCTGGCTTTTGGCAGCTGTCGAATGTTTATGTCATTCAAACTGGTGTCATTTGTATAGTTAAAGATTTGTCATCTTGTATTATGGAACGTTTTAAATGTTGATTTTTTTAAGCAAATTTTCTTCAGCGATGAGGCCCATTTCGTGCTAGGTGGATACGTTAATAAGCCAAATTACCGTATATGGGACTCTGAAAATACTCAAGTGATTGTGGAGAAGCCATTGCAACCGCAAAAAGTGACTGTCTAGTGGACATTATGGTCTGGTGGTGCCATTGGTCCGTATTTTTTTCGAAAACGATCAAGGAGCAACCGTTACAGTCAATTGTGAGCGCGGTGGCCGTATGTAAACCTATTTTTTTTTTTTTTTGCCTGAAATTGAAGATATGGATCTGGACGATATGTGATATCAACAAGGTTTTGGCCACAAACCACACTACAGCACCAATTAGGGCTATGTTGCAACAGAAATTTCCAGGAACGAATTATTTCAAGATTTGACGCTGTCAATTGGCCTTCGAGATCGTGCGATTTGACGCCCCTGACTTTTTTTTTTGGAGGCCACTTTTTCGAAAAGATCGTGTTTATGTGAATACACCTCACACTCTTGAGCAATTAAAAACAACATTCATCCAGTCATGGTCAAGCTAGTGCCCGAGTTGTGCACAAAGTCAACGAAAACTACCTCAAAAACATTGAGTCCTCCAAAAGCTCCCGTGCATGACATCTAAATGATATTGTATACCATGGCAAAGTCCAGACATTATAACGAAAAAAATTTTACCGAAATCTGCATTTCAAACTTTACTTTTCGAAGGGGAAACACTGGACAACCTGGAATAATATGGTAGGGCAGCAAAGTTCCGCCCTGAGCTTCGTTTTACGATATTTAATGAATGTCGATGAGCGCATTCAGCGCACTGAGGTATTCTCAACGTTTTTGAACTGTGCATTGTATTTCGATCTTGCCATTTTTGATTTTTCAACGTACATTTTCACCTTCGTGCTATGAAAACCTTTTTGCTGCGTTTTCCATCACTTTTTCGATCATTTCGGCTGGTATAGCGATGATTTCGGCACCAGGGTTGCATAGGAAAAAAATTAAAAAAACTAAAAAAAAAAATTTGAAAAAAAAAATTTGGGAAAATAAAAAGTACAAATAAAAAAAATTTCATCATAAACTAGGATACAAAACAGATTTTCAACCTACTTTTTCGGCCTGCGGATTTGAAAGTGTTGAGCAAAGGGTCCTCAACTTTAAGAACCTCTATTTGCTCCTTAGATTTTAAAGTGCTGAACAAAAAACAAATTCCCACAAAAACGTTCTTCTCTCTACTATAATACATACTTTAAAAATTATAAAAAGGTATCTTTACAAAAAATGTCGTAACTTATCATTAAAACGTACCAATTTTAATACGAAAGTACGTTTCGATGCAACTTTGTTTAGCACGAATGTTTGCCTTGAGCTCGTACATGGCCTGAGGCTTGCTGGTATACACTTTGCTTTTTAAATAACTCCACAAAAATATGTCCGGAGAGGTCAAACCTGGAGACCTGGGTGGCCATTCAATGCCGCCATTTTTTGACATCGCACGTCAGAGAATTTTCGTTGTAGAAACTGCATTGTTCGATTTGCAGTGTGACATAGTGTACCGTCTTGTTAAAACCCAGTAACTGTTCGGGCCTTTTTCACATATTTGTGAGCAGACATAATGAGCCAACATACACCGATATCGATTCCCATCGACTGTTTCGACTTCTGTGAAGAAAAATGGCCCAATGTTGGTTTTGGCAGAACCGCCGGCCAACACTCACTTTTTGGTCATGCAATGGTGTTTCATGGATCTTGTGTGGGTTCTTCGTTTCCCAAAGGCCTCGTCGGTCATCAAAATTTGCTTCCAAAAATCAGGTTTGTGACCATTTGAGCGACTGTGTCACCACATTCCAAGCGACGTTGACGGTCTGTTGGCAATATTTTATGAGTCAATTGCATTTTATACGGAAACAAATGCAAATCATCCTTCAATATGTGTCGCAAATTGATTCCACTGACGCCAAAATGCTGAGCATGGTGACGATGCGACACATGTGGGTTCTCGGCAACACTCTTTCTTGCCGCTTCAACCAGTTCATTAGAACGTTTTGGGCATTGATGAACGGGATGTGAACAATCTACCACTGCTCAGCAACATTCGACATCAAACGATGAATAGTGTTGTCAGATACATGCTTGTTGGCCACGATATTTTCGACGATATACACGTTGAGTTAACACAACTGAAGGAATATTTTCAATGTGCAGTTGTCACTATTTCGAGGCATTGTTACTGAATTGACGTTTGGCAAACTTTTCTGCTCAAGTCACTCAACTAATAAATGTCAAAGTTATTCAATATTTACATACCGACATAAAATATGGCGCATCCATGGTATTACCCATGGTATATACAAGGTTGCATTGACAATTGATAATTTTCTCTTCTACAAGAAAACATCTCCTGTCAAAGACAGCTGTTTATGAAAATTCATCTGCAGCTGCTGAGGTTGTTCTGTTTTTTCACTTCAATGTTTTCAAAATTGTTTTGTGTTTTTATTTATTAACAATGATCGATTGTGGGCGCTCTCTTCTTGAGTATATTTTTTGACCGGAGATGTTTTTTTCCAAGCAACTGTCAATTCTACCTTGTAATTATTATACCATGGGCGCATCCTGTACTTGTTCAACAACAAAGAGGTGAGTCCAATGCCTCGACAAAATAACCCCTAAATTAAATAAACCCCAAAAAAGAAATGAAATAAGCTCCAAAACATTTCCATACATTTTTGGCTGTTATTTCATACGATTTTTGGGGACTATTTCACAAATTTTGGGTGTTGTTTAATTCTTTTAATTTTTTTAATTGTTATTTTGGGTGATCTTGAGTTTTATTTCATTATGAAATAAAGCCCAATGAAATAAGTCCCAATCAAATTTTATGTGGGGATTTGGTTTTGGTCTTATTTGATTTTGGTTTTTTTTTTTAGTTTGTTTCATTCGGTTTGGAGATTATTTCATTCCATAAATAGAGAGGTTATTTAATGTTTAAGCCTAACCAAAATAGACGATTTACTCCGTAACGAGTGAAGACGACAATGTTCGCTTAGATGCATTTCAATGTTGTAACCCAAAATGAACAAATGTGAACTTATCGAAACTAAACGAAACGGTTTGACGAGACGTTCTATTCCGTAACAACCGAACTTTAAGCGTCTCAACTCGTCAACAACAGCTGTGCAGAGTAGTATTCTTCTTTTTTCAGACAATTGGAGGAACTCGTTTCATTTTGGGTTAATTTTCAAAACAGACGTAACGATTACAAACGTTCGGCAAGTTGCAATCGTCTCGTTTCGTCTATTTTAGTTAGGGCTTTTCTGTGTAAAGGCTTATTTCATTGGAGCTAGTTGCATTTTTTCGTTGGGTGTTATTTCATAATGAAATAAACCACAAATTTTGGGGCTTATTTCATTTTCCAGTTGGGTTTCATTTCATTGCATTTGGGCATAATTTCATTTCAGTGATTTGGGGTTTATTTAATTTTCGTTGGGTTTTATTTTATTGGGTGTTATTACATTGTGGGTTATATCATTTGGGGGTTATTTCGTGGAGCCGAGTCCAATATGTGAGTTTTAAATGGTTTTTTAAATATTATGATCATGGAATAAGTTTCGTTTTAAAAAAAAATAGAATGTAAGTGTTTTTGAGCTGGATACAACACATATTTTTCAGAGAATTAGTAAAAACAATATAGAGCGCATTCAGTCCAATATGTTTTGTCCGACGTTGTATGTGAAAACATGTTTTTTTGAAAATAAGATTCTCAGAAAGCTCGCAAATTAAAGAGAACATGAAATTAATAAGGGTTAAAGAATTGACTACGAGAAAATTCATGACATAAACCTCTTTCACGCCATTAAAAAAATACCAAAAACTTCGATAAATTGCAATCTTTTTATTTCCGAGTTTAAATTCAACCCCACTTCTTTGAGCCAAGTATTGACTTAGTAAAGTATAAAACTCTTGTTTATTCTTTGAAGTTTGCTCTGTTGTTTTTATCAGTTATGCTGCGAATTCATTTATTGACGCAACAACTAGAACGTGTACTTTTACAATGACGCTCTGCCGAATAGCACGATTCAATATTTGCATTAAAATTAGTTAATTTTTTAATTAATTTTCCTGGCTTTTATCGGTTATTATCGGTGTATAAAGTAGATCAGGTGAATTTTGGTATTTTAAGTTGCAGAAAGAATCTGCATTTCATTATGGATTTGTCTAGCGCGAAGAAAAGAGTCTTTTGTATTAATTTAGTGCGTAAGGGCGTATTTTAAAGGAGTTTTTAGCAGTAAGATCAAATGATACCCAAACAGCAATCAAAGGTTTGTGAATAATTTATGCAAACGGGAATGTGGAGAATACAAATTATATATTTACTTAAGAAACAACAGTACAAAATTTCCAATTCGAATGGGAATTTCAGTGAAGATGAATTTTATTCCTATCTAAAGAAGCCAGTCCAGTTTTGGAAGCAGAAAATATAGTTATTTGTGAAAAAATAAATCGTAATTGTTATTGTAATAAAATATCAGTCAAAATAACCAATTCCATCAGTGCTCAAAAATTCCAACTAAAAAATTGGTCCAAAATGGAAATCATAAAATGGGGCTGCATTTTACACTGCGGATAATGGATATGTTATTAATTCAATGGAGTCTTAACCCATCATTCTGTATAACGAAACAAGGCACGAACAACAAGGAAGAAACGATCAGCACTACTTTCTTTCAAACATAAACCTATTGCTTCTCGTGTCTTGCTTATTGTAAGTGTGCTATTTCGTGATACAGAATGAAGGGCTTAATACCAAAGAACTAAGATATAAGGAAGTGATGTTATTGCAAAAAAGTGTGGTATTTTTCTTATTCGTGTTGGTTGACACAAATACATAAACATTCTCAAAGGGCCGTATTCGGTTACGTCGAAAAAGAAGGCTCAAAGTGTGCTTGTTAGAATTACATATAAAACCGGTGTTTAGAGTAATACGTTATTAGTAAAAGTTTGATAATTAAAGACCTACAGCCGTATTCATAACAATATCTTATTCATAAAAATTCTTACTCATAGACCGTATTCATAAAAATATAGTGATTTTTCGTTCAGTAATATTTATGAATGTTTTTAATTTTTTCCGATTTTTTTCTTATGAAGGCTTTATAAGAGGTTCAAAATATGTCATGAATACTGCAGCTAATATATTAAAAGAAAATTTTATTGTATTTTCACTTCCACACCACCCTTGAGGTATAAAATTTGGTGCGCTACCGATTTTTGTTTTTTTTTTTGTGTTCGATTCCCCTGTAGGCCTATATCACCCCTAAAAAGAAAAATCACTAGTAAAGAATATATAAAAAAAACATTTTCATATAACATGGAAATAAGTTTATATATTTATTACTCTACATGGGTACAACCTATCGTAGGATGGGCTTTTATACTAATATTCATATAAAACGCATGAAAAAATAAATTAAAAATATTGTTTTTACACATTTTGAAATGTATAGTTTTATACAATTTTTGACGAATAGTCAGTATAAGGTCCCGAACATGCGGAAATCTGAAAAGAAATGATCAAAATGTATTACATCTGATTAACTATGCTGAACACAGAAGCGCCCCAAAAATGTATTCAGCTGTGAGAAACTAATGCGCCCCTGAAACATTTTGACAGATGTGGGTGCACCATTGTGAGTGCAAATTGGTGCGAAATCAACTGGCTCTAATTTGCATTTTTAGCAAATTCTAACCACACAACGCATGTTATAATTATTTTTGGTCATAATTTTCTTTAAAATTACATAGTTTTCAGCAGTGAAAACCGCTTTTAATTTAATTATTTCACTGCACAAACTTTCAATTATATTTAAGTGATCTCAGAAATGTCAAAAAACACTTTCTATCTCGCTCGCTCAATTTAGGAAGCATACCACAGTTCACGTACACTGTGTGTGTGGCCAACACCATTTCCTTATATTTTATTTCTTTGCTTAATACATAAAAGGCAAACGTGCTGCTCCTCACCTAATATTGCTCAACCTGTAATTATTTCTTGATATTACAGTGCTTTTTAGAATGTTCAGCCTAAAAGTATGCACAGAAAATTTATTTCTGCAATACCCCGAATGGTTATAACCCGTTCTATGACGGGCTTTCATTCTAATTAGTAATTAATGAAGGCTCTGAACTAACTATTTCAAAAATACAGGGTTGTCCATTTTGTGGTTTCAAAAATAAACATTAATAAAAGAAATATAAAATTAAAATCATGATGAAATTTTTTGTAAGTTATAAAGTTTTGACCTTAACATTATGTGTGAAATACCAATTTAAATTTGTAATTGATCAATTACAATAGATTTCGAATACGGCTCCTCAAAATACCGCTCGAATACGGTTCCTCGAAATCTATTCAATAGTCGATCCTTTTGATGCAAATTTCAACGATTTTTTACACAATCTGGCGGTATTTTGGCCATAACTTGACGAATGTTGACATTTAAGTGCTTCTAAGTTTGCGTTTGTCCACAAAAGCAAGGTCTTTCACATTGACCATTAAATAAAGTTCAATGGTATCAAATCGCATGGTGTAAGCTGCCAATTGACGTCTGTATAAATTGAATTAAATAAAAACACAATTAATTTTGTTTTTCTTCGGGAAAAAAGCCAAAGCTCAAAAAAACCCGACGTTTATTTTAATATTTCTTTCTTGGAAGCCTTTCTACTACTGAACTCTGAAATGACTGGCTGTCGCTTACAAAGCATTTAACGACAGTCAATCGCAAAGCGACAAAACTGCATTAAAACTCATTCATACTTCAAATTCAAGCTACAATAAATGAGTTTTATACAACGTCGCCCCGAAAAGTGAAATTACGCCTCCTAGAATTTTCTCGCCCAATGAAGCTGAAATAAGTCAAGTTGTGTGGTTTGTGGTGTCGTTGGAGCCAAATAACGTCCAAGTCAAAAGCTTCTACCGCAGACCAAAAAAAGTCTTTCATCATATGATCAAAGCGCTCCGTTTTAGCGGTAACTGTCACAACGGTAAATGTCACAATAAGGTCCGATAACGTCTCCAGCCCATAATGCGTACCACATAGTAACTTTTTGTGTGTGTAACAGACTCTCTTCAATTATTTGATTCGTTTACTTACCCACCGAGTGAGAAATGGGACTCATCGGTGAGGAAATTTCGGTTTGAAAAAAAACCAAACCCATTCTGGATGATCTTTTGCGTTTTGAATGATAGTGATTCAATTTTTACATGAGTTGGGTTTAAAACATGCATAAGGTGGATAAAGGAGATGTCTAGGTGCAAAATTTTTTGAAGAATTTTGAAGAGAATTGGCAAATATAGTTCTTCAGCCACACTTTAACATACAGCAGCGACATTTTTTGTGCATTTTTTGGCGGCCTTGGTGGTCGAGTAGATAGCGTGCTCGACTGCTACCCCAGAGTTCCCGGGGTAATTAAAAATTTTTTAACTGAAATTAAAAATTCATCAATATTTACGACTTGAAGTTGTAGTTGATGGTAGGGAAGTTTGTGGATGAGGATTGCCTTATAACTTGAATTGACTGAGGTAAAGGCATAACACTTGCCTCTGATTCAAATTCACATGTTCTTTGGCTTTCCACCACGCTTAGAACATCCTACACATGTTTCACTTTATTGCCCTTTCCTTCCCACTAATCTATCACCCCATTTCGAACCAAGGCAGACTTGACTGAATGGGAATTCCACCTGAAATCCTTGGTTCAAAGCTAAAAAAAAAAAAAAAAAAAAAGTTTACAAAGTTATTTTCCTAACCTAACTTGGGATATTCCATCTTAGAATTTTTCTAAGATAGACCATCGGCCCTGAGAAACTCTGTAACTCGGAACCTTGGCAGTTTCGGTAATAGGGTGGTCAAGGGCTTGACTGTCACCCATTCAAATCCCGGGTTCAAGTCCCGGGTTCAAATCCCGGTTCTGCCATGGTTCTACATTTAACCTTTCCGCATTTCTTTCGTATTTCTCATCAACTGAAATTAAACTGAATTAAATAGTTGGTGGTAGAGATGTTTGTGGTTGGGATTGCCTCATAACCAGAATTAATTGAGCTAAAGGCATAACACTTGTATCAGATTCTAATTCAAATTTTTCTACGGTTAAACGCCACACTTAGAACATCCTATAGATGTTCCACTTCCCTTCCTTCCCACTAATCTATCACCCCATTTTCGAACCAAAGGAGACTTGATTGAGTAGGTTTAACACCTGAAATCCTTGGTTCAAAGATAAAAAAATAAAACACTTCTCCAAGAGACATAGCATAAAAAAGGTTGAGAACACTGCCTATAGAAATGTTAACAGTTTGGACAAAAAAATGTAAAAAATATACTTGAAATGACCTAAAAGTTTTTTCATACACAATTGTAAGCCCATTATTAGTGTCACTAGATCACTTTTCGCATGAGCAGTTAAAGAATAACAATTACACTGCAGTTGCACCATTTATGTGTGATTGGCTGCGGTCTGGACAATTTAAGAACCATAGCTCTCACTTTTTACCCGTTTCGGTCCAAAGTGACATAAGTTTTCATCTTTTTTCGCCAATGTATTTGACATGGTAAGCTTTGGAAAAAAAATAAATTTATGAGTCATGTACAAGGTTGCCAGTTATGTGGGAAAAATCCCATTCGTGGTAATTTTTAATTGCCCTTGGGAATTTTTTGTTTTGGGAATTCCCATGGTATTTTTTAACTCAGCGAGGTATATTTCAATTAGCGTGGGAATTCAGTGTGGTATGTTTTAATTGCCGAGGAATTTGGGAATTTTTTTTTCAAATAATTTTTTTTCACATTTATTAAGCAAAAATTTCATATGAAATCATTGCCATTATACGCATTAAGCGCTCTGTTTACACCACGATTTTATGCCGTAAAATTTTACGTATGTAAAATCCCTTAAATTTTTATTGCATATGTGATTTATTGTGGTATTTTGACGTAGAATATGTCATTCTCGGAGGTAAGTAGGGTGGTTGATAGTGATCAGGTGTTGGTATTTATATCACTTTTTGAGCCTTTGGTGGGCTCGACATCGACAAAACCATAAAATTTGTATGGGAGCCCCCCTAAGGAGTGGTCGGAGGGAATAGGTGTCAAAGACAAAAATGTTCCTTTTGCAAAAGTAATGGGGGTCGTTGATACAAATTAACCCTCTCCGGCACTCTCTTAAAGGTCATATGCTCAGGTGTATGGAATAAATAAACAAAAACCATAAAATTTGTATGGGAGCCCCCCTAAGCAGTGGTCGGAGGAGTTAGGTGTTAAGGGCAAAAATGTTCCTTTTGCATAAGTAATGGGGGTCGATGATACATATTAACCCTTTCCGGCACAAACACAATAAAATTTGTATGGGAGGCCCCCTAAGGAGTGGTCGGAGCGAATAGGTGTCAAAGGCAAAAATGTTCCTTTTGCAAAAGTAATGGGGTCGGTCATACATATTAACCCTCTCCGGCACTCTCTTAAAGGTCATATGCTCAGGTGTATGGAATAAATAAACAAAACCCATAAAATTTGTATGGGAGCCCCCCTAAGGAGTGGGCGGAGGAAATAGGTGTTGAATGCAAAAATGTTCCTTTTGCAAAAGTAATGGGGGTCGATGATACATATTAACCCTTTCCGGCACAAACACAATAAAATTTGTATGGGAGCCCCCCTAAGGAGTGGTCGGAGGGAATAGGTGTCAAAGGCAAAAATGTTCCTTTTGCAAAAATAATGGGGTCGGTCATACATATTAACCCTTTCCGGCACTATCTTAAAGGTCATATGCTCAGGTGTATGGAATAAATATACAAAAACCATAAAATTTGTATGGGAGCCCCCTAAGGAGTGGTCGGAGGGAATAAGTGTCAAAGGCAAAAATGTTCCTTTTGCAAAAGTAATGGGGGTCGGTGATGCATATTAACCCTTTCCGGCACAAACACAATAAAATTTGTATGGGAGCCCCCCTAAGGAGTGGTCGGAGAGAATAGGTGTCGAAGGCAAAAATGTTCCTTTTGCAAAAGTAATGGGGGTCAGTGATACACATTAACCCTTTCTGGCACTCCTTTTAAAGGTCATATGCTCAGGTTTATGGAATAAATATACAAAAACCATAAAATTTGTATGGGAGCCCCCCTAAGGAGTGGTCGGAGGGAATAGGTGTCGAAGGAAAAAATGCTCCTTTTGCAAAAGTAATGAGGGTTGATTATACATATTAACCCTCTCCGACACTCTTTTAAAGGTCATATGCTCAGGTGTATGGAAATATTGCTAAATATTTTTGAAAAAGATGTCATCAAAAGCGAATTGAATAATTCTACGTCTTATGTTACGACATAGTCGAAACTACTGTATCTTTTTTTAATGCGTATGGGTTTTTTGTTGGGATTTTTAAATGTTAAATGTAATTTATGGTACTGTGGGAAAAAGGTAATTTCCGTGGGAATTGTTCCGAATTTTAACTGGCAACCTTGGTCATCTATCCATATTTTCGAGAGTGCTCTTTCCGATTCCATAACTATTTTCTTGATTCAAGACCACCATTTTCCAACGTAACGGCTTTATTTACAAATGGTATCATAAACAACATTTTCGATTTTTTTCACATACAAAATTTTTTTCGTGGTAAACAGTTATGAGAGTGATAAAAAACAATTTATTCGGTGGCATACGAGTGTGTACTTCAAGAATTTAACATGGCTGACCCGAAATGGTCACTTCTTTACCGGAACTGTAGAATATTTTGAAATAAAGTCGAAAATACAAAAAAGAAATTTAGTTTATGGCCGTGAAATTGTTCGCTCAGAGGTTCTCGAGGTCGGATTTGCTCTATTGCAAAATCCGAGTTAGCGGATCTAAAATGGCGGATCAAGAATGATAAAAATCTTCCTTTTACCGGTCGTAGATGTTAACGAGACGGTTTTCGGTGTTGCTGATTACGAAAGTTAAATTCTGATATTTTTGCCATATAATATTAAAGAACATATCTGTATGCCACCGAATAAATAGCATTTTGCCACTCTCAGTAAGATTTTATCCAAAAATATGTAAGGAGTAAAAAAAATAAATCCAAAATTTTGGTACTTTTTGTTAATAAAGCCGTCATGTTGGAAAATGGTTCACTCTAATCACGAAAATTGTCAAGGAATCGTAAAAATCTCCCTCGAAAATATAAGTCACATGTCTCTTATCTCTTTATTACCAAAGTTTACAATGTCAAATACATTGACGAAAAAAAATTTTAAATCTATGACACTTTGGGCCCAAACGGGCTAAGTTCGATTTTAAGGTTGCCAATCCTCCAGCTTTTACTAAAGGTTTAATTATATTTGGATAATTTCTATATTTTCTTAGAAATATCATTCAGGCATGTGTATGAAATAGGCTATTGTTCTGTAGAAGTCCCTGGAATTTTTGCTTATTAAAGCTAGGGCTTTATTTACCAAAGTTAAAAAACAACAACGATCCGTGCCTTATGTCTTTAAAAGTTTTTTTTTTTAAATATAACTGCTCTTTTCTATGCGATCACAAATATAGACTATTTTCATTTATTTTACTTCAATACAATAGAGTAAAAAGGAAAATTTATCCATAAAAAATAAAATTAGCACCTAAGTAAAGTAAAGATATTTTAATAAATAAACCATTTTATAGGTACTTTAAATCGCAAATGTACAAGTTGTTTAAAGAAATACTCGTTATACAATATTATTATAATTTTTTTTTTTTTTTTTTTGTAAAGGCGTTAAAAGTTTAAATTAATCAATTTAATAAACAAACTTAAACTCAACTCAACGCAATTTACTAGCGCATAAATGATACAATGTGGTTACATTCATACATACATATATGTGGATATATGTCCAAGATCTAAAGTGTTGATCGCTATTATGATGAGAGACAAATACAACAGACAGACAGCGGCACAAAAGATGATGCACACAGAGATATAGAACAAAGTATGCCGGAATTATAACGATGAAAAGTCAGAAAATTGCAAAATATTTTATAAATTTTTTTTTTTCATTATTATTATTATTTGTAAATATTTAATTTTGTAACGTTTACTAACAGTGGAGAAAATGAGTATGGGAGTTTATTTTTAAATGAGTTTGCTTTTATCTTCACACATCCAGAGAGCACATCTTCGATGCAGAATGACAGATATCTTCAATCGTATCACCTACTTTGGTTTTCATCGGCTACTTTCTGTCGTTGACACTCAATTAACTCAATTAATTTGTTGGTGTTTGAGAGAAAGAGGCAAAATATGAATGACACACTTCTCAATTAGCTGAATGAAATATTCGAGTGGAGTTTTCCTACTCAGGGCCGTTTTTTATAACAATCAGGGAGCGGTTTTTTTACAAAAAATTAAAGTTTCTGTTAAATAATAAAAAATTAAGTTGACTCTTTCGTGGATACACCTGTAGGTTTTGACGTTCCTAATATTTCCTTTGTTCCCAAAGTTGTCCTCATCCACATAACCTTATTCTTAAATTTGTCATAATATTTGTCCTACTTCTTATCCAATAATGCCAAGAAACTTGATTTAAATAATGCCAAAATTCTTGACCTTATCCTTGTACGAATCCCTTTCATAATCCTTGTCCCACTTTTTTCCCCATCTTTGTCTTAAATCTTGTCCTTAGTGTATCCAAATCCGTTTTCTATTCCTTACCCTGTTTCTTATCCTTATATTTTTCCCAATCTTGTCCTAAATATTGTTTTAGGTTTGTCCAAATCCTTGCCTTTAGCCTTGTCCCAATCCTTGTAGCTCTTTTCAGAATCCTTATCTGAAATCTTTGTCCTTTCCTAATCTTTGTCCAATTTTATGCTCTTAACTTTGTTTAAATCTTTATCGTGCTTGTATCTTATTCCTTCGCTTTAACTTTATCCTTGCTTTTTTTCTAATCCTTGTCCTAATCCGTATCCAAATCCTTGTCCTAATCGTGTTTTTAATTTTTATTTTAATTGAATTTTTTATTTAACTTTTTTATTTTTGCTTTTCGATTTGCATTTGATGCATTTTGGTTACTTTAAGGGTCAGGCTTCCTTGAAAGGCCTCATGAAACCATTAATTCCTTTTTTTTTTATTTTTACCGACCTGATGACGTCATAATTAACTTTTTCATTTTTTTCGTAAGTTTTGCCAAGTTTACGTAGCGCCATTTACCGTTGAGCATATACTCACCGAGTAATAAAGCCATGCAACGCCGTTGCTTGTTTGTTACATTTTCGAACTTGTAGCAGCTCTCTCTGTGGCCGCATGACAATGAATTTTTTTTTTTATTTTTTTCATAATGGCTAAGAAATAAGCCTTACTTGCGTGCAATTTTTTTCCCGTAACATCTTTAAATAGCTCGTTATAATTCCAAGTAACAAATATGAAGTTTCGTTGCTCAGACAGCTCTCTCCGAATCTCTATGAAGTCTTTAATTTTTTTTTTATATTTTCGTCATAAAGTTAAATAATTGATCTTTACTGTCATATCATTACTTGTATCACAACAATTCGATGCAATGCCGATAAATTTGCAAAAATGCCTTTTTCGAATTTTTTGTAAACCTACGCTGTATTTTACCACTGTAACACTGTCACGTCAAAAATGGTATGGGTCATTTTGTGAGCAATTTTGTGTTTCTTAGGAGTACATTAAAAGAAGCCGCCATCATAAATTTAACCTTTTTTACTAAGACGTAATATTGTAGTATCAAAATTTTTTAAAACTGGTCTTATCTTATGGTCGTACGATAATTTTCTTTCAAATTAGGACCTTTTTAGTTCGTTACCTGTGGTGATGTCGTAGACGTGTTTCGAACCATCCCCGCTGTATTTTTTCAGCATTTTCTTGCACCAATCGATACGAGCATTTTTATCCGATAATTATCCGTCAAATTATGAGGTAACCAACGGGAAGAAATCTTCCTGACGCCTTAATGCTCATGTAAAATCGAATATATGCTAGTCGCACTTATGCCCATGGATGACTTTATCTCACAGTATGTCACATGCCGGTCTGCTTCCAACAGTTCACGCACAGCATCGATGTTTTGTGCCACAACAACGACCACGCTCGTACTCATCGAAAAAGCTTTTTACAGTCGCTGGGTGTGGTCCTTCATCACTAAAAGTCGAACTAAATTGATTGATGCATTCTTTTCTTGTCAATCCATGTCGGAAATCGTAAAAAATGATCACCCGAAAATGTTCACGTGTTAATTCCATTGTTTTTGCTGAAATACAATTTTCAAACTACTACAAACAACGCAATGAGCGCACTTACACGCAAACATTGTGAGTACTTTTATGCTAGAAAATGTCAAATTTTCGAATGGAACTGACAAAATTCATCTGTCTAAGTGTTGCGAAGTGTTGACAAGCCACAAGACTTAAAAGACAGCCCTCATAATGATAAATTTCTTTTTGTAAAACTGATTAAGTTTTTCTCACATAAGCGAAGAAGAACGATAGAGAAAATGTTTTCTGTGAAGTATTTTTTTTCGTCCAATTTGGGTACAAATAGAGAGATCGGTCGATTTTACAACATAACCTCAAAAAATAAGAAGAACCACCATGTCTCGAAGGGGAAGCAAAATAGCAATTTTTACGGATTTCTAAACTGGAAAGGAAAATTGGGATGCATAAATAGTGGGGTTAGTTGATAAGACAACATTAACTAAGTTTTTCTGACACAATTATTTTAATGTGGCTAAGTTCCCATTTACACTTGTCAAGAATTGAATTCGATTTTTTTAACGTTATCTTTTGGACTTGACGAAAGCTTTCATAATTGTTAAGAGTTGAATTCAAACTCCAAAGACCACAGTTAAAATTCTTATGTTTGGCTAAAAATGTTTATAATTTACACATTCGCCACGAAAAAGTGAATTGGTACTTCTTTCACCTTATTTTCGGCAAATCGGAGGTTCTGAAAGCTAAAAAAAATTTATCAGATTTTGAGAGAACAGAATTTTTAAGTGAAGGTTTGTGTTATTTTTGTGTTTTTCTTTAATTTTTGCAAACCTTTTACAAACCTTTATTTTTTTGTGTCCAAAGCAGTGCATTAGATAAATAATTGTTTTTTTTTTTTGTTATTTTTGGAATAAATGTGCTCCGGAGATGTTCCTGAAGTTGTTTTCTAAGGATTTAAATTTTTTTTTCAAGGCAGTCTGGGTGATTTGTCAACTTCCTCTAATAGGTTATTTTTGGAGAATGCCGGCATTCATTCTAATTTTTAACCCTTTGACGACGAATGGGACATTTATGTTCCATATGCTTTTTTCCCTCTCACAGCCACATTTTCCAATGGATTTTAACCAAATTAGTACTTCTAGATAATAAACAAACGTATAAATTTGAAAACGTTTAAAAGTACAAGAGTTGTTGTACCTTTTGGGTTCAAAGCCAATTCAAACTCAAACATTTTGTTTTTTTTTAATATTTTCGTTTTCCCAGATCACAGAAACTAAATAACCGGACTGTAAAAAACCTTTTAGTAATACTTGTGAATCTTATGAAATTAGATTACTCAAAACCTTTTTATTCGAGCTTACAATTTTTTTCTGAGAGACTGAATATACAATATTATGAGACATATAAATAAGAATTATACTATTTTGTGGTCTTTTTTTTACCAATTTAAATAAAAACAAACTTAAAAATTTCATAAAAACAAATTAAAAAACAAAATATTCTTATGAAAATTCATAAAAATTCTTATTAAAGAGAAAAAAGTGAACTTAGTTGTGGTAAATTTCCAAACAATTTATGTCATTTGTGAAACACGTTGGCTTTTTGCAACAGGAACAAATTGTACTTGTTCGGTTTTCGATTCCATTTTTATTGCATATATCAGACCGCTTTCTGGACATCCTTCTATTCTGGTTATATAATGTCCAGCAAATTCTGGTAATGTCACCAGTATAGGTCGTTTGTTAGTTTCTCGAGAAGTCGAGCATATACATACATACATATGTATGAGTTTTTCGATGGTAAAGGAGCCTATTAACTGTATGGCATGATCGGGGAATGCTTTTGTTTACTTTTTGTAACGACAAAATGGTACATTGTTCAATTAAATTGTAACAAATTTTGACCGTTGACCCGAATGGGACACATATGTCTCATGATTTTTCTCATAGAAGGGGTAAAAAAAATTAAAATTTCAACTACACTTTTATCGGTCTTCTGAATACGAATCCGCAACAAAATCTTCAAATTTTCCAAGGGTTCATTCTTCGACGTCAAAGGGTTAAGGAAGTTAGTTTTCAAGGGTTAATTCTTTGTCGTCAGAGGGTTGAGGAAGATGGATTCCATTGATAGAGGAAAGTTGTCATAGTAAAAATTATTGATCTTATTACGTTTAACGACTTAACTTGAGGCGTCATCTCTATATCTCTTCAACTAAAAGTTTGATTTTAATCCTTGAAGACGCCTTTTTTTGGACTTCGAGCCCATGTTGTGGGAGAACTACATTTGTTGGAAATAACTGCTCTACAGAGTCCTTAAGATTTGAAGTGTTATCTCTAAGGCGATAGAAACTCTTATTACTAAGTCAACATTTTTGATTTTGCTGAACTGTTTTTGTAGAACTCCCCCTCTTTTCTAACCTTTCAAAGCAAAATGCCGACTATTTCTCACATAATGGCACACATAATGGCGATTTTGTTTTTGCAAAACATAGCAAACTTTTTCACAGTTTCGACCTTTTAGAAAGAAGTAACACTGCATTTAATATCGTAAAATTAACGCTTGGTGATAAATAAATAAATTTTATTTCTTTTATAATTCTTAAAAACATATTTTTTAAGAATTATATTGTGAGCTTAATGCCAAATAATTCATGAAGCAACAGGTTGCTACAACAACAATCAATGCAGTCAACTTTTTGAAATTTTGCGACTAGCAAAAGAGTAGAAAAACATTGCTTTGACAAAGTATAGCGCTTCTATAATTCCTCTTTGGTTTTATTGATCTTGCGCCTATTAGCTTGTCAAAGTTAGTGGACTGCTAGAACCACTGAGACTACTGATGAGTCGGAGTAGCGTCCGACGAAACCATGGTCTAGTCAGCTTGGTTTAAGTTCTGCAAAGAACTTTGTTGTTGTAGCAACCTGTTGCTTCATGAATTATTTGGCATTAAGCTCACAATATAATTCTTAAAAAATATGTTTTTTAAGAATTATAAAAGAAATAAACTTATTAAAATATGCCACAATTTTATAACTCAAATAAATTTTAAATTATTTCGACATTCGCCATTTAAATTGAGCATTCATCAACAAATTGCTACATATATACATTTCTGTCATTGTATGCTTGGGTAAGAATTTAATTGAGGGTATCTTGAAAGGGTAGGTAGGGGGTACGTAGTAGTAGCTATACGCATACAAGTACATCAGAGAAGACTTGGCTTGATCTTTATAAGTATACGAAGAATTGATCCCAAGTCCAAGTCGTTAAGATTTTGCTACACTTTCAGTTGTGTGGAAAACGTTGTGCGACAAATACGTAAAAATTGAGCCGCGAACGGCAAAGCGGTCTATAAGTGCAGCTTAAAAATTGCTCGATAAAGTTAAGCGTTGATCTGATTAGATTAAAACAAAAGAAATGGCCGGAAATATTAATTGAACATACTTAACACATTGACAGATTTACAGAACTGCAATCGACAGAGTCATCGATATTTTGATCAGCCACATTATGTCGGGCAGTGTTTGCTTAAAGTTCAGTTATGTTGTGTGACTCTTGTGTAGTTTTTTCATTGTTTTATTGATGTTCTCAGAAAATTATCTCAATTTAAGCCTTAATTGGTCGCATTTGAATCGCCTGCATCTATCTATGTTGTTGCGAAATTTGACGCGAGTGACACAAATTTATTATTTTAAAAATTTAGTTCTGAAATTTGTCACTGTCGGTGTTTAAATTCGATATTTGATCAATTGTGATCATAATCGTATGAAATATATACTCGTATGATTGAAACCATTTAAAAAATTAAAGAGTGTATCAATAAAGAGAAAATATACCGATATTTTAAATTATTTTATTGAAAAGCGCACGATATGGTTTTTGGTGAACGTTATTCAGATCGCACGCGTGATCGTGATAGGGATCGCGAACGCAAACATGCAGAACGTATCATTCACGACGAGGAGTTTGGCGAGGAGAACGTTGATCAAGTCGACTCCGAATGGGCCGATTTTGAAAAATTCATCAGTACATTTCGTAAACGTCGTCTAAGTGCAACATCCATGGAGGATGAGCTGCGTCGACCACAACGTCAACCGAAAATTAAATCACAAGCATTTTATCCATGTCCACCGCCAGCCGAACACGGACGCGATTCGGACTCATCCTCAGACGAAGATGACCCGTTCGGATACATTGACACACTTGTAAGCATTTAAAAGAAATTTTTAATTAAAAGGACATAATATTTCTAGATTTAACATTTGTATTTTAACCAAATTATTTGGAGAAGTACTTTTGGAGGGATAATTTTTAAAAGCTGAGAATTAGAATTTTGAATATCTTAGTTGTCCTTTACCTTAAAAAATAGAATTTAAAATTTAAAAAGTAAAGATTTATAATGTTTAATACAACGCATAGTGATGAAAAAATAGTGATAAAATGGGAAACTTCATTCTTTAATTTTGTTGTCATTTGGAAGAGAATTCCTTTGGATCCTTACCTAAAATACTTTGGAAAATCGTTGAGTTTTGTGGATATGCATGGAAAACAGATTGAAAAAGATTTATTTCCGACGTTTTTTTTTTTTTGTTCTTTTTCTATTATTTTATTAATTGATTTTTTTACGTTTTTGTAGGGATCTTAAATTTATAGGGTAGTCAATCTCGATCATAGATCGATAGTCGATCAGCAGAGCTATACAGCAGAAAAGTAGTGTAAAGTTTAAATTTATAATGCCTTGTTATTTGAGGATAATATTTAAAAAATATCAAAAATGGGTAAAAAAGTAAATTTTTGATATTTTCCGTGATTTTAAAAAAATAAAGTGATTTGAGGTTGAAAAAGGTGATCGTGACTTTGGTCGTCTTTAGTGCGCAATTACCTGCGCTGTCGCATGTGTGAAAAAATTTGAGCGTGTTCTTTTGATCCTTAAGTGTTCTTTTGATCCTTAAGTATCCAACCTGACAGAGATTGGTGAAAAGTGAAGAAAACATATCCGCCGTAGCGAACAGTGTCGAAGAAGACTCCGAAAAGTCGTTTCGACACCGATCAGTTGAATTGAGCATCGTCAGAGAGTCAACCAGGCTTATTTTGCAGTTGGATTTGGGCTGACATTCTTATAAGATTGTGCTTACGCAAAAATTGAAGCCAGGCGACAATAGACAAAATCGTGAGTTCGCTAATTGCGCGCTGGAAATGTTGGAAGAAGATTCAGATTTTGACCAAATCATCTTCTTGGACGAGGCTCATTTTTGATTTAGCGGCTATGACAACAAGCAAAATTGCCGTTTTAGGAACACTCACAATCCACAATTTTCGCCCAAGCATCAATGCATCCACAAACATTGACTGTTTGGTGCGGTTTATGGCACGGCATCGGTTTATGGCATCGGACCTTATTTCTTACGAATGAGAAAAGAGACGCCGTTACTTTCAATGGTCCTCAGTATAGAGTGAGTGTGTCCAGAATTCGACAAAATCGATATATCCGAGCTGTGGTTCCCACAAGACGGCGCTACATGCCACCATACAAGCAATGCAACGCTCGAAGTGGTAAAGGAGAAATTTGGCGACTGGAAGATGTCATCTCAATAACTCAAGATTCATCTCAATAAATCAAGAATCAATTTGAAATCTTACAACGTTGTTGTTTTGCAAAAACAAAGGAAAAATAAAATTAAAGCAAGGACAAGAATTATTATACGAGTTTGGATAAAGATTAGGTCAAGAATTAGTTAAATGATGTGGGCAAGGGTTTGAACAAAGGGTAGGAACAGGAATGAATTAAGGAATAGGGCAAAGATTTGGATAAAGATTAGAGCATGGAATTGGACAAGAATTTGTAAAAGGACAAGTATTGAAAAAAGGACTAGGACAAGGATAAACATTTGGGCACACTTAAAACAATTTAGGACAAGATTGTGACAGGGATAAGTACAAGGATTGGGAAAAGGATTTGGACACACTAAGGACAAGAATTGTGGAACAAACTCCCTGCGAGCGTGTTTCCCGGCAGTTTTAAGCTGTGCACAAATCCTCACCGAAACTACTCTAACTTTCCATCCTCCAACTAACTATCATCCGTCTTCCGAATCAACGCAATGCTTTCGCATTCATTTATTGGGAGCATCCCCTTCATTCATCATCAGCGTTGGTTTAGTCAAAAAAAAAAAAAAAAACTAGGTAAGGTTAGAAATTTGGACATCAAAACAGCAATTTGAACAAGGAGTAGGAAAATTTGAGGACAAATATAAGAATAAGAATTAGGATGAGGACAAGTTGGGAAAAAGCGAAAACATAGGAACAAGATTCAGATGCTCTGTCCCGTCAAAAACTACAGGTGTGTTCACGTTACAACCAACTTTTTTTTTACTTTTTTGTAAAAATGTACTTACGATCTTTTGTTGTTAATTGTCTTTTCTACTACATGTTACACTCCTCCTTCTTAGTTACGGGCCTCACACAAAGTGTCTAGCGAATATAATGAAACATTTTTTAAACTTGCTATGCAAATTTTGATACTCTTCATGCAACCATGAGCAGACGTATCAAGCAGACGTATCAACAGCAGACGTATCAACAGCAGTGGCGTAGAAAGGGGGGGTTTAAGGGGATAGACCCCCCCTTCGATAGAATTTTCTGCATTGATTTACCAAAAAGTCTAAAGTGAAGATGGTGAAGTAATTTATTTCTTATGTGGGCTCCGCTTAAAAATTATAAATTTCGTCTTCTGGCAAAATTTGAGGCCTCGCTGTTTAAAGTTGTCCATACAATATAAATGGTTGATTGCATATTTCTGAATTGATTGCTTGCATATTTGCATTCCTTGTGTTAGGTTTGCTAAAGATGGTGGACAAGGGTCTCAACCATTGGAAGCACTTGTCAGAATAAAGCAAATTTATATTTCTTAAGTCATTGTAAACATACAGAAAACAAAGGGAAGAAAATTTTATAAAGAAATAAATGTTTTCCCATAAGTCGGCTTGACAACAAAAAAAAAATTGTCTTTCTGCCATAAAAACGATTCGATTTGGATAATTTTTTATTTTTCCTAAACTTCATGAAATTGCCAACAATCCTGCAGCATTTTAATTTGAGAAAGTTGCAGTGACCTAGGCGAGGTTAAAGGTTCTGATTCAAAATAGAAAGAAAAAATCAAGAATCTATATATACTATCTATGTATATATATCATAATCTATAATCTATATATATAAAAAAGGAGCTTATGTTTGTTAGACCGCAATAGACTCCTAAACTACTCATTCGATTAGCATGAAAATTTGTGTATAGAAGTTTTTTGGTACGGTGCGTGTTTGTGGGCTATCAATTTTGATCCACCTTGAACACCAGAGGGCGCTGTAGTACAAATTTTTTACAAAACTGCCTAAAACTCATAAACTGCTAATGCGATTAGAATGAAAAGTGGTATACAGTGGGTTTCATGTGCGTTGAGTGTTCTGCTGCTATCGTTTTTGACCTATCTTGAACACCAGAGGGCGCTATAGTACAAATTTTTTACAAAACCACCTAAAACTCCGAAACCGCTCATGCGATTAGAATAAAAATTGGTATATAGTAGTTTTCAGGTACGATGAGTTTTTCAGCACTATCTTCTTTGACTCACCTTGGACACCAGATGGTGCTGTAGTACAAATTTTTTACAAAATCGCATATTTTTAGTTGTTTTCTTAGGTTACATGTGCAAATATTTACAAAATATTAAATATTTCTTAAATTTAGTAAAATAAAAATAATCTCCGTTATTTTCACATCAAACTATGAAAAATTTTACTACAACGATATATTTAATGCAACATCGTTGCTCAAAAATGAGAAAAAAACAATCAGAAATTTAATTTTGCGACTTTCGAGTCAAATATCTCCGCTGCTTTTGTATACATTTTGTTAATTTTTTTTTTGTCTTAAAGCTTCATCAAAGTACTATGAAAACCTTATTGCAAAAATACCGTTAGTTGAGTATATATATTTTAAATATTTTTTTCAAAAAAGGTCTGAAATTTTGGAGTTTTCCTCACAAAAAGGTTCAAAATTTGTTTTTGTTGTAAAAATAATTTAAATTCAAATTCGTAAATTTTCAACTCTATTTAAAAGTTATAACATTTATAAGCAAAAGTTATTTCAATTTAACGCAAAAATTAAAAACCATTTTTGTGATTAAAAAAACAAGGCCTACCTACCCCTTGATTTTTTCGAACAAAATTTTTTTTTCAATATTGTGTTTTTATAGTTTTAAAAAATATACAACCTAAAAAATTAATTTATTAGAAAAAATTATCTAAGTGTTTCTTGCCAATCAAAAGTTATAGCCAATAATGTTTATCCAAAATATATATACAAAAAGCAAAACGCTGTCTGTGTGATGGCTGGAAACTTCAAAATTACTTTCCTACGGTTTTCGTCGATTGGGCTACATTTTGGTAATTTAGTCTGTATCGTCATATGAAATCAAAAAAGGCGTAAGTTACCAAAAATTCAAAATTGACTTTTTGATTGATTATGAAGCACCGTATCAAAATACATGTTCATGCAAAATTTTACACTCCTACTACTTAAAACGACGTTTTTATATACAAAATTCAATAAGCTTTTCAGTGCAAGCGCAAAGCAAAGCCCAAGCATTTTTTGCTTTTCCTGCAAAATTTTTCAAATGTAACTTACGGCTTTTTTGATTTCATATGACGGTATGCTTACTGTCGGCAACTGTACTAAAACAGGGTAATGTCCATCTACTAGAAAACTGGGATGAGCATTATATAAGAGGGTGTGGCTCCGCCCATACAGTTAAAATTTGTATAATCGAATAGCTTTGAAAGTAAAAGTAGCAATACTTTCATACAAACTCAAAATGGAGTTACTATTTGGTGATCTCCTGCTACTGGGAAACTGTAATGGGCAGTGGAAAATAACAGTGGTGTCAAACTATGAGTCTAAGAAAAGTTTGACACCACTGTTAATGTTCCCATATAGTTGCAGGGTGCAGCAACGTGCGCCGGGAAAAGCTAGTAACTTATATTTTTCCAATGTAGGGCTGATAAAATGGTTTGATAGCACTTGCGATTCCTCGAGACCATGGTACAATTATACAAGGTAGGAGTGAAGGTTTAATCGTCTTGCACTCACTGTCAAAAAAGTATAAATAACAAAACAAAAAAAGGAAATAGAAAGTAAAATAAACATGCAAATGACAGTCGGTGCAAGACACTCGTGAGAAAATAGCCAGTTATAACTCCTACCTTGTATAATTGTGTCATGATCGAGACATAGTTATATCGGCTGAAGAAGTCCTTGAATTAGCAAACTATACAAGCCGGCTGGATTTTTCGCTTTAAAAACATTAACAAAAATATAGAAATAAAAGTTCACCTTTTTTTCTACGATTTTTACAAAAATTTTTTTCTATATTAGTTTGTCACGAAAATAAATTTCATCTCCTCCCATTGCAAAAAGCTATATACGCCGTTGGTCAACAGATGAACTTGGATCATCAGCAATAAAAATCTTTTAACATATTCTGGGAAGACTTGAGAAAAAATATCATGTCTTTCAACAAATTTGTCAATGAAAAATTGTTTAAAGAGTTGGCGCGTGTTTTCTATTTCGATTTATTATAAAAAACCAGTATTTTCCGAATGTTAGTAAAACAAAAATATAAAATGCAAAGCTTTTTTAATGAAAGATTGATGTTTTCCCTCATTAGACCAATTATTTATATGTATATTTTTATTTCAATATTGTTGTCTATTCTTTACCTGCTATACATTTATTTTTGTACTGTCTATTCATAAATGAAAAATTATTGATATTTAAAGAAAGACTACAAACACACGAAGGAAAAGAACATAAAAAAAAATTAAGGTGAAGGAAAGTATTTTTATTATTTAACTGTTTGTAATAATCGGATTATTTCAATGTTTTTATATATTTTGTTTTCTCGAAAGAAAAAACAAAGAAAAATAAATTCTCAAAGGTAAAGGGCAAAATAAGGTGACCAACTGCAATTTTTAAGCAGTTTCAAATTTGTAATTTTTGCAAGGAAAATTAACAATTGACAATTCACAATTTTGGGAAAGTTGAAGAAGGAAATCTTGTTTAAGAAAAAAAAAAAAAAAAAAAAAATTTAAAAAAAAATCTGTCATTATAACAGCTGTACAGAATAAATGAAAGAATTGCTATGTAAACAAAATTTTACGAATTGCTGTCGCAAAAATCTTCAACAATTTCCTTTTGTCCTACCCTTGGCCACCTCTTAAATATAGAATAATTTGTTCGAAAGTAGACAACAAATAAAATATTTCATTTTCTGCAAAATGCTTGCGTTCAGTTTCAAAAAAGTTTTCGCATTCGTTAGTACGCGGTTCTCGTAAAATATCGATGAAAGTTTTTGTGTAATTAATCAAAATGGATTAAAAAAATTTCGATTTTTCTCGTAAAAAACACAAATCGTTCAATGTCTGTGTTTTCTTATTAAAAAAAAAAAAAATAACGGTTTGAGTGCTTTTTTAAACTTAGGATATCTAAGGCAAAGAAAATTAATGATGAGCAATTTAATTGTTGATTTTTTGTTAAAAATAAACTCACCATTTTGCTAGAGCCGGGGAGAGTTGAATATAATAAAAAAAAAAATAGAAAATTTTATCTAGATAATAATTGAAATTATAAATCGCCGCAATTGATGCGATTTTATCCTTCAGTTGTAGAGCCTCAAAATGCGACACATCAAACTCTACAGGGTGTTGTGACAAACGCGAAAACGAGCGCGTGAGTGACGGTTTCAATGTATTTGTGTGCAAAGATAAATGTTCAACAACGTGCGCGTGTCTAAGAAATACTAAAAAAAAAAAAATTCAATCAAATCATATGCATAGAAATTTAACAATGTTGTAATAATAAAATTGTCTAAAATAATTTCAACATTTTTATGCAACTTTGTAAATCAAAAAAAGCCAGACTAGGCCAGGCAAGTGTAGAAATCTAGCAGAGCTTACAACGTGATATTTCTGGAGTACTCTTTGTTTGCTCTACATGTTTAGAGGGCAACAGGATGATGAGGACGAATATATACGCGAGTACGCCTTCGAACCCGAGTTGCTGATAACCAGAGAGGAGCTGCTGCAACAGCAAGCCGAGGAGTCACACAACGATGATCGTCGTAGACCCAGCATCGATTTTAACAATGAGAACAAGAATCAGGTTGAAATTGAAATCGAGGCTTTCTACTATGTAAGTCGTGGAACATATACTATACTATTAAGCCTTAAATGATTTAAAAAGACGTAGCATATTTGGCTCAATCACAGATGCATTTTATGCTTTTTTTTTGCCTTGCTCTTGTTGCTTCAACCCTGATCATCATAAATTTGTTTTTATCTTTAGTTCTTTGTTTTTTTTGAAATCGCGCCAATGCGTCACAGTCTTGAGGCTAGCGGCAAGTACACGACAGTGACACTCAAATTCCCAAAAGCCAACGGCTAACATGATCAACCAAAAATACACTAGCTCACAGACACACACGCACACATACACATTTAAATTCAAGTGGCATTTTTATGCTGTTTTTTTTTTTGTATTTAAATTAAAAATTTTTAGAAATAATTAAGTTGGTTTTTATTTTTCAAGAATTTTGAATGAATATCATCTCAATTTTAAGCTTTTTGAGTTCCATCCGGCTATTGTTTCTTTGTTGAAAGGTCATTCCACTGATAAAATAAATCAAACGGTAAAGAATAGCACATATTTTGTCAAGTGTTTCAATAGGGGAATTCACGGTGTGTTGCAAAAGGTGGCCGAAAATTATTCACCCTATCGGAAGATGTTAAAATTTTTGCAAATGACGTCGTACGTCAATCATATTTGACTTTTGTTAAGTAGACAGCAGCAGAATACAAACAGACAAGCAATGGAGCGCTATACTCCACAACAGCGTGGAATAAAATAATGGATATTATGAAGGAAGCTTTTCCTGATCCCGTAATCTCCCGTTTTGGCGATTCGGCATGGTTAGTAAGAACGCCCAAATAAATGATCCTTAGCTTCTTTCTTTGGGGCTACTTCAAGTCGCGAGTTTATGCCAACAAGCCTCAGGCAATCGCAGACCTCAAGGAGAATATTCGACAAGAATGCGAATAATTATCACCGGGAATCTTACGGAAAGTCATTGAAAATGCGATAAAAAGGGGAAATGTGTATCAACACTGGTGGCAGTCACTTGACAGATATCATCTTTTCCACTTAACAGAAAAAAATTGTAAAGCTCCAAATAAAGATTTCCATCACTCAAAATAATTTTTTTTTATTTAGTAAAAAAGCTATTAAAAAACAAAATTTGATGATTAACTTTGCACCACATTGTATTTTTAATATATTTTTCAAAAATATTGAACAAATTGATGGTGACAAATATATGACAATTTTAACACGTTAACTGCCATGAGGCACATACGGTGTGCCTCAATAAAATGTCCACGTAGGCTCTGATGTACAGCGTAAATGGTTATTTATTATAATCAAAACCAAATTGCACAAATATACAAACAAGGCACAGCACATGTACCTCACGGCGTATACATTAGGCCGTGAGGTACATATGTTGTGCCTCAATAAAATATTTCAAAATTTCACAGAAATATAAAAAAAAACATTTTCTGATATTCTGATACCAAAATACACTAGATCTGTAAAAAAAAATGGACCGGAGGACCCGATATTTTTTTTTATGGTGGCAGTTAAAGTGTTAAATGTTCAGAAAAGGCTCATATTGTTTAAAAATTTCAACACATCTCAGTTTAAAACTCTTCTTTTAAGTTTGTACTCTCTAGACTACGTTAGATTTTCACTTGTAATAATTTTATACAATATAGATAATGTTTCGTTGGGTTGGAAAATGCATTTATCCATTTTTGTTAAAAGTGCAGCTGTCACATTTGTGAGCTTAGCTATCGTACTGTGATCGTACACGCAATAAAGTCTTGTATTTTTTGATATTTGTTTTCTTATTTTCATGTTTTTCTTGTTAGAAAAATCTTTACTCCCAAGTACTTGGCACTAGAGCTGAACTAACGATTTCACCAACTCTTATGCTTACAGTACTAGATCCACATCAATTTACTTCCTTTAGGGAATGCAACTGGTGAATTTGCGTTAAGATGTCATAGAAAAGGGTCAATTGCTACCTTTAAAATTGCTACCTAATAGCCACTTTACTAGTGCTATAGGACCAGCCAATTTGCTAGACAGAAAGTTAAAAAAAAAAACAAAAAATGCTTAGGCGGAAATTTTAAATTAATGTTGAGTTGATAAATGCTTATTTTTCACCACAATTTTTTACTCATGTTTTTCAAAGCAATTGAACAGCATTATTATTTTATGTTTCCACGAGTTTATTACTTCGAAGTATATGAATCAGTATCAATAGAAAATAAACATAAAAAAGAAGTTGACTGTAACGTAGATACACACGTTGGTTTTGACGCGATAATGTATATTAACCCTTGTCTTTGTTCTTGTTCCTATCCTTTACTTTGTTCACAAACTTGTTCTCGTCCTTATCCTTATCCTTATCCTTATCCTTATCCTTATCCTTATCCTTATCCTTATCCTTATCCTTATCCTTATCCTTATCCTTATCCTTGTCCTTATCATTATCCTTATCCTTATCCTTATCCTTATCCTTATCCTTATCCTTATCCTTATCCTTATCCTTATCCTTATCCTTATCCTTATCCTTATCCTTATCCTTATCCTTATCCTTATCCTTATCCTTATCCTTATCCTTATCCTTATCCTTATCCTTATCCTTATCCTTATCCTTATCCTTATCCTTATCCTTATCCTTATCCTTATCCTTATCCTTATCCTTATCCTTATCCTTATCCTTATCCTTATCCTTATCCTTATCCTTATCCTTATCCTTATCCTTATCCTTATCCTTATCCTTATCCTTATCCTTATCCTTATCCTTATCCTTATCCTTATCCTTATCCTTATCCTTATCCTTATCCTTATCCTTATCCTTATCCTTATCCTTATCCTTATCCTTATCCTTATCCTTATCCTTATCCTTATCCTTATCCTTATCCTTATCCTTATCCTTATCCTTATCCTTATCCTTATCCTTATTCTTATCCTTATCCTTATCCTTATCCTTATCCTTATCCTTATCCTTATCCTTATCCTTATCCTTATCCTTATCATTATCCTTATCCTTATCCTTATCCTTATCCTTATCCTTATCCTTATCCTTATCCTTATCCTTATCCTTATCCTTATCCTTATTCTAATATTTGTCCTTATAATTGTTCCACTTTTTGTCCAAACACTTGTTTTATTCTTATTCTTGTTCGAATCCCATCCCACTAATCCTTGTCCCAGTCTTTCTTAATCTTTATCGTTTTCTTAGTGCGTCTAAATCATTGTTCTATTCCTTGTTCCATTTCTTGTACTTATTCTTTTCCCAATCTTGTCATAAAAATTGTTTTAGGTGTGTCTAAACCTAATCTAAATTCTTGTCATATTCCTTTTCACAATCCTTCACAATCCAATTCTATGTTCTTATATTTGTCCAATTCTTTATTCTACTCCTTATCTCATTTCTGGTCCTTACCTTTTTCCAAATCTTTTCCTTCATAATATTTTTAATTATCGGCCTAATCCTTATCACCAATCCTTGTCCTTTTTTTAGTCTTAAATTCATTTTTTTTTATATTTTTGCTTTTGCATTTTAGCCCATATAGGCTAAGGGGATTTTTTTTTATCTTGACCATGTGATCATATTCTCAGCTTTACTTTCGCTTCATAAAATTTACCGGAGCACTAATAGTCACGGAGTAATAATTCCATGCAACGTTTTTTCATTATTGTTGCATTATCGCTGTATTAAGCAGTTGCTTTCGTGATGTCACAGTGTCAAAATTTTTTGACATGACATGCCTTCAGGAAGCGGAAGGAGCTGCTTAAGCAACGCAACTGAAAATTTTTTACGTGATATTATAAAACAAAATAGGCAAAAAATGTAGGAAGTGGAGGATAAAGTCGCCCCAAGATGGAAAATTCAGCTAGCATGTAATGGCGTTGCATCAAATTAATACTCGCTGAGTACATGCGATACGGCAAATGTTATAAAATGCAAATGATAAATTTGTACTTAGACTTAAGACAAAAAAAAAAAAAAACAAAATAATAAATTATGACGTGTCGTCAGGTCGCGGAAGTAACAGCTTATGCAACAAAAATGCAATACTGTTGCACTGAATTATTACTCGGTCAGTAGAAGTGCTACGAAAAATTGTATTCTACAACAGCAAAAATGGTTCTTAAACCTGATAACGAAAAAAAAAAAAGAAAAATTTTTGGATCCACGACACCATGGAGGCAACCGCTAAATAAATCGTAAAAATGCAACAACATTGAAAAAACCTTGTATGGAATTATACCTTCGTGACATTAGGCGCTACGGTAAATTTCATGAAACGACAATAAAACTAAGGTTTTTGGTCACATGATAAAAATAAAATAAAATAAGTTATCAGACCCCTCAAGGAGCCCCTTTAAATAGCCCAAATGCACGAAATAAAAATAAAAAAAGCAAGAATAAAAATAATATTAAAATAAGGACAATATTAGTAAAAGGGCTTGAAGAAATTAGGACAAAGACTGGTAGAAGTAAAATGGCAAGAATTTGGACAAAAAATAGGACCAGGAATAAGACAAGAAGTAGGTCGAAGACTTGCACATAAATTAGAGCATGGAAATGGACAAAGATAAAATCAAGAATTCAGAAAATGATTAGGAAAAGGACTACGACAAGGATTGGGACAAGGATAAAAACAAAGAGCTAGACACACATAAAATAATATTAAGGAGAAGATATGGGACAAGAAATAGAAAAGAGATTCTACCAAGGGTAAGGTCACGAAGCATAATTGAGCTTCGTCATTGGTCATTGAGCATAAATTAGATAAGAGTTTAAGTAAGGATAAGGATGAGGAACAAGTTTGGTCTCAAAGGAAAGAATAGGAAAATGAATGAAGAGAAGAATAAAGATGATTGTATTGGTGCATTTTAGCTGCATGATTGTTTCATTTTTGATCTTGGCTCTCTCTCCGCGGCGAAACAGAGAACTCTCTGCAAAGAACAAGCCTTAACTGGGGTATTATGGTTTTTTCTGTAGCACCTTACCGTGTCCTATAATAATTCTATGTAACAAATTTACAGTTTTGTTGCTTAACTAGCTCCTTCCGCGTCCCAATGAAGTTATTAATTCTTTTTTTTATTTGTGTCAGAAGGCCAAAAGATTAAACTTTACTGTCGTTCAATAACTTTCCTCTTAGCACCTATACTCAGCGAGTCGCTCAATAACTTTTCTCTTAGCACCTATACTCAGCGAGTAGCGAATCCATGCAACGCCGATGCATTTCGGAAAAGTGCTTTTTTCAACTCTTTTTGAAACCTGCGAGGTAAAATGTAACGATATCACGTCAAAATCCATATCTGTGAAAATTCAAAATATTTTGCCTGTTACACAGTGTGATAAATGTTGGAAAACGTCTGCAGCCACAATATTATATTCTTTTGATTTTATGTTTTGTTTCATCTCAACTCTCTAGCGCTTGTAATCAAACAATCTATTCAATATTTTCATTCATACGTATATTGACAAAATCTTAGACTCAAAGTAGATCATAAAAATGTTTCTATAAAAGTATAGGTTATTGGCAAACAACTGTCAATATGTTTAGGAAAATCATTTTTCATCATGAATGGCGAAATGCTAATTATTGGAAAAATTTCACTTTTGTTTTTGATAATCATAACAAAAAATTTTAGGAAAAAAAAATAATAACAACATTATATGTAAAGAAAAACATGAAAGTAAAAAAAAAAAAATACTGAGACTGTCTGACTTTTAGCCCGGTAACGATCGCCAAGACGCGGGCAGACGTTTTAAAAATAGTTTTTGGCTGCATTTTTATTTTGAAACGCTATAAAATAAAATGACGTTTATTTTTATTTCTTGATCTTTGTGAATACGCGAGTTCTATGAAATAATCTGAATTAGCTTCGCAGACAAAGTGTTTTTGAAATAACATGAATTTTACGATAGTATTCTCGTAAATATTGTCGCTGAGAAAAATAAACTAGTCGCTTTATTATTGTATTTGTACACTTTATTTGTTAGATATTTTAGTTTTTTTTTTTCATTTGCTTGTGTTTTTTTATCGATTTTTATTTATCGCTCATTATGTCTTCGCTTGCAAGGAAATGAAATGAATTTGTGTTTTTTTTTATTATATTATTTATGTTTGAGTAGTTTTGTTTGCATGGTCAAGGCCGAGTTCTACATTTTAGCTAGTTTCTCTAAGGTTAATAAATTTCTTAGGTATTTTTATTATGCTGTACATCGTATTTTATGCTGTAAAAATATTTCCTATGCCTTTGAATGCTATTGCGTTCATCGGGGCGTATGAGTAACTTTATTGTTGAATTGTGAACTAACTTATTTGAATTTAACTGATAGCAAACGATATAAGTTAATAATGTTAGCTTAGTTTTTTTTTGGAATAAGTTCCTTCAAATTCATTTAAGGGGTATTCTAATTCGTCGGCTAAAAAATAGGCCATTTTTGGGAATTTCTCGTGAGCTTGCTATGAAAGATATTTTTATAAAAGTTGTTAGAGATGTTAAATGAAGTCTTCAATTACAAAAATAAACATTTTTTTATTCAATGCTTTGCAGTTTTATTACACGAAATTCGTACTTCGTACGTAAAAATTCGTACGTAAAAATTTGGAGGCAGGTCGGCTGCCAACACGATAACTCGGCAACGGCTTATCTGAAACAAAAAAAAACCAATGTGTTTTAGGTTCGGTATGACAATGCTTGCAAAATAGACTATTGATATTAATTTTTAACAATTGTTGTTAATTTAAAGTAACAAAAACCAAAAAAATTTAAAAAATCGTTTTTTTTATTGCTGTTATGAGTAAAAAAAATATAGTAAAAATATTTTAACATGATAATAGTCTATTTTGTGAGTATTTATAGAATATAGAACAGGATATGTGGTTAAAATTTCAGAAGGATCAGCCCACGGGTTCTGAGAAAAACGCGTTTAAGGTATAATATACCTGTAACAACCAAAAACAGGATCTGTTTTAAATAAGTTTTTGTAGATATAAGAATTTATTATTTTTTTTAAATTTATGCAGGTTATTGTGCATAAAAAATACTTAATAAATATATATTTTTTTTTAAATACAGCTTTGGCTTTTATATAGAGGGGGCTGAAAATAGCATTGAAAAAAAGACATCCAAAACGGTTCGATGGATATGGGCTTTCCCATGTATCGGAAACTAAAAAATCAAATGACATTTTAAAGCATATACCTTATATTAAGCATCCCCCCTACGCAAGACCCCCGGGGTTGTTTTTTTTTTTTAATTAAGGCGTAACTTGAAGTAAAAAGTTAAAAAAATAGATACATTTTCGTGCGCTTTTTTGTTTATATAAAAAAAACAAATACAATAGATACTTGAATTTAGGGGGGATGCTTAAAGGACAAAATAACGAACAAAATGCAAAAAAATCATTGAAATCGAACCAATAGATTTCTAGTTATCTATCGAACCGTTTTAAAAAAACTTGTTTCGAGGAAATCGCGTTTAAAGTTTTTTATTTCTTTGTATGGAGCTTAGACATAGGTTTACGAAAACAGTTATAACTTCTGTTTTTTTTTTAAATATCGATTTAAAAATGTGCATGTATATTTCTAAAACTATAAAGAACACATTAAACAAAAAAAAATTTCTTTTTTCGAAAAAATTTACACGTATACCTTAAAGTTTTTCGTATGTTCAAGTACGTGCGCGCAGGTAGTGAGCTTCGGGTTGAAAAAAAAATGCATACACTGCTCGGATCTTCATAAAAGTTTTGAAGATCATAATGACAATATTCTAAGATACATATACATTCGAAAAATGTAAAAAAAATCGAATATTCGAAAGAGACCAACTAGACTACACCCTTAACCCTTCGCCTGACGCATGGGGTCTTTCGTCTCCAAAAAAATTACATACATAATTTGGACATTCTTCTTGATATTCAAAAAGTAATATGTTAAAACAATTTATTTTAAAAATATAAAAGTTATTATTAAAATGATATTTCGCTTTTCTACAAGCTTGGCTAAAAAAAATCATAACTTTCTATTTAAAAAAAAAAAAAATACTAAAAAACTCCGAACGTATATGAAATCAAAGCTTGAAAATATATGACAAAACAGAATTATTTTATTTGCTTGTTTAGGTTGCACATAAGCTATTTTCAACATACATAAAAAAGGAGGATGATCTCAAGTTCGTTGGTTAATCTTTTTTCTTTTTTTTTACGTGTATGTACATCGATAACTCCTAAAGCACTTGCCCGATTTTCCTAATTTTTTGTCAACAGATAGATACCATTAATGTAGAGGTCCTTTTTTAAAAAAGTGGACGTTATTCGACAAAGGGGCGTGTCACTATTAGAAAACTACTGTATTTCAGTTGATATTGACACTAGGGTACTGAAATTTACAGTAAAAATACTGGGGTAGGCACAATTATTACAAATTACTGTCTATAAAGTGGGCGTTATTTGACAAAGGGGTGTGGCAATATTAGAAACTCTGTACATCGAATAATGTTGACACTAGAGTACTGAAATTTAGTACATGGGAAGGCAGAGCTATTAAAAATTACGGTGAAGAAAGTGGGCGTTATTCGCCAATTGGGTGTGGCAATATTAGAAAAACTCTGTATGTCGAATAATATTGACACTAGGGTACTGAAATTTAGTACATGGGTAGGCACAGTTACTATAAATTACGATACAAAAAAGTAGGCGTTATTTAACAAAGGGGTGTGGCAATATTATAAAAATACTATATCTCAGTTAATATTGACACTAGCGTACTAATATTTTGTATGCAGGTAGGTGGGTAGATAGGATCATTACAAAAGTGGACGGGACTATACATAGGGTGTGGCACTTTAAGGAAAGTACTATATATCGGTTAATATTGATACTTGGAAACTGAAATTTGGCACAGGGCTAGGTAGAATCATTATCAAGTACGATCAATAAGTGGGCGGGATTAGAAAAAGGGAATGGTACTTAAATAAAAATTGTAAAAAGAAATGGAAAATACCTAACAACTTTCAGGAATTAATAAAACAAATTTTTATGAACAAAGTTTCATATTTGAAATTTTCCTCAAAAATACTATGACATAAGTATTCTCTAAAAAGGAAGAAATAAAAACTTTTTAACAAAAAACAAAAACCCCGACTTCAAAATCACTACAAAGTAAAAATAATTTTAAAAAACTTTTTCCACTAATTTCTTGGTAAAATTTTAAAACATCACCGTTAACTAACAACGTCTAAATTTGTTTTTTGTTCTTATTTTTCTCGTTAGAGGAGGTATAAATTCTTCATTTCTAACTTATAATATTTACCGTGGCGCATCTTATCACGGAGTAATAGTTCCATAAAACGCATAATTGTGACATTTTCTATTTTCAATTCAATTTTCGGGCCGGCTCTCTCTGCGGCCTAATAACCTCATAAACGTTATATTTTTGTCGGGAGGGCCAAGAACTAGCCTGCACAGTTGTAAAATTTTTTTTTGTTACAAATTTGTAGTTTCGCTTCTAAAGTAACTCTCTCCGCGTTTCGATGATATTATTTTCTTTTCTTTATATTTTAGACATAATGTCAAAAATTAACCTTTTCCTTCGAACCTTTTATCATATCACTCAGTAAGAAACTTTTCTATGCCATGCATTTTAGAAAAATGCTTTCTTATGCTTTCCATCTACAAAATTGTAATTTTTTAAAATAAGTCGTAATAGGAAGGTGTCTTATTTGATATGGAATGGTCAATATGTATGCACTACATCGCTATAACTTGTTTTAATTTTTCGACTTTCGCCAAAAAATTTTAGGACCAAATACTTGTGACAATGAGACCAAAATATTGGAAGAAAATCAAATCAACAATTTAGTAGTAGAATAAAACCTTACTTTCTATGTTAAGTAATTTAGGCACAATGTGAACTTAGTATTATAACAAATTATAGATTGTAAGAACTTTTAATTTTTAATATTTTTCTGAACATAAAGTGGTTCTGTTGTTATTATTTAATATTTTGTAAACTTGGATTTCGAAAATATTTAAACTCTTGTTTGTATTTTTCTTTTTCAGATGTATGGTCGCTATACCAAAGATTTAGGTGAATTTGCAAAAGATGAAGCAAGAAAACTCAAATTGCTTGAAAAGCGCAGAAAATTGGAAGACAAACAAAGAAATAAGGTAAGAAAATATAAATATTTTTGCTCTTATCATATAATATCGTTAAATCATTTATTTTTAAATTAATGCAAATGAGAGAAATTTTTAAGGTAAACTTTTCATTGAAATTTAAAATAGTTTGCTTTTTTCATGCTTGATTAAAAAAAAAAATCCTTCGCATTGCATAAGATACTCTTTAAAAGAAATTTATAATAATATTAAATATTTGCTTTTAATGTAAAATGTTAAATACATACCATCACAAGCAAATTTCATACATTCAAGAATATCCATCTTAGGTTGCGTTTCTAATGCGCGTTGAAGCAGGTGCGAGATTGTGCTTGCAGATGGAATTAACTTTATTGAGCTGGTAGTGATTATAGTGCACGCTTGTTGGTTGTAGATGGGACTAGCTTTTTTTGAGCTGGTGATGCATAAAGTGCATACTTGATGCTTGTATTTTGCTTCAATTTTGTTTCGCTTTTTTTTAACTTGAATTGGTAGTTAATAACGTAATTCCATGAATAAAAAATGGATTTTTTGTAAAAAGGATCATGACTTTTGTAGCTTATAGTTTACCTATTAAGACCGCTTATAGAGTATTCCGATAAGACCGCTAATTTTGAAATTTAAACATACCCAGAGTGAAAAGTTCTGAAGCATTTACTGCGAAGCAGAGTGTTGATATATATAGACTTGGAAGTTATGCATTGAACACAATATTCGATAAATGCCCGCCCATCTCTGATAGCTTGCTTAGGTTCTTTTGACGACTTGGCAACTTTCAAGGGCATTTTTGCATAGTGCCTGTAAGATTTCATCAATTTTCTCACTAATTGCTGGAATGTTTTCATTAGACCGAGCTGCAAGCACGTATACAGGTCCTTTTTGGGTTTGAACTGACTAATCGTCTTAACCGTTGCGATTAATTGGATCACTGTACGTGCGATAATTGAAGGAACGTTATGGTGACCGAAAAAATTCACATTTTCTCACCAGGGCAATTCTCACCAGAACGAGTTCCCGAAAATATATACATAAGTATACACATAATTGGATTTGCCGCAGTTTCGTCAAGTTTTCGTTGACTTTGGGCGACTTTTTTTAGGGCGATTCAAATCACGATTGAAATCGTTCCCAGCATAGGCAAAAGTCAAAACTGTTTTCTTCAATTTATTGGCAAGTAGTACGAAAGCAATTTGAGAAGTCTGTGACTTTTTGAATAACAAGTATTCTCTTCAGCAAAAAAGTGTTTTATTTTTTGTGTTTTTCAGCATTGTCTCCTTTTAGATATGTATCGATTATTCCATATCAATTCGACTATTTTTCAGCAAAATCTGAGCATTGTGATTTAGATTTTTTTTTGTTGGTTAGTAGTGCTCGTATTAATAACGTAAACTGTATTTTTTGTTTTTGCAAAAACAATTTCTTTTTAAAGTTATGTACTGTAAGAAATGTTGGCTTTTTTAAGTAAGAAATCTTTTGTAGGCATTTTTAAAAAATTCGTTAAAAATAGCAATCGTTGGAGTCACAAGTTAAAATTTTGTGTAAGCCTTAAGAATTGATGTATTATGTTATAACGACACTATGCTCAAAAGGTGAAAAATTTATTGCGATTACCATAAAAAATGTGGCAGAAAACTTCAGGATAAAAAAATTTAAAACATTTCATTAAAAGAGTCCAAAAACGGTACTCCAAAAAAAAGACCCATTCAAGGTCTTTAAAATATTTGTAATTTTTTTTTGCACTCCTTACAGTTTCGAATTTACAACTGTTTGAATACATAGAAATTTTTCGCAGTGTATATCTTTAAAAAAGAAATAAAAATAAAAAAATTAAGTATGTAGATATAATACGTTTTAGGAAAACTATCAACCCTCAAAAAATCAACTATTAACTATCAAAAAATTTTCAAAAATAGTAAAGTCAGAAACGTGGGTGTTTTGACATGGAATCACCGATATACATAGTAGTTTTAGTCAAGCGTTTTTCCAATTTTTGTATTCCTTCCAAATAATAGGTTATATCGAGGTCCTCAAAATAGGCGTTTGTTTCAATTATGACCTCTTCATTCGACCCAAATATTTTACCGCCATTTTTGCAGGTTTGGAAATAGGAAATAGTTGCAACGGGCTAAATTTAGAGAATATGGTAGATGGGGTAGCAGTTCGTAGCCCAATTTATTGATTTTTGCCACTGACGTGTACTCTGATACGTTGTTATGGTGGAAGAGCACGCTTTTCTTCGCCAAATGTTGTCGCTTTGCGTCAAATCGGTCCTACAGCATTGAGTAATATTCACCGGTGATAGTTCAATGGTGATACTCTTTTCAAGGTAATCGATGTAAATAATGAATGATGAAGTAAATGACCTTGTTGATTGTTAGACCCACCTTGACCTTCTTTTTGTACGTTCATCTAGAAAAGTTCACTACTTTCGCTGATCCTTGGTCTCTGGTGTGCTGTGATGTATCCATGTTTTGTCAAAGGTAACTAAACGGCACAAAAATTTCTTAAAATTGCGGTTGAACATCGTCAAACACTCCTTTGAAGTGGTCACACGGCTGCGCTTATGGTGAGCAATCGCGATACCCATCGTGCGGATAGCTTTTTCATGTTCAAATATTAATGTAAAATGTGATATACCCGCTCAGTTGAGATGCCTACAGCCTCAGCCACCTCCCACACTTTCATTCTCCGATCGTACAATATCATTCTATGGATTTTGTCAACGATTTCTGGCGGGACGAACTTTTTTGGGCTACCAGAAAATTCAGCCTCTCTCTACCACCACAACAGCATTCAGTAAATCATTGAAATTGATAGTGCAGAGTCCCCATAGTATTTTTTAAGCTTTTCCTTGGTTTAGGTTTACGCAAAAAATTATGCTTGGTTAGTAATGATGCAAGAAATTCACTTTTTCCATTTTCGTCAAACTTCACGAGGTTGTCTGCTTTCAATGGCTGTCAAACACAAACTAAATGACGCAGCTTGCTCAAAATTTGACAGTAGTCTATTAACAGATGGTATATGACGAGAGGCGTGTTGAATTTAAAGTTACTATGCGGAAAATTCAAAAAGCCACTAACTTTTCAAATTGCCCTCGGAATTGTAATCAAAATTATTAAAAAAAGACTGAAAAGTGTTTGGTTAATTAATTATTTTTAGACCTATTATTTTGTATATTTATTTATTAAAACTCACAAATAACCACAATAAAAATTATTTTGTTACACGACTCAAAGCCAATGTATGGCCTTTATGGTTATTTTTTAATTTTGATAACAACTGACTTTCTGTTCATGATGACAACAGCAACAACAATCTGTCAAATTATGTACTGAACAAATTATTTTAATTGAATTAATTTTTCTGTTCGGCCGTTACCTCTCTGCAGACAATGGAAAACCTCAGAGAGTAAAATAATGCCATGTTAAAGCTTCTTGAGAACATGCATATTAGCCGTTCGGAGTCGGCATAAAACTAGTAGGTCCAGTTCTCGATCAATTGTGTACAAACATTTAATAACACGCACAACAAAGTTTGATCATAAGAGGTTCGGTCAAAGTCCTTTCAAGGGCTGGAATGGCCAGTTTATTATTAATTTATCATGGAGAGAATTTGGTCTAATGTCGCAATGTCGTGTCGTCGACATGGAACTATTTCTAATTTAACAGCTTGTCGTCACTGTCGTCGTCAATGTGTTTAGTACATTAAGCTCAAATGTTCACACATGACAGTTGTCTAATAACAACGCTGTACGACCGACACAAATTTCAAAATTAGCGGTCTTAATGGGACATCCTATAATTCATTTATTTTAACTTTCTATAATTTAAAACAAGTTGATTATAAATTAGCAGTGGTGGGAATTATTTTCAGGAACTCTTAGGCAAACGTTCATCACGTTTATTAAAAGTTTCATCATGGGTATGGAAACACACGCTGGCGCGTCTGGGCGAAGACTGGGTCTTTCTGGCGCTATTAGGTGTAATTATGGCATTTCTATCATATATCATGGACAAAGGCATATCAATATGTACAAATGGTAAATTTTTATTGAAATATCTTTTAATAAAAGACATTTGAAGATTATGCATTAATTTTAAAACATAAACTTTATTACAGCAAGAGTCTGGCTCTATCGAGATCTTACCTCACAACCTATCACACAATATATTGCTTGGGTTTCCCTGCCTGTTTGTTTAATATTATTCTCAGCCGGATTTGTGCATCTCATAGCTCCACAAAGTATAGGTAAGTAGTGTAATGCCACTTACATGTATGCATTTAGTAATGTTCTATTAACATTTCATCTCATGTATACGTAGTAATTGTAGAACAAAGTTTATATAAGTATTAGAATACTACTATTACTACTATACTACTAATATACTACTATTCAGCAGTGGCTAGAATCATTGAAGTAAAAGTTTGTCTCATGCTCTTTAAGTTGATCTTAGAAAGTCGTTATTATGGCGATGTTAAAAATTATATAAAGCTTTAAATTGTAAAAGAAATTCACTAAGACTATATCAGTAGAACTTATAACTATAAGAATTGCAAAAATTTGGATTTTCCATGTTGCAGTTAAATTAATTTTTGTACTTACTTACTTTACTTCAATGGTTCCAGCACATAATATTTAAGCATATTAAATATTTTAGAAGTATAGGATGGTTTCTATAAATAGAAAGTATAAATTTGACAGACGACCTTATAATGACCAGTTTTTCAGAACAAAGTAAGATTCTATCACGTCTAAGTTTTTTTTTTTTTAATTGCACTGAAAGCTCAAATATTAATTGTGGCCATAAAAGAAGAGTCATACCTCACAAAACAATTTATTTTTTCTTCTAATCATCTTTTAAAAAAAAAAACCTAGAAAAGAACTGAACCAAATATGAAATCGATCTAATGATATTGATAGCTATTGATATCGATATTGAATATATAATGCACAGTGCGTCAAATAATATCCCAGCCAGGCTATAGAAAACATTATTAAAACACGATTTCCGTTTATTTTGCGGTGTTTTTATTCAAAATATTTTCCATCCGATTCAATACACTTGTTACAGCGATTCAGGAGTGAAATGCCTGTTTTAGCTTATTTTGCAAGATAATCTCCAGTGCCAAAATATCATATCTTTTCAACTTAATTTTCAATTTCGGGAACAAATAGAAGTCTATATAAAAGTTGGTTAAATTTAAAGGGTCGATGTTGATTTTGAATAAAACACAAATTATTTAGGAAATTATTGTTATTTCTTTTTATTATGATAATATTGGTATGGTTCAATTATGTATGCAACAAAATATTGGCCAAATGGCCGCCGCGACCTCGGCGGCACACTTCCATCCAATGGTCCAAATTTTCGATGACGCTGAAGCATAAGTGAGGTTCTATGCCGTTAATGTGCCGAATTATCTCATCCTTTAGTACTTGAATTATTGCTGGCTTATCGACGTACACCTTTTCTTTCAAATAACCCCAAAGAAAGAAGTCAAACGGTGTCAAATCACATGATCTTGGCGGCCAGTTGACATCGCCACCACGTGAGATAACATGGCCATTGGATTTGTCGCGCAAAAGAGCCATTGTTTCGTTAGCTGTGTGGCAAATGGTCCGTCCTGTTGAAACCACATATTGTTCACATCCATATCTTCCAATTCGGGCCATAAAAAGTTCGTTATCATCTCACAATAGCGAACACCATTCACAGTAACTGCCTAATAGAGATGGGTCGTTCCGAACCTGTATAGTTCCTGGAACTATGTTCACAGTCGGACATAGTTCCAATCGTTCCTTCCATTAATTTTTAGCATGTTCAAACAGTTCCTGTTGCAATGAATTTTTTTCTATAAATCAATATGAACCGACTTCTCTTTTACACATATTATGGCTTACACGAATTTGTGATCGACTATAAGTGCAAAGATATGTTTGCGAACGAACAACTGATGTGTGAAATGGTAAGATGACATTTCGACGTTCTTGTTGCGCGCAATGCTGTGTTTATTTCGTTTTGAACATGCTTTCATTCAATCAAATGGAACTGCGGAACTAGATAGTTCCGCGGACATGTTACAATCTGCTGCATATGAGTTGCATGAGTTTCATTCAGTGAAATGGAACTGCGCAGCTAAATAGTTCCGCGAACATGTTACAATCTGCTGCATATGATTTCCATGAGTTTCATTCAATCAAATGGAACTGCGGAGCTAAATAGTTCCGCGGACATGTTACAATCCGCTGCATATGAGTTGCATGAGTTTCTTTGAATATATATACTTTGCTATACCTATGCCTCTTTATGGGGCTTACAAACAAAGTGACAAAATGAATATGCCCCTATTGAGTTTTTCTATGGGAGCCCCCCTTAGGAGTGGTCGGAGGCAATAGGTGTCTAAGGAAAAAATGTTCCTTTTTCAAAAGTAATGGGGGTCGGTCATACATATTAATCCTCTTCGGCCTTCTCTTAAAGCCCTTCTGTTCAGGTGTACATATAAATATACAAAAACCATAAAAAATTGCTACTACGGCTCAAAGGAACTACATAGTTCCGCGGACATGTTTCCGCGAACTAGTTCCGCTGTACAAAAGAATCGTTCCATGTTCGTTCCGACCTCGGAACTGTTTAGCACAAGCCTACTGCCTAACCGGCCTCATTTTGAAAAAAATACGGCTCGATGATGCCGCCAGCAAATAAACCGCACCAAACAGTCACTCTTTGTGGGTGCATTGGTTTTTCGACAATCACTCTTGGACTATCATTCGCCCTAATGTGGCAATTCTGCTTATTGACGAATCCACTGAGATGAAAATGTGCCTCATCACTGAAGATGATTTTCTTCGAAAATTTATCATCATCATTATTCGAAGCCTGAATAACTTTAACGCGTTGCCCGATTGTGTATCTTTTAATGGTTCAAATTGAGTTAGTCTGAAATTGAGAAATGTGAAGTGAAATGCAGAAAAAACTTGACGTTTAAGTGTGGTTTACATTCAACATCGGCCTTTAAAATTTAACCACCCTTTAAAAGGATAACGCAAAATACCGTTTCACATTTGGAGTTCAATTATTTATGAACCAAAATTTATAAAAAACTAAAACAAAACTTTTTAGAACTTTTTCTGATTTTTGACGTGAAAACGTTACGTCTTACCTCGTAGGTTTCCAAAAAAGTTGAAAAAAGCGTTTTTCGAAAATGCAACGGTGTTGCTTGGAATTGATACTCAATGACTAAAAGTGTTCTGACCAAAGAAATGAAACCACAGTAAAAGTTAGTTCTTTGATTTTATGATATTAATCGTCCTCATGACAAAAATAGACAAAAAATTCATGACGACATAAGATCGAAAATGCATCAATCAAGAAACGTTGTTGCATCGAATTATTACTCAGTGAGTAGAAATGCTACGAAAAATTCAGCGGTAAATTTTATGAAACGACAGTTTTTGGTTTTTGGTCACATGCTAAGAATTAGAAAAAATAAGAATTAATGGCGTCATGAGGCCTCTCAGGGAATCCCTTAAATCTCCTTAATTCAACAAATGCAATTGCAAAATCAAATAAAAAAAAAAAAATTGAAATTACAATTTATGTAGATAAGGATGAGGACAAGTGTTGGATAAAGTAAGACGGCAAAAATTTGGACAAAGATTTCGACTAGGAATAAGATGGAATACGAGTAGATTTGGACAAAAATTAGAGCATGTAATTGGACAAGAATTTAGACAAGGATTGAAAAAAGGACTATGGCATTTAGGATTGGGACAAGGATACGATTAAAGATTAAGACATACCTTAAACAATATATAAGACGAGATTGCGAAAAGGGATAAGGATAAGAAATGAGGCTAGGGGCAAAGATTTGGACACACTAAGGACATGATTTTCTTTCCTTAGAAATCAGAAAAGGTTTTTTCCTTTTGAACCAAGGATTTCGGGTGTTGCACCTATTCAGTCAAGTCTGCATTGGAGTGAAAATAGGGATATAGGTCAGTGGGAAAGAAAGGGCAATCAAGTGAAATATATGTTGAATGTTTAAAGCGTGGCAGAACGCCGTAGACACATGAAAATTTGCTTCTGAGGCAAATATTATGCCGTTAACTCAGTCAATTGAAATTATCCATCCTTTAAGGGAAGGGTTCCCTCATTATGGACAAAAATAAGGCAAAGTTTGTATTTTTGTTGTAGGACAATGAAAAGGCGTACGAACTTTTGGTTTTGATGATTATATATGTTTATTATCAGAGAATTTAAAAAAGTGAAAAAGTTGAAAAAATTCAAAATGGCGGCTACAAAATGCACATTTCCGTGGGCCCCTGCGCGCAAAACATGGTGTCCTAACTAAAATTCTGCCGCTTCTTGTGGTGAACTGAAATCAAAAATTGTTGTTATTACTTAAAGATAATGATATTTTCTATGACTGGAACTAAAATTGTTATTATCCATGTAAAATTCATTGAATAATGAACATTAGAACTAAAAGTTCAAATTTTGCTTGTATTTTTCCATTTCAACAACGTTAAAAAAATATAAATAAATAATTTTTACACATGATGTTAGTTCAGGGCGTACAAAAAAGCATGCACTTCCAAACAGTTCTTAGATAAAGAGAATCGGATCAATAGATCAGGCCTGAGAGTTTTAGTTAGATCGGAAAACGTGGTTTCGAGATAAGCGCGTTTGAAGTTTTTTTAAAAGTTTAGTTTGGACGTAGCGCGCGTGAGATAGGTGTCTTCAAGACGTTGCCATTCGAAAAATATTCGTCGGATCGAAAAATCCATTTACACACATATTCTACACATATGTGGCTTTCATTTTTTGTAAAAAAACAAAAAATCGATTTTTTAGTCCAAAATTAGGGAACCCTTCCCTTAACTGCTCTACCATGAAGTAAATCTTTCAGGTCGAAATAATTGATCAATTTTTAGATTTTGTTGTTTATAAATGAGGAAAGAAATAAAGAAAGGTAAAAACGAAGGATCATGAAAGGACATTACCACCGACAGAAAGATTCCAATTAAGTTGTTTAGAGTAAAAACCTGCCTTGTCGTTTTAATTGTACTTTTTTTTTTAGATTAAACCAACGCTCAGTGGATGAGAAAGTATTGTGTTTATTCGGAAGATGGGTAAAAGTTAGTTGGAGGGTGGAAAGATAGAGCAGTGTCGGTGAAGGTTTTTTTTAAATTAACATACCGGGATTGTTCCACAATTTTGCTGTACGCCCAAAGAACGAATTATCCCGGTAATGCGAGGTTCTATTGGGCATCAAGGCAATGATATAGACATGGGCTTGGTGAGCTCCCCGAGTAGACCTGTAAAACACAAGAGTTGATGGCTTCAAATCAAGATGTTTCTCCCTTGAACATTTCCCATGGTAGTCTCCATACAGAAGGCCAATCTTGTCACATCGGCAACCAACATTGAGTCGATGTCCAAGAGAGTTGAGAGAAGATGAAATATTTCGAAGATGAAATATCGCACGTCGTTGAATTCGATCCATAATTCGATAAGATATTGAAGCTTCCGCCAAATGTGCGAATTAGGTTCAAGGAACTGACTGTCCAAGTGAATTGATCTTATTAGCTTTAATGCCACGACAAATTCATAATAACGCCCATCCAGCTATCTATTAAATTGCACTTCCATGACGCCAGTCGTGAACAGCGCCATTTTATGGTAGTTCAATACCAGAAATGCACACCTTCGTATTCTTAATTTTATAAGTTGCACTTCCATGATTCCAGACGTGAACATCGCCATTTTTTTTTTTTTTTATTCAATTTTTTTCTAAAAGTAAAATATTACAAATTTAGAAAAAAAAAATTGAATAGAGCTTTAGCAACAACGGCCTTCCGCTTCAGATCGCCATTTTATGGTAGTTCAATACCAGAAACGCACACCTTCGTATTCTTAATTTTATAAACATACTGTATGGATAGTTATGTACCAGAATTGGAACGCAACATTTCTAATTTATGGATTGAATTAGTAAATTATAATCCACATTAAAATAAATAAAAAATAAATAACTAGCCATTTCAGCCCTTGAAAGGACTTTGACCTAGCTTCTTATGATCAATTGTGTTGTGCGTGTTATAAAGTTTGTACACAATTGACCAAGAACCGGAATCCACATTAATTGGTTTATTTCGAGGCCATCTTTAATATCTGATATTGCCAACCGTTTGTACCACTGAGTAACTTCAAGTCGACCTATGTAGGCCTACTCGCGACGTTGATTTATTACAGGCAACACGAAGGGAAGCATAAAAGTTCCCTTTCCTGAAGGAAAGCATAAAAGTCTTTCCGTGCAAAAGAGTTTTTACCAAAACACAGCACTTCAACACCACTGACACCCAACAATGGTTCCATAAAGTGATACTTTCTGCTGAATGGATTTTCTTGCGAAACCTCAACCGGCAAACAGCTGTTCGCTTTTTGTCTTAAATTTGTTTATATTTAACCAACCCACGTTTTGTCATCTGTCAAAATAAGGTGATGGTAAACAGCTCACCCGCAAGGAATATAAAATATTTTCGCGCCTTAAGATGGCGACCGTTTAGGCAACATGTTGTGTGTGCGCTTAGTGCTACATACCATTCAGCCCGAAAGTTGTGCAACAGTTACATAGCAAATTTTCTGCTGAATGCAGCCATTGTCGTTCATGTCTTACACTTAAGCAATCTAACAATTTTTCTTTGCAGAATAACTGCAAATAACTGTTGTAGAATAATACAACAATTTATACACCCATTAAGATCTGTTAATGTACCAGTAGAATCGTATTAGTCCTGTCTACGGCTTTGCAGTAAACGTTGTATATCAACGGTCCCACCTGCTTTTCAGATTGGATGACAAATTTTAGGATTTCGTTAGTCTATTTTATCAACTCAAACGTTACCTGATACCGTCCTCCTCTATATTAGCTTTGAAAAAGTTGGCAAAATTAATTACCAGGTGGAGCTACTACCAACGAGAGAAGAAAATTCAGCGTCAGGGTATTCATCCTTTCTAAAAACTTGGGAACTATTGGTCAACAATTCAAAATCAGTCATGGTACCATTGAACAATGCTTCTGATAACGCTATAATATAGTCGGAGTAATTCTGAGTCGACAGTGATACGAATATGTCACGAGTCTTGCCTTTTTTTTCATCTATTTAGGATTGTAAGATGATTTTTTTTTTATCTCATACTAACTTTTTAGGTCTTGAGAAATCGTCAATTACTGGAAACCTCATAAATTTATTCTCAATTCTCTACTATTTTAACTAGGTTCTGGCATACCTGAAATGAAAACGATACTACGTGGAGTAGCGCTCAAAGAATATCTCACATTTAAGACATTGGTAGCCAAAGTTGTTGGTTTGACGGCAACCTTGGGTAGTGGTATGCCATTAGGAAAGGAAGTAAGTATCGGAATTAATTATGGAAAATCCCAAGAAAAACAAAAAAAAAAAAATCACATCGAATACAGCTACCTTTTAGTAGCAGCTGTATTCTATATAAAACCCAATTCAAAATCCCCCATAAGAAAAAAAAAAAGAAATACTGCAAATAAATAGACCAAGTTTATAAGATCTTATTCATCTATCTAATATAGGGTCCTTTCGTTCATATAGCAAGTATTGTAGCACAATTATTAAGTAAACTTGTCACATCATTCCAAGGCATCTATGAAAATGAGTCACGTAATTCAGAAATGCTGGCAGCCGCCTGTGCAGTTGGCGTGGGCGCATGTTTTGCAGCACCCGTGGGAGGTAAGTGCGGAAGAAGTTGCCATTAAGATATCTACTACATATGTTTTTTTTTTTATTTCCAAGGTGTGCTCTTTAGCATTGAGGTAACGACAACATATTTTGCGGTAAGAAATTATTGGCGCGGTTTCTTTGCTGCCGTCTGTGGGGCAACGGTTTTCCGTTTATTGGCCGTGTGGTTTCAAAATGCGGACACTGTACGTGCATTTTTCCTCACCAACTTTACGACGGAGTTTCCATTCGACCCACAGGAACTGTTTGTCTTCGCCTTGATGGGGTGAGTTTTTATGAATGTACTTTTGAGATTTTACTTAATAGTTATTTCTTGTATATTTTAAGTGTGGTTTGCGGTCTGGGTGGCGCATCTTATGTCTGGGTACACAGACGTTATGTTCTCTTCATGAGATCCAATAAGAAAATGAACAAATTTCTGCAAAAGAAGTAAGTGATAAAGTGGGTTAGTTCAAGATCCTACATTTAAATATCAATATTTTTTTTCTCATCCATACAGTCGTTTTCTCTATCCGGGCTTCTTGGCTCTGCTCGTTTCAACCATTTCATTTCCGCTGGGAACGGGCCAATTCATTGCAGGCGAACTGAGCACTCATGAGCAAGTGACACAACTGTTCAGCAATTTTACTTGGTCACGCGAAGATCTGACTGTGGAACAAGCTGCTATTGTTACACACTGGATAACAAGCTATACGAATGTTTTTATTAACCTGACCTGCTATATTTTATTTACGGTAAGTTCGATTATGAGTAAAAAAATAACCAATATCTAGCTCTTTGCCTTCGATAGTTCTTCTTCTCCATCATTGCTTCGACCATACCAGTGCCTTCTGGTATATTTATACCAGTTTTTAAAATAGGCGCCGGCTTAGGTCGCCTAATCGGCGAAAGCATGCATCTGTGGTTTCCGAATGGTGTGCGTTACGGCGGCCGTCTTTCGCCTATTTTGCCTGGTGGCTATGCAGTAGTCGGGGCAGCTGCTTTCTCTGGAGCCGTCACGCATACCGTCTCCGTGGCAGTGATCATATTCGAAATGACCGGTCAGATTACCCATGTAGTGCCCGTTATGATAGCCGTCCTAATAGCCAATGCCATTGCGGCTCTGCTACAGCCCTCGATGTACGACAGTATTATTTTGATTAAGAAATTGCCCTATCTACCCGATCTGCTGCCGTCGAGTTCGGGCATGTACAGCATCTATGTGGAGGATTTCATGGTGCGTGATGTTAAGTATATATGGCATGGCATATCATATCAACGTCTCAAGGAGGTCTTGAAGGCAAATAAAGCGCTTCGCAGTCTGCCTCTAGTGGATACCCCAGAAAACATGATCTTGTTGGGCTCGGTGCAGCGCTATGAGCTCATCAAAATAATCGAGAAACATGTGGGGCGTGAGAAACGCATGGAGGTGGCACAAAAGTGGCAAAAAGAAGCCGAGGAAAGGTTTGTTGAAAAAATATTAAAGATTAATTATAATTTATTTTCTGCTTCTATTTTTTATTTAAAACATCAGAGCTCGCGAAGAGGAAAAGAAAAAACTTGAAGCGGAACAGCGCATGCGTCGTCCATCGCGTTTTGAAGTGTTGCCCGCCCCGGATATTCTTAGCTTACGCCAAATTGCCAATGACGAAATGTTACCACCGAAAAAACGCCAAGAATCATTTAACAATAGCCTGACACCTCGCAAATCCATTTTAAAAAAGACAAATTCATTTAATTTAAAGGCTTTCGGACCAGCACCGCATAGTCCCACCATTACACCCTACACCACCATAACCGGCACTGAGTATCGTATCCGCTCCGCATTTGAGGCAATCTTCAAGAAGTCTACAACGCTGCAAGATGTTCAGCCAGATCCGGAAACGGGTTCTATATCACCAGCAGCAAGCGTTGGCGAAGTAATGCGTGCTCCGAGTACGCCGGGTATTTCAAAGAAAGTTCAATTGGTAGGTAATTTCAACCCTTATGCTCCCTCTTACTGTTTTTATGCTTTAACTGTGTTTGTTGTTGATTTATAGTGTTAATACTTGTATTTGCTGTTGTTGTTTATTATTTTTTATTTTGTGTCTCTTAAGTCAGCACAAAAATCTAAGGAAAGCTCAGAGGAAAAAGAAGATGTGGTAAATATTTTCATAGCTCATTACTTTTCTTCTATCATCGGCATTACTAAAAAACAAAAAATCATCATCTGAACTGAAATTTAAAGAAATAATAGTCAGGTTTGAAGGGTAGTGTGAAATGATTACAAGAAGGTGTCAGTTATTAAAAAAAAATGTTAACTGCTCCCGTACTCTAAAGTTTTAGTCCAATTTACCAGTTTTGCAGATTTTAGTCCGAGAACCGTTCCCGTACTCGAAAAAATGGTAAAAGAGAGTGCAATCGAGAAAGTACGAAATGTCCCCTCCCAAAGTCGCAAGTTTTACCCCAAGAAATTTCTTCTCTATTTTTTGAGAGATTTTGCCTAACTCTTACGTTTTTGACATTTGTACCATTTTTAGTCCAAAAAGTACGGGAATATACCTAATATTAGCTGGAAAGAAACAACTTATAAAAAAAAACACGAGTTAGGATTATCCTCGGCTTCCCAAAAATTAAAACTCACCCCTATACATAACAGTTCGATAATCACTGCAAAATAAACTCATATTTTTTCGACCGAAATGAATTCGCTGTGGAATAGTAAACACTATTTTCGCCATACAACTGCACAAATTGTATTTCAAGTTGCCCAAATACATGCCTTTTCATTATTTGTTTTGTTTTCGCTGCCACCATGAGTCTAAAACAAACCAGTCCACTACAGCATCATTTGAACTGTCAAACTAACTTACTTACTACCTTACTGTCAAACTTCCTTACTATCTTCACTTACTTCTGGTGTCTCAAATGCAAAAATTTTACTCTGAATGCCACAAAAGATCACTAACTTACAAAAAACAACATTTTCATATTGCTTGTTGCTTGAAGGGTTCAAATGCTTGAAAGTATTTTAAAAATGTTCGTTATCCCCTAGTAGATCAAGATGCTGCCCGTCTTCAAGTGACGGCAGCACTACTCTTCAAATGAATGATATTTTTGACGGGTGGCAACCTCAACATGAACTCATCGTAAATGTCAGACCGATCTGTCAATGAATACTGACGTTACAGTGTTCTAAATTAAACAATTTTCGGTATTGTTATAAAAATAGATAAAGAAGAATTTCGTGCCTTGATTAAGCATTACTTTTTGAGTAACAAAAGTGCAAAAGAAACAAAAGAAAAGCTCGATAAATATTATGATGAATCTGCTCCGGAGCATTTAACCGTAAAATATTGGATTGCAGAGTTCAAAAGAGTCCAATCAGCACAACAGATGAACACGCCGGGAAAGCACCAAAAACAGTGACCATGTATATTTCCAACGTATTGGAAAAATCCACGATTTCGTATTGGACAATCCGAAAATGAAAGTGCGTGAAATAGCTACAGCCGTAGGCATATCAAGTGGGTTGGTAGTTTCAATTTTACATGCACATTTGGGTATGAGAAAGCTGACTGCAAGATGGGTGGCGCGTTTGTTAAGAATCAATAAAAAACATGAACGTCTTCGCACTTCCTAACAATGTTTGGACATGTTTCCAAATCCGACTGATTTTTTGCGTAAAATAGGTTGGAACATGAATCCACCACCATACACCAGAATCGAAAGAGTGTGTATGTAGGCCCCGTGGAAGTGCACCAAAGCGAGCGAAGACTCAAAAAACAGCCGGAAAGGTGTTGGCGTCTGTTTTTTTTGGATTCAAGTGAAATTTTTTTCATCGTCTATTTGAGAAAAGGAAAAAACAATCAACAGCGATTATTACTGCAAATTATTGGACCGATTGAAAAACGAAATTGCAAACAAACAGCCCATATATCGAAGAAAAAAATCATATTTTTGCAAGACAATGGTCCAGCTCACAAATCGATCGAAACCATGTCCAAATTGCACGAGTTACGCTTCGAATTGCTTCCTCATCCCCCATATTCTCCAGATTTCGCCCCCAGCGGCTATTATCTGTTCCCAAACTTAAAAAGGTGGTTCCAGGGAAGGAAATTTGCGACGAATGAACAAGTCGAATTGGAAACTAAAGCGTATTTCGGAGATCTTCAGATATATTACTATTCAAAAGTCATCGCAATTTTAGAAAATCGTTGGAATAAGGCTTAATTGGCTGAAAGCGGACTATGTGGAAGAATAAACAATAATTTTGGCAAAAAGAACCCTGCAGAGAACCCTGGTTCAATTTCCATCTGACAGAAAGTTTGTAATTGAATTAATTTTTCTGTTCGGCCATCACCTCTCTGCAGACTATGGCAAACCTCAGAGAGTAAATAATGGCATGTAAAGCTTCTTGAGAACATGCACATTAGCCGTTCGGAGTCGGCATAAAGCTAGTAGGTCCTGTTCTCGATCAATTGTGTACAAATATTTAATGACACGCACAACACAATTCGATCGTAAGAAGTTCGGTCAAAGTCCTTTCAAGGGCTAAAATGGCCAGTTTGTTTATTATTATATTTTTTTTTTTTTTGTAAAGTGATGAATAGTTTTTATTGTATTGAAAAAGGTTTAACTTATTAAAAAGTAAAAGTGAAAAAAAATTGTAGGAGTTTGAAAATTTCGGATTAAGTTATTTTCATGGAAAATTGGTCGAAGCCATAATATTTTATTCTTGTTTTTAATAAAATCTTTAAAAATAAGACTGCGTAAAAAGCCAAGGAACTTAAAGAGTAAATGAGACCAATTCACTTGTAACTTCTTTGAATTTTCCATATTTTTAAATAAACCAACCAGCAAATTCAATTTTTATTTAATTTCAATTGTCAAAAAACAGCTGCTATACTTGAAACCTACTTGAAGTCGATTCCGTACTTCCTGACAAACTTTCTCATTTTGACAGATAATCAAATTACTCTCTATTACTCGAACTTTACTTGAAGTGAGTGCGGAAACAGACCATAAATAAACAGAAAAAAACGAAAAAAAAAAAAAACTACATCTCGGAAACCGAAAACTAATTCTATTAAAGTAAAAAGTTAAATTCAATTTTGTACTGAAGTTTCATTTGAAAATTTAATAAAAAAAATAATAAAACATACAAAAATAAAAAAAAAAAACAAAAAGGTCTTGAAATAATTCCTACATCCGAATCAATATTCCTGAGTACCGCTTTGAGAAATTTATTAACACTTATCGGTCGTAAGTCCCCTCGGTCGTATTTCACGTAGAAGGTGACAAGATGCAACTTGTTCTATGTGAAATACGGGCTCAATGTCTTGTTAATTCAGCATCAGCAACGAACCAATTATCTCCATTCATACCTTTTTTCTTTTTGTACTTTATTTTTAATATTTTGAGCCCAAAATTGAATAAAGAAAATTTTACATAATTAGTGATGATAGGGCAGTACCATTCCAACCATTCCTTCACATTGGAGATTGTTTCAAAAAATATCATACATTAAAAACTTATAAATATTATTTTGAAACTTCACAGCAAACATTATAACTCTTAAAAGACTCTTTTAAGACTCATATAAATGAGTTTTTATCGTCATAATGCGCTAAAAAGACTCTTTTTATGAGTTCATTTTCGTAGGTTGCGGGCTTCAAAATATGATGCATAATAATAACTGCTTTATGTCTCAGTTTGGACTCAAAATTAAGACTCTTTTAAGACTCATAATAAAGACTCTTTAAAAACTCATGATAAAGACTCTTTTAAAACTCATATAAATTAGTCTTTTTGGACTCAAATTAAGGCTTTTTTAAGAGCCATATTTAATACTCTTTTTAAGAATCATGTAATGGAATCTTAAAAGACTCATAGAAGTTCTTAGTCTCATGTTAAAGGCTCTTTAATGGTTTAAAAACCCTTTGTACACACTAATTTCTGACATTGATATGATGTTAATAAAACCTCAGAAACCCCATTGAGCGAAATTATCGTATGTGCCATTTTTTCCATTTATTTAATAACATTTATAATAATAATAAAAATATTTTTATATTTTGCCATATATCGTACTTATAAAACACGCAGAAAAAAATACTCTTTTTATAGTCTTATTTCTGAGCAATCATTTTAGAATCATATCAAAGACTTCTTTAGGATTCTTTTTATTGCGTACTCATAAAAAACGCATAAAAAATACTCTTTTTAAAGTCTTATTTCTGAGCAATCATATCAAAGACTCCTTTAGGAGTCTTTTTATTGCGTATTCATAAAACATGCATAAAAAATACTCTTTTTAAAGTCTTATTTTTGAGCAATCATATCAAAGACTCCTTTATGCGTCTTTTTATTGCGTACTCATAAAACACGCATAAAGAATACTCTTTTAAGAGTCATTTTGAGGTACTCAGAAAATGTTTGCAGGGTTATATTTGTAATACTCCTTCAAAAATAAATAATTTCTAGCAAAAATTTCATTTTTTTAATACCGAAAACGTTTCGCACATTACTCGAAATAAGAATCACGGTGAGAATCCTGGTAAGAATTACCTGGTGAGAATCACGTCTATAAAGCTAGCGAACGATTATATCTTTATCCATTTGAAACACAGTATCATACATTAGTCATTACGAACGTCTTCCATGTTTCTGGCTCTTAAAAAAAAAGTCTGTATTTCTTTTGTATATTACAAGCAAGTACCACCAAATTCACCAGATAGTAATAAATCAAAAAAAATGGTAAATATTAATTAAAAAACTAAAATTTAATACTTTAAATATAAAAAGAAAACTTACTGCAATACAAAATGTTTTACTCTCTAACTTTGCTGCAAGACTGCGAACATACCAGTCGACATACCAGAAACTCTTTGTAATCTTTATACGGTAAGTTAATCGCAACGCGTGTAAATGTGCCTTGTTTGTTTTGCACTGCAACTAATTTCAAGCCATTAACAAAGTAACAATACTTAGAAAACTATCTAGATTTATTTTTGTAATATAAATATATATCTCTATCTTCTCTATTCGTACAAAAACACAACCACAAACAGTCAGCAAGCATAAAAAAGACCAAGTCTGTCCAACTGGTATGTCTTTAATCCTAAGATTTGCGTGTAGACTTGTCTTAATTTTCTATTTTATCCTAAGTAAATGTCAACTAAAGGGTTTATTTATTCAATCCTTTTCATTCTTTATAGCCACGCGAACGTGTTATCGACATGTCGCCGGAGGATCAAAAACAATGGGAATTGGAAGAGATGCAAAAACCGGCTGATTTGGAACAGGCCAATGTACACATAGATCCATCGCCGTTTCAACTTGTCGAACGCACATCTATACTCAAGGTGCATTCACTGTTCTCCATGGTGGGCATTAATCATGCCTACGTAACCAAAATTGGACGCCTCGTTGGTGTCGTCGGCCTTAAGGAGGTTAAATTAGATTATAACGCTTATAAAATTTTACATTATTAATTACATTTTTTATTCACAGCTCCGCAAGGCCATCGAAGATATCAATAGCAATAGTTTTGTTGCACCGACTCAAGAAAAACCCGATGAGAAACCTAATCTGGAGAAACCGCTGCTGCATGAAAGCGATAAGGAAGTTAATATGACGGTGACCTCTATGGACTCGGCGCTATCAAATTCTGATAACTGCTCAGACATAGAATTGGAAAACATGAAGACGCAGGAAAAACAACTCCAAAAACAATCGCAACAACAACAAAAAATCATACCATCTAGTGAAAATCGAAAAGATTAAGAATATTATTAATAGAAAATCTAATAAATCTACATTATTAACGAGTTAGCATTAAAATAAATAAATTATTATTATAGTAAATATATTTCTAACTTTATCATCATTATTATAATTAGTATTTTTATAATAATTATATCATCATTACTAGAATTATTTTTATTGTTATGATTATTGTGTGTATGTAAAAAGTTTACAACGTATACAACTAGTTATTTAAGTAAGTTTGTAAATTTATTTGTAATTTTAATTTACATTTGCAAGTGTTGAATGTTGATTTAGTAGACTGTCTCTGAGGAAAATATAAGCAAGATTTTTATGCTAAATAAAGCAATTAAATAGAAATTCAAATCACACATGTATCGCTTTTTTATTAACACTGTAAACTCTTTCACTCCTAAATTGAGTTTCAATTAAGTTGAGTAAGTTTATTAATATTTCTGTAAATTTATTTTTAACTTTATAGACCTTTATTTCGTATGTATGGGGACTTGTTTTAAAGTGTTAATTCAAGAAGCCTGGGGTGAACTTAGAAACTTTCTATGAAAATGATGTTGAATAATTTTTTTTTCACATCTTATCAGTGTGGCTTCAGACTTGGAAAATCTACTATCGTCCAGACTTTTACGCTACAACAAATCTTGGAGCAGCCCGTAGAGAAGCAAATCTGCACTCACCATCTTTTAGTCGATTACAAAGCCGCCTTCGACAGTCCAATAAGGATTAACCTATACACCATCATGTCTGAATTTGGTATTCTTACAAAGCTCCATCCGCCTTTGCAGAATAACACTGAGCAACACCAGCAGCACAGTTAAAGGAAGAATCTTTACCCTCCTTTTGATACCAAACGAGATTTCAGACAAGGTGATTTCTTATCGTGCGACTTTTTCAACCTTATGATGGAGAAGATCATTCGTGCTGCTGTTTTTAGACGTAGTGACACGATATTCTTCAAAAGTATTATGTTGCTGGCGTATGCTGATGGTATCAATATCATTGAACATAATACGCGCGAAGTGAGCGCAGCAATCTTCAGATAAGCGAAAGAGTCGAGTCAAATGGATCTTGTAGTGCACGCAAAAAAGACGAAATACATTGTATATTTCGCAAACAAACAGTCCAAATATTTTGGAAACCACATCCCGATTGACAACACCTCCTTCGAGGTTGCTAAGGACTTTGTCTACCTTTCAAGCATAAACAGGATCAAGCATAAACTTTTGCAATGATGTCGGCATTGAAATTTAACGAAGGTTGACTCTTGCCAACAGATATTACTTTAGGCTGAGTAAGCAATCAAGAAGCATAGCCCTCTCTCAACGAACAAAACTCACACAGCCTTATCCAATAGATTTCCTTAAACAACCTTTCAACGTTTGTTTAGTTACGCACTGTTTAAGGCTTTACGCAGCTTCTATGCAACCTTGCTAGCATTGTTATTCATAAACATTTTTTCATTCAAATTCCTATGGATTTGCAATGGCCGCCGCATAAAAAAATGCTGCAAAGGGCGCATATGGAGCATGTCTTTGATATTAAACGAAAAGCCAAACAAAAATCATGGTTGTATTTACGCAGCCTTTAAACGCCAATTTAAAAATAAAAATTTACACCAATTGTTTTTTTTCATTGCGAAGGCGAATCAAGCATTCATTTAAAATATTTTTGCTAATGATTTATTTTATATATTGAGATATGCTTCCAACACTTCACGCACAGCCTTGATGTTTTCTGCCACAACAGGGGTTCTTGGACAACCTTCATGAAATTCGTTTTGGAGAGAATGACAACCACGCTCGAATTTATTGAACCAGCGTTTTACAATCGCTGGGTGTGGTGCTTCATTGCCAAAATTCGAAATAAATTGATCGATGTATTCTTTTCTTCTCATCACTTGAAAATGTTCACGTGTTAATTCCATTTTTTTTTTGTTGAAATACAATTTTCAAACTACTGTAGATAATATAATAAGCGCACATGCACCAAAATGTTGTGAGTACGTTTATGCTAGAAAATGTAAAATTTTCTCAAATTTCAAATTTGGTAAGTGTTGCTGTGGCGCAAGACTTAAAAGGCAGCCCTCGTTAACACCTCTAATTTCGAGAAGATATACAACGATTTTTATGTCTATTCCCGGCCTTTTTGAACTAAAAATAGAAAAATCGAAAAAATCTCTTAAAAATAGATAAAAACACAAAAAGTACGGCAACGCTTTTCGGACTAAAATTGTGTAAGCTGTCAAATAAAATTCTGAGTTCAAAAGAAGAACAATTGTCACATTCATTGCATTGATTGCAGCTTATTCGCGATTTGTTCGGCTCACCTCCAGCGCTGGCTTGATGTGGAGCATCAACATTGCAGACGATATGCTAAAGGTTTTTAATAAAGGGTGTTTTTTTTAGGGGTTTGTTTTTCGAATAGAGATAAAACTGGCATTTTGTGGTCAAATCTGGCAACTCTAATGTCATTTATGTTCAGTTTGGTTTGCCATTTCATCATGAACAGGTTGACAAAAGAACAACGCTTGCAAATCGTGCAAATTTATTTCGAAAATAATGGTTCAGTTCGCGAAGTTTACCGCAAGCTCCGTCCATTTTATGGTCAACATAATCGTCCATCAGAGCAATTAATTCGGTTAACCATGGGTCGTTTTCGCACTACGTTTACTCTATGTGATAATACGCATCCGCAGAGACGTCGAACAGTGCGCACCGAAGAAACAATTGCCGCTGTAGAGCAAAATGTTGAAGAGGACCCGAATGAATCGATTCGCCACCGTGCACAGCAATTGGAGCTTTGTCCATCAACTTTATGGAAGATTTTGCGCAAAGATCTTGGCTTGCGACCTTACAAGATCCAGCTTGTGCAAGAATTAAAGCCGCGAGACCATGCAATGCGTCGTGATTTTGGTGTATGGGCCGAAAATGAGATTGATCTCGATGCTGATTTTCATCGCAAAATTTTGTTCAGTGATGAGGCTATTTTTGGTTGAATGGCTACGTCAACAAGCAAAATTGCCACATTTGGAGTGAAGAGAATCCACATGAGATCCTTGAGACGCCATTACATCCACAAAAACTGACTGTTTGGTGTGCTCTATGGGCTGGTGGAGTCATTGGGCCATACTTCTTCCGAAATAATGCTGGAGAGTCAGTTACCGTTAATGGAGACCGGTATAGAGCCATGATAACCGACTATTTTGTTCCCGAATTGGATGGCATGAATGTGGATGAGTTGTGGTTCCAACAAGACGGCGCTACATGCCACACAGCGCACGTCACAATCGATTTATTGAAGGAAACATTCGATGAGCTCATAATATCGCGGAATGGACATGTCAATTGGCCACCAAGATCGTGTGATTTGACACCATTGGATTATTTTCTTTGGGGATATGTGAAGTCACTCGTCTACGCCAACAAACCAGAAACGTTAGGGGACTTGGAGGCCAACATTCGTGGCGTTATTGCCGACATACGGCCCCATATGCTCGAAAAAGTGGTTGAAAATTGGACCTGTAAAATTGGCTTTATTCGAGCCAGCCGCGGCGGCCACATGCCCGAAATCATATTTAAACATTAATGGCATAAAATTATCCTTCCAATAAAGCCAAATTGATGAACATTAAAACGATTTTCTTGTGTTTTATTTCAATTCGAAGTTCTATACCTCTAAAAAAAACACCCTATACTATTGAAATTAATTCTCAAATTAACATTTATATTTAGTTTTTACACAATTTGCCTTGTTTTTGGTTTCCATTCCGAGAGTTTTATTTTATTTCAAAGAATTTTTCATATTTTGCAATTTCTTCCATAACTTATCAACAGCTGATTTAAGGTGGGTAATTTTTTAATACTTTAATACTTTTTTGCATTTTTTTTTTTTTTTTTCTAAATGTACACGTCGATAGTATTGCGTCAAATTTCAAGAAAATCGAAGCAAAACCAACGAAGATACAGCGTTTCTTTCAAGCAACGGGCCCTCATGTTTAATTTTTATACCTGGCTGACGAACGAGCTGCACGTACAAGTAAGGAGGGTATAATCCAACATAGGCAAGAGCAAAAAGAAGCCTTGGACATTCTGAATGACAGTGTTTCACTGTACGGAGCACAATGGTTTAAAAGTAGAAAAAATATGAAAATTTATGACTTCCTATGGCCGATATTAAATTTTTTCTTTTTTAAAAATTGTCTAATTGTCATGTTTCCAAAAGGTGTTGATGAAATCTTTACAGGATTTTTGTACAGAAACCATCCAAGTTGTTATATAATAAATAAATGTTGTATAAATTCTTGGTAACAAGAGGTATATTTCAAATAAAGTATCATGTGAACCACTGAAAAAAATGTGGTTTGATTTTTTTAGGCTTAAAGAAATAATATGAAATAAGAAACTTGCATAGTTAGACTAAGAATTCATTGAATTTTTTTTTTTTTTTTTTGGCCAAATAACTTTTTATATTTCAAACTCCACAAACAGTTAAATGTCAACTTTGGCAGAGAATAACTGTCTTCGGGTATCGACCGGTGTGCGCTCGTTTAGATTAACATCATTATTGGATTTATATTTAAACTTAAAAAAAAATTAGCTGCCAAAACTTACCAAAACAGTTTTTATGAATGAAAGTTGTTTAGTCTTAAGGCAATTTTCCTTAGTATACTTTCAGGCCTAGCTTGTTAAGCTAAACACTTCGTTCAAAAGTGTGACATACTTACAGTGTGTTGCTACTGCACTGTGTTATTGACCATTTGAAGCACAGAAACGAATTTTCATATTTTTTTTTTACTAAAAAAACTATAAAAAAAAGAGGATAATCTTTCTGAAAGTTGGCATGTGTTATACGCATAAAAAGCTACAGCATGAACTACGGATATGAAGATTGATAGCAAGTTTTTCATCATCCCTAAAAGTATATTCAAGTATTTTTTAAAAGTTGCTATAATCCCTTATGCAGTAATTATTTATTTGCTGCATAATAAAAAGGCTCATTAAAAAATTTTTTTTTAAGTAATAGCGAAACGGGTAGCTTCATTTTTAATTTTTTTTTTTTCATTGTTTTACAAAATAGATGCTATATCACCTTAAAGTTTAAAATTTTAAAAACAAGTGGAATGAAAAGATGAGGTGGGTATGGCGGAAAGAATGTTTTTTTTTAATTAAACACTTTAATTTAAGATTTCTGACAAAGTGGTTTCATCATAGGATAAGTAATAGAAAAAATATAGCGTTTTTAATTTTTATCTTATATGGGAAGTAGGCGTGGTTGTGGTGGATATCAACAAGTTTTTCTTTTTATCCTGATAGAGTCAAATTGAGCTCAAGTGCCTAATTTTATTGATCTACAACGATTACTTCTATTTTTTGATATTTTTTATATGGGGCTCAATCACTGTGTGGAGCTGGCATTGATGATTCTGTGTAAGTATAAACAATTATACCCTTTTATTGATGCTTAATGTCGGAGGTTCGAGTATAAAAAATTTAAATCGATTTTCTTCAAACTTCATTTTAACTTCAAATTTTTTAGCGAAAATCGCGTTTTTCACTTCCAAATGCTGCCAAAAATAAAAAAAAAATCGAAAAAAACTCCGTTTGACTACCTAGGGATCAAAGGGATGTATATATCCTTTTAAACGCATTTTGATTTTCTTGTTTTAGATGTTGCGGTAACGAGTTATACGAGTTCACCGCATAACAACTTTTTTCGAGGCGCCTCCGGAGATTGGCTGTCATGAACTTATTTATTGATATTTTTATTTGAAAATTTTTCCAAAGATACTTCAGATGTTATACTGTAACGTGTAAATGAAATAAATAAACAAACATTATTCATATCTCCAAGTAAAAATTATAAAAATATCAGCACAATCCTAAATATTTGTTCGCTAGCGAATAAATTCGCTCAGAACTTTTCACTTCAGCACGCGGAACTTTTTTATTCTGAACGATCCGCGAGAAGAAAAAAGTGAGAAAGAATTTCGAAATCAGCTGTTTTGTAAAAATCGAAGTTTGACATTTCTATGTTGTTAAGTTGGTTTATTTATAAAATATATAAAATAAAAATAAAAAAAAATTAAGTTTATATAATTTTCATATTGAAAAAGTCAACATGAACAGCATAGCTTTTCATATGTTAGCTTTAGAAGTTGATGGGACATAGGAAGATCAAACGCAGCCTCAGAATTTTGATAGGAGGCAGTTATGTGATGCCATGAACCCGCTTGAGTTACCCCAGTCATTGTAAGTGCTATACCAATATTTTTTTATTGGTGGCCTCAGTGAGTTTAGCTCAGCTTCAGCATTTTGCCAGAATCGGGCAAGCTCGTCCTTGCCACTCTTAAAAAAGGCGAGCGATATAGTAGGACTGCCTTCCATTAACGATAATAGCGTTGAAAGTTGCTGCTTATTTGTTGTTGTCGACCTTATATTAAAGTTTATTAATTAATTTAGTTCAATAAAAATTAAATACTTACATTCAAACTCATTAACAATTTATTGGCGGAAAAACTCACATCAAATGTCAACTCATTCCAGTGATGTGATTCTGTTTTAGTAAAAAATCCCGATCACATCCCGATTTAGACTTGTTTATCCCACCAAAATGACACGAAAAACCCACAAAAAATCCCACCCAAATATTTATACCAATAACGATTTTTTATGCAATTTTTGAAAAGAAATAAGGATGCCTACCTGCCGAACAGGCCCACCTACTACTGAGCACTGTGAGTTCTGACGTCTGTATGATGCGCCAATGTGTAAAGTGTCGCAGTAACATTTCATTGAATGTTCACTTTTGATAAATCATTGAGATAAATGAGCATGCTGTTTAAACCCCGTGGCCGTTGAGAAATGAAATATTCGAATAAAACGATGCTGAGCAAAAATAGTTCATCTCTATTTAGTTAATTTCAGAGTGTTTCAGTGAATATGAGCAGAATTCTATATTTAATGTTTATTTTTCACAATTCGACGAGCAATGGAACAATGTTGAGAAATGGGAAAAAAATATTTCACGTCATATTATGATGGCGTGCCTGCCCACCTACTGAACAAAACGTTGGTCCACCTTCCGAACAAATTTTCAGAAATCGTGCAAGTAAAAAATTGTTATTTATATGATTGAAAATAGTGTTTGAAATTAGTTAAAATAGTTTTCGTGATTCTCTTCCACGTTCAGATAAAATTTTAGAATGGCGTAGCCTAAAAAAAAGCGAAAAGAAGAACGAATATTAATTCTGATGCGATGGCTGCAGCCATCATAGAAATTCAAATATCTATTGTTGAAAGTTCAGTGAGTCATTGTGAACTATTGATAGAATAAACTTTTTATAAACTCTCAAAAACTAGTGTTTTTACTTCATTTTCTAATTTTTTTCAACGATTTGTTTTAGGTGTTCAGTAGCTGGGCCGATTTTTTCAGCGGTCGATTTCAAAACTTTTGCTAAATCGACTGCCAAAATTATAATTTTTGAAAATTTTAAATTCTGATTAAAATTCGTGTTAGTTATTGAACTTAGCTTCCAAATGAAACCAAGAGCTCTGAAAAATTATGTTTTAAACCAAAGGTATAGTCTCCAAGCAAAACGTGTTTAGTAGGCGGGTATCCTCCCTACATTTTTTTAACATTATAATAATTTTATATTTTAATAATGTACATAATAAAGTTTTTCAATAAATATAACAAATTTTCCACAGCAAAATAAAAAAAAAAAATACGAAAAGTTAAACACCGCGTTTTTTATAAAAACTCTCGTAAGGGTATGAAGTAATTGTAAATTTCTTTCATTAAAACAAAATTAAACTGAGCTTATATTTTTGTTTTTAAATGAGGATCTTATTTTCTTTAATTTTAAGCCTCTTGAATATATATATCCCTTTCTTACATATTTAGAATCAATGAAACAGCAATTAAACGAAAAATTTTGAAAGATTACAAAAAAGTGATACCAACCAGTTTTGCTAATTTACACTTTAAAAAATTATGATTCAGTAAAAAATCCCATCTAAGCATCCGAAATCCCACACGTTCTCAAATAGGCCAAATATCCCAAAATGAGCCCGAAATCCCACCAAATCACATCACTGACTCATTCTCACATTTTTTATCGTTCGTGATGCCTACTTTTTTCACTGTCGAAATTTCTCCCGTTTTCGAAGATTGATTAGAATAGGAGGAAAGTGGAAAGCGAAAAATTCCGCATAGAGTTTTTATTCAGAATAGGAGGAAAGGGCAAAGTGAGAAAACTCGCTAGTGAGATTCCATTCAGGATTGGGCTGTATACCTTTTTTCGCCTTTAAAACATTAACCAACCCCCCTCCCCACTCACCCCTTTAAGCAGTTTGAAACTTTTCCCATTTTTTACAGAAGAAATTTCTCGGACTAAAACTTGCAACTTTTGACAGGGAGGGGGAATTTTTATTCTCTCGATTACACGCTCTTTTACCATTTTCTTCTAGTATGGGAACGGTTCTCGAAATATAACCTGCAAAACTGGTAAATTGGCCTAAAACTTTAAAGTACGGGAACATACCTATTAGAGTGACAAAAACCTTCAGACAGTGCTCTTAAAAGATATTTTTCGACATAAAAATAAAACAGTCTTTAACGTTTTTATAGTTTTTTTGCATTTTATTGACTCTTCTTTTTAATGTATAAAACAATATTTTATAAGTTTTTTTTTTTGTTTGTAAATAAAACAATGTTCTTTTACAATAATTTTGTGTTGTTTTTCTTCTTGTTTTTTGCTTAACATTTGTTATGTCGTTCGCGTAACTCTCGTAAAGTTTTCCTTCGTTTTTTTTTTTTTTGTTTTTTTGCAACAAGTGTCACAAATTTTCATGAACTTGATTTCAATTTTTCTTAATTTTTGTTTTAAACGCATTCGCATGCATTTTACCGCATTTAAATGGTTGCAACTAAGAACTAAATGTTGGAAATAAGATTTGTTTTTTTAATATATCTTAAGAAAAATATTAGAAATAATGATGAATTTCATTCACACACAATACAGACAAAAGAGGTGTTAATTTGTCGTAATACATACAAAGTATTTTTATTTTTTGTTTTTTTTTTCAACTTAAAGAGTAGAATAGAAGAATGCACAAGATTTTGTTTTTATTTTTATATAATAAACATTGATGATAGAAAATTTAGCAAAAAAAAAAAGTAAAGTTTGAAATTAAAGAGTTTGTTTTGAAATAACAAGTTCGTATAAATGGAAGAAGTTTGGTTTTCAAAACTTTTTTTTTTAAATAGTTTTTGTTATAACTTAGATTTAAGTGGAAATTTTTGTATTGATATTTCAAATTAAGTTTATAGGGGTTGTGGTGAAAGGTGGTGGTGGTGGTTAGGATTGAGTTGGTTGAGCTAATGCAGCGCATAGCTAAAGTAAAGCAAGCAAACGCACGCACGCACTTTGGTCATATTTATTGATTCGACTTTCAGCGGCGAGGGCGACAAAGAAACAAAATACACATTTATAACGGTTACTCTTTTCCACAACAACAACAACTACCCCAGCTGACTATGACTACTCTTTACAATGTTCTTATGACTTTTTAATAAAAAAAATGTAATATTTTTGCTCATAAGAGGAGTAGTTTTTAAGCTTTGATTAAAAATTATTTTTTAGCTACGGGGTAGTTATTTTTCTTTTGTTTTTTTATTTTTTTTTTATAACTTATATTTTATCTACATATATATATAAATATTTTAGACAGTTTTTTCAGGTTTTTGCGTAAATTGCGCGCATAGTTTTAGCATAGGAGGAAAACTTTGATGGCACGCGTTTAAGAGTTAAGTATTTTTGTTTTTTTATGTTAATGTTTATAATTATAAGCTTTTTATATAGTTTTTTTTTTATATCACACAGTTTTGACGCAATATACAACGTGTGCCTGAAAAAATTGTCCTCTGCATAAAATGGTTTTTCAAAGTAGTAACCGTCATTCATAACGCAAAACGAAAATTTATAAAATGTTTTCTTACTTTTTGCAATGTATAAAAATGGCTCTTTGCTGTTGTTGTTGTTCTCGCTCTTAATGCAAGTTAAGCAGCAAGCGACTTAAATTGGCTTTCTAACAATTTTTATAAAATTATATTGGAAAATTATTCATAATTTTATGTGTAACTCTTACAAATGCCTACAAAGGTTCTTGCCAAAATATGCACTTGCAGTCAAAACTAAATAAATCAAAACCAATCAGTTGTATTGTGTCTCATAAAATGTACATTTTCAATCATAGCATAAAAATGATTGATCATTGATCATTCTCAATTATTCACTAGTTAATATAAAAAGCTTAATTTATTTGTTGATTGTAAAAACGTTTCATTTGATCAATGTAATGATCAAAATTGTTTCATTTCGTTTGGTCAAAACAAAAGCAATTTATTTTCTGTAAATCTTAGAAACAGGAATTTTAAGCCGCAGTTAATAAACGCGTCGTATAATAGCTCTACGTTCCAACATTTTCATTAATATCCATTTAATGAGCATCGTTATGCGATAAACTAAGAGAAACATGAATATTTTAGTGATTTTATTTTTAAATTCTACCCTTTTTCGTTTGTTTTGCGTGAAAATGAACTGCTTATTTGCAAAATTTACGTGGGGGAAAATTCTTCGAACTTCTTCTAATGAAATATTAACTCGTATTTAGCAGGTGAAAGACTCATTTAAGAATTGCTAATTTGCTTGATTACGATAGCTTTTGATTATTTATAGGAACAATGGAACCCCCGGAAAAAAATTATCCACGCGAAACTGCCGATTAGTTTCTTTCCATTCCCCTTTAAGAAAAGTTAAAAAAATAGGACAGGTTTGATTTTTATAAAAATTTTTTAGCTTGAATTTCCCAATTTTTTTGAAGGCTCCTTAAATTCATACATTTTTGCCTTTTAAAATCGTTCCACCCAGAACTGTTTTGCATTTTAATTTTTTTTTTTTCGATATTGAAATTGAAAACGTAATTTCATGAATTTTGACACGATTTCAACATTTTTAATTTATCATTTCTTTCGCGCAATTAAGGATTCATAGTAAAAAATATTGTTTGCATTCTTTTTGAGTATATTGAAAATGTTTTCGAACGAAAAATGTTTTCAAGTGAAAAGTTTTAAAACTGAAATTGAAAAACTGGTCCATCCATCTGCAACCAAAAAACATCAAACAGTGGCGACAAGATATAGCACCACTTTCCAGGCGAACATCAAAGTGAAAAGTCGTTGTGGCAGTCAGTTATAAAAATTTATTAATTAAAAAAAAACAAAGAAGCATTCATAGTCAAAAGTAAGATCAGTTTAAAAAATTCTTAACCTAGTCATAGGTGAAAGAATCGCATCTATTTTACGTTTATAAGTACTTTTAATAATAACTCAAAAAGGCTGTTACTGTCACTTTTTATTTACTCTTGAGAAAAAAAAAAGAAAAAAGATAATCTCTATTTAAAATAATACTCTGAAACACTAAAATTCAGAAAACTATTATTTGCTATACTTTTGTAATAGATTAATTGTCCAAGTCATTAGAAACGATTTGTTGTGTCCAGCAAATAGCAGCAAGACCAAAAATAGTGACTTTTAAAACAAAAAGTGTTTTCTTTCTTGACTGCATATAAGCGACTATAAGCGTTATATATGTTTTCAACTTCAAATTCAACCTTTCATACGCAACTTTTTACAAACCGAATTTAACTTTTAAAAATTCAAATTAAACTTTTTTAAACATCAAATTAAACCTTTAAGTCAAAATATAAGTTAAAAAGTTGAATTTGAAGTTTCAAAAATTTGCATTTGAATTTGAAAAAAAAGTCGAATTTAATTTGTAAAAAGACGACTCTGATTAGTTTTTTTTTTTTAATGTAAAATGTTGACTTTCAAGTTAAAAACCAGTAAAATACTAACTTTCGGTAAATTTGAACATCGAAGTTTTCGAAATTATAACAAGTCACCACAGTTTTTTGACTAGTTGCTCTTATTCAACTTCCTTTGCTCTTCAGATTTGTTTTTTTCGGGTTAAACTGAGAACCAAATTTTTTTTTGCAAAACTTAAGTGTAAATTAGAAAAAAAGCATGTTAAGTTTTTAACAAGAAAGTTATTTGCTTTGACGCTAAAAGAAAAAAATTGAATGCAAGAATTGAATCAATGCACAAAAAAAAAATTTATTGATTTATTTAAAAAATTCAAAGCTAGAGACAATGAATGGTGATTGCACACATTGTTTACATTTGTTCAATACAATCCATGTCGAACTAAAAAATTGTTGCAAAAAGGAATAATGACTTGAGTTACTTTCTGTTTGCAGAGTGAAAGGTTAACGAAAAACTATTTATCATTGAAAAATGTGAATGCTAGGAGTAGATGAATTGAAAAAATGTCAAATTTTTTATTTGTATTAAATTTAATTGGAGTTTTGGAAGTATTTTAAGAAAAATTCGAACATTAATATCTATTTGATTTTTTTTTTAAAACAACTGATTTGCAGAATAGCTTTATCAACAATTATAGTTTTCAAGAAACGCTTTGTTGTTTCGATATCGAAAAATTTTTATCGAAATGTAGAACATGTCTGAATACTATCGCTAAGCGCATAATAATTGATTGAGAAAAACAAAATTTAAGCTGCTTACATATTCAATGAGTCGCAGTTTTGCTACAGACATAAAAACAATATATTTTTTACGATTTTGATAAAAAATATTGTTGTGCTTTTGCTTTGGTTTAAAAAAATTTGCAGTTTTTACAAATATGACTTTAAATACAAATAATTTAAGCTTCTTTAGTTCTTATGACAAGATGACTTATTTTTAAACAAAATTATACAGTTTTTGACACAGAAAATACAGCTTATTTTGGTTGCTTTATTTTGTCCACCAATGTACACAACAGGCAGCATATCAATGATGTTTGTTTCTTTTGCTTAATTGAAAAAATGTTTGGTTGCAGTTAAACTTTCTTCAGTTTTTTTTTTTTTTGAAGACAACTATAACAAAAAATAACCCGAGCTAGTCAACTCAGAATTGTAGCATGTAGCAGAATTTATATGAAGTTATGGCTTATTTTCTTTTGTAGTTAGAACTACAGTTTAAGAAAAAATTTCCTGCTGTTCAGCCTCTGTCTTTTCTTTGCACGTATGAACGTATCTTTAAAGTTGCTAAATTTTGCGTATTCTGAAAATTTTTAAATTTAATTTTGCTTTGATGTTTGTTGCTGCTTTACTTGATATATCATCATCATATTTATTTATTTTTTTTATAAACAATAATTTCTTTGAATACATCATCATTGAAATTGGAATAATCATTTTTTGAATACATTTTTCATACAATTTGTGTTTTTGTTTTTTTTTTTATAATAATAATAAAAAAGGGAAGAATCATATATTTTTGTTTACTAATACAAAAAACTTCTGTTGGCTGGGTTTGGAAAAAAAAAAATTAATAAAAAAATGAGTGCTTGTTTCGACGCAATTGTTTTGACAATTCAAATGCAGTTGATTTTTTTTTAGTTTTTAGTGTTTGTTTTTGCTCCACTTTGAAGCTGGCTGCACTGCCTTTGACAGCAATTTTTCTTTTTTATTTCTCTTCTTTACTGCTTCTCGATAATAAAAGAAGTTTTAATGTTAATTATAGCAAAACTTAATTTTAAGAAAAAATTTATGATTATTCATAACTAATTAAAATGTTATAAAAAAAAAATTATCAAAAGACGGGAGCAGAGTGTCAATTAAACAAATAGTAAAAATTATTATTATTTGGAAATTGTAGAGAGCAGCGTGGGCAGGCGCAACTCTCAACTGCTCAGCTTAAGATATAAAGTTTGTACTTTTATCTAGAACATATTTTTAATTGTTACAAAACAGCTTTAGCTTCGAAACATAATAAATGTTGTCAACAGTGCAGTAAAATAACAGAATAGCGAGTTTTACCTGAAAGTTGTTGCATTTCTGTTGAAGTTAGTTAGTTGAGGTCAGTAGAAGACAGTAGAAGGCTGAATTTTTTTATCAAATCTAAGCTTTTGATGCTCAAAAGCATTGCAAAGTTTCTCAACTTTTTAGTTTATGCAATTTCATGATTTCGCAACTGCAGCAGAAAATCTTTAAGAGTTCAAACTTCAAACATTTTCCAACAAACCAATTTTGCTGCACCAGTAATAAACTGTGGCACATTAAATTTTGTGGGTTAAAAAAGATCAAGTATTCAGACAAATTTTGTTAAGGGTCGAAGCCTGAAATTTAAACAAACTACGTTTTGTATTTTACTTCATGCTTGATTTTTAGCAGCAGTAAGACTTTCGGATCATCAAAAAACAAAATAAATCAGTATGAAGCTAAAAGGTGGAAAAACTTGCAATGTTTGTTGTAAAAATGTTTGAAGTGTAATCTCTTTCACTTGCGATGGTACGTAAAAAGCGCGAAAGTTTGCACAAATTTTTTTTACAAAAATTTCGCAACTCTTCGTCCGTGATTTGCAAAAACATCAAAATGTGCAGGAAAATTAAACTAAATACACGCCCACGCTTGCTCTCCAATATTTGTTTACTTTGTCGCTCACTCTTACTCTCTCTCCTTCCCTTCCTTCCTCGCCCCCTTAACTTCATCTCTCCCACGCGGGGCACACGCACTCACGTTATCATTCAACAGCTTTGAGCACTATCTTTTTAGCCACTTGCTGTGGCCGGCTGTTGACAGAAATCGCCAAGTTCACCAGCATTGCGATGAGCAGCTATGCGCATACGTCGCTGCATCAACAAGCTCTCACTAGGTGGCGAAAGACCAATATCAAAATTGCCACCATCATCGCCGTGATAACGTCCAGCCGAGTCGATGCGCGCACCCAGCTGTTGATGCGGATTAATTGCACGTTGCACAGCATTATTCGAGTTGTTGTAGTTGGAAGTTTGAGCATACTCATCGATTGTCATGTCTGTTGCTGCTGCATAGCCGGCGTTATTGCGTTGCTGATAGTTGCGTCGATTGTATTGCTGCTCGCCACGGGCGGCATTTAGGCCACAGTTGCGCACCGATGTAAAGATGCAGTCGTTGCGCCAATTACGTATCTCATCTGCGGTGCTGACACCATCGTGACGCTGCTGCTGTTGCTGATAGAAGCTACTGGGCTGCATGTAGGTACGCTGCTGCGATTTGGGCGGTTGTGCGCCAGCACCATGCGAAAAGCTGCCCAAATAGTTGCGCTGCTGATTGCCAAAAGTAGGCGGGCGATACTTGCGATAGCCATTGGTTGGCTGCTGCTGCTGACTGCGATAGCGCCAATTTTCTGAGGGCAGCACAGTAAAGTTGACATTGCGTGTCTCCTGCTGCTTCAACTGCTCTTGGGGGCCTCTTTGCTGCTGTGGCACTATGTAGCGCTGCTTAGCGGCGGCGACGACGCTGCTGGGCTTTTTAAAGTTATGCTCATCGCTGTCGTCGTCCTCATCGTGTTCGTCTTCTTCCTCAACTTCGGCATCATAGTTTGGATATGATTCATTTGCTTCGACGCCTACAAACTCGTCTTCATTCTCCTCCTCCTCCTCTTCATCGTCGTCATAGTCATCGCTGCGATGACGGCGTTGATTTTGTTTGGCAAAATAAACGGATTTATTTGCAGTTTTTGGTGATTTTTTACCATTTAAAGAAATTATTACATTCTTGCTGTTGGCGTTATTATTACTGTTGTTGTTGCCGCCGCTGTTATTGTAACAAAAGTTCTTTTGAATTGTTGTGGGACCAGCTGCTGCTGCTTGATATTTTGCAGTTTTATCAACAAGCTGCTCTTGCTGCTTGTGGTCGGTATTGTTTTTTTCCTCATCTAGGAAAGTGCTTGAGGGTGCTCCGTCGTCGTCGTTTCCGGTAGCTGCTGGTCGCTCAACAATTCTGACAGTCTCATTATTAAGTTCAGGTAGCTTTACTCTTAATTCACTAATACTAGCCAGTGGTTCAACTTTATCAACTTCATCTTCAACTCTAATGTCGCCAGTATCGCTTTTAATGTTGGTGGTATTGTTGCAATTTGCTGCTGCAAATTGTTGCTTCGCTTCTACTACGTTCTCCTCTCTTTGACCTTCGTTTTCAGCTCTTGATTCAGCTGCATTAATAGTAACCTTAACCTCTGCTACTTCTCCATCATCATCATCTACATACTTATCACTCTTAGAAATCTGTTTAAAAACACTATCATCATGTTCATCATCATTCTCAATATCATTATCATCGCAGCAATAAATTGCTTCATTTTGTTTTTCAACAGTTTTTATAATATTATCACTAATATTGGCATTTTTAATAAAAGCACTTTTATTTCCGGACAACTCCTCGTCCATCTCTTCTCCAATGTTTTCATCATCTGCAGCTGTTGCGAATTCTTCAACAAGTTCAACTTTTTGTGCATTCGGCTCTTGCTTGTTGTTCGCATCGTTTATATCAGCTGCAGCTAAGGAACTTTCTACATAGCTTTCGTGATCATCATTCTTTTCAACTCCTTCAACTTCGTCGTCATCATAAATGCCTTTACGGCATCCTACATAATGATTATTTTCCTCATCGTATTTGTTATCAAAATTATAACTATTATCATCATCATAATCGTTCTCGTTCTCTTCTTCATTTAATGCACGCCATTTCAGCTGATAGCTTTCCTCCTCATCTTCAACATCATGTTCAGCTGCTTCGTTGTAATCATAGCCACAAGTATTATTGACAAACGCTTCATCATCTTCATCGAGTTTTCCAAATTGCTCCAAATCATCATCATCATATTCAGCGTGCACATTTAAGGGTTTATAGGCAGCCGTTGCATTGAGTATACAAGATGAATTACGCGATGGATTATTGCTGCCTCGTCCATAGGTTGAAGAGTACTTATTTATGGACTGGCGTTGCGAATAGTTGAGCGGCGTGTAAACAGCACGATTGTTCATAGAACGACTTCTGGATTGTAGTTGCTGTTGTCCAACTCCATCGCACATTCCACCGCTGTTTGCATCTAAGTGTGCCTGTGATGGCCGATAGATATTTGGGCGTTCTTTCATATAATCGTATCGCATTGAGAAATGCTGAAGTATTACGCGCTTTACAGCCATGGCTGATTCAGCGAATTGTGAGATCTCGCGCGCCGATTGATTGCTAAAAAGATTAAGGTAAGAAAAGTGAGTTAAAATCAACTTCTTGTTTTTCTGAAATAAGATGTGCTGAAGAGGGCGCAACGCTTTTTCATTTATTATTAAAAAATATGTGCTGTAATGTGCTTAATGTGAAAGAATAGTTTTGACGAGTTGTACCTATGTTCTCTGATGTGCTCGAGTTGTGCTGCATTGTGGCGTAGAGATTTAAAAGATTATATCTTTGTGCTGATACATTGTAACACAAAGCAAGCATATGAAAGCCAAATTCCTGAATTTTTAATAAAATGTGATTGGAGTGACTTATGCATGTTAAAGTGAACCCTATCCTTTATCTAATCTATTTTAATCTCCCTCTCCTTAAAAAAGATTCATCTAAGATTCTATCGTCTTGCATATATTACGCCCAGAAGTATAGGAGTGATACGCTAAGCGGGGATCAGGCGCAAGATAAAAATGTCCAATCCATAATGTCGAGTTTGGAAAATCGCATCCCGCCGACATTCTACACTAGACCCAAACAAAGTACATATGACTTATAATATGTGCAGGCGCAACCTCCAACTGAGCTGAATCTCAGATCCTTAATAAACATGTTTAGTTCAATACACGCAGCACATGAACACACATTGGACACTTGCAGCACATATTTTTATTTAAATTTTAAATAAAAAGTGTTAAGCTAACTTCGAGCACATTTTCATTAGTATTAATTCTTTTACTAACCGTCTTATATTGGCTGATGTGCGCAGCGCCTTACGTCGATTTTCCATCATCTTACTATTCACTGGTTCTTCTTTAGAAATCTCAATCCAGGGATGATTTAAAACTTCTTCGGCACTAAAACGGTCACGTGCATGTTTAACCAGCAAGCCGCGTATCAAATCTTTGGCCTCCTCACTGACATCTTCCCATTCAGCATCAGGAAAACCAAAACGTCCTGGATTCAAAAGATGAAAAAAATATTAATTTTGTACCAATAACCAATGCCGTTATATTGCGATAACCTACCCTCTTGTATGGACTCAAACAGCAATTCCTGACAGGTGCGGCAGTTTTCGCCTCGGTTCCAACCGCAATCCTCTTCACAATTACCAGAGAATGGCGGATAGCCACAAAGTAAGATGTAAGCAATCACACCCAACGACCATAAATCACAACGTTTATCATAGTAATTGGCCTCACCCACAAACAAATCAACAACCTCGGGTGCCATAAATTCGGCGCTACCAACAGGTGTCAACAATTGCGGTGTTGCTGCTGGCGATGAAATATCTGTGGTAAATTTAATACCAGAACCAAGATCGAAATCACAAATCTTAATGGGGCATAATTTATCTGGATGGACGCATAAAATATTTTCGGGTTTAAGATCACGATGTGCGATGCCCTTGCGATGCAGGAAAGCCAACCCAGAAGCTATTTCCCTAATGATTTGAGCAGCTTCGTGCTCAGAAAAACAAATATGCTCCTGTATGCGGGTTAGCAAAGGGCCACCATTGATCTGGAAAAGAAGAGAAGTGTTGTTTGTAAATATTCAACGATAAGTAGCATGTTATATAAAATACCTTTTCAAAAACTAAAAAGAACTTTTCATCATCTTCGAAAAACTCAATTAATTGCAAAATGCCGGGATGTCCTTGACAGTGATGAAAAGTTTCGACTTCTCGAAAGACACGTGCGCGTGCATGACCTGGTATTTTATCAATCACCTTGACGGCATACTCCAAGTCAGTGTAAATGTTGACGCATGTTTGTACGGAAGCATATGCGCCTTCACCAAGTATCTCACCAGTTAGTTTATACAACTCTGAAATGATAAAGTTATATCATTTGCATTATTAATCATCGTTAAAGCTTATCATTTAAAAATTAACAATTAGAAGAATCAAAGTAATCAAAGTTTAAAGTTTGCCCCCTAAGAGAAGAGACAGAGGATGTCATTAAAATAATTTAAGCATAAAGTGAACATTAATTGATAACAACAAATGGCAGCTGAAAACCACTGAGCTCTGCTAGCAATATAGTGGGGAAGAATAGCGGTTTCTATTGAAAAAATCGTGATCGGAAAAATAGAAGTTCTATTCCAGAAACCTTGTTGGGAAGATTGAAGTCCTTGTTTGTACATTGACCACAAAGTTTGTAGTCGTTGATAGATTGATGACATTTGAATGAATTGCAATTCATTCTTTCTCAATTGCTCAAGAACTGCTTTCTCAATTTCAATTTGAAAGACAGTATATTTATTTGGTAGTTGATTCCTTATCTTCTCTCTTGCGGAAGAATATGCAAAGGTTCTGGTGAAAATCTATTTTAGGTGGTATATAACTAGTGGTGGTCTAGTTAGCTTGTATAGGTGGAGCAGGTTAAATATAACCACGAGACTTACTTTAGGCGTTGATTGCTGTGCCTCTGTTATTCTTAGATAGCTCAGTCACAGTACTTTAGTCAGAGTGTTGAGATACTACTAGTATTCTCCATGGCTTTCATTCATACATTTGAACTATAGGTTAGCATAAATCTAAAGATAGCCATGCTTCATCGTTCATTGATGACATTCGGACGAAGGTTTTCTAGCCCATAGAAGGTATTGCGAGCGTTCAGTTTTCTATTTTCTGCAGTTGCCATCGCCGAAATCTTACCATTGAGCTTTGCAAGGTCAAAACTTATAATTTTGTTCTTTTGGCAAGTAGAACCAATTCTTTTCTTTTGAGGCTTATCTCTAGACCATTTGAATTGCCTACGAAACTATTTCTTTAAATGCTTTTCCTATCAGTGTGCAAATTGTTGGTGTATGCTACCCTCCCATTAGTAGTACGACATGTCTACATATGCTATCACTTAGAATCCTTTATTACTTCGTATAGTTTAAGGTTCATTATGCAGTTAGTTCTAAAGTAAAGGGAATATTACTACCATCTCTACCATCTCATAATCTATCACCTCATTTCGAACCAAGGCAGACTTGACTGAATAGGTATTCCACCTGAAATCCTTGGTTCAAATCTAAAAAAAAAAAAAAAACAAACTAGGGCTGTCCTAATTGACTCTATTTCAACGTTATTTAAAGCTGTACAATGTCCAAAGAAGCAGCCAAAGTGTAATCTTTCAAGAGGAAGCAGCTTATTTAAAAAACGGACACTACCCATCATAGCAGGGCTATATCAACTCTAAAGTATGCACTTTATCAAGATTTTCGAAAGATTTTCTGTTGTTTGCAGATGGATATCGGTGGAGACGATTCAAGGACAAATCATAATTTGTTTGGATGCCCAAGAAGCAGCCAAAGTGTAATATTTTAAGAGAAGGTTCATCTCAATAACGGACACAACGTCGCATATATTCACTATAAAATTAGCACTTTTTAAAAAAAGTGTCCAAATATAATGCGTTTCTGTTGTTTGCAGATGGGTTTTGATGGAGACGATTCAAGGACAAATTAGATGTTTTTCATTGGACATTGATCTTAGTTTCTAGCTCAATTTAAGAAAACAACTGAAGGTCGTTAGCCGGTGTGGAGGATACAGAAAAGGCATTTTTGCGTACTTTTAAACCGAAAGGCGGCACATATTTCGCCGCAGACAGAATAAATCAACCTGCTTAATAAAACACAAGATTTTCTACCCCGAAATCGAATGAAATAATACTTACTAGTAGATACTGTTCTATGATTCTCAAGTATGTTGGTTTTACCATCGGATGAATCAGAGCGGCCAGCCGTAAATGTGTTAAGGACACATGAAGTAAGATTTTAACATTGATACAATTCGTTTCATATAAAACCCATTTTGCCTGCAAAATGGTGAAATTAACCAACAAATCAAATTGATAAATGGTTTTTTAATGATGTCTTGTATTGTTTCAAAATACAAACTGTTATTTTATTGCGAATCATATATTGAAAGAGTTGAAAAGCGAAATTTTTTAGTGTTGCTGATAAGTCCAATTCAATAAAAAGACATTTCGCAAAAGATCACGATAAAATTGCGGGCGGGGCTCAATACATTGGTGTTTTTTTTTTTTTTTAACTAAAGTGAATGAGATAAAGTTTTTTTTTATTCTCCTGTCCATCAGTGTAAAAATTTAATCAAATATTTTTGTATTTCAACAACATCTGTTTTGGCAATTTTGCACAATCTTTTTTAAATACGACGCATTTAACTCAAAAATACGCAAGTGCTGTTTACGCTAACCTTACCTTATCAATCAGACAAAAAACATATATCAAAATATTTTGTTATAAATAACAAAAATTAAAGCAAAATTATTTAAAATAATCTCTGAATTAAGAAAAAAAAAAACAAAAATTAAATAAATAGAGATTACCTTGAAAAGTTGAAGAATGTAATGAAGAACTAGTGCGCTTCTTCTTGCGTCGCTTCTTTTGCATTTCCTCCTTGTGACGATTAAAGTCAGCCTGGCGCTCCGTCTCTGTCATCTTGGGAGCCTCACTAGATTCATTTCCCGAGACATCTTCGCTACTATAACGACTGATTTCGTTATGTCCACCTAAAAAAAAAATACACAATTATTATAAAGGATTTCAATTCACTCTGTTATTTCAAGGGATCACAAAATTGTTGGCATTGAGTTTCTACCTTCATAGATTTGAAGATTAACACATAGCCTCCAACAAAGACAAAAAATAAAATTAATAAAAATAGAAGTACGCTGAATTTAAAAACCCACACCTGTTAATGTCAAATACGACGTTATGTTGGAATTTTGGCTTAACCCACTTTAGAGGTTATATAGACGCGATATTTACTTTAACTACATACCAAAGTGTTATAGTTCTATGTTCATAAACAGCTTAAGCTTAGTACGGGAGGAAAAACCGAAAAAAACACCTTTATTTGAATTTAATTTTAATAAGGAATTCGCAAACAAAGAGAGAAAAAAGCTAAGTAAATATGTATGAAAGCAAAATTGAATTTTTTTTTTTTGTTTCTGATAACAAATGCTAAATAGGCCAAAACTTAAAAGTATTAGATAATGGCAAAGCACAAACCAACCACCACAAGCAACAAGTTTTAAGGCGACAACCAAATTTGTTGTTAAAGTGATAACAGAAAATCAACAATAAAATACAAGCAACAACAACAAACAGCAGTTGAAACAATATTTTCACTATCAAAAAACCATTGCCAACATTGACGTTGAGACGCAATTATAGCCGGCTCAATGAGTAAATAGATTTTGCCGCTACAACCGGAACTTGACATAAGTTTTCAAAATGTTTACATGTTTTTTCAACACTTGCATTAGTTATTTTAACAAAGATATGCGCAACTCATAGAATAACAGAATAACAACATCAACAACATCATCATCATCATCTTAACCACCATTATCATCACAAATAATCATTCTTTCTTCAAGAATACAAGATATACTAATAAAACAACGCAGTTGTAAAATACGCAGCAAAAAAATAAAAGAAACCGGCTAAAAATAATATTTTTTATTTATGATAAAAATGCGTCTACAATGAACAGTTGATGTACGCATTTATTTTAATTAAACTTCCCGATAAAATGTCTAGACTTTCATACAAAATATATTTACATAAATACGTTTTTTATACGGCAGAGAAATACGAATAAATGTTAATATCATATGAGAAGCGGTTTAACTAAGCAAAAAAAAATACTGAAGCATCCAGGGATTTTTATATGCTGTGTAAGAAGAGCAGTATTAAACGACTTCGTTGTAGGGTTTCGGGAACCGAAAACATCTACTGTGCATTTCTCCTATCAGAAGTCTTTATATTACAATTAAAACTACAGGCGAAAGAACAATTTCTTTTTATAGTTTTAATACAAATTTTTTGTGGGCGTAACCGAAAGTGTTAGAGTGCTTGAATCGTTCAAAGGTAATTTAACGAGCCGCGAGGCCTGAGGTTCGTAACCCCGCTGTGACAAGAATATTTTTTTCAATTAAGATGCATTTTTCTGATCAGCCGCCAACCCTCTGCAGACAATGACAACCTTAGGGAGTAGTTAATAATGCCATGTAAACCATCATGGACACAAGCCGTTCTGAATTCGCATAAAACTAGTAGGATCAGTTCACGATCATTTGTATACAAACATTTAATAACACGCACAACACACCTTAGTTACGTTAGTAACTCCGACCATGATCTTTTTGCCATTAAACTTAAATCAAGCTTCTAGAATCTAGGCAATTTAATTCAAAAGAAGCTCTCAGTTTGAGAAGCACTCTAGTTGCATTTGACAAAGTTGTAGAAGCACTGAAGCGATAATTTGACAAGCTTTGGTAAAATCTATTCAAAACCATTTGATAAGCACTAGAATAATAATGACCAAAGCAATGAAAAACATTCAAATTTTGATAATTCGAGAAGTAGTATTTTACTGTTGAATTCACTACTGAACGGTATAACGTTTACAATACAGTGAATTTTTAGAGAAACACTTTTTGAAAATCGAATTTTTTTCAATTGTTTATTGTTGTACAACTATTCATGAATATGGGCTTGTCCAGAAAATGGTTAAAGTTTTGGTTGCAAAAAAAAAGCGTAATATCTCTTCAATCAAATACAAGAGCTTACTTTGGTTATATTCTCTTGACTGTAGTAAAAATGCCAAATTTATTGTCAATTGAAGTAATTTTGTTTTTTTTTCAATTTTTTTTACTCATATTTGTGATGATGCTCTTTTATGCTCAAATAAGAAAACTCTGAGAGCAGCACCAACTGCCAATTCGAAATATTTCAAAGTCAATGCATGAAAAAATTTAATTTTTAAATGTAGATATATTTCTTTACGTTATTAATAAATTTTTAAAAACATTCATGTGAATTTTCAATTAGAGGGGAAAATGTGTAACGTCCGACACGTAACGTCCGAACAAATAAAATTGCTAACTGTGACTTAACAAAAATGATTTTTGAGAAGATGTAGGATTTTCTTTAAAACTTATTTGATTTGCAGTTATTTGTTCTCTTAGACTTCTAAGGTGCGACCGACCATTTCGCAGAATTAATCTAAGCTTTAGTGTTAATCTCACAAGAACTTCCTTTTTTTTGTAACGTCCGAACGCACGACAAAATAACAAATTTCGGGTAAAATGCGGTAAGATGCTTGATGTTATAATTATTATAAATTCTACGAAAAGGGAGCTATTTAACAAAATTCATTTTAATTAGAAAACTGTTTATAAAATTGGCGAAATATATAAAAAAATGTATCCGAATGTAACGTCCGAACGCTAGGATTTACCCATATGTAAAAAAAATTTAAATCAATACCGCTTATAGTAAAGATTCTACAGCGCTTAAAGCCCGGTACGCCAGAGTGATTGTAGAGAGAAAATTTTACTTTAAACGCGTTTTTTTCGAAATATACTTTTTGAAAACAGTCCGCATTACGGTAAACAAACTAATCGAGCGATTTAAGCCAGTTTGTTATATAATTCTACACATATTTTACCAAACTGAGCGACATTGAAAAATTTTTCTAGTTTTTACACGCAACAATAGGGTCAAAATAACGTAAATTTTCAACATTTTTTTCGCTCTTCATAGTTTTCTTAATATTTCATATTTTCATTACATTTCGGTAAACGTTGTGCATTCAAGTATCGTTTTTTCGAACGAATTCTTATTTTCTTTTTCAGGCGATCCGTAGCCGAGCTATGATGTGGCCCGATTTTCACCTTTATTAATAATTATAATTAATTATGCCTTCACTTTACCAGTTTTTGCCTAAAACTTCCCTTTAGTAAAACTTTGACATCGAATAAAAATGTTCCATATAAAACGAAGCAAACTTTACAAGCACTGGATAACTTGAAATCTCTTCGTTACTGTTGCAGCAGTGCTTGAGTTTTGAGCAACGGCGAAGTTTTTTCGCGTATATCCCGAGAGCTATTACGTTTATTTTGTATGAAACCTTTTTGTGTATAATAAGCCAATGAACAAAACTTATAATGGCGGTAACATTAAACGACCCGTATAACTACCGTAAAGACAATAATGTGTGTAAAAGATATTTACCGATTATTTTGTCAAAATTTTGTTCTCGGTCGCTAAAAACTTAGGAACAATATTTTGTTTTCCCACTAATGGGTCTTTCAGGCGCCATGGCTTTTAAGTCAGATGAACCAGTTTGAAGGGAAGCTTTGGGAAGCATGTTTGTCATGAAAATTAAGACAAATTTCCGTTACTAAATTGTTTTCTTTACTTTCATATATTAAGCTCTAAGCATTGCTTTTATTTTACTCAAACTCTAGTTAAAAAAAAAAATATATCGAACTCTGAGTGGTATTCTATTACTACTCAATCATAAAATGGCACGTTCAATTAAATACGTCAAAGAAACAAATAACATCAATTCTCTACGGTCTTCGAAATAGGAAACGTTCTTTTAATGAATATTCATATTGCTGGAAATTATCTCGGTTCTAAACAGAATGGAAATATTAAGAATTATTTATAAAACTTATAAATACAATGATGTCCATAGAATATCGAAAGGTGCTTTTGACTTGACAAAGTCACGTTTTGCCTCGCAGGTTTCCAAAAAAGGTATTCATTCAAAATGCATCAGCGTTTTATGGAATTTTTACACGCTTAAAATAGGGGCTACGATAAAAATTATGGCACGACTGTAAAGGTTAATTGTTTGACCTTATGATAAAAATAAAAAATTCAAATTCATATTATATAATATTTAAATAAAAAGAAAGTCTGACAAAATTGTTACCCGAAGGTGGCGCTGGAGTAAAGATATTTACGAAAAAGTAGTTTTAATATAATAATTTTCGATAGTAGACACTGGATTTGCGAAAATAATAGGGAAGAGGGCTGGCTTGTGAACCGGGTTTTGTTTTTGGGCTCTAACTTTTCACAGAATAAAGATATCAAATAATCCAAGATACCGTTGTAAAGGTGAATTTACAACGCAACTTTTTTATGCAGACAGCGTTTTGATTAAAATTTAACTCTCTACAGCCAATTTTCTAAAGACGTGATTTTTGGCTCTTCCAAAAGTGGCTGGGTTGTGAACCATCTGACAAATCCCAATAAAAGTCGGAAAATACAAAGCAAAACACCAATAATTTTACAATAAGTTGAGATTTTATTTATTCAGAAGGACTCAAGAGGCAAAACAAGTTATAATGACGCCACTTGGGCCAAAAATCGTAATGAATGTAAAGTCATAATTTCAAATCATAATTTCTTTATCTTCATCCAAATCTGTATCGCAATGTTTGCATGTGAAATACGAACACCTGCCCATATTGGCGCACTTCAAGTGAATAGGCCGGCCACATGTGTTGCATTCGATGGAGTTTTAGGGTGACAGTTCTTTAGGCAAAAACCTCAACGAATGGTGCAAAAATCGACCAAATATTGGCTCGTAAAATAGAATCAAAACACTAAATAAATATAAATTACATTCACCTTTTTGGAATAAATTCACTCACTGTCGCTGGCACAAGCAATATATCTGTACACTTCGGTGTAACTGCAAAAATTGAGTCACGTCAAAAGACAAATGAAGCAGTTAAAAGATTGGTGATATGTCAATTAGGGAAAGAAAAAAGTAATGGTTCACAATCCAGCCCCCTCTTCTATTAAATAAATCAGTTAGGTGAAAATAAACTCCCGAGTAATAGTTAGATATTACATAAAAAAATTTAATTGAAATTACGAGCAAAAGAAATAACTAAAATGAAATGAAAAGTCGGTTAATTCTGTGTGATAACTTTATAGAAAACTAACTATGTTTTTGTGTAAAGTTGCATTTGTATAAAATTTTAACTACAATTTGTAAGTTATATTTAAAAAACCTTTGCTGATGAGTCTTACCCACTGTGCATGATATGTACTTAATGCGTGCTCATTGCAATGTGAGTTAATTTTTTTTTTTTTTTTTGTTTTTTTTGTGGCCGATGCAGTACAACACTTTATAAAACATTGAACTTTTTTAAGAATACTTTATTATAATATATATGTGAGTTCATTTCTGAAATTGAGATAAAGTCGCTTAATGCGTCAACGCAGATGATCACAAATAAATAAAAATAATATTAAGCCATGCAATGATTTAACATAAAATACTTTAACTTACTCGCATTTTATACGCAAGTAAGAAGCTAAATATATTTTTATTTTTCAGCTTTTAGATTTTTTTCATTAAAACTGATAAGAGATTAGCTAACAATAGCATAGAACCAATATTTATCTACGTAATTAATGATAACAACTCATTTGTTATAGATTGCAAAAAAAAAAACAAAAAATAAAAAAATAAAAAAAAAATAAAAACAATTTTAGACAAATGCCATGTTGAAAAACAAGAAATTAACAGTTTTTTATAGAGTATTAGAGAAAAAAAAGATAACCGAAGAACGAAATGGAAAGTTCCAGAGTGAAAAATAAAGAATAAGATATAAAATTGATTAAATCTGACTTGCATTGACAGCTAATATTATTTATAGAAAAATATCAAAATTAGTAACAGTTGATGGAGAGTTTTTAGAAAACCGGTATATAAATCAAATGTTCTCTCAAAAACTTTTTACGTTCTAAAATATTATTAATTAACATGTCTTAATGGCGAATCTTAATATTTGCGAACCTCATATGAAAAGTTCACCTAAGTAAATTACGAAAAACTTGTGTAAATATTGACAAATAAAGCGTTAAAATCAAATGAAAATGAAAAAGGTGAAATAAAAAAATAAGAGAATAACACATGTTGACTTCAATAAAATGTAAACCATACCTACGAAGACAATAACAAATGAGCAAAAAAAATCATTTTGAAGTCATATCAGATGTAATTTCGACAAATGAACTCACATATGAATAAACATAAGTGGAAATATATAAAAGTAGTATACAACAGATAATTTTTATTTTTTTTTTATTTTTTTTTTTTTTTGAGATTGCACTCAGCAAAAATATTTTCTTTTTCTGTGAAAATTAATCAATCAAACTAGAGGTAAAATTTTCTCCATTGGTATAGAAATTGTTTTTGAAAAAAATGACATTTAGGAAATGAAAGCATTAAAAAAGTCAAATCGTGCCCCTACTTCTCGAATTTTTCAATAGTTTTAAAAGATGTGATTCGTTTTAAAAACGCCAAAAATTGTGAACACAACAAGTATATGGCATATATGGTAACAAGTTTTGGTACAATTAATTAAAGGGAACCTTAGAAGGGGATTAATATTAACTTTTGTTTGAACTTTTGCTTTTCATGGTTTTTTGTTTGAACCTAATGGATCTTATCAGCCAAAGTGCATCCGATAAGGTTCGTTGCTATTAATAAATATGATGTGCCAAATGAGTAAAACACTTTTATAGAAAGTAAACCCCTAAAACCAAGTTTTGAGCGACATTTTATCATCAGTTCTAAATAAGTACGAAATTAACCCTTTAACACATTTTAAGTTTTGACTTATTTCTGGCATTTAAGTTGAACTTTCAGCTTTGGCGTATTCAGAGACTTATAGTAGAATTTTACGATAAATTTTGGAACATTTTAACCCATTATATCTTTGTTTTATGGGTCTTTTTTGCCTTTTATCACAAAAAGGTCAAAAAAGACCCATAAATTGAGAAGTTAGGGGGGTAAAATGTTCGGGGGTTAAAACATTAATCCTCAGAACACATCCTATACCAAAAATGTAAGGATAACATGATTTCCTATGCCGATTCACTATAAGAATGTTTAAAAAAGGGAGAAAATTAAATCCCCCTAAAATAAGACTCATACGTAAACTTTCAAAACGCCGATACACGTGTATTGTTTTGACGTAGAATACGTCGTTCTCGGAGGTAAGTAGGGTGGTTGATAGTGATCAGGTGTCGGTATTTACATTACTTTTTGAGCCTTTGGTGGGCCTAAAGTACTAATCGTACAATGTTGATCTTAGCACTTGTTGGTCTGCTTGATCCTCAATGCGACAAAAATTCATGTTAGAACTGTCTAACTTATATCAATTTTACACAATTACATGAAATATAAAGCCAACATTTGATGTTTTTGTTTGCTTAAACTTGCTACCTATTATCGACGGCTTCCGGTTTTTTCGACGGCGAAGACAGCGCCATCTAGCGTGAAGACATAAATCTTATAATTAAAAAAAAGCATACTTTTGGGGGCATGTTGTTTTTAACAGACTCGCGTAGCCCAGTAATACTGAGTAATTTTGAGGGGCATGCTTTTTTAACAGAATCTGTTATTGAAATGTCAAACGCAGCCAATTAAATATCGGGCATATTATCGACAGTGAAATTTTGATACATGGGTTGTTGAACTTGATAGCATTGAACAAATTTTGTTTGCTTGTTTAAGTTTTCTACCTATTTATGGACAGTTTCCGGTTTTATCGACAAAAGCATAAAATTTGTATGGGAGCGCCCCTAAGGAGTGGTCGGAAGGAATAGGTGTCAAAGGCAAAAATGTTCCTTTTGCAAAAGTAATGGGGGTTGGTGATACATATTAACCCTCTCCGGCACTCTCTTAAAGGTCATATCCTCAGGTGTATGGAATAAATATTTTTAAAAAAGATGTCATCAAAAGCGAATTGAATAATTCTACGTCTTGTGTTACGACATAGTCGAAACTACTGTATCTTTTTTGTCTCCTCTACCAGAATCCGTTGTCAGAACCTTGTTATTTTTTTTTCGTGCTGAACAGTGTAATATGGGAACTTTTCACCATCAATTTCAATGGTTGAGACGTGTTGTACTCAATTCCGTTGTGGTCGTACCAGCACAAGTGATGCTGAACGTTCAGGTCGCCCAAAAGAGGTTGTCATTCCAAAAACCGGCGCAAAAATCAATGGAATGATATTGAACGATCGGAAAATGAAAGTGCGTGAGGTGGCTGAGGCTATAGTCATTTCAAATGAGCGGGTATATAACGCGTAACGCGGGTACAATTTACATGAATATTTGAACATGAACAAGCAATTCCCGTGTAACCACTTTAAAGCAGTGTTTGGCATTGTTCAACCGCAATCCGAAGAAGTTTTTGCGCCGTTTTTGCGCCATGTTTCGAAATCATAGACGAAACATGCATACACACAATTGTAATCGCCATGGCAAAAATCCATAAATTGGGCTATTAACTGCTCCCCCATTCACCATATTCTCCAGATTAAGCCCCCCCCCTGCGACTATTTCCTATTTCCAAACATGAAAAAATGTCTCGAAGGTAAAAGATTTAGGTCGAATGGAGAAGTCATCACTGAAACAAACGCCTATTTTTTGAGGACCTTGATAAAACCTATTATTTGGAAAGAATAAAAAAATGTTGAGAAATAAAACGGTTTTTTGCCGAAAAAAATAACTTTTATTCAAAAACTATCCGACTTATAAAATTGCCCTCGTAATATGTATATTCAGTATTTGTCAGATTGTAAACGAACCTATAGTATTATTATTATTTTTTAAAAACTTTTCCAAGTCCACGTAACATAGAATAATTTACGAGTTGTATTAAAAAAATAATGGGAAATTTCAAATTTCTCGGGCTATGTTGTTCCGTTTGGCACGATTGTTTTGTTGTTGTTATGTTTCCTTTTATGATGCGTTTAAATACTTTTACATCATTCAGTGCATCGATTTTTGTCGAAATTTAACGTTTTTGGAACAAATTCTGCTGTAACACGTTTCATACTCAAGACATCCGAAAACATTTCATGAAATGAGCCAATTTATATGCCAACATCATCGGCAACTTCTCTAAATCTGATTCGACGATCATTCATAATCGGGTATGGGCACCACTACATTTAAAGCTTCTGTGTTTGTTTTTTGTCTTTGATTTGTTCTTGCGTTTTGTGTTACAAAGCTACATAAGCCTTTGCTCTCAATTCTTACTCTCAGCGCTCCAAGAGCGCTCTCTGCCCATAGCTGTTCATAATCAATTTATTTACTTTCACCAGGACGATCTGTTCGCTCGTCATCTTCAACGTCTTCACGGCCATCTCGAAAACGCTTATACCACTCGTACTCTTTTTTGCCAACATTGCAATAAAAAAAATATTACCAATCGAACGTCACAGCCCACGAAATTTCAAAATTACCGTTACTTTTTAACACATCTTGTGTATATCTATGCTTATAAAGGGTGTTTTCTTTACATTTTTCGATAGTCATTAAACTCTCTGTCAGATCAAATTGTGAAAATTTATTTCGAAAATCGTGTAGTTCAGTTCGGGAATATTACCGTGCGCTACATCCATTTTACAATCAACATAATCCTCCATCTGAGCGACTAATTGGATTAACCATTGATTGTTTTCACACCACGCATATTATAATGATAGTAAGCACCCGCAAAGACGTCATACAGTGCTCACAGAAGAAACATTTGATGCTGTAAAGCATAGTATTGAGAAGGACCCAAATGAGTTTATTCATCATCGCGCGCAGTAATGGGAGTTGTATCCATCCACTTTATGGAAAATTTTACGTAAAGATGTTGGCCTTCAAACTAACATAATCAAAAATTTGGTGTAATAATTAAAGCGAAAAGACCATCGTTTGCGCCGTATGTTCGTTCAATGAGCTGAAAATTAACTGGAAGTCAAAGTGAAAAGACTAATTTTTGGCTCAATGGGCATGTCCGTAAGCAAAGTTGGCGCGTTTGGGATGCAGAAAATCCACAAGAGATTCTTAAGACACCGTTATATTCACACACAAAAAAAACACACATTGGTCCTTATTTCGTTAATAATAAGGTTAGTAAGAGCGTTACCGTCAACGACGGTCGATTGCCGATTCTTTCGTGCCTCAATGGAATGGGATGTTTATTGAAGACAAGTCTTTCCAACAGGACGGCGCGACATGAAACTTAGAGTCTTAATATTTGGGAACAGGGATGATATTCAGGTTTTCAGGAAAAAGACCCTCAAAATCGAAATAAAATTTTATAAAAAAAAAGCTAATTCCCACAAAATATATGAGTGAAAACAAAACTATCAATATTGTGCTTCATTACACTTTAATTTCTAGTTATTCCCAAAACCTTTTTTTCCAAAGCCGACTAAAAATATATTGAATAATTTTTAATTTGCTTAAGTACTCTCGAAATAGTTTATGTCGATAGTTTCTAAAAGATTCTCTGAGAAACGGAATATTTCTCAATTAATTACTTCAGAACCTGCTGACATTTCTAAATTTAAACCAATTACGTTTAAGTTTTTGAAAAAGTGATCAAAATAAAAGTCAACAAGAAAAATATAGTAGAATAGTTGATTATTATGCTAATGACACGAAAGTTAATTGTTATAGTTCAAGTTTTGTTTTAGTCACATTAAACAGTGCCGCCCGTATAATTAGCATACAAATTATAAGTTGTTTAAACGGTTACTTTAAAAGTTTTATTTTAAAAATTTTTGAAATTAATATTAAGTCTCGTTTCATTTAAATTAATTAAATTAAATGTAAACACTTTGACTTACAATTAATTACTTTTTCATTCATTTCAATGAGTACTTCGCTTTTATCTTGATACTCGTATTCCAAAGATTAGCTTTTTTTAGCCTACTGTCAGCCAATATCACCATATGTAGTTCAATATTTGTTGAGACTTAAAAAGAATCAGCGGAATTGTTTCCAATATTAAAATTTTACTTTTCCGAAAATATTTCATTAACTTATTTTTGATAATGTTTTGGATTGTTATCGAAACACATGGCAGGCTATTTTTTTACATGGAATGATTGTATCGAGCTACTGAAATTGTTTTTTCAAAATCTCACTCAAATCACTGCCATGTTTAAAAGTTCTGATGGTGTTCTTTGATAATTTTGTAGATAAGCGAAACGCCACAAATAAACTTGTAAAATAGGAATTAAACTTTATTGGCAATAAACTTGTAAAATAGAAATTAAATTTAATTGACAAACATGTGAGCATAATCGCTCCATGTCATAAAAGAGAAACGAAACACAGCCATTAAAAGGATTTTGGCCGAGTTTGAACACATGATCTATCAGTTCTTTGGCATAAAACGATCCACAAACGCCAACGCGTTCAGCCAAGGTCAACCCATAACATTTTTTGAAGTTTTTCTATTATTTTTAATTTAAAATTTTTTAATCACCAAAAATATTTAAAGTCATCATTCAATTCACGACCATTAACTCAGTAGCACAATTTTTAGTTCACATTTACTAAAGTTTTTTTTTTTAATTTTTAAGTATTCGAGTAACATGTGCTATTTATATGACCACTACTGTAGTGCTCTTGTCTCACCACAAATAACTCACGTTAATGCTAAGATATAAGAAAATCTCTAGAAGCTCTGAAAAAGGGAACCGGTGAGAATTAAGCAGAACGTAAATAAAACTAAAAGCAATAAAAATTTAGCAGAACAAGCCCCAAGAAGTTGAGTTGATAGAGTACAGAAAAAATAAAATTAAGCCCAAAGAGAAGCATAATAAAAACAAAAAATGCAGAATGTTATTCTAATTAAATTAAAGGGGCGACGAATAGGGGGTGCAGATAAAAAATTTCAGCACAAAATAAGATGTTACTGGAAAGCCGAAAAGTAAAGGGGTGCTGTACGAAAGCGAAGAGCCATGCGTTCTGACAGATTCTATTACGTCGCACTGCAGCCGACGTCGACGCACACTTACATCAAGGTCGAACACAAACAACGCAAGCTACATTATGTGCTATTCTGCCGCATGGAATCACACACGTACACGTTGCGGAATAAATATTGATGTTATGTTTTTCTGCGTCTAAATTTTATGAAATTTAAGTGATTTTATGAGCTTTTTTTTGACATTCTCAATTATATGAAAACGCATGTTTGCTCTTTTCTGAATTTTTTTAACTGTTATATACATATGTTTTTGTATATTATTCTTTTAATTAACACTTTATATTTTGTTGTTTTTATGTTTTAAACATTATTATATCGGCATTACTACCCACAAAGGAGGGTACGGAAAATGCAGGCGGCAGCGGCTTTAAGTTTTACATACATGCAGCGGCAACTCTGTCAATTGACTTGCGTTTGTGCTGGTGTGTGTGTGTTGGACAAATGATAGCACTTAACATTGATTTAATAAAATATTCTTACAATACAATTAATGCAAATATTTACCAATCATTTTGTAGACGTTGTTCCAATTCTGGATGAAGCGGAATCAAATGGTTTTAACCTAATTTTGACTAAATTTAAATTTAATTTTAATACGCAAAAGAAATCGCCACACAGCATGGCAGCCATGCAGTCCGTCCACGAATCGACAAATAGAAACAAACGCTGCTCGGAATCTGACTTGCTTGCGCGATTCAATTCGGCATTTGAATCGTGTTTCAGCAGTTCTACAAAACTCAAAAAACGAATGCTCTCACTTGCGACAGTGTATTAGTGGAGGGGGTGGTGGAGCTGAGTCAAGAGACAACGCGTATATGAGTGGGCTAGAGAGCGCTCAGTTGACCCATCGAACAGCACAAAGTTGCCAGCTGAATTGAAACACTAAAAAGCTAGACTAATAAAAGAATTTCGTTTATTAGTAAAAAAAAACGTTTCAATTTAAAAAAACAAAAATAAAATTAAATCAAAATAAAAAATAATGGCTAAAAGGAAATGGAAATTACTAGGTTGAAATTTTATTTTACCTAAATTTATGTTCCAAATTAACAAAGCCAAGAGTTGCATTTCAAGGCAGTAAAAAAAAGAGTCCATGGAAAACTTGGGTTAGGAAGCCAAGGGTTAGGCTTTCGAGCTAGGACTTTTTAACTTAAGGAGTGAATAGACTTTAAAAAAAGGCAGACTAACTTTATACAAATGTATTATTTTAAAACACAAACTTGAGAAAAATGATGAAGAATAGTCCTCATATTAGTGAAAACATTCATTTTGTGAAAAATGATAAACCATAGTTGTAATAAGAGTGAAAAAATTAATTTTTTAACCTCTTTGAGTGAATGAATAAGACTACTAAATTTTTTCTACTAAATTAAAAATAAAACAAGTTAAACCTTCAAAAAGTTGGAACAGAAAAACTATACTGACCATGATTTTTGTAATAACAATTGGTATAAAAAATATGCAAACGCAAAAATAAAAAAAAAAATTAAAAAAAAACAAAATGGAGAAACTAGTGGCCGTGGCCGAACACTTAAAAGTTTGTGAACCGTTCAATGTCTTTGAGTCGGGAGATCCCGAGTTCAAATCCAAGTTTTAGTGGAAAATTGTTTTTCTGATAGTTGCCTCCACTTTACAGACAATGGCAGCCCAAAAAGGGTTAGTTATGCCATTTAGAGCTCCTTGAGAAAAAACCGTAAGGAATCAGCTTTAAAATTGTAGGATGAGTATGTACTCGATCATTTGTGTTTCAACATTTAATAACATACTCAACACAATTGATCATAATAGCTCCGGGTTATGCATTTTGGGTTTCGGAAAGTGCAGCTCTGGCATTTTGCAGCTGTTAAATTTTCATGACATACAAACTGGTATCATTTGTGTAGTTAAAGGTTTGCCATTTTACAATATAGAACGTTTTATCACCGAACAGAACAACGCGCTAAAATTGTAAAATTCCTAATTTTTCGAAGCAAATTTTCTTCAACGATGAGGCCATTTCGTACAAGGCCGTATATGGAGCTCTGAAAATCCCCAAGCGATTGTGAAGAAGCCATTGCATCCGCAAAAAGTGACTGTCTGGTGTGCATTATGGTCTGGTGGAGTCATTGTCCATAATTTTTTGAAAACGATCAATGAGCAACCGTTACAGTCAATTCTAAGCGCTATGACTGTATGTTAACCGATTTTTTTTTTATCTGCAATTGAAGATTTGGATCTGGACTATATTGGGTTTGAGCAAGATGGGACCAGGACGACTTATTTCGAAATTTGGCATTGTCAATTTGTCTCCGAGATCAAGCGATTTTACACATGTGGACTTTTTTTTTTTTTGTGGGGCCACGCAAGAGATCGTGTTTACGTGAATATTGCTCAAACTCTTGAGCAATTACAAACCAACATTCATCCATTCATGGCCGAGCTAGTTACCAAGTTGTGATAAAAAATCATCGAAAATTACCTTAAAAGGATTGAGTCCTGCGAAAATTCCCATGGATGATATTGGAATGATATTGTAGTGGCCAAACATCATAACGAAATAAAAATTAAATCGAAATCTGCATTTTTAGTGTGCTTTTTATAACTTTACTTTCCGAAGGAGAAAATGGATAACCCTTTATAAAATAAATGATAAAAAATTAAAAATTAGAAATGTTTTTAACTCTCCTGAGTATGAAGTAGTTTTTACTCAAAACAAAAGATATTCTTTTATTTTGAGAATATTTCTAAATAAACAAAAACTCACAATTATGACTTACATGAAAAATTTGTATAGATAAATATATAAAAAACCATATATTTTAACATATCACTATATGTTATATGTTTTATATATATATATATAACTCAAAAAACCTTATAAATAAAAAATAAATTATTACATCGTTAAAAAACAATTTATGAAAAAACTCATAATTAATGGAAATAGTTTTAGGTCGTTTTCCCCTTAGACCGAGACTTCGAGTTCTCAACAAACAAAAAAATTTGAAGACGTTGAACTGAAGGAACAATCATGGAATATTTATACCGGATAATAGAGGAATTTGGACTCTGAATGTTGGGCGGAACATTATTCCCAAATCCACGAACATAACCCCAGTTAAAATGTAACTTTAAAAACAAGTGGACAAACGTATTTTATCTTGTTGCTATTCAAAAATAATTCTGCAAAGGTTGATTTTTTACTTTTGGGCCATAGTAAAACTTTAAAAACGGGAACAAAATTCTCTTAACCACGGACAAAAAAAAAACAAAATGAGAACGTGTCTTTACAAAAAAAAAAACTTCAAAACTTGTTGAACTTCAAAATCTTTTAGCTTTGATTTTCATTAAGAATAAATTTTATGAAAAACCAAAAATTAAACAACAAAATAAAAAAAAATTATAAAAAACAAAAAAAAATTAAACAAAAACAAAAAAAAAACAAAAAAAAAATAAACAAAAGCAAAAACAAATTAAACAAAAACAAATTAAACAAAAACAAAAAATAGGAAAAAAAAACAACCAAAAAGAAATTAGCAACGAAAGTATAGACAAAAATAATTAGAAGAGCAAAAGTAAAAACAAAAATAACAAATTAAATTAAGAATATATAAATAAATAAAACTGAAAATAGCACAAAACAAAAAATACAAAATAGCAATCAGGCAGATCTCAAAACACGTCGGAAGCATAATCCTCGGAAAAACTTAAAAAAAGCAATAGTGAAACGCTCTTCATCAACAAATTTTTAATTTATTTTTAAAGAAAATCTCATTTCTCATGTATACAAGTAACCTAGTACCACATCTTTTGTTTTTTTCATCATTCATTAAAACAATAAAGGCTCAAATTAAAAATTGTTACGAGCAAATACGGATAAATTAAACTGAGTCATTTGTACATACAATTTTTCAAATCTCATTTAGGTGCAGTTAGCCTCAAATATTTTTAAAGACCATTTTATAAAATAATGCTCCATAACTTTATAACTCTTGTCATTATTGAATAACTATTCTCTAAAAAATAGCCTTAAAAGTTCCATGCCATTGTGCTGAAGAGAGTAATTCCACTCTTTAGTTAGTATTTCTGTCTTATAAAATTGTTTTGAAAAATATTAAAAAAAGATTTTAAATGGCTGAACATTTGTGAATAAGAGGTTAAGTTATCAACAAACAAATGACTTCATTTATAATTCAGGCAACTACTGACACAGCGCAATTTTAATAGATTAAAAGAAATTCAAGCCATTAAGATATAGCGGATGAAAGAGAAAACGAGGAAAAGAAACGAGGGTCAGTCAAGTACATATGATAGTCGGTTTGAAAAAGCTATTAATGGTATGGCGTGCGAGCAGTATTGGTGGCAGATATCATGGACAAAATAGACTGATAAACATTTGCAACATTGCTAGGAATAATACACCTAAATAAAAAAACATTGAAAAAATGGCTGTTTCAGTCCTTGAAAGGAATTTAATCTCACTTGTAATGAATTGTGTTGTGCGTATAATTAAATGTTTGTATGCAAACGATCGAAAACTGCAACTACTAGTTTTTTTGTCAATCCCGAACGGCAAATTGAAAATTCATTATTTTCGACTTAAAAGTTATAGTTGGTGGCAGAGAAAATATGTGGATGGTATTGCCTAATAACTTGAATTTACTGAGTTTACGGCATACACTTGCCTCAGATTCTGATTCATCTTTCTTCGGCTTTCCGCCGCGCTTATACACACCCTATACAAATTTCACATGGTTGCCTCTATTTTCCCCACTAATCTATCATAACATTTCGAACCAAGGGAAACTTGACCGAATAAGGCATAACACCTGAAATACTTAGTTCAAAGTTAAAAAAAAAGCAATTTTTGTTGAAAAAAGATATATAGAAAGTTTCTAAAATGTATTTTAAGCTTTTCGAATAGAAACTTAATTGAATTAAAATAGAAAGAAGATAAATTTTTGTAAGAATTTTTTAAAGTTCGGTATAATTTGACTGTTCTTAGATTAAAAAATAGCGCAGTGAAAAATTTTTTTTCATATTTTAAAAGAAACCGCTTTAGAAAATCAAAGACTGATCTATTAAGTGGTGCCGAATACAGTTTTTCTGGGCTAGCTTATACATTTTTTTTTGTTACTTTAAATTATCAATGGCAATATAAACTCTAACAGTTTTAAAATATATGGCAAAATATTCGCTTCAAAACATGTAGCTAGGACCGTTTTTACATTGGTCAAGAATTGAAAGCAAGTTTTTGAGTTTGTAGGCAAATTGCGGCGAATTGGTGATAAGGCAAAAACCCTTTTACATTGGTCAAGAATTGAAAGTAATTTTTTGACGTTCTCTTTTAGCCCTTTTGCATTGGTCAAAAATTGAAAGCAATTTGTTTGACATTCTCTCTTGAACCAAAAAAATTTACGGTACAAACAAAGGGTGCCGTCAATTTCCCCCCTTTCTTCTCAGCTAATTCGCCGCAATTAGCCTACAAGCTCGAAAAATTGCTTTCAATTCTTTACCAATGTAAAAAGGGGTCAAAGGGGAATAGCACACTAAAACTTAGACGTCAATTTCAAAAGTGGTTTTCAATTCTTGATAAATGTAAAAGGTGTCTAGATAAAATAACGTATAAAAGTTTTATAAAGCACTCACACACAACAGCTTAAATCGTTTTTACTACAAAGTTTGATATTTTCCACACAAGAAATTTCACAAAGGTGGCAACAACTTGCACAAAGGTGGAGCAGCAACGTGTTTTTATTTTGCGTTGTTGCTAAAAATTTAAAAAAAAAAAAAACAAAAATGAGAAACCAAAACCGAAAACTTTCCGAAGACACTCACAAATTGTCAAAATATTTTTTATAGTTTTTTTATCAGAAACGTCAGATTAACATGTTCCATGTTGTTGTTGTTCAATTCGGCTTCTCTTTGGCTTCTATTGTGGTTTTGCTTCCGCACTTAGTTGTTGTTCTCGCGAGTGTCTTTTTGTCGCTCATACGCATTCAAAATAAGAACCAAAACCAGCTCACTCCACACAACCAAAACAAGCAGAATGATGGCAACATTTGTGGAGGTCGGCATGCGGGGGAGCTTTTTATTGAGCTGTAGATGTTGGCTAGGACCGGCATGGTTTGGATGTGTTTGTTTTTTTTGTTTGACATAAACACTGACTACGCAGCAGCTAAAAATCACGTAGTCGATTTAACAAAAAGGGCCAAAATCTAGCAAGTCAAAGAAAGTAGCCATGTATAAATATAGTAGGTATATAGCTATGTATAAGTAAATTAACACTTTAGTACATGCATGCAGCAACATATAAAAACTACAACAACAACAACAATATGAGCATTGGCATCGATCACCAACTTGTGAATATTTATTAGAAATTGTTGATTTAAATAATACATGAAGAATAGGCGGCGGCGGCACCTACATATGTACATAAATATGACCGACCAACAGACCAGTGTTACCAGTCTTCAGTCAATAAATCGTTAGGATTTTATTTGTTTAGAATGGAATTTGTTCAATTTATTAAAAAATATACTTCAACTTTCGCAGTGCAACAAACTTACTGGGGCGTGCATTTAAATCAAATCAATAAATACACAGCTACAAAGGTGGGTGGTAGGTAGGCAGGCACTCGTAGGTTAGCGAGTGAGAAAATTTCGGTATATTTTCGCTTTGTTTTGCTTATTTTTACAAACTACGTCATTACGAACGCAATCATGGACGCTGGCCTATAAGCATCGCATGTTGTTGGATGATACACAGACAGCGTGTTCCGAGTGACTCAAAAAAAAAAAAAAAACAAACATTGCAAAAGCAAGTTCACAAGATGGATAACTGTTGACAGATTTCATAATTTTCTTATCAACGGCGTAATTTAGCAATAATCTTAATGGAAATAATGAATGATGAAAAAACCAACACAACTAGAATTGGATTGACGCATGTAGTTTAATGCATACCTATAACAACAACAAAAGACTCAGGTTATTTTCTATAGGAAGTATTGTGTATAAAATTTTTGTAAACCTTAATTTTTTTCCTAAAAAAATTCTAGAATTAAGATGAAATTTATAAAAATGTTTATTAACTGTTAAAAGGGAAGTTGAAGGTCCCTTTTTGTACAATTGTGGAGAAGTAGTGGATAGAGCGGGCTTGAACTAGATCCGTTATGATCCTTAAAAATATGCTATACCTAAATGTCTTAAATTATTATAAGCTGAAACGAGGCAGTTTATCTATCTTTAAAGATTTTTGCCTTTTAAAAAACGAATTGGCCTTTTCAGCTCTTTCTCAAGAAGCATTTCATGACATTCAGGGGTGTTATATAAACCGACAAGTGTCAGAATCAGATTTGAAATCGACACAGATTTCGTTTTAGTGTTATAGGAACCGATTGTCGATTTTGAAACTGATTGAAACTAGTTTCATTTTCGAAATTGGTTTTTTGTCGAATTTAGGTGGTAGAGAAACCGATTTATCGAGTTGGTTGTCTGTTTTAAAACGAGCAGATGACAATTGTCAGAATTGCTGAAAAGTGTGTGTGCTAGCCTCTTCAAAGCAGGGATAATATTGGAAAAATGTAGGTAAGTATTGAAGGATTTTAATTATTTTTGTTGAGTTTATTCTTGTTTATTTGTATTTTGAATTAGGGGAAGACATAGGAACGCAGACCAAATTTCAATCATAATTTATTTTATGGAGCACTAACCGAAACTGGCCAAAGGCTTTTCTCTAAACTATTATCTCTATGGCACCACTTTCTTTTTTTCTTTCAAGTGGCTTTTCATCACTTATTGCATCTGTATGGCAGGAACTTGGTGGTGGGCTTAAATGCTGCAGGCTCGCCTACGAAAGACTGAATAGGCTGGAAAAAAGTAAATGTGTGAAAAGTAAAGTAAAATTTTTTCTTGACGCCTTCGAGTTTCTTTAGGTTTGGACACAGTGGAATATTGAAGTTAAGAGGCCTGTGAAATATCGCACATGTGGTAAAATTTTTCTCGCATGACCTTATCCCGCAGCACAAGAGCTCAAAAAATACCGAAAGTACTATTTATCGTGCAAAACTGACAACGCTGAGTGGTGGTCCGTTTTCAAAGCATCAACTTACCAATGCATATTAGGCTATTGTCCGCATATGTGGAATTGCCAAAGTTGTAGAGGATATACCAGGAGTGTCAATGGGCGACTTAAGTGAAGATGTGGCAGACGAGTCTGATGAGGAAATGCCATCGACATCTACAAAAAAGATACATAACTCCATGCTGATTCCAAGACACTGCAAAAAACGGAAGCCAAAACCCATTTCTCAGCGTTCAACAATGTTTCTTGATGAGGATAACGACTGCAAGAACTTAAATCTTAAAAAATATTGATAAACTCATCATAATTAAAAAATAAAATGCGAGCAGCTTGAGAAGAATATACCGCGCAATAGAGAAAAGCAGCAAGTCAGTTGAAAAGATGGTAACGAAGCTGAAAAACGAATTTGAAACCAAGAGCAAAAGAAAATGCTACATCAGCTGAGCATATATTTGTGAATTTCAAAACTAACTTTTTTAAATCTTCGCACAATCACTATAAGTTTCTCATAACACAAAATCCAAACATGCAAGTCATTTTGTTGACAGCTGAGCGAATCAGCTGATTCAATAAAATTTTAAAAAAAAAAAGCAAAAACATTTCGGTTTCATAACATCATTTCAAACCAATATCGATATCAACTCCGTCTCTGTGTTAATTCTGTATCGGTTTCCATAACACCTCTGATTATTTACTCTCTGAGGTTTGCCATTGTTTTCAGAGAGGTGGCGACCGGTCAGAAAAATGAATTGAATCAATTGAACAAATTTTTCTGCTAAGCTGAGCCTCGAAGCTGCTTACAAATGGTTCACGCACTTTTTAAAGCACTCGGTTACATTCGTCACAATTTTTCCATCTACAAAATGAAAATTTCTCCAACAATACATTTCTCCAACTTCGATTAAGTTTTATCTTTTTTAGTTAAAATATTTTATTTTCTTTATTATTTCACTAGCACGCACACCCTAGCAAGGAATAACATCGCGTTGTTTCGTAATCTTCTCAGGCTCCTGATTGTTATGTAATGCGTTTTGAATAAAGTGAATTAATACATTATAACATGGACCAAAGCGTTATATTTTTAAAACAACGAGCTTTCTTAATATACGCCGCCGCCTTTTAAAGACGTCGAGTCACAATAAACCAGTTTAAGATAGTTGCTACCGTTTATTTTTTAAGCATATGCCATCGAAGAGATCGCTCTGGAAAGTTGTAGAAAAAAACAAAAATTTAAAATATGATCGATTTAGATTAAATTGATTAAATTTCTTGAAGACTATTGTCATATCTTTATTTAATGTCTTTTGAAAGCACATTTTTTATCGTTCCTTCTTTTCTAATTGAAAACTCGCCCATACAAAAATGTCCCATGCATATTTTTTCTTTCAAATAAAAACAAAATTATATGCAATGGATAATGTATTCCATTTAACCTACTGTAGGTGAAAAAAATAAGTTGTCAATAGCAGTGATACCACAATAGACTGCAGAGAATTTAGTTTTAAATTTAGTTTATCGGACGAAAATCATACTGAAATGGTAAAAAACTCTTAAAACTCCACAAAAATGTATCTAAAACTTTGAAATTTGGCACATAACCTTTGATTCCAAATATGCACTCTTCATATGGAATTTGGCAAAATCGGATGAAAACCACTCCTCCCAACATTACGAAATGACTTTATCGTAGTGAAATTTCAAAATTTTGCACTCGTAAGCTTTGACTTTCATTTTGAAATTAGTCAAAATCGAATAAAACGAATAAATCGAATAAATTTTGACGTCATCAAAAAAGCAAAACTTTCATAAATTCCACAAAAATTAATAGTATTGACTTGATATTTTACACGTAAGCTTTGATAGTTAAAATGAACACAGAGCTAATTTAAATAAAATCCGGCCTACCCCCATACAAGTTGACGTCATTAAAATAATAAAACCTTCAAAACTTCGGATATTACACATATTAAACACGAGTGTGGGAGTATTTTAACTTCAGCCGAAAATAATACATTCCTTACTAGTTTATTTATCAAGCCACAAACTTTTCAAACCACCCTCGCATTTGCAATCATATGTCAAATGGGTGTGGTTTTTCGTTTATTTATAAAAACATTTCGAAAACATCGAATTTAAAATGAAAATATTTGATGAATTGGGAATCTCAAACAATATGCTTCTATCAACAAATCAAGTATCAATAAATTTTTTTTTAACTCTCTTCATTATAGAAATTGATGCTTTAAGGGGGAAAATTACTTATAAAAAATATCTTAACTTGGCCATTCAATAAAGGATTTGCATTTTAAGATAATGAATTGTTCATTTCCATAAAAAAACGTGCTTTTGGCCAATTTGATTTTTGATTTTAACAATTGACTCAAATAACTTTTTCAAAGAGCCTCTATCATGGAACAAACTCGACAGCTGTTTAGTACGTTTAAATTAGCCAAATTTAGTTTGTTCAAGCTGTCAGCTGTTTCTCAGCTCGGACACATTGCAGCAATTGAACAAAGTTTATAAATTCAATGTTTGAGTACCTTCTGAATAGAATATTCTTAAGATTTCTTTACGCGCAGTTAGTATTTTTAGCCACTGTAATTGCATATGTTAATAGGTACATTAAAAAACATAACAAATAACGATGTTAATTTGAACACGAATTCAAGGGCTTCCTCCAACAAACAACAACAAACAAGAATCGTACATACATACATTACTTAATTTATGTATGTAAAGCTACATAAAATTATTTAAACGAGCAGATAGATACTTTTTTTTTCTCACTTCTAAGTATAGTTAAATTATGCATACATAGAAAATGTGGCAACGCTGCACGCCAAACAACTATTGCTATTGCGACGAAAGAACGAATGAACGAACGGGTTGGTGATAGGAATAGAAATTACAACAACTGTTCTAGAACAAAATAATAGAAAGAAATAACTACATATTCAACGGCTAGAGTAAAATAAAATAAATAAAAGGAAAATAGCAGCAGCAGCAGCAGCAGCGGCGACGAGTCAGGCCATTCGCTTCGTGAGATTTAGCAAAAACAATGCAATATAAAGAATTTATTCTATAACAAAAGAAATGATGGCAATAAAAACAGATTTAAATGAATAAAAATTTAAAAGCAACAAAACAATGCGAAAAAGTCATGGCTAATTATAAAGAAAAATCAAAAAACAACAGAATGCAAACAGCAGAAAAATAGCAAAAAATGGCATGAAATCAGAAAACATCAGCGAATAGTTTTGAAAACAAGTTGAGCGAAAATCGCGGCGATTTTTTCGCATGCGTTTTGTTAAAATTTTCAGTTTATTGAACGTTCAAAGCAGGGTGGGCGGTTTAGTGGGGGGAGGGGTGATATCTATAGAGCTGATGACAATTGCTTAAATATGATGACAAAAAACAAAAATTTCCACTTATGAGCAAATTGGGTTCTAAAAACACAGATAATACAAAGATTTTAAGCAGTTTGACTTACATGATAAACCAGATAATAAAAATTAAACATAATGGTCCATGGAGAAGATGGTAGCAGTTTAATCTAATACTCATTTATTTAACACACACGACCTTTTGTTTATATGAGAAAATGTTTGTTATAAACTACAAATTCCATTAAAAACATATGGGCTGTTTTTGAAATGAGAAGAAAATGTATGTCAATAAGCTTTGTTCAGCATATGTTAACCCTGCAGTAGTCGCGTACCTAAATGTGACGAGAGTGGTCGCGCGGATTACATATGTAATCCGTTTTTTAAAGTTTATAATAAGAGATGGCAATTTGAAAATGCTTAGTTATTTGTTTTAATTTTTATTATTACTTTATTTTATATTATATTTATTTAAAAAAACAACATAAACATAATTCTTATAATACGTAAAATCAATGAATATCGATTGCATACAATTGTGAAATTCATAATTTTGCATGACTGGATTACATATGTAATCCGCGCGACTACTGCAGGGTTAAAGCCTTCGGAGTTGCAGTAAAGTTTTCATCTTTCTTGCGATTGCGATAGAATTGAATTGAATTTCGTAAGAACTTTGTTTTTCCACATACGCTTATAATCCATATTTAATGTTAAGATATCTCGTTTCTTAATTCGGAATCAGAGTAGTTAGCAATTATAGAAGATGAGATATATGTACATAATGTGACCATCTTTGTAGCATTCGAGGATATTCGGCTAAAATTTCAAGAGCATTGGCTCAAATTCTGGGACATTCTTCAGTGAAAACAGAGACAATTCGGAAATAACTAAAAAATAAAACAAAATCCCAAAAATGTACGTAAAAAATAGGTGAAGTTTACTTCTTTTTGTAAATAATGCAATAAAGTTATATATTTATTTTAAATCCTAGTTAAAATCCTTTAGAATAAAAATTATCGATGGCTTAGACCTGCTTGGACGAAGAAGAGTCCAACTGTTCATTCGCATTCTTTGTTTAATTGTGATATTTATCGCTACCCAAAACCTTTTTCAACATTTCTGGTGTTTTTTGAAGCCAGAACGTTCCATACAACTGAATATCCAAAGTACTCACTCGAAAGTTTGTTTATTCTCTCCTAAAAGTTTGTACGGCGCGTTTTTTGTCGCAAAATGTTTAAGTACTTCATCCGTGCATTTCAAATAGTGTCTTGTCCAGTTTCTATTCTGGAATTTTTTCAGCAGTTATAAATTTCGTCAAATAACCGAACTGATGAATTTAAAATTTCTCACAGAATTCGGAGACATTTAGTCCAATTTGAAGACACCGGGACAATTACCAAAATTCGGGGACATGTCCAGAGTAAATGGGGCAGATGGTCACACTAGATTTTTTTCAAATTTTCATTTAGCAAAATAACTTTATAAAATATGTGCTACAATGCCCCCGACATGTGAACTCATGTGTCGCGTTAGAAAATTAATTAATTTTAAGGGTATGATTTAAAAGTAACCCTTTTTTAAGTGAACAATAGTATTTTTCAATACAACTCATAACTACAATTTCAATAACTTTTTTTTCTTAAATTATTAATTTCGAAAAATTTGGGTTTTTTATACCAAAAGCATGCATGTTTTTAATTTCTATAAAAATCACAAGTACTATTAGAAAAACCAACTGAAATTCATGTTTGTCATAGGCTTTATCTTTTTTTCGTTATTTTTAGGTGTTTTTACAGTATCTTCAGTAATGTCTTTTCCCTTAATCCGAGTTATGCCAGGCAGAGCAACCAAATTCTTTAAAAAATATATAAGTTTTATCGATGCGTTGGGGGAGTGTTCTAAACTCAAGATTGTGAAGCCATGTCTATTTCAAATATACGTATTGAATTAGCGTATTGAATCACCGTTAAAAAGGATACGTGTTTTGTAGAATGACAATGCTCTTTAATTGTTGATTTTTATTGACATATACATATTCAGGTTTAAATCCCTACAAAATTGGGATGTTGTCTCCAGTTACTTGAATAAGTTGTCGATGTTGTCGATGTTGTCAATGACTGCCCAAAGATGGCGTTACTGTGACTGTTTTGCAAATGGCATTACTGCAGCCATGGTGCAATTAAGAAGGTGATCGCCAATTTTTCACCTCTCAAAAACATTTTCACCACACGTGTCAAAAGCAGCTGAGGTTAATTCTAATGAAAAGTTGCAAGACAATCTTTTACATATCGATTCTGTGCAATAACAGGTAACATTGAATTATGTTAACTTTTTAATTAATATTTTTTTCTTGGCAGGAAATATGCACGCACTAAGCTGGCGCAGCTGCGGTGCTATCTATATTTAATTTATATATTAATTTTGTGTAAATTAATATCACACCGTGAATTGCTATAAATTTATATTCAGTGGCGCCGGAAGCGGTGGAAGGGGTGCATAATAGTGCAAATTCGCACCAGAAAAAATAAAGTGGTTGTTTAAAAAATTATAAATTTAACTATTTTTCGTTTCATATTGAATTTAAATGTTTTGTTTGTTTTTACATGCTTTTATCGAACTTATTTTTACACCAATCTTTTCGTAATATTTTATTAATATGATTTTTTCGTCTTAATGACATTTTTAATGTAATAAAAAATGTTCTGCCCCCCAGTTGTACTGCCCACGCAGTTGAAATGAGCTTCCGGCGCCTTTGTTTTTATTCATTGAAAAGTGCTGTAGAAGCAGCAACAGTGAATTTGACATCGTTTTTTATTTTTATTTGCCCCGACTTCGATTTGATTTAATTTTTTAAAATTAATTTAATTACTCAAAACACGAACACTTTTTTTAATGCAGGCTAAAAAATGTCTTTAGCCAACTAGTGGCGTCCGTGGCGTAGTTGGTTAAAGTGAGTGGCCTCTATGTCAACGAACCTAGAGACCCGGGTTCGAACCCCAGCAGCGACAGAAAATTATTTGAATTAAAATAATTTTTCTGTACGGCCGCCTCCTCTCTGCAGACAATGGCAAACCTCAGAGAGTAATCAAAATGCCATGTAAAGCTTCTTGAGAACAAGAACATTCCGTTTGGAATCGGCGTTAAACCTGTAGGTCCGGTTCTTGGTCAATTGTGTACAAACTTTAATAACACGCACACACCAATTGATCATCAGAAGCTAGTCCTTTCAAGGGCTGAAATGGCCAGTTATTTATTTATTTTATTTTTTTTTTTTTTTTTAAATGTCTCCACCTAAAGATATAATATTCACCAGCAACGCTTGGTCGCAGAATACAAACAGAGCGTTCAAGTTACTAAAAGGTGAATTTCTACGGTAAAGAGATTAACGTTACCGCGATAGAATTGATTTCTTAATATTTTTTATTGAGTGCAAGAGATTTAACACACTTCTGCAGTTTCTCTTTTTTAACTTTTTGTCAAAATTTTTTTACAAAAATATATAAAAAAAATAAAAAAAAAATATAAAAAAATTATAAAAAAAAATATATAAAAAATATATAAAAATAAAAAAAAATTTATAAAAAAAAAATATACAAAAATATAACAAAGAATATACAAATATATAAAAAAAAATAATATAAAAAGAATACAAAAAAATATAAAATAGATACAAAATATATAAAAAAAATATAAAGAATATATAAAAAAACATATAAAAAAACATATAAACAAATATATAAAAAAATATATACAAAAAATGTTAAAAAAAAACGAAAAAATATAAAAAAATATAAAAAAAAGTATAGAAAAAATATACAATAAATGCAAAAATATAAAAAAAATATATAAATATATAAAAAAATATAAAAAAATTGTTCATGCCATTTTCTAAGATGCATAATATTTTACCCTCATATCCAATCCAACTTAACTTAATTATGTAGTTGCAAAGCACTCATTTCCAAAATTGAACATAAGGCCTTCTCTAAGGTTGGTCTCTGAAGAATTCAAAGAGGAGACTTTTAAACGATAGTTTCAACTATTCGGTTCGTAGTTTTTTTGTGGAGGAACTAAAATCTTTCTAATTTTTCTTTATCATAACTAGGTTTCACTTTAAGGTTAAAATTGATATGATTAGAGACCAAATAGTGCATCCTTTTTCTTTAGTAGTTCAAACAGGAACCTAAAACCATAAACACAAATATTCAATTCCATTTAGCAAGTACAATATTAAACGGTATTAGTGACATTCGAAACTTTTAAGTTTTACAGCGATAACTGATAGTCAAGACGTAAGTGTTCTTATTATAACCAACCAAAGAAGTGCCTGAGTATGCGGAAAAAAGCTAAAGCGATACAAACAATAGGAAAATAATATAGTTGTTTTGTTTATCTATTAAAATCTTAAAACTAGTTTTTATGCTAGATCTATGGCCCAAATGAAGACCGAGTACCATTCAATAAATTTTTCGTTTATTTTTTATTGTCCTAAAACAATTATAACTGCTTCAACATATTCATAAGTGGAAGAATTAGTGGAATTTTCGAGACCCCTTCTGCTATTCAAAATTTGAAAAACCATGATTTGTCAAACAGGTGTTGATAATTTTTCTCGAGCCACTTCAATTTTATCAACTTAGAAATTAAACTGATTTAAAAAAAAAAATTACAACCAAATCACAAAACCCCTTCATATTACGCCAAGAAGTGTGCACAGATGAAAATCTAGAGCACACCTACTTTATGTGATATCTCTGATATCAAACACCAAAACTTACGCAGCTGCTTATTCAGGAATGATCCATCTTGATTTTAGTACTTAAAGTACTTCTTTTTAATTCCTTTTATTAAAGTAATAAACATACAATTCTTATATAACTAAAACAATACCTTTTTTTAGTACTATTTGAATTTCAATTTCAAAAATAATCTATATTTTATAATCTTTTGTTTCTTTCTAAAGTTACCATTAAAAAAATCAATCAAAAACATATGGAATGCGATAAAATGTAAGTCATCTAATTTTATGCACCATATGTTAAGACCTTATGAAGTAGAATAAAGTTTTGTTGGTTATTAACCCCAACAAATGATTCAATGTATTTCAACATATAAAGTCATCGAAACTTAATATTGTGAAATTTACTTCGTCGAAATTTCGTAAGAATTTTTCTTAATAGCAACCGATGACTCTCATATTCTATTTATCGATTGCGTTATCATTCAACATTGTGCCGCATATAGACAGGCCCCCCTACAACTGCTACAGCCACGTTGAAATTATTCGGGTAGAATTAAAAAACTGCTAAAGAATCACAAAAGAAGTTGTTTTGCTACATTTTTGTAGTTTGTATTGTTTCGAACCCTTCCAGATAATTCTTCGACAAACTTATTTTCGTGGCAAAGAAAGTGCAAAGCCCTCAGCTGCCTATTGATTTTAGACCGAAACCATGTCATAAATATGCATAAACAAAACAAACGTGTTTTCAACTTTCGCTTAGGAGAAATAATATCGACGTTTCCCGTGCTAGCATCGAACCTAAACTTTTTCAAGCTACTCATTAAAATCTAGGAAAATTACCGGAAAAACGCACTAAACTTTTTTTTATTGCCTGCAAAGGTACATTATTTTCAGTGTATACAAGCTGGTAGCATACAATAATAACTTACCGGACTTGCTGCTGCAGCTGTTCGGTGCGTTGGCAGCAGCGGAGGCGGCTGCGTCCGTCTCTTCCAGAATGCGTTCAACCATTACGGCGATTTTTGATGAATGGATGGATTGATGGATGGTTGGTTGGATGGAAGGATGAGTGGGTGAGCTTTAAGCAGCACTGGAGCGTAAAGTTCTTGCTAGGCACAGTGCAAGTTTAGCTCAACTTGCTAGAATTTATTATTAGTGCTTTTGCAGTTGTTGTGGCGCTGTTCTTGCTGCTGCTGAACTTCACTATTGTGTTGATATTTTTGGTGTTGCAGGTTAGCAAATAAATGTTTGTCTTCAGCATCAGCGCGTTTGTTTGCAAGAAATTCTAAAATTTCTTTTTATAAACAGTGAATCTTCTTCGTGAGCAAAACCAAAGTTAAATTGCGGCTGCGATGCTGCGGTCAGTGTCAATGTTTTTTTACTAGGCTTCAGTGTGCTTCCAAAATGGAGGAACGTTGAACGCACGTACAGAAAAAACTAATTTTCGGGTTGTTTGACGTTGGCTGCGGATGTTACTCCTGCTGACTTTCTTATATGAAAGCCTTCAAAACTTTAAACAAACCTGGGCCAAAATGCTGGATAAAATGTTTTGATTTCTCTCAATAGAGTTTCGCTTGCGCTGTTTAGCATTCGCTTATTTTTTCCCAATTGTTTTTTTTTCTCACCTTATTGTGCTTGCTTTATTCTATTGCGTTCAACAGTTTGAGCCCACTCAGTTTATTGCGCAGCACACAAATAGCTTGTTTTTCTATTGGAAAAATTCTGCTTTTCGTTGCTAATAAGAGTCCTTCCTTCACTTGCAGTGCTCGAGAATATTGAAAAAACCACACAATTTTCCCAAAATCGACAACAGTCCCAACAATTCGATGCGTCGCTGTCCAAATTGACTGCGCTGCTTCGTTTGCTAGTTATTGTTGTTGCTTTGGCTGTATTGGTGTCTTTTTTTCTACTCCACAAACTATTTGTAGCTTTGGGGTCAGACGCGCCTAGCTTGATTTTAATTTTTTTCTATTTGTTTTTGTTGTAATTTCACCGTTTTATTTCGGTGACTATTGCAATTGTTGGTTTTGCTGTTGTTGTTGTTGAATTTGCTGTAGGTGCAGTTTTTTCTCTTGTAAATCTTTCATTACAAGATATTTGCTTCCTTCTGCTGCTGTCCTTGATAGTTGTAATAACAGTGTATATTGTTGTTGAAGTAGTAGTTTTTTTTTGTTTGGTTATCGTCGTCGTCGTTTTTTTTAACAAAAAAATCGCTAAAATAGCGGACAAAGGCCGTTTTTGCGTATGTTGTTGTTTTAGCTACCGCTCCATTTTACAAGCAAACCTATCGATGATGAAATTCCGACTGATTTCCGAACATCGCACAAGTCGTTGCTGAACTTCGTTTTCTGTGAAAAAATTACGAATCAGTAATGCACTATTTACTAAAAAGGAAAGGGCGTTTATATTGTTTGACTTTTTAACATCAATTCTGTTTATATCAGTTACTATGTTTCCATGGCGAGTTAACTTGGGGTTTACTCGGGGTTAACTCGCTATGGAAACGCGAGTTGAGTTCAGTTTCGTTAAATCCACGAAACTCCACGAAACTCCACGAAACTTGTAAGATTTAACTGGGTTCTATCTGTCAAAGTGAATGCTGCCATTTAGTATCCATTTTGCTAGTAAAACAATAACAAAAATGCAAATGAAATTGACAAGTTCGACTCAACTCTATGCTGTGCATGGAAACACTATCGAGTTAGCGACGCCATTTTCTTAACTCGACGAGAACCCTAACCCCGAGTTAACTCGCCATGGAAACATAGTAAGTGTTTATGCGCATGATAAGCTATCAATTAAATTTAACAGTAATTAATTTCCACATGTTACTATCATTTAACAAAATTTTCCAGGTAGTTTTAACCATTTTTAGAGACTAAGAATTAAAAAATCCCTTTACAAAAGAAGATTGGCATTACTTACGGGATTTACAACCAGGGCCTCCACTGTGCTCTATAGTGCTCAAATGCGTCAATTTCGTACTCCGTTATGTTACAAATGCACACGTAGGGTTAGGTCTGATTATTTAATATGATAACGATGTTAATATGCAAAACCTTATATGTAAGAATTTATACAAACATGGTTCTGCTTATATTAACTATAATATAATCATATTAAAATAAGAAGAACTACCATGAAACCTTTGTAACTGTCATAATTCTAGGTATGTGGATGTATTGAAAAGAGATATTTTTTAACCCATTCGTGGACAAGACGGGATATGCCGTCAAATTTAGAGCAAAATGTTGGGACAAGACAGCATATACATCAAAAATGTTTTAAATCAAAGCCGTCCAGATGGGATTTCCCAGCGTATCCTGTGTTGCCAAATTGGAATTGTGGCTGGAACATGACGGCAATAACCGCATAATTAAATTGGCCAAAAACTTTACATAATTAACTGTGTTTGTTAATTCTAATAACTTTACTCCAGTTGCGGATTAATTATCTTCAGTTACTCCAAAGATATAGCCTATGCCCAAAAATAATATATACAAGATTATGCCATGTCTGCCTACGTCATGATCAACATATTGTCAAAATCAGCTGTTTTCCACTGAGCAAAACATAAACAAAGAGAACTGTAGCTGAAAAATAAATCCCACAGAACTATTTCGCACTATATTTAGTATATTATTACACGAACAGAAAATCAGTGAGAAAAACAGAGAAAGTGTCATTTCCTTTCTACGTCACGAAAGACCTAACGTCTTGCGCAGAACGGTGCAACTTTTTCTGCCTCTGTTGGCGTAATCTGATTTCTATTATTTTTGGCCTATACTCAAATTAGAAATTATGGTTCAAATTAGAAATATTTCTTTATAGCAATCGTTAAACTCACATATATGAAAAGTGAAAAAATCAAATCTAATTGAAAACTCGATTTTGTTTTAAAATTAAAATTTCTGAATAGAAAAAAAAAACAATTTAAACTTTATACTGACCATGTTCCAATAGTAGGGGTATTCACGGGTTGATGCGAAACACAGTTGCGACGATGCGAAAATGCTAGATGGCGAATTTTTGCTTCATTCCAACAATAAACACATTAGAAGCAATTTTGCAACGCCTCTTGAATTACGCACTGCTCAAACCTATTGCGAAAGCGCACAAACAGCGATGCGCAACAGCTGATTCATGTTATGGTTTTAATCAAGTATAGTTGCCATCTGGGTAAAACTTTAAAAAGGCTAAGTTTGTACGTTGATTTTAATAAGTTCTTGTTATTTTGAAATAAGGTGGCAATATATTTTTTTCAGTTATCGTAAAGTTACAATATTGATGTTCACGCGTTAGTGCGAAAAATATGTTGCGTTTTCGCATTTTTGCAATTCGCATCAACCCGTGAATAGCCCTAGTTATTTACTTAAAATAAATTTATGCATCATACTCATTCAGTTGAAGACTAGAGAACGATACCTACAAAAAAAAAGTATATACAGCATTTGAGAGCATAGCTATTGTTACATTCATTTAGTTTTCTTAGCCTTTTCTGTGATTTAGATAATTTATAAGTACTTAAATTATTGAATTATATATTTATATTTATAAATTCAGTGTTCATTACCAATAAATTATTTTTTCAATATATGTGCAAGGTAAAGTAAAAAGGAACATAGTATTAAACTAAACTGCATCACTGGTGAATTCTGAAGTCTTGTTTCTGGGTTGCATTTAAGGGATGCTTCTTTTACACGCAACTATTAAACACAGCTTATGGAGCTCCGATACATAGTCAGGGATGGAAATTGCTGGAAAGTAATGATTTTTGAATGAATGAAAGATTTCAATATTTACATATATTATAGGTCTGTTTCCGTACGCACACTGTGTAACTTGTGGGACGCTATTTTCTGTTTCCGTACTTTCTGTGCTTAAAATGGGAGAAGAAGAACAAGCATAAAATCGCTCTCTCGAGCACACAAAGTGCACAGAGTGTGCTAGAACTCAAGACTTCGAGTAAAGTAAGAACAAGCATCAAGAAGAATAAGCACCAATAAGCAGAAGCAAATGTCAAATTCCATTTCATAATTGTTTATGTTTTACGATAAATAAATGCACAAATTGTGTGACTAAAAAGAAATTTAAGTACAATAAATAAATACTAATAAATAAAAATTAAGTAATTGTTCAGTTTTGCATTAAAAATGGCTTTTAATAATATGAGTGAAAGTGTTTTAAATTTTGTGCTGCCGTCTGCAGTCAAAATCAGCTGTTTTGTGCTTGAAACTTACTAGAAGCTGTTTCCTTACTTTTGCAACTATTCTCACATTTCGTTTTTACTCTCTTGCACACATTTTACACAAATCTTACACAGTGTAAAGTACGGAAACAGACCTTATGTGTTAATGTTTTGTTATTCTGCCTGCTTTGAGCAGTTTAATTGTTTAAATTTCCAAAATTCCCAAATTTCCAACTTGCCTTTTAACTTTTTATCCGAGCAATTCCATTCAAAGATAACTAAACATTTTCATAGAGCTCATGGTATAATAATTACAAGGTAGCATTGACAGTTGCTTGGGAAACCAGCATCTGTCAAAAAAAATGTCAAGAAAGAGAGCATTCAATAATTGCTTATGTTTACGCCATTGTTTATGTTTCAGGGCTTGCAAATAACCAAACATTAGCTTACAAAATATTGCATATTTTATTTAATTAATTTGACTTATTATTACTAGAACGAAGATAATTTGTAAATTTGATGTTATTAAGGGAAACATAAAACAAATGTTGAAAACTTTTGAAACTGAGCAACCTCAGCAGCTGCAGATGAATATGGGCGAAATGAAATAAGTTTTCAATTAAAATTAAAACACTACCGGCTGGAAAACGTTAAGCAAATAACGAACAAAATTTTTCACAACTTTCATTGTTATAAATATATATTCAAAACACATATTTTGTAGAATTTATTTGTTTTCACATTCGTTTCACTTTTGTTGCACGAACAACTGTTTTTGACAGATGTTGGTTTCCTTGTAACTGAGAAAATCAATACTTATCAATGCTACCTGTATAACTGTATCATCTGTAATGCTGAAAATAAAAAATTTGCGTCAAAGATAAACATTCTCTGTGAATTGCAATGATCGAATTAAAATCGCGATCAAACTAACTCCAAGCCTAACTCCATGTCTAACAGCAGCTTTCCCACAAACTCTCTTCCTGTTCAACACAAGTGTTTGATGTTTACTATCAACTATCCGTCGCTGTTTCTATTTTTGATGCGCCATACAAATTGTTTTTGTTTTCCTTATTACTGTAATTTTATTTATATAACTTTTGGTGAAAAACGTCAAAGAGTTTGTAAAATTTAGGCTTATTTCACTCAAAACTGCACATAAGGGTACATTTTTCAGTACAGATTTAAACCTTGTTTAACCCGAGATTATCTATATTAATAAAAATCATTTTCTGTTTGTTTGACTACAATACAAATCTTAACGGCTGAACGGACTTAACTCAAATTCGGCTCACATATTACTTGAATCCTAACTTAGGTTATGGCATACTAAGTTTTGACCACGCCTCGTCCGCCCCTTTACAAGTAACGCAAATCTAACTACTAGCGTATTTTTTTCAAGCAAAAATGCTCGACTTATTAATTTTAAGAAAATCCTGTTACTTTGACACCAAAAACATTCACATATCTTTAAAATTGCACAAACTTCTGGTACAACGTCTTTTTTTTAATAACATCGTTTCCTTAGAATAAAAAAAAACTATCAGAAGTTCGTATATTTTAATTGCGATGCAAATAACTCCGTTGGTTTTTAATAATTTTCATTAAAATTTTTTTCGTTGATAAACTCAATTTAAGCACTTAATGAAAACAATTTAAAGGGTACCGTTATCTTAGCGGATATATTTTTAATATTTCTTTCAAAAAAGGTCCAAAATATTGACTTTGTACTCACAAAATGACACACAAGTTGTTTTTGTTGTTAAAATAATAAAAACTCAAAATTGCATTTTTGACTATCTTTTACATGACATAGTGTTTAATAGCAAAAATGCTTCCAATTTTACAAAAAAATTTATTAACTGTTTCTGTCATCAAAAAACATGACCCTACCCGCCGTGATTTTTTAAAGAAATTAAATCTTTAAAAGTTATTTTTATTCTTTTTATAGAATAGTTAAGCTGAAAGAATGATTTATGTGAAAAAATTATACCAATATCTCTTTCCGATCAAAAGTTATCGCAATAAATATATTTTCTCGGCTCCTCTGCATCTCTTTATTATTAATCAATACAAAAAAACATGGTCCTTTAATATGAGCAATCGTAATAAATTCTGACATTTCTCTTCATCACCTTTTTTTTATTCTGGCATTTGATAGTCAAAATTCGCTAAATTATAAACGAATAAAAATTTCTTTATTCTCAATTTTTAAAACCGTATTTTTTGCAAACGGAAGAGATTTTTATCTTCAGCACTTTTTGGTAAAGTTGATTTTTTGCATATTTCCTAAAATAAAAAAAAAATTTATAAAAAATTGTTCGCTCGAAAACATATTTTTCAAGTTCAAATTCGATTATCAAATTGTCAATAATTCAAATTATCAATTAAGACCAGCTTAGTTTTCATTATTTGGATTTGTAAAAATATTAAAACGAAGACTAAATATAAAATTTTTACCTTTTTTCACCCGAGTAAAACCGGGTATATCAGCTAGTCACTTATAAAAATTTATGTGAGTTTAACTCAGGAATCAATTTTCAGCAACACTCTCAAACATTACACAATTTAAGATATTTTAAAACTCTTTTGCTGTCAACAACACAACTGACACGCAAAAAATTTGACCATGATACAATAATAATTTAGGCTCATTTTAAACTGGCAGCTCAAATGTGAAATTTTACAACAAAGCTGTAGGTGCCACAAATGTCAAACCACAAAAGCAACAACAAACATTAGAAAAACTCAAAATCAACAGTTGATTGAGTATACCTTATTATTCCATTAAGAATCTGACTTAGTGCAAATAAGAAATAAGTTACCATAAAAAATGAGATTTAAACAAAAAGCTGTAGAAACACAGAAACAGAAAAGCACCAACTTTAATTCTATGTAGATTTTTTGTTGCACTTTTGTTCTTTTGCACAATAGGTCTACAAAGAGCTTTGGATCGTGAATACCCCTAATGCTGCCATAATATCAATTGGTAGTTCGTGTTCTTATTTCATAACGCTAATTTTTTTTAGGAAATTTGTTGAGAGGCTTATAATTAAATTATTTCAATATTCGATATAATTCTGAGCTGAAATGTGTGTGTATGTATGACTTAAGAACGACTTAAGGCTCAACCAAGTTATGCATAAGCAAACAAAAAAAAAGAGCAAAAGTACGAACTTGTGCAGAATTATATGGAGCCGCCCATGATATAATTATACAAGGTAGGAGTGACAACTGGCTATTCCCTCACGAGTGTCTTGCACCGACTGTCATTTGCCTGTATATTTTATTTTCTATTTTCTTTTACACTTTTTTTATTATACTATTTTTGGCAGTTGGTGCAAGATGAAAGAACTGTCACTTCTACATTGTATAATTGTATCAAGTTGTGCGTAACTTTCCTTTCGTTCAGTTTCTCAATTTTCGTCTACTTTGTTGAACTTGAGAAAGAGCACTCAAAGCAGCCCTTGTATGCGTGTAACAAAAAGCTACAAAAGGTCAATGCAAGCATAGGTGTCTGCAGGAATTTTTCAAGGGGGGAAAAGGTATGCATTCGTGTGCATGTATATGAAAATTATGATATGAAAATGTAACATATACACATAGGAAATAAAAGTATATAACATTTTTGCAGTCCAAGGGGGGGAAAAGTGTCCCTCCTTGCTCCTCCTTGTGGATGCCCTTGAATGCAAGTGCTCACATTATCTAATTGTACGTCAAATTTTATTACTGCCATTTACTTCAAATTGAAACATAGTCATGACAGAGCAATTGTTGTTCTAATTTCCATGGTGAAATAATTATAAGTGTTCTCATCCTATGACGTTCTTCAATATTTTTTTTGACATGCTGCCTTCTTTTGACAATTTGAAGGGTTACATATAAGCGTATAGGCCAAAACACATAGGAGGCATGCATGCTTCAAGCATCTGACATTTGTGATTGAATATACATATTCTAATGAAGTAGCCCACATTAGAAGCATGCACGCATGCATGATGCTTGAAGCATGCCTGAAGTTGGCGAACTTTTAACTTTTTGCAGGCATCAAAGCATTGACAGAAGACATGTGTGAAATAAAAGCAATATCAACACAACCATTAAGCATAAAATATGCTCCAATTCCGTGTTTAATTGTTTTTTATTAAATTTGATGTATTTTCACTACTTTACTTTAAAATTTCTATTCAGTTTAACATATTTGAAATTTATTCCTTATGCGATGCATGCTTTCTATGTGCTTTAACCAAGCATTCTTCACAGGCATGATGCATGCTTGAGCCATGCATGCTTTCTATGTGTTTTGGCCTTATTTGTATGAAAATGTCAAAATAAGGCAGCCTATTATTTTCTGATATTCCGGATGAGAACACCTTATATTTATTCCACCATGCTACTTTCTTTGAGAGACAAAACAGAAGAAGCAAAAAAGCGCAAAATATGTCTTCAAATTTTTTTATAAATTTGCTACTTCGTTTGCAAATGTTTACGTGATTTGTTCACGTTCTTTCAATCATCTTTAAAATCTTCTTTCAATTAACGAAACACAAATTGTCAAATTTGCCTTAAATCGTAGATCAAATAACAGAAATTATAAAAAGAATATTTTTGATTCTCATCAAAAAATTTGACAATCAAGAGTGTTCTCTTCGTCAAATTGCCCTCAAATTCCATGTTCATCCAACGCATGCTACATATATTTCGGATACATAATTTTTGGCGTATATAATATTTTTTTAATTTTTGTCACGCTACCACTTGAGATACGTAGAAAAAGAAGAAATATTCCTTGAAACTAAGGGGCGCCTTACATATTTAAAATCTCGCCTGGAGCGAGAGATTGATTCCCACTCACGGCAAATTTTTTTTTAATAAAAAATTTTCTGATCGGTCACCACCTCTTTGCAGACAATGTCAAACCTTAGAGAGTAAACCATGCCATGAAAAGCTTCTTGAGAACATGAGCCGTGTGGAGTTGGCATAAAACATGTAGGTTCAGTTCTCGATCAATTGTGTACAAACATTTTATAACACACACAAGACGACTGTTTGAACGATGATGAGCAACTTAATATTACCAAAGCCACAGCAGAGAAAAATAAGTCAGAAGCCACAGCTATATTGTACAAAATTAAAAAATATAAATTTATCTGCTCTTTAATTGTATGGTATGATATTTTATTTCAAATAAATGTAACTAGCAAAGCATTTCAGGCAGTTAGTTTAAGCCTCAGCCAAGCAGTAACGTGGTTATCAAAGAGTATAATGTTCCTTGGAGACTATAGAACAGATGTCAAATTTTCTTGTATTTTGGAGGAGGCTGAAATAATTGCAATTGATTTAGATATTGATGTACAGTTTGAACGCGTACGACTTCGAATAAGGAGGCAGAAAGTAATTCCAGTTTATGTAACGCAGACACCTGCCGTATAGGCTTAATTCCATGTTGCCCCATAGCAGTGGGTTCGAGGTTCAAGGAATTGATGCCTAGGAGATAAATTTTCAGGACGTCAGTGCTTTGCTAATATCTATACGACGTCCATCATACCTCTCCTAGGCGTCACTTCCATGACTCCAGACGCGACCAACGCCCTGTCATAGTAGTTTCAACACCGGTCGCACACCATATTTAAGTGTATATTTAAATTAATAAATATACTGTATGGATAGCACCAATACTGAAATACAACTGTACCAATTATGGATGATTAGTTGGGTCATCATCCACATTTATTGGTGGAAATCGAGGCCCATCTAACATCTCTGAAAATTTGAGGGCATTGCCATCCGGTTGATTAAGCGCAACTCCACGCCGATCTCACAGACCTGTTCGCGACATTGAACTAGTCAAACGGTCCACCTACTTCCCAGTCTCTTTTCATTTACACAGGATAGGGCGAACCCGTTGCCTGCGACCATCCTCCTTTATCCTGGATTTGTACAGGCTGCTCGTGAGAACAGGTGGAGTTGTATAAGGAGACAATTTGATTATGAACAACGTGACGAAGTGTTGGATGATCCAATGCAAAACTTTAAAGTTCATTTTTTTAACAAGGTCTTGGCCAACGCGATACAATCATTACGTGATCGTTTTCAACTTATTCATGAACACTACAGTAAATTCTAAATGCTACATAACTTTAGCAATATCACCAACATAACGGATGATGAAATACGAAAATATTGCATGGATTTAGAACTTCGCTTAACTGACGGTGATCAAAATGATATTTCCGGCTTAGATTTATTTGACGAATTAAAATACCTTAAAAATCATTTGTCTTCAGTGGCTCGTTCGTGTAAAAAAATCGGTAAGTTACCGATTTGTGTGACGTCACACTGTATCGATCCTAAGTTACCGATTTTGTGATAACTAGTGTGTGTGTACGTTCAAATCGGTAATAATTTGGTCCATGATGGAAAAGAACACAAATCGATAAGAAACTTTGTGAAATTGAATCAAATGACAAACAGCTGTTTATTTACATTTGTATGTCCGTGAAGATAACAACCAATTCTGACAACAAATTCCATTCTCACCTCGTTCTATCAAATTTTGACAGTTCTTCAAACGTCAAATGCGATTTATCAACAACTTTTTTGGACAACAGTTTTGCGTTTTTGAGGCGATGGACAAAAAGCGATGCAGTAACTCAATAAAAAACAATTGGAAAAATTTGATAAAGCAGGTAAGTAGATATTTTATTGTAGTATTCATATAAAACTAAATGAAATCATTTTCTTCACACATAGGCTCAGGAAAATTCGATGTACATTTTTGTGGACCTGGAGCTTTTTGGAGTTGTTGGGCATAAAGCCTCCACAAAGGTCAATGTTTTATACATGGACAAGTTGGAAAAATATACATCTTTTTGAAGGCTAACATTAAAAACTAATAACTTTTTCCATTGTGTCACAATAGGCCTTAATCTCTGGGCCATGATTTCACTGGATGCTTCTTGGACCTCCTGGACAGAACGCGTAGCGCAAAACATGGAATTGATACACCATCAAGTAGGTATTCACAGTATCTTTCCAGTGATGTTTAAATTTTTGATGTATCTCTTCAGCTTCTTCCAAAAACCATGCCAATCCTTCCTGGACCAAAATGGACATTTCCGTTTTAGGAGTTGTTGGCTATATTTTGAAGCAGGAGCAACTTCCATGGTACCAGCATCAATCAGGTATGTATGCATCTTCTTGATAGCATTTATTTCAAGATGATAACCCTAACCGTTTCTCTCCAACAGCCTTCATCCTTGAAAAACCCAGATTTTGGACAACTCTTGGGGATTCTGGACACAGGATGATGGTGACCCTGAAAAATTAAAAGCCACCAAAAAGGTATTTACGTAAGCTTTCATTTAATACCAAATTTAATAATAATACTTGCTTACTTTTTCCAGAACTCCACCTAATCCTTTTTGGGCCAAAATGGACAATTCTGTATCAGGAGTTGTTGGGCATATTTTGAACCAGGAGCAACTTCCATGGTACCAGCATCAATCAGGTATGTATGCATCTTCTTGATAGCAAGCATTTTAAGATGATAACCCTAACCGTTTCTCTCCAACAGCCTTCATCCTTGAAAAACCCAGATTTTGGTCAAATCTTGAGGATTCTGGACACAGGATGATGTTGACCCTGAAAAATTAAAAGCCATCGAAAAGGTATTTATGTAAGCTTTCATTTAATACCAAATTTAATAATATTACTTGATTACTTTTTCCAGAACTCTACCTAATCCTTTTTGGGCCAAAATGGACAATTCCGTTTCAGGAGTTGTTGGCCACTTTTTGTTGCAGGAGGAACTTATCTGGTACCAGCATCAATCAGGTATGTATGCATCTTCTTGATAGCATTTATTTCAAGATGATAACCCTAACCGTTTCTCTCCAACAGCCTTCATCCTTGAAAAACCCAGATTTTGGTCAAATCTTGAGGATTCTGGACACAGGATGATGGTGACCCTGAAAAATTAAAAGCCATCGAAAAGGTATTTACGTAAGCTTTCATTTAATACCAAATTTAATAATATTACTTGATTAGTTTTTCCAGAACTCCACCTAATCCTTTTTGGACCAAAATGGACATTTCCGTTTTAGGAGTTGTTGGCTATATTTTGAAGCAGGAGCAACTTCCATGGTACCAGCATCAATCAGGTATGTATGCATCTTCTTGATAGCATTTATTTCAAGATGATAACCCTAACCGTTTCTCTCCAACAGCCTTCATCCTTGAAAAATCCAGATTTTGGACAACTCTTCAGGATTCTGGACACAGGATGATGGTAACCTGGAAAAATTAAAAGCCACCAAAAAGGTATTTACGTAAGCTTTCATTTAATACCAAATTTAATAATATTACTTAATTACTTTTTCCAGAACTCTACCTAATCCTTTTTGGGCCAAAATGGACAATTCAGTTTCAGGAGTTGTTGGCTATATTTTGAAGCAGGAGCAACTTCCATGGTACCAGCATCAATCAGGTATGTATGCATCTTCTTGATAGCAAGCATTTTAAGATGATAACCCTAACCGTTTCTCTCCAACAGCCTTCATCTTTGAAAAACCCAGATTTTGGTCAAATCTTGAGGATTCTGGACACAGGATGATGTTGACCCTGAAAAATTAAAAGCCATCGAAAAGGTATTTATGTAAGCTTTCATTTAATACCAAATTTAATAATATTACTTGATTACTTTTTCCAGAACTCTACCTAATCCTTTTTGGGCCAAAATGGACAATTCAGTTTCAGGAGTTGTTGGCCACTTTTTGTTGCAGGAGGAACTTATCTGGTACCAGCATCAATCAGGTATGTATGCATCTTCTTGATAGCATTTATTTCAAGATGATAACCCTAACCGTTTCTCTCCAACAGCCTTCATCCTTGAAAAACCCAGATTTTGGTCAAATCTTGAGGATTCTGGACACAGGATGATGGTAACCTGGAAAAATTAAAAGCCACCAAAAAGGTATTTACGTAAGCTTTCATTTAATACCAAATTTAATAATATTACTTAATTACTTTTTCCAGAACTCTACCTAATCCTTTTTGGGCCAAAATGGACAATTCAGTTTCAGGAGTTGTTGGCTATATTTTGAAGCAGGAGCAACTTCCATGGTACCAGCATCAATCAGGTATGTATGCATCTTCTTGATAGCAAGCATTTTAAGATGATAACCCTAACCGTTTCTCTCCAACAGCCTTCATCCTTGAAAAACCCAGATTTTGGTCAAATCTTGAGGATTCTGGACACAGGATGATGTTGACCCTGAAAAATTAAAAGCCATCGAAAAGGTATTTATGTAAGCTTTCATTTAATACCAAATTTAATAATATTACTTGATTACTTTTTCCAGAACTCTACCTAATCCTTTTTGGGCCAAAATGGACAATTCAGTTTCAGGAGTTGTTGGCCACTTTTTGATGCAGGAGGAACTTATCTGGTACCAGCATCAATCAGGTATGTATGCATCTTCATGATAGCATTTGTTTTAAGATGATAACCCTAACCGTTTCTCTCCAACAGCCTTCATCCTTGAAAAACCCAGATTTTGGTCAAATCTTGAGGATTCTGGACACAGGATGATGGTAACCTGGAAAAATTAAAAGCCACCAAAAAGGTATTTACGTAAGCTTTCATTTAATACCAAATTTAATAATATTACTTAATTACTTTTTCCAGAACTCTACCTAATCCTTTTTGGGCCAAAATGGACAATTCAGTTTCAGGAGTTGTTGGCTATATTTTGAAGCAGGAGCAACTTCCATGGTACCAGCATCAATCAGGTATGTATGCATCTTCTTGATAGCAAGCATTTTAAGATGATAACCCTAACCGTTTCTCTCCAACAGCCTTCATCCTTGAAAAACCCAGATTTTGGTCAAATCTTGAGGATTCTGGACACAGGATGATGTTGACCCTGAAAAATTAAAAGCCATCGAAAAGGTATTTATGTAAGCTTTCATTTAATACCAAATTTAATAATATTACTTGATTACTTTTTCCAGAACTCTACCTAATCCTTTTTGGGCCAAAATGGACAATTCAGTTTCAGGAGTTGTTGGCCACTTTTTGATGCAGGAGGAACTTATCTGGTACCAGCATCAATCAGGTATGTATGCATCTTCATGATAGCATTTGTTTTAAGATGATAACCCTAACCGTTTCTCTCCAACAGCCTTCATCCTTGGAAAACCCAGATTTTGGACCCTTCTCTAAGGTTCTGGACGCAGGATGATGGAAACCTTCATCTAATATTACACCATTAAAAGGTATTTATATAAGGTTTCTTATGATATCAAATTCAAGAATATTACTTCTACAATTTTTTCAGAACTCCATCTAATCCTTTTTCGGCCAAAATGGACATTTTCGATTTAGGAGTTGTTGGATTTTTGGTTGGTGACTTATAGTTTGAAAGTTATACCGAAAATTTGGGCTGCTAAAAAATGCCCCTCTTTCAATGCCCATAAAATGTGACCAGTGAAATGGTACGTGTGATTTGAGGTCGAATTTCCGAGGCTGTGTGAAATATAACTCTAAAGTTATTTGATATCGCAAATTTGGGTTGTATGATATGTACCACGCCCACCGTAGATATTGGGTGCACTCCTTCTCCCTAATCTTATTGATTTTTGTAGTGCTTTTGAATGCACAAAAATCTGTTTTTTTATTAAGCTAACAATTTATTTTTATTTATGAAAACTTTAAATTTTTGGAAAAGCCTTTTGGGAATTGAAAATTTGTTCCAGGAAAAATTGTGACCTCTGTTGCTGTAGCAAATAAATAAGCCTAGTAGTTTTAATAATTAATGTTTTTTCTTTTTTTTTTTTAAAGGTGTTACAAATTTTGCTGCCGTAATCAACCCACCACAATCGTGCATCTTGGCGGTGGGGACTACTTCAAAAAAATTAGTTGCCGATCCTGACAATATCAAAGGGTACGATACATTATAAAATTCTCAACTTTTGTTTGTTTACTGACTTTTATTTACTTTCAGATTTAAAGAAGTCAACGTTATGACTGTCACTCTGAGTGCTGATCATCGAACCGTTGACGGTGCCGTTGCTGCCAAATGGTTACAACACTTCCACGACTTCATGGAAGACCCTCAGACAATGATACTTTAAGACCTCAAATTGTCTCATCTCGAACTTATGCCCCAATTTATAGAATTTTCTTGCAAAATTTAACGATTCTAAGGTTTGATACCATATTAGCGACCATTTGTAATGATTTCTTAACAGCTATTGTTCAATGTTATTTCATATATGTGTTTGAACAAAGTCATCATGAAAATGATTTGAAATTTATTCGCATTTTACCCGTGCTCTAGTTTAACAACGATTATTGATGATGATATATGTAGATACATAACTTAAAACATATATTTAAGTTCATTTTGATTTACTCCCAAAAATTCTAAGAAAATTAATTTATAATTGTAATATTTTTTTTGTAGATATCTACTTTGTTTTAAGCGCAAACAAAAGTTTTTCCCCTCACCGGGAACTGCCTCCCAATAATTGGTATTGTAATAAATAATGAGCTAATAAAAAGTTATAACAAAATTAGTTAAAAATAAAGTATTTTATTTATGTATACATTTGAGGTAATTGGAATGCTTAACTTTAAATCGTAACATACATTAAAGCGAATAGTTTGACAGCGTTTAAGCTTCACCATTTTGCAGGTCCCATTAGGACCATTCCTTCACGAAATCTGCATGCTTTTCCAAAGCTGGGCACCATTCAACACCACCATAATCGATTTTTGGTTGTGTGCTTTTGTAATTTTCAGGCAGAATTTCTGGCGAAAGGAATTTTTGCAGAGATTTCATATCACCACCGTGAATGTGTATCTATTAGTAAGTAAAATGTTCAATTTGTTATAATAATTCCATTAAAGTAGAAAACATACTCTCTTATTAAGTTTTTCGCGAACAAAAGGTTTGAACAGTGCCCACACCATCTTAAAAATAAATGGGTCCAAAATCTGGGCTTTCAATAGGATGAAGTCTAGTGGAAAGAAATGGTTAAGGTTATCATCTTGAAATAAATTCTATCATGAAGATGCATACATACCTGATTGATGCTGGTACCAGTTAAGTTGCTCCTGCAACAAAAAGTGTCCAACAACTCCTGAAATAGAATTGTCCATTTTGGCCCAAAAAGGATTAGGTGGAGATCTGGAAAAAGTAAAGTAATATCATTGAATTTAGTATCAAATAAAAGCTGGTATAAATACCTTTTAATGGTTTAAAATTTCTCTTCAGTTTCCATCATCCTGTGTCCAGTATCCCTAATATGGTCCAAAATCAGGTTTTTCATAGGATGAAGTCTAGTGGAAAGAAATGGTCAAGGTTACGAACTTCAAATAAATGCTATATAGAAGATGCATACATACATGATTGATGCTGGTACCAATTAAGTTGCGCCAGCAACAAGAAGTGTCCAACAACTCTTAAATCGAAAATACCCATTTTGGTCCAGTAAGGATTAGGTAGAGTTCTGGAAAAAGTAAATAAGTTACGTTATTGAATTTGATATAATATGAAAGCAAGTACAAATACCTTTTAAATGGTGTTTAATTTTTTTCAAGGTTTCCATCATCCTGTGTCCAGTATCCCTAGTATGGTCCAAAACCAGGTTTTTCAAGGATGAAGGCTGTTGGAGAGAAACGGTTAGGGTTATCATCTTGAAACAAATGCTATCATGAAGATGCATACATACCTGATTGATGCTGGTACCAGATAAGTTGCTCCTGCAACAAAAAGTGGCCAACAACTCCTGAAACAGAATTGTCCATTTTGGCCCAAAAAGGATTAGGTGGAGTTCTGGAAAAAGTAATCAAGTAATATTATTAAATTTGGTATTAAATGAAAGCTTACATAAATACCTTTTTGATGGCTTTTAATTTTTCCAGGTTACCATCATCCTGTGTCCAGAATCCTGAAGAGTTGTCCAAAATCTGGATTTTTCAAGGATGAAAGCTGTTGGAGAGAAACGGTTAGGGTTATCATCTTGAAATAAATGCTATCTTAAAGATGCATATATACCTGATTGATGCTGATATAAATTTAGTTGCTCCTGCAACAAAAAGTGTCCAACAACTCTTAAATCGAAAATGTCCATTTTGGCCCAGTAAGGATTACGTAGAGTTCTGAAAAAAGTAAAGAAGTTACATTATTGAACTTGGTATAGTATGAAAGCTAGTAATAATACCTTTTTAATGGTGTATGATTTTATACAGATTTCTATCATCTTGTGTCCAGAATCTTATAGAAGGGTCTCAAATCAGGCATTGATAAGGATGAAGGCTGTTAGAGAGAAATGGTTAGGGTTATCATCTTGAAATAAATGCTATCATAAAGATGCATATATACCTGATTGATGCTGATATAAATTTAGTTGCTCCTGAAATAAAAAATGTCCAACAACTCCTGAAACGGAAATGTCCATTTTGGCCCAAAAAGGATTAGATGGAGTTCTGGAAAAAGTAAAGAAGTTACATTATTGAATTGTATATAAAATTAAAGCTAGTAGTAATACCTTTTTGATGGCGTAAAACTTTTTCAGGTTTCCATCATCCTGTATCCAGAATCTAAGAGAAGGGTCCCAAATCAGATGTTGCTAAGGATGAAGCCTGGTAGAGAAAAATGATTAAGGTTACGAACTTTAAATAAATGCTACCAAGAAGATGTCTACATACCTGATTAATGCCTGTATAAATAACGCTGCTCCTGCAACAAGGAATTCCCAACAACCCCTTAAACGAAAGTGTATACTTTGATACAGGAAGGATTAAGTGGAGTTCTGGAAAAAGTAAAGAAGTTATATAATTAATATTGATGACAAATAAAAGCTAAATTGAATACCTTTTTGTTGATGTATAATTTATAACATTGGTTTACATAGTTCCGTTCAAAATCCTTAAAAACCATCGAAAATCTTCTTTATCCAGGGATAAGGTCTGAAAAAGAAAAATGGTCAAGATCAATAGTAAAAAAAAAACTATCTGAAAGGTGTATATATACTTGACTGATGCTGGTATAAATTAAGTTTATCCCGCCTCAGCAAAAAGCAAACAACTACAAAAATGAATGTGTCCATTTTGGTCCAACGAGGATTAGGTAGAAATCTGAAAAAATACATAAGAAACTAAAGAGATTTTTATGTTTATTTAAAGTTATTATAGATACCTTTTTGATGGTGCATAATAATTTATAATTTTCCCATCGCATTGTGCCTTACAACTCCTAAAATGAAAATGTCCAATTTGTCCCAAGGATTAGGTAGATTTCTGAAAAAAGTAAGGAAGACACATTAGTGATTTTAATGTTAAATTAAAGGTAGTATAAATACCTTTTTGACAATGTAAACATATATCTAAGTTTCCATGATATTGTATCCAACATCTCCGAGAATCATCTAATAGCTACTTTGTTCAAGGATGAAGCCTGCTATGGAAAAACCGGTAAGGTTACAAACTGGAAACAAGTGTTGTTGAAAAGGTATATACTTACCTGATTGATGCTGATGCAAATGAAGATGTTACTGCATCAATAAATATCCAACAACTCAAAAAAGGAAAGTGACCATTAAGCTCAGTAAGGATTGGTTTAGTTTCTGGAATAATTAAAAGAGTATCATTAACAAAATATATCATCACATAAAAGGCACTTTTTTACCTACTTGGTGTTGAATAAATGATCCATATATTGCATTCTGTCCAGCAGGAGCAACAATTATCCAGTAAATTCAATAATTGAATTAATAATGAATTAATTCAATTCAATTCATATCTTCAAAACAACAAGGCTTAATATGAAAAAATGGAGAAGGTTATTCATACAAAGTTTAAACTTTCAAAAACATACATATCTTCTCGAATGATCCATGTACAACACATTGTTCTGGTCATAGTCCTTATGTCCAACAACTCCAAAAACCATCTGATCCACGAAAATTAAAATATAATTTTTTGCGTACTCTAACTGAATGAAACGGTTTTAATTATTTTTGTATTAATTTTAAGGGATGATTGTCACTTACATGTTTTCCAATAAGTGTCCATAAGTAATGTTAAGTGTTCCTGCAGCGCATTGTGTCCACCGCCAAAAAATTCTGTCCAAAATATCTTCAACTTTCTGCTGTTTTTTCCGAGTTTCTGAGGGATAAACATGATATAAAAAAAAGTTATTTTGATTAAAACACACAATTGCTTCTCACCTGTTTGTCCAAATTTGTCCACGGGTGATTCCAAAGGAAGCTGTTCTACATTTTGTCCACCACCCAAAAAATTCTATCCAAAATATCTTCATCTTTCTGCTATTTTTTCCGAGCTTTTGAGGGATAGACAACATATAAAAAATTGATATTTTGATGAAAACATACAATTGCTTCTCACCTATATGTCCAAATTTGTCCATGAGTGATTCCAAGGGAAGCTTTTCTGCATTTTGTCCACCACCAAAACTGTTGTCCAAAGGGTTGTTGCTAAAAATTGCGATTTGACAAGTCGTGAATTGTCAGTCGTTCCATTCTCACCCGTTCCTCTTTTTTTGACAGCAAAAAAGTTGTTGGCGAAAAGTTGTTAACTTCACATCCGCTACATTTGTTTCATTTTATGTGCGCAAATATTTTATCTTAAAAAGGTAATAAAAAGTGATTGTTTGTTGTTTAAATAAATAAATTCTAACATGAATTATTGTTTCAGACAATATGAGTGACATTTTTATGGTGATGTACGCAATAAGGCATGACCGCAGGAATATGTTGCGGATTCAAAGACGACACTTGAGAGACACCTCGGATCCGTTTCATATTCCTGAGGCACGATTTGTGGAATTGTTTAGGTTCTCCAAAGACGCAGCAATTGAGCTACTAGGTGAGATTCGTCCTTATATGGAAACGGGACAGAGAAGAACATTTATTCCAAATTCACTTCGGCTCTGTGTAGCTTTGCACTTTTACGCCACCGGATCCTTCTTGCGTGATATAGGGCAAGACTTTGTGTGTCCAATCAGCAAGACTATGGTCAGTACCATAGTTCATCAAATCACAAAGATTATTGAAAATCATTTGATGCAGAAATATATTGTATTTCCAACTACATCTGAAGATCAGCGTTTGGTGAAACAAAGGTACTTTATTAAAAAGGAACCAAAGCGTTTTTGAATATATTTTTTATATATTTTAGATTTTTTGAAGCTACTGGCTTTCCCGGGGTCTTAGGTGCTATTGATTGTACACATGTCAAAATTAAAAAACCCCCAACAGACATAGAATATTGTTACATCAATCGGAAAGGGTATTTTTCTAAGAATGTGCAACTGGTTTGCGATTTTGATTTAAAAATTTTGGGCATTTATGCACGGTTTGGAGGAAGTACTCATGACGCTTTTATTTGGGAAAGCAGCAGATTGAAAAGCTTTCTGCACAGCAAGTACGTCGAGAATGGTATGTCTGAAGGATGGCTGATTGGGGACTCAGGATACCCTTTACAACCATGGCTCATGACACCGTATAGGAATACTGAGAGTGCAAGCCAAGAAAACTTCAATAAAACACATATTCAAGCCAGGAACTGTGTTGAGAGACTTAATGGCGTTCTAAAAAAAGTTTTTGGATGTCTGTCGGGAGATCGCGGTCTAATGGTTTCACCAGTTTTTGCTGGTTCCATTATTAATACATGTTGTACTTTGCACAATATTCGTAGAAAGTACAATTTGCCAATACCAGAAATAAGCATTACACAAAATTTTCCCTCTGTAAATGTAGAGGACGCAATTACCTCAAACGCTATTTTGATTGAAGGCAGATCTCTTAGAGAATCAATTACCCGCAACCATTTTCAAAATGCAACGAACTAATAATCATACAAATCAAGATAATAACATACAACAATAATATACTATACTCTCTACTATACTATGTATACCTCTATCTCTAACTCTAACTCTATCTCCCTTTCTCTATCTCTTACTTTATCTCTATATCTATTGCTATCTTTGTCTCTATTTCCATCTCTATCTCAAGGTTTCACTTAAAAAAGTCTATTTGCAGAAAAAATGTTGATATATATTATGTATGGTTTTTTACTGTATGTGACTACTATAATATATTTTTATTACTTCTTTTATCTAACTTTAACAAAGTTCACAACAAAAAAAAAAAGTCATCCTCAATAAAATAAGCAAAGGTATCTAACAAACAGAAATTTTGTTTTTATTTAATTAAAGATTTTATATTAATAATAAAAAACATTTAATGTCATTAAAAAACGTATTGTTTATAAAAGTTAAATTCATTGGCATAGTTAATTTTTTTAATTAATTTTAAATAAAATTAATATTAATTTATTCATTAATTTCATTAATATTATTGAGGACTAGGTCCAGGAACTCATACGCAAGGTACTATGTTGATCATTGAAAAATTGTTAAAAAAAAAATAACAACAGCAGCGGCAATGTAGTAAAACCTAGGACAAAAAAAATTACAAAATGAACAAAGAGTGGAAGTTTAATGTATTCGAATTTACCTTTAACTTTTGTTTTGGAGGCAAATCAGCACCTGAGCCATTGTATCATTATGAGCCTCAAGTAGTTGGATGACTCTGCTTAGAGCACCCATGATTTGTGCCTGATTATTAGCGCAGACTCTTTTCACTTCCTCCAAACAACTATGTGAGGAAGGTGCGCGAACTCTAGGTTGCCTCTCTGGTGCCACAACATTGGGCAAATCAATATTTGCTGGGACCCAATCATCCTCCAGCACTTCCACTTGGCTATCATCTACGTATATGATGTTGTCATCATATTCACCAGAGACACACACAGGCTAATGTTTGTGTTATAAAAAATTGTGTAAATAGAGCAGACAAAACTAAAAATCAGCTTTAATTAAATATTACCTCAAGTCCAGCTTCGACCGTATGTCCATCTCCATCGACGACGTCTTTGGCGAAGAAGTCGAGAACTTCCTGGTCCATGCCTTCTATCGGCTTGGGCCCTTCCGACGCTGGCAAATTACCTGGTCGGTTTTGAAAAGCCCGATGACGACCGTACTGCTGCTTCACGGAAGCTTTCCAGTCAATCCAACTCTACAAATATACAGATATAAATATTTGTTGATTTATATTAAATTTCTCACTTACCTTCTTCCATTGGTCAGCTTGTTTTAAAGACCCACCCATAGCATTAAGCTCTATCGACACAGCTTCCCACACAGCGCTGTGCTCCTTCTTGGCGTCCTTCGTTAAAAATTGGCCTTTGCCAACGTGCCGATGCTGCTTCATTAGCTCTAAGAGTCGACGTCGCTGAGATCTTGTAACTCGTCCGGATTTTACTTTCTATTACAATAAATATCGTTAGTTATATATCATATATATTTATAACCAATCATTAAAGCTTACCTTCTCATTATTTCTTTCCATTATGAACGATTGTTTTTATGATGTTTGATATTTGCCGATTTTTGATATTTATGAAATTTAATATTTTCACAGTTAGTGATGTGCAATGAAAAGTAAACAAATATTTTCATCCGGGTGTTTTTGCATTGATCCAACAAATACTTTTTTCTGGTGAAATTTATATTTTTTATATAAATGTGCATTCATTTTAAATCACATTACATTGAAAACTATAACTTTTAAAACAAATAAAAATATTAAAATCAGTTAAAAATGTAACTTAAGCGAAAGTACCCGTTTCAAAATAGTAATTGCGAGTACTTTTTATTTCATATGTGCACAACATTACTGTCATTTATTCAAATCGGTAGAGTTCTCACTTGCCGCAAAGGCAGTGAGAAAAGTGACACATTTTTATCGATTCACTTTTCTTACACAAACACTTTTTTTAAAGATTCCATTGAAGTGGAATCGGAACATGTGACAACTTATCGATTTGGAACGAATGAATTGAACGGGAATCGATTCAGATTATTACACAAACACTGTAGGTGATAATTACGTCACAGTGACGCCAAATCGGTAACTTCGATCGGTAACTACGATCGATAAGAGTTACAAGAACGAGCTACAGATCGCTGGGATTCTCCTATTGAAATTATAAATAATTTATTAGAAAATAATTTAACAACTGCATCGCTAAATATATATATTGCATTACGATCGTCTTGATGGTCGATCGTCAAGATCGTCAAGATCGTCTTGATAGTTTAGCTACCCTTTCCATCGAACGCGATACAGTAAGGAAATTGGGACTGAATGATCTTATCAACAATTTTGCAGCCAGTAAAGTTCGGAAAAAACTGTTGGTGTAAGTTAAAATAAAATTATTTATGGATAATATAAGTTCTCTCTTTTTTATGTAGATAAAAAACTCAGCCAAGATAATGAAGGGCATAATTTAGATAGCGGTTTGAGATATGTTAATTTTCTTATTTTGATTTAAAGAAAATTTTATAATTGTATGCCTTACTTGTCGTACTTAAAGTTCGAAAAATACCGACCAAAGCCCAATTTTATCAAAAATTGAATTTTATTTAAAAATAATGTTGGGAGTTTTATACATTATATGTAAATAGTTTTGTCTTATTATTCTAAATTTAACTTAAATAAAATTAAAAAGAGGTTTCTTACTCATTTTTTTTTTTGCTTGTTAAAAAATATGGGGCGCAATTTAGACCCTTGGCCTAGGTTGCCACAAGTTCTCGGGCCGGCCCTGTTTTGGACGTGTCTTAAGCGAAACAGGATAAATGCTTTGATAAATTGATGGTCAAAAAGAAGAATATTTCGAAAAAAAAACCAAGAAAAAATTCGGTCTTTATATATATTCCCGAAATATATGTAGTAACTTACATATGTATCTATTCGTTAAATTGTTTGATAACTCGTTTGATGACTAATTTGATGAGTGTGAACAGTGCTAAAAGAGTCATTGTGAAAAAGAAGGTGGAGCTTCATTTCAAGCCAATCAAAAGCGCCGAAGTGTAAATGAAAAACCATCTACAGGGTGTTCTTTCGACATTTAGTTTCTAAGTTGAAGTTAGTTTATTTTAAGAACATAACTAAAATATATTCTTAATAACTTCAGATCTAATTCGACTCAATCGTGTTCCCAAGAGTCATCTTGCTGATTTTGAGCTTGTGCTTTTGAGAATTAAGAATGCCCTATATGTTATGTATAAGGACTTTTCTAGTTGGACAACCGCAAGGAAGCAACTAAAAAGTTAACAAAAGGCGTGTCTATTCGTCTTTCGTGTTTCATAATCCTTACTGGTGATTGTAGCAAGTGCTTTGCTGTGTTTTCTTAACCGTATGTCCATGCTTTGCTGCGTGTGCGTACTGTAGCATCCTATCTTTAACTTATTTGTACAAATGTCCTTTGCAACATTTGAAGCTAGTAGCTATTATCAGCTTATTCGCTAGTTTGATTTTGTATCTCGATAAGAACTGAACTTTGACACTTAACGGAAGTAACTGTTGTAACTAACACAAGCATTCAATAATTCTGTGCATTGAATTAGATGGATTTGAATCAGCATCAACAATTGCAACAGCCCGTAAGCATCCGTGATGAGAAGAAAACCTTGAAAAAGTCGCGAAGTCATTTAAATAAAATAAATAAAACTGTTGATTTAACAAATAACGGCACTACGAATCGTGTGCCAAAGTGTGCCAGATGCCGTAATCATGGAATTATATCGGAATTACGCGGTCATAAAAAATTGTGCACCTATAAAAGTTGCAAGTGTGCCAAGTGTGTGCTGATCTACGAGCGGCAGCGTATCATGGCAGCTCAGGTACAAAGAGGATTTACACAAGTGTGTTTTTTTTTCTTTTTAAACTAAATAAATGAGAATTCTTCCCGAAACAATCAGATTCGAATAAACAATTTATAATGATGCAGCGAATTTTTGGAAAAATTCAAATTGGCAATTAATGGCCAATACGTGGCGTAGTTGGTTAAAGTTCGTGGCCTCTATGTCAACAAACCTGGAGACCCAGGTTCGAACCCCAACAGCGACAGAAAATTATTTGAATTAAAATAATTTTTCTGTACGGCCGCCACCTCTCTGCAGACAATGGCAAACCTCAGAGAGTAATCAAAATGCCATGTAAAGCTTCTTGAGAACGAGAACATTCCGTTCATCGCCGTTCGGAGTCGGCGTTAAACATGTAGGTCCGGTTCTCGGTCAATTGTGTACAAACTTAATAACACGCACAACACAATTGATCATAAGAAGCTAGGTCAAAGTCCTTTCAAGGACTGAAATGGCCAGTTATTTATTTCTTATTTTATTTTATTGTAATAAATAATTACTATTAGCAGATAAAAGAGACAAAATAAGTGGTTTTTGACTAATGCCCATCTATTGACATAAAAAACCAAATTCTTGGGTGTATGATTTGAAGATTACAGCACTATATAATAGTCCGGTTGATCTGAAACTTTCCGTTTGTCTGGGTCAATCAATTTTGTACTTAGGATTTTTTTTCGATCGGCGATTAAAAAAGCTTGATTCTATAAATTGGGAACAAAGTTTACTGTTATCAAAACAAATAATCATACAAAAAGTCCTGGTGTTAAAAAACGATGCGCGACACCGCCCATTCAAGCTAAGCTCCCCTAATTAAAGTTCTAATCCTTAAATTGGTATCAAGGCTAACTTTAATTAAAAGTAAACTGGAATAATTATTACTTAGATTAGAAAAAGGGGGATTGCGACTTCTAAAGGTCGACCAAAGGATCGTTCAAGCTTCATTTTGATGTCTCGGTCCAATATGTGCGTTATGCGTTATTCCGACAATAGAGTCTCGAATGTTGGCCTAGGCCAAGGACTTGACGTAACCTCTGAGAAAATAGCCCAGTGTCCAGTCGCATGATCGACGGCCAATTGATGAACGCTTGCCGTGAGATGATCCAGTCGCCAAATTTCTCCTTTATCACTGCGAGCGTTGCGTTGCTTGTATGGCATATAGCGCCGTCTTGTTGCTCGGATATATCGATGTTGTCGACCTCTGGCCACAGAAACTCGGTAAGCATCGCTCTTTTCAGAGCACCATTGACGGTAGCGGTGTCTCTTTACTCATTTCGAAAGAAATAAGGTCCGATGATGCCGGCGTGCCATATATCGCACAAAACAGTTAATCTTTATGGATGCATTGATGCTTGGTCGAACACTTGTGGATTGTGGAATGACAATTTTACTTGATTTAAATTTAATGTGACCTTTTTTATTCAATTATGTATATTGAAACTAATTGTTGAGCTCGAGGTCAAGCGTGTTCAATAAGAAAGTTTGCTTGTTGACAAAGCCGCTGAGCTAAAAACGGCCCTCGTCCGAAAAGGTCTCCGGATCTCCGACCAACATATCCAACGGCTTCAATTCTTGCGTCAGGACAATCTTATATGGATGTAGGCCTCTGGTGATGCCTAATTCAGCTGATCGGCGCCGAATTGGAATTTCTGGGTCTTCTTTGCAATTGGCGGCTGTTTTCTTCACTTCGCTCTCATCTCTATCTGGGTGGCCCAAAAGAGTGTAGTCGCGCCCAATATTTCCGACGGTTTGATAAATTGCATGTACACTGAAGCCATGATGACGACCGATCTCACGACGAAATTCACAACTGTTGCGTATTTACAACTGAGCCAGAATTTCGATAATATTTTTTAATAATTTCCACACGTTCGACAAGCGTGAAACGATGTATGATAAAATGGCAAACTTTATTGAATATTTTGACAACTGAATGTTATTGCTAACTTTGACAGCTGCTGAAATGTAATAATTGAAAGAACTATCATTGCTATCTGGTCACCCATTGTTTCACAAACACCAAAACCATGATACAATCATGGTGTAATTAACAAGGTGATCGTGAATTTTTAGCTTATCTCAAAAAAATTTTACCCTCTCTTGTCAAAAACAGCTGTTCGTAAATTCCAAGCAAAAGTTGCAAACAATCTATTACAATATTTTATTGAGTGCAAGCAAATTTGACACTTTTCCGCAGCTTGTCTCTTTTTTTCTTACTTTCTCAACATTTTTTGACAACCGTGGGGAAATTAGTAAACGTCACGATCACCTTGTTAATTACACCATGGATACAATTACAAGGTAGGCTCATATTGAAGAGCAGTTATATTGGTCATATTGGTGCGCTAGTTGTCAAAATCAGCTGGTAAATTTTATTTTTTCTAATTGTTGTTGTTGCTTTTGTCGTTTGATATTTGTAGCTCCTACAGCTTTGTTGTTGCAAAATTTCACGATTGAGCAGCCATTTTAAAATGAACCTACCTTGTTGTTGTATCATAACCAAAACCATAGCCACGATAACTCTGGAACTATCGGGTGTATGAATAAGTTCTCGTCGTTTTTTACGTGACAACATTACGTTTTACCTCGCAGGTTTTCCAAAAAGTTGAAAAAAGCGTTTTTCCTAAAATGCATCGGCGTTGCATGGAAATTTTTACTCAATAAGTATAAGTGATATGATAAAAGTAATGACAAGAAAGTAAAGGTTAATTCTTTGAATTTAGGACAAAAATAAAAAATTTATTTAGATGTCATTGGGACGCGGAGGTAGCTGCCTAGGCAACAAAACTTCAAATTTGTTCTTTGAATTATAACGCGCTGTGTATAGAGCTATGGTAGCAAATATTACATGCCAATAAAAGATGGTTCTGTCGTTGTGACAAAATTGACAAAATATTTATAACGTCATGAGACCGCGTAGAGAGCAGCTACAATATCGAAAATCTATCAATCATGCAACGGTGTTACATGGAGTTTTTACCTGGTGAATGTTTGCGGCACGGTAAATGTCTTAAAACAAAAATTAAAAATGTCTATTGCATGGAAATACTAAAGATGAGCTACTTAAAATTATATTTTACGACAGGAAAAAATGGTTCTTCGACTTTATTATGAAAATAAAAAAAAATAAAAATTTGGGAGCCACAACACCACCGAGGCAACCACTTCATGCATTAAAAATGTAACTAAAATAAAAAAACGTTCAATGGAGATATAACTCCGTGTCTATTGGCGCTAAAGTAAATTGTATAGAATTACAGTCAAGCTGAAGTTTTCGGTCAATAAAAATAAAAAATATTATTGAAGCATGAGGTCTCCCAGAGAACCCCTAAGCGTAACCTAAATGCATCAAATGGAAAATCACAAGCAAACATAAAAATAACAAAAAGAACTTTGATTTAAAACAAAATAAAAACATATGTAGGAGCAGGATTTGGATAAGGATTAGAAGAAAGAATTGAAAAATGATCAGGGCAAGGGATAATATAAGGAGAACAAAAAAGATTTCGACAATGATTACAGCATGGAAAAGGACAAAAATTCAGACAAGGATTGGGAAATAGACTACGTCAAGGATAAAGACAAATATTTACACATACCTCAAACAATATTTAGGATAAGGTTGTTTAAAGTATAAGGACAAGAAATGAAACAAGAAATGGAGCAAGGATTTGGATACACTAAGGATAAGATTTAGGACAAAGATTTTGAAAAGAAGTGAGACAAGAATTAGGAAGGGTGTTTGAACGAGGGTAAGGTCAGAATTTGGGCATGGATTACAACAAGAGTTTTGACAGCATATAGAATAATTATTAGGACTAATATAAGAGTAAGGATGAGGACAAGGATAGGGAAAGTAAAGGGACAAGTATAAGGACAATGATAAAAATACGCTGTCACGTCAAAATCTACGGCTGTGTCCACGATACAGACAACTTCTTTTTATTTGGTTATTTGGCTTAATAAAAACTTACTTCATTATATATCTCTTAAATAATAAGTTACTACTCCGATATGAAATTAGAAACGCGCATGTTAAGATACATTAAGGTACTATTACCGCCTAGAATGCTAAAAAATTACATATATTCAACAATTTTTTTTTACTTTCTTTATTATATATGGTTATCAAACTTTTTATACAGTATTAAACAGTTCTTGAAGATTACGAAAAAATTTTCATTTTTATTTTCTATTAATTGTACATTTAATAGAGCGCGCTCAAATTTTCTTCTCAAAAAAACACTGCTGCATGGCAGACAGTTAATATCTGGAACGATAAGTCTGAAAATAAAATTCAAAAAGAATTACAAAAAGGAAGTGCTCTTACGTGATAGTTTACCAGAAAAATTGAAAAACCATTAAAAATAAAAAAATGGCGGACATTTAAAAATTTTTTAAAAAATTGCCCCTTTTTTCGACCTTTTTTCCGAGTCAAAAATTTTATATTTTTTTTGTGGTCAAATTGTGGTAAACTATCACACAGGATATAAAAACAAACAAAATGCTTTAAAGTTTATTAAAATCGGCCCAGTAGATCCGGAGATTAAGTGTCCGCCAGTTAAAAAACCTGAACTCGAGCAAAAGTTTCTTTTACACCTGCGGCGAGCCGAGAGTGCGCTTCAATTGAGTCGTTATATCTCGGCACTGGCTTCGAATTTCGATTTAATATTTTAGACAGTTATTATTGAAGGTACAGAAGACTTTGTTCCACGCGTGGTTCTAATTTCTGAAATGTTCTAATTTCTGGACGTTTTTTTTTTCACAGAAATGTAAAAGAAAATAATGAAACTGATTAAAAAAATGTATGTTAACACAAAACAATTTTTATTTATTAATATTTAACGTTTTTTTTAACATAAATTTCATATAATTCCCCTATTTATACTTATATCATTGAGCAAAGATCATTTTTTAATTTAATAAGTAAAGAAACGTCCAGAAATTAAAACCAGGTTTTGTTTTCAGAGCGTTCAATATTGAAATGGCAGGTTCTAGTTTCTGGAAAGTTCGAATTTGTGAGAGTTCTAATTTGTGAGAGTGTACTGTATAAAGAATCTAAAAATGTAAAAACAAATTCAGTTTTTGAAAATTCTAGACGGTAATAGTACCTTAAGTCACACATCGATTAAAAAATGTATTGAAAAACAAAAATATGAAGAGATTTTTTCAATTTATTTGCTTCGAGTGTTATTATGGATCATGAAGAAGGAATCTTTACATCAGCTCCGAAGGCTTTAACGTATAGTATAACTTAGGGGTCGTTCATAAATTACGTTACCAATTTAGGGGGGAGGGGTTTTAAAATGTACTACGATAAGCAACGATAGGGGGGGAGGAGGTCTCAGATATAGTAACGTGACCAAAAATAAAAAAACTCGAAAAAATTCAAATAAATATACCCATCATTTCAAAACATTTTCATCGTTACATCTTCATGCTTGACCGTCTAAATTGACGGTTAACTATTGACAAGTTTCAATATGAATTCTCATATGTGAGTTTTATTTAATTTAAAATAAATCGAAATAAAAAGTACTATTTAAATAAATCAATTTTAAGGAAGCATATTCACAAAAACACTGAACTTGTTGCTGCACGGGTGCAGCCTTTACGGGTACTCTCTCAAGGACCAGGCGAATTTCTTTGCATAAGAAATGAGGATACACCTGAATGGGTTGACATGAAATCCATCGAAGAATTCTATTTCAAAGAGTCCCCAAAGTTTCCAGCTTCTTCAATTCCAGTGATTGATAGCATCGACTCTTGGATTGAAGATGTCGATCTCTCTCTTGGAATAGTTTTTATCGATGAAAATAATTGATTTTCAAAATTTTTTCTTAAATTTATCTAGTTGATAGCACACATACTAAGAGCTTGTCAAGATAATAATATTTTTTTAAATATTTTTTAATAAATTAATTTTTTTTATATCATAGACTACGTTACTTATTTGGGGGGAGGGGTTTTGAAATGTACTACGAAGAGTAACGGAAGGGGTGGGGGGTAACAAAAGTTGAAAATCGGTCACGTAATTTATGAACGACCCCTAAGCTTGTTGACGTATATTTTCCATACATAAAAAAAGGTCAATTGTGGGATTTTGAATAGCTCTGGTATTTTTAATCATCATGGGATGTCAGTTTAGCTAAATTTTAAATTAATGTGTGAGTTTTTTGTCAATTTTTTAATCGCTGGGATATTCTGTGATTTTTTAATTATTAAAAAAGTACATACAATATTATTGCACTGTTAAAAATTAATTCAATCACGCTAACTTTAATGATCGAACATTTAGTATCGTGAATGATATCGATACAATCTCAAAAATACTTAACAATATAATTTATCTTCTTTAAGATTTCTTCTCGATATCAAAGCGATATTTCGTTATTATATATTTTGTTTGCTGGGCATTAATATTTTGAAGACTGAATGTTTGCGGTTATTCATTGTGTAAAAATAAGCAAAATTGTCCATCTCCAACAGAATTCTGTTGATTTATATTCGCAAAATTCCAAGCTACAAAGCCGAGTCATTTTCTTTTGACGCCTCATGGTCACTTCCACCTAACAGATTTTTATTTTTTTATGCCTTACTCAGAAGACAATAAAATAAACACTATAGGTACTATACGATATATTTAGTTTCATTTTCTATAAATGAAAGCTTCTAATTATTTAAAACAACAGCCTGAAGCAGTTCTTTCGAAATGAACAACAAAAATGGAATCGTGACGAAAAGTTGTCATACATATCCGGGCTAATGTTTGCACAAGTGTTCCAGCGAATGAAGCAAGAAAGAGTAAAAAAGAATAAAATGTTTCACCCCAAAAGAAAAAGTTGCTCCACGGAATTCCCTGGATAATATTTCATTTGTTTACGCAGGCCTGAAAAGTTAAGACTAATCCGATTCGAACTGCTGGCAATGATTTGAGCCAATTTCTAACTTCGATGGAAAATGAAATTCAAGTCATGTAAACAAATGTTGCGCCGAGTAAATAAGAGACATTTGAACAGATTGATGAACTCTCACAGACAACCTGGAAAATAGTTAAACGCACTAGTAAATCACACTCAAGGCATATTAATTTCAATTTGGTTGTTTTCTGTTTGTTTATCAATCATTTATTTATATTGTATAAAATTTTTGTTGTTAACTGCTTAATGCTTTACTCTCTTTAGGTGGCTTTGAAACGGCAACAGGCAGTGGAGGATGCGATCGCCTTGAGACTTGTGTCGACCAAGACAGGCAAGCAAATTGATGCATTGCCGCCGGGCAATATTTTTGGTCTAACAGTTACGGAACCCATCATCAACAGCAGACCACAAACATCACCGCCACATTTGTTGAAAACAATGGCCGAAGATCTAAGCACCACAACTCAGCAGCAGCAGCAGCAGCAGCAACAACAACAAGACACAAAGGCTCAATTTGCTGTCGCAACAAGTGAACAAATGTTTTTTTTTTTTAATTTCACACGACTGAATGTGCTTTTGCTCAGATTCCAGTGCACCATCTGCAGCAGCAGCAGTTTCCCAAACGGCCATTGATATGCTGGCTCAACTTTTCCCACATCGTAAGCGTTCCGTTCTAGAATTGGTTCTTAAACGTTGTGATTTAGACTTGATACGCGCCATTGAAAATATTTCACCAACCAGACCGGAACAGGAAACGCGCAGCGCCTTTAAGCCCGTTGCAACAGATAAAGCAAGTATTTTGGATTTTATCATTTTTTCGTTGTCTTACAATTTGCTTGGTCTTCAATCTGTTTGGTCAAGTTTGCAAAAACATCTTTTGAGCACAAATCCGAATACATGGCGCCACAGCAAGTTGTACCACCTCCAATTTGCGCCTATCCCAAATGGATTGTACCACTTTCGTTTCCGGTCACTATGGGTCATCTTTCAAATTTAGCTCCACGTTGCACTCTACCGAATTGCGCCTGTCTAAGCAGCTATCAGTTCAATTGAAGTCGATGCGCGGCAAAGGTGAAGATTGAAAAACTATTATTATCAAAGCAGAAATGTAGAAATCATTGTAACTTTAATTTAATAAAATAAAATTGCAACATTTTTTTATTATTTTTACTATGTATAACTATTTTAAAACTAATTTCAAAGAAAATATATATTAAAAACCTTTTGTTTGAAAATTTGAATCAAAAAGTACTGACACTTAGTAAAATAAACGAGGAAGCTTCACGGCTAAGAGCCAATAGTCAGAATTGTCAAAAAAAAAAAATGTTGACTCTTTCGAAAACACACCCGTCGGTTTTGACGTAACAACGTATCTTCATCATTGCCCGCATTTCATGGCCCTATCCTTGGCTCTCAAACTTGTTCTCATATTTATCCTTATTCTTATATTTGTCCTAATAATTTTTAATTTAATCCATAATTTTAGTTTCATCCATGCTTAAGTTCGTTGTTTGAATCACCTCCCTAATTTTTGACCCAGTCTTTTACCCCATCGTTGCCTTTAATCTTGTCCTTAGTATGTCTAATCCCTGTTCTAATATTTATCCTATTTTTTGTCCTTATATTTTTCTCAATCTTTTTCTATTGTTTTATGTGTGTCTACATCTTTGTCCTTAACCTTTTCACAATCCTTGTCTGACTTCTTGTCCAATTCCATGCTCTATCCTTTGATCATATCTTTGTCGTACACCTTATTTTATTAGTTTTCCTAATCTTTTTTAAATCCTTGTCCTTTTCTTACCCTCGTCCTAATCCTTATTCAAAACCTTATATTAGTACGAGTACTTGTCCTTAATTTAATTTTGATTTAATGCTTACTTTTTGTTTTTATTTTTGGCTTCAATATAGCATTTGGTGCATTTAGGTTAATTTAAGACCTCATGACGCCATTATTTTTTTTATTTTTTTTTTTTAATATGTGTTAATATGTTAATATGTGACCGAAAACCTTACCGTTACTGTCGTTCCGTAAAATTAACTGTAGCAGCAATAGACACTGAGTTATAATTTCATGAAACGTTTTTTCACTGTTGTTGCGTTTTTACTGCATTGAGCGGTTGCCTCCGTGGTGTATAGGCTCCAACAAATTTTTCTTTTTTGTTATAAGATGAAAGCACCAATTTTTTCCGTCATAAAATTAAATTTTTTTTTTGTACTTCTACTTAGCGAGTAAAAATTCCAATATGTGATTTTTTTATTTTTGTCCTAAGCCCAAGTATAAATCTTTAATTTTTGTTTTATAACATTTCGATTATACTCACCGAGTAATAATTTAATGCAACGCCGATTTTGTAGCGGCTTTCTGCGCTTAACGACGTCATAAATTCTTTGTCTATTTTTGTCATGAATGCTTAAAACCAGCCTTTACATGCGCATAATAGTTTTTACCGTAGCACTTATACATAGCGCGTTAATTATTCATGTTACAAATTTGAATTTTCGTTGCTTAGGCAACTGCCTCCAAATTTCGATGACTTTTTATATATATACATATACATATATATATTTTTTTTTTCTTAGAGTCAAAGAATTCAATTTTGCTGTATTCTCATTACTTTTATCATTGCCGATCCAATTTAAAAAATTGCTTCTTTCAACTTTTTTGGAAACCTGCCCAACAAGAGTAAAAGAGAAGAGAACAATTATTTGTATTGACTACTTTGTTTACTTTACCATAGTTTGATATAAAAATGGCAAATAAATATCAAATCTATATTATTTATAAGATCTGGCAACTTTGAAAAGAAAATTGTCAAAATTTGAGCCAGTTTCATTCAGCACTTTGTGAGTGACATTCATTTGAAGTGAACAACTTCTGTTCTTCTTGTAACAATAGAAAAAAGTGAACTTCAAGTTGTGATAACCACCGTTTTATAATGGAGAAAAACACTGTACAGGCAAAGGAATGGAGGGTCAAATGTAATGGTGAATCAGGCCCGTAGCCAAGATTTTCCTTGATGTGGTATTAATACCGAAAATATGTAGCTAAATCGCGCACTTTCGGTTAATAATCTGATTTACTTGAATTTTTTTGTCTTTTTCGGTCCTATGGGCAGGGTTAACACCAAAAACATCCTCTTGGTTACAGGCCCGTGGTGAATCTATTCCACAAAAATTAATCATACATAGTTTAAAGGTTTGCTGATTTTAAACTTGATCGTACAATCACTTTTGATGAAGAACGTTTAGGTCGTCAAAAATGGGTAACAACTGCAGAAATTATGAACAGAATCGATGATATCGTATTAGACAATCCATAATTTGGTATGAAAAGCTGGTTGCAAGATGGGTGATTTGATTTGGTTAACAATCATCAAAAAAAAGCAAATTCTGAGCAACGCCATATCTAACCGAAAGATTTTATGTGTTAATGAAACATACCTGTGATGAAACATAAATTCACCACTATACCTTCTGATAAAAAAATACCCGGAATTTTCTGCCGATTTCAGCCGTTAACTTTACTAAACACAAGAGTTTTGGCGAGGGTATTATAGATGGAAAAAAAATGATAATAAAATTAGCCAAATGGTGCCGTTCTTTGTTTTCATGCGAGTGATAATTATTATTTTTTGAAGACCTAACACCATCTTCTAACCTTTTAAGTCTATCCTATAGAGCAACATTGGATGAATTTCATTGACATTAATTTTTAAATCTAAATTAAGTACCTTTCCTTCTTCAAATCAAATTTAAATTTAGAATATTTGTATCTCAGAAACAAAACCAATATGTTTTCGAGTTCAAATAGATGTAGCCATGTTTAGAAGAAATATGACAACAAAAATAAAATAAATATGATATAAATGCTGACCACTAAATTAAAAGCAATTATCAACCATTAAATGCGATATTACTTAAAAACACTTTTAATTTCTTAATATTTGTTAAATTTGATAAGGTTCAAGTAGAAATAAATTTGAGACAAACAAAGGCATTGACAACTTTGTTCAAATAATAATTGCTTTCAAGAAAAGAAGAAATTACTCCTCGCCCGCAATATCCAAAATTATTATCACTCTGGTTTTGTATCATTATTTAATTTTTTTTTTTTTTTTTGTACTCGTGCCTATTTATCGCGTTACCTTCTGACAATTGAAAGTAATCCATCAAAGTGGGCTTAACCATTGAACTATGATGATAATTATTAACAGTAAAAAATATGACAACGAAAAAAAAACAAAACACCAACTAAATCAAATGGTTGCTATGATTGGAGCTACACCTCACCAAATACGATATTTTTACACTCACGCCAAAAAGTTTGGGAACAACTTCACTGTTACTGCAATTATGAGCTTTAATAAATTTCCAATTTTTTAAAAACACGCCCACATTCTGTAACATAATTATTGGAATAACTCCAAACTTAATTTTGCTGCTAAAAATACTTTACAAGATGAGTTTTTTTTTAAAGAAAAAACAAAATCTACACAAAAGCTATTATCTACTAAGACGACATACTCGCATGGTATCAGACTGAGCAAACCTCAGAGAAATTTCTGCTACCATTAACGATTTCATACCCCAGATCATGCTGGATAGAATATCAAGTCATATCCCTCGATTTCATCAATAACGTCATTATCCAAAGAACGCAGAAGTGTTCGTCATACAATGATCTGTATAAAATACAACTTGGGTAAAGTTATTTTTTTTATTCCTCCCGCATGAGAGTATATTTTGTGATAACTTCATCAGAATATATTTAACATTTTAATTTACTCAGTGAACTTACTCATTTTTTAATCTTTTCGTTAAGAAAGTATGTTTTCTGCACTTGCCTTTAAAAAAGCGAAACATTTTTCATCACAGAAGTACTTAAATAGGGTAGTTTTACAAAAATTGTATTTTTTTAACGGGACAACGTTACGTTTTACCACGCAGATTTTCAAATAAATTCAAAAAAGCATTTTTTCAAAATGCATCGGCGTTGCATGGAATTATTGTTCAATGAATATAGTTGTTATGATAAACACCAGTAAACGCCGATTCTTGTCCGCGGAGAGAGCCGCTGCAAAATCAGTCATGCATTCATTGCTTCAGCCCCCTCATCACCGAAATGAATGGCGTCATAAGGCCTCTCAGGGAATCCTTTAAAGTAACCTAGACGCACCTAATAAAATAAGAAAAAGTATTAAGACAAAAGGATTTCAGTAAGAATTAGTACAAGGCTTAAATAAAGGATAAAGGCAACGACCAGGTATAAGATAAGAAGTATAACAAAGATTTGGAAAAAGATTAGATCATGGAATTGGACAAGGATTAGGACAAAAAGTCAGACAAGGATTGGAAAAAGGATTACGACAAGGATAAGAACAAAGATTTAGACACACCTAAAACAATATTTATAACAAGATTGGAAGAAGAATACGGACAAGTATTGGGCGAAATAACACAATAATGAAAAGATTTAGAACAAAGAATGGAAAAGGAAAGAAGCAAGAATATGGTCAGGAATTAAGCCAAAAATTAAATCAAGAGTTTGGACAAGAAGTAGGACAAATATTAGAACATATATAAGAAAAGGGATGAGGGTGAGGATTAGTTTGGGAACAAAGAATAGTATATGGACCGGAATAAGGACAAGGATAAAGACACGCTGTCATCTGAAAACCTACTCTGAAAATCTTTACTGCCAAATAAACACTTTTAGTTCGAATTTTTTTTTAAATTTCCAAGCAAAATAGGATGAAAACCACGCCTTATCCCCCCCCCACCTCCCCCGCCCATCATACAAAGTAGCTTATCAATATGGTAAAATCTCTAAAAATTCTACAAAAATTAATTTAAAATATTAAAATAACATTTAATCTTAAATAAACACTTTCAGTTTGAAACTAGCCAAAATTATAAGAAAATTAAAATAATTATAAAAATCATCCTACTCCCCTCAAAAAGTGACGTCATCAAATTGGTAAAATCTCAAAAATCCCACAAAATTAATCTAAACACTTGAAAGTGAAAAAACGAATTCTTAGTTTTAAATTTAAAAAATTGGATGAATACCACGCATACCTTCCATACAAAAAGTCTTTATTTTACCATTTCAGTTGCACTTCCACAAGATTAATCTAAAATCTAGAAATTTTACTCATAACACTTTTAGTTTGAAAATTTCCAAACAAAATTGTATGAAAACCACGCCTACCTCCCATACAAAGAGACTTCCACAAAAATTAAACTTAAATCTTGAAATAACCTTTTATCTCAAATAAACACTTTTAGTTTGAAATTTAATAAATACCACGCCTACTTACCATGCAAACTTACTTCTGCAAAATAGCAAAATCATCATAGATTTCACAAAAAATAATTCATTGGTATAATTTTTTACACATATGTATGTATGCTTTGATATTAAGAACACTGAATGAGGTTAAAATAGGGATAAATTGAATGAAAACCACGCCTATTGCCTATAGAAACTTATTTTAAACATATTAAATATATAATATTGGTATTAAACACAAATGTTGGTTAGATTAACTAAGGTCGAGCAGAAAATACTACGAGTACATTCCTTACTGGTTTTTATTTATTTTTGATCAATATTTATATCCCACTATCTAATTTTTTCTGTTGTGAGTAAGAATATTGCATATCAATCGCCTTGTCAGTGAGCTTTCCAAAAGATCGTTTTGTTCTATGGTGCCACAAAAGCGGGCACCATCATCAACCAAGAAGTATGGACATTAGAATGACAGGGGCAATTCACTGTTTACACTCACAATAAATAAAATAATTTAACAGCAGCACTACGAGCTGATAAGCGGTGATTAACAATTACTCGATCAAAAAGACCGCGCATCCATGCACTTAAAAAACCATCCAACCACCATTTGACCAAGTAATATTTTTTCTATATTGAGCCATGTATACTGACTATATAGCATTTATTGTTATCTATAACGAAAACAAAAAAATAACTTAAGTAAGGGGAGGACATTATCACTAATTTAGTGAAATATGAATACTTATTAATGAAGATATCTATTACCTGTAGTCGTACTTTATTGAATTATTTTGGACAAAATCTGATTTAGTTCGATTTATTGGCTTCGAACAATTAGTTCGGGGCTTGTAAACGGTTGTTTGAATTTTCGTTTTTTTTTTTTATTCTTAGTGTTGATCAGTTTGGCGTTTTTGGCTGTCACAATGGATTCCACAAAGACAACAAATAAGCAAGCTACAAAATCTTTATTTTCTATAGAAAATATTTTAGAACGTAAATCTAACGCTACTACCGGCGGCGGTCTAACATCGACAGTAGCCAACGTAGGCGCAAATATAGATTTGGCCACCGTTTTGCGTAATAGTGGAGAGTGCTTTCCATCCGCCGAAATGCAGCATGCACAGTATACTTTTAAAAATCTCATGCTTAACTCGGATAGCAATAAGAATTTACTACCCGTTGCTGCAAATGCTATGAGTTTCGATCCAATCTACGATCCGGCATCGTTATTTTATCAACAGGTTCTGAATTTGCAGAAGAATTCAGCCTTATTTATGCCTCACTTTCAGGCGGCAATCTCAGCAACGTCATCGGCATATTGTGAGCCATACAGTCCGTTTTTGGATTGTGAAGGTAACTAGTAAATAATTGTTAAAAATTTCAGAACTAAGTACAATCGCAATTTTATTCTGGCGGTCTCGGTAGTGCATGTGGTAGCTTGGTTGTGACGGGTTCAAAACCTGGCCACGCTCTGATCCTTCATTTCATTCCTTATTTCTAATGAACTGACTTACGACTTATTAGTTGAAGTTGGTAGTGTGGTTAAGTGGTTAAAGCCATTACGCTTGCTGTAGATCTCTTTGAAGCCTTTTTTCGAATTACCGCCGCAAGTTTTGAGAGATTTACAGAACTTTTCCGTCGGGTATGTTTCGCCGCATAGGTAATTTTTGAAGTAAGAAATAGGCAACCAATTTTGACAAGATTCTGGTTAATTGTTCGATATTGAGTGGCATGTTTACAAAAGATGTATGGATGTATATAGATGTATGGATCGTCACGAAAAGTGTACAGATATAAATAAAAACTAGTAAGAAATGATCTTAGACTGGGCCGAAGTTAAAATACCCCCACGGCCGAACCGAGGTATATTCAAAGCCTTAAGCAATCAATAAAATGTTTATTTTTAAAAATATTTTCGTTATAGTTTAACAGAAAATATTCCCTTTTTTTTATAAAGGTACTTTGTATGGGAGGTAGGCGTGGTTTTCACTCGATTTCGTTGAATTTCATACACAGAGTACATGTTATATTAATTTTTCTGGAATTTATAGAGATTTTAGATTTATGATAAAGTCACTTTGTATGGGAGGTAGGCGTGGTTTTCATCCGATTTGGTTGAATTTCATGCTCAGAGTTTATATTATATATCAAAACTCATAGGCAAAATTTTAAGTCCATATAATAATTTTTATGGAATTTTAAGAGATTTTACCGTTTTGATCAAGTCACTTCGTATGGGAGGTAGGCGTGGTTTTCATCCGATTTGGTTCATTTTCAAACTTGATCTTTATTTTTTAGATAAAAGCTTAAATATTGAATTTCGTGATGATAGCTTGAAAATTACGGCTGTAATCGTGATCACAGACAGACAGACATGACTAAATCGACTCGGGTGGTGATGCTGATCAAGAATATATATATTTTTCTATACGTACCACGCCTCCTTATGGGCGTTACAAACGGAGTGACAAAATTAATATACCTCTTTTAAGTTTTTTAAACGTGGGGGTATAAAAATTTAGATATACTCACCGAAACAGCTATATGTGCCTAACAAACAATTGAACTCCACTAGGGTAGATTTAGGTAACTGTAAAGTATGCAGAAAATTTGTTTAGTTGTTTAATTATTTGTTGTTTTAACACTTTTTTAAATTTTGCTCTCTTATGGAGCCATTCAAATAATAAACGTTGTCTCATGACCACTGAAGGAAATATCTATATGTGCACACACAACATTTTTTAATTTTTTTGTGTAATAAAAACAACATATGTATAAAAATTGTTTGACATATTGAGATTTTTTTAGTAATTTGTATGACCCCCGTTATTTATGATGACCTGACAAATGCGATTAGGCATTGACCTCACTAGGTTTTGTAAGGTAATATTGTCAATTTTTTGCCACTCTTCTTTTATTGCGTTTTTTAGCTCTTTTAGACTAAAAAATTGTCTTCCATTTTTGTAAACGTTCTTTGACAAAATACCCCAAAGATTTTCCATCGGGTTAAGGTCCGGGCTGAGAGCAGGCCACTCCAATAATGGTATTGATCGCGATTTTAGAAAGTCTTTCGTGTGCTTTGCGCAGTGAATATATGCATTATCCTGTTGAAATGTCCAGTTATCACCATACAAATCACCAGCAAAATCTATTAATTCACTGTCCAGTAACTCCATATAGCGCTCAGCAGTCATTTTGTTTGAAACAAAACATATTTTAGACTTGCCTTTGTAGCCAAATGCAGCCCAGGTCATAAGCGAACCACCTTGAACGTTCCTTCTTTAGCATGTTTGGCGAGGTTTTCTAATGTCTTGCCAAAACTTTTGACTGCCATCAGGACCGTCAAAATTTAATTTTTTCTCATCACTTAATATGATGTTTTGCCACTCTTCTTCCCAAAATTTAAATTTTTCTGCAAACTTTAATCTTGTGCTCTTATGGCGTTTCAGGGCTATCCTTTTTTTATACTTTATGTTACTGTCTTCGTTTAAAATTTGTTGTACTCTTCTTTGAGTAATATTTAGTGAGAGTTGCTGCATTATTTGCTTGGCGCGAATGTTTTGAGTAACCGCAAGGCGCTTAATTTCCCTTTTGTCTCTTTCACTAACTTTCGATTTGGGACTAAGTCTCTTCGTTGTGTGATAACTGTCTGGGTTTTTAAAAACTTTCCGATAGAATTTCTATGTCGCTTAATTTAGCAGCTATCTCCATCACTCCCATTCCCGCCTCTTTATAGGATTTAATACACTGTTGCTTACAACGAACTGCACTCTTTAAATAGTTTTTAACAAATAATGCATATATAGCCATTTCTTATAGCGAGAAAAAGACAAAGTTCAACATTTGAAGATTACGGTACAATAAGAGATCAAAATCCAAACAAGTTTTATTACAACAAATCATAGAACAACAAATAATTTTTCTGCGTACTCAGATTTTACCATAAACTTAATCTACACTAGTGTACAAGTGATAAAGTTCATATATTGTTAGGCACATATAGCTGATTCGCTGAGTGTATATTGCCGAGTAGGTCCGATTGGGACAAAATTTCACAATTTAAATATTTTAATTTAAAATTTTAGTTAATAATGCTCTGGTGTATGAAGTACATAATTTAATTTAGTTAAATGTTAAGACATTTAATGTTAAGACACTGAAAAATTACGATGGAACTGTCAGAATTCATCTGCAATGCTTAGTGCTGGCGAGGCGCAAGACTTAAAACTGCGCCCTCATACAAAAATAATAGAAATCAGATTACGCCATCAGAGGCAGAAAAAGTTGCACCGTGCTGCGCAAGACGTTAGGTCTTTCGTGACGTAGATAGGAAAAGACACTTTCTCTGTTATTCTCACTGATTTTCTGTTCGTGTAAGAAAAGATTAAATATAGTGCGAAATAGTTCTGTGCTATTTTTTTTTTCAGCTACAGTTGTTTTTTTATGTTTTGTTCAGTGAAAACAGCTGATTTTGACAATGGGTCGATCGTGACGTAGGCAGACATGCGTATGGCATAATCTTGTATTTATTATTTTTGGCCCTCATAGACGATAATGAGTGGAATTAAATATTTTTTAAATAAATTGAATATTTTTAAAATAAATATTTTTGTGTGCCATCCGAACAACTGTTGTGGTTCTTGCGGAACAAAACACAAAGTTTCGTTCAATTTCGATCAATTACGTATGAGCATTTTGGTTATTAACATTGGTTTCCATTTGCTCGAACTTACTCGTTACGTCTCGTTATGTCTGTTTTGGTTAAGCTCTTACGCGTTACGTCTCGTTATGTCTATTTTGGTTAAGCCTTTATGCATTCTTTATAAGCCTATAGCCACCATGCATCAGCATCGAAAAATTTGCAGCGATCGTTTCCAGTTTTCTTAATTAAAAATCCAATATCCTAAAAACAGAGCAAGATAGGCCAAAAGTAGAGGTCTGTCCCCTTTTACGGTTTCTGAAAGGGGAACCAAAATTTGAGACGTACGTTTAACTTTAAAAAATAAAAATAAAAAAACGCCATATCACGAAAATAAAGTTAACTAGGGCCCATATTACACGGTGTCCGTTTGCCCGACGTACACTGAATATTTTTGCCCGCTTTTCCAAATGTTCATCTTCTCACACTCTCAATTGTTTTTGACAGTTTCATGTTGAAAGCAACAACAAAATCGATTGCACGCCGGGCAAATGGACACCGTGTAATATGGGCATAGGAAATGAAAAACACAAAAAAAAAATAACCAAAATACAAAATGCATCAGTGCATAGGATGATATTTATACCCCACGTTTAAAAAACGAAAAAGTGGTATATTAATTTTGACACTCCGTTTGTAACGCCCATAAGGAGGTGTGGTAGGTATAGAAAAGTACATACAGGGTGGGTCAAATACAAATTTTTTTATTTTAACTCAATAATAGCATGTTCAAACCGATTTCATTTAACGCTCGAAAAAGCTTTACTCGAAAAAAGCTTTTTTTTAACATGATCGTTCATATCGCCTTAACTAGTTTCAAAATGTTAGTTTGTTTGTTTATATTTAAAGAAATAAAAAAATGTTTTTTGAAAAATATAAAATTTAAATTCAAAAACTTCAAATTAAAAAGCTCTTTTCAGATTTGGCTGCATTTAAAAAGCAAGAAAGCTTTTCTGACGTTAGCAAGAATACAAACCAGTGATTTAACGAGTTTCGAAACGTGTTAAAGCATTTAACACGTTAAATTTCCAACAACAATTGTACGCATATAACTTCATTAGAACTTCATTTGAGAACTCGTTTTTCGATTTAACTTCATTAAATTGATTTAACATAATTAAATGCTCGGTTTGAACATGCTATAAAATGAACTATATTAAATTTTTCCATGTATTATGGCTTTATTAGTAAGAGCAAACATTCCCATTAATTATGGAACACAACGTCGTTCAAGTGACTGCCTCGGCTAGCTTCGCAATAGCGCATTCTGTCACTTCAATTTTCCAAGATCTTGTTGATGGTTTCGGGCTGTAGCTCACGGTTTGCTTGGACGATATTGGCCTTAAGTGCTTGAATCGTTTCCGGATTGTTGGCATAACATCGGTCCTTCATGGTTCCCTGCAAAAAAAAAGTCCACAATCTTGCGTATAGCAGGCGCGGTGGGAGCTTCATTTCGGCCAAAACTTCTTTTCAAATAACGCACTGTTTCGGCTACACAGCATTCACTTTGGAAATAAGTTTTCAATGTTTACCAACGTTGTTCAAGCGTAAGGCGACTCATTTCTTTCCGCGGAGGTATGATACTCAGTGGCGTTCCTAGGCGGGGGCGGGGGGGGCGGTCCGCCCCGGGTACCACCATTTTAGGGGTGACACCATATCGATATTTTTTTTTATTTCTCAAACAGAAAGAGAAAGGTACAAATAAATTACGTTAAAAAATGTGTGTCCCATTTTGTCGCGTTGAAATTATTTCTAACAATTTGTGTATCAGTAGCTTCATCGAAAGGAGTTTTTCAAAGCTAAAATTAATGAATACTTATTTAAGGTCTTCCATGTGACAGGCAAGGCTTTCCAATCTTGCTATTTCTCCATTGAAAACGAGCTTGTAAATAATATTGATTTCGATGAGGTTATTTAAAATTTTTCAGCTCTTAAAGTAAGAAAAGTTAGTTTTTAAGAAAACGTCATTAATAAGATTTCTTTCTTTAACCTTATACCTACATATACAAATATGTTCCTGAAAATGTAATATATTTGTTCCGTCAGTTTTTAATACTGCGAAGTTAATAAGTTGTCTTTTTTACCTTATGCCTACATATCGAAATATGTAGACACCTGGAAATGTAATAGTTTTGTTCTGTTTTTTACAAATTCTTATTGTTTGTCATATCGTCTCCTCTGTGCCAAAAACGCCAATGTGAAAACACATGATTTTTGAGTTTTTAATTGCATCTAGTGCATTTTAATGCAAAGAATATTCCCCAAAAACAAGAAAATCTAATTCGGTCTAGAAAAAATTATAAAATTCCATGCTAAAACCATCTATGTGGATTTTCTGATATTTTTTCATGCCAAAAACGCCAATGTGCACATTTTTTCACTTTAAATATTTCCAATATTAGTAAATAACTTTTTTTTTATTTTCCTTTTGAGGATACGTTCAGAATAATTTTTTTCCATCAAAAGTGAAGAAAATCAGTGGTCTTCCTACTTTGTAGCAGCTAAGAATTAACTTTTCTCTCAAGAATGGTACATTTTTAAGATTTAAAAATTCCCTAAAATCGACATGGAGTTTTCTTGACACTTTTTTTATCAGAATACATTGTCCTCACCTTTATTCAAAAATAGAAAAAAAAATCATTGATCTATCTCATCAGTAGCGGTTACAAGCTCAGTTTTAGTGAAAAAATGTGCACATTGGTTTTTTTGGCATAAAGGAAATTAACAATTCTGAAAATTTTGTACATGCGACTCTATAAAAACTTTGGTAATGAAGACAATTGCAAAAATCCTTCTGCAGTTTATTTTTCAAAGCATTGTTATTGTCTTGAACCAATCATTTCAGAAATTTACCTTCTGACCTGGGAGTTATATGGAAAAACTGAATACATTATCAGAAACAGGACATTGATTGTTTTTTTCTGTTGACGAAGAACATAATTTGCTGTGTACGTATGGTAGATATTTTTTTGATGGAGCTTTTTTCATGATTTTGATATTTATTTTAATACAATTTTCAAGCAATAATTGTTACATGATTGCACAAAAAGTTTTTTTTTTAATGTTTTTGTAGAGTAACTGGTATCATGGTAAAGTAAAATTTTAACTGTGTATAACGAAGACATGTGCCATCTATTTCCGAAAAGAAAATTTGGAAAATGTGGATGTTTCGCTTTTTCTGAGCCATTCGAATCTTTAAACTCAATTTCCCAAAAAACACTAAAATTCACATTGGCGTTTTTGGCATGAAGGGGACGGACGATATGTTGTTTGTTTTTTTACCGGAAAACATAAAGATAATAATAAAAACACTTAATATCATCGAATTGGTTTCTTTTTGTATTTAAAAATTTTTTATAGGGGTGACACCATGAGTATCCGCCCCGGGTGTCACCAAGCCTAGGAACGCCACTGATGATACTGACTTTAGGTTTGTTTCCATACTCGATTCAAGTAAAGTTCAAGTAAAGTTCGAGTAATAGAGATGACATTTTGCTTGTTCTTCATCTCTCTCGTGCTGGAAAATGTGTACGGAAACACTTTCAAGTAACTTCAAGTTACTTGAAAGCACTTGACTTGAAAGCATGGCAGATGGCTTGCAAGTAATTTTTCTTATGCCTGCACAGCTCTTTTATAAACATACCACATCAAGCCGCACATCAAATTCACCACATTAAAAATATTCAATCGACTTATAACAATGGATAAATCGGATAAAAAAGTGCTTATAGAAACCATTTATGTCTTATCGAAGTGTTAACGAAGCTGCAAAAAATTAATTTGGTTTCAATGATTATTTTTTAATGAAACTAATTGGTCGCATCAATTAATCATTAATCGTGTGAATAGCGGTCAGCGTACGATGATCTGTGAGTTCAAATCTGGATGTCTGCTCAGTAAAATTAATGTGTTTTTTTTTCTCTCGAATATTGAAGCATAGAATTTTAAGCTGTTCTATACATCTTTCTCCCGAAACTTAATAGAATTTGAAAAACTTCTAAGAAATATAAAATTCCCCTTTCGACAATTTTCGTAGTCATAAAGAGAGCATTTAAAGAAGTTATATACTTTCTATTACGAGCTTTTGTAAAGGTTTTCGGAAGTCCAGCAGAATCTATACGTAAATGGAAGCACACCACCTCCGGTGAATTTTTAATTAACAGGTTGGAATTATGACTTTGTAAGACATGCATTACCTTGCTTTACACCTTATAATTTTACAAAATTTATCTGTTCTTGATATAACAAAACGAAAGTTCCCCTACGTGATCTAATCATCAATGTTGCGACCTAATCATCAATGTTCGACACAACTATTTCATTTTGATAAAAAATGTTTGCTTTTTTTTGTTTGTTGAAGTCAAGTGTTGGCGCCAATGGCACTCAAATGCATTACAATGCAGGGCCATCTGAATGGGGCTGCGCGTTCCTTTGAACACGATTAATGAATGCGTCTGAATCACAACCACCAAAATTTATCTTTTTTATTTGTATTGAAACCACTTTCAAAACAGACACTGACTTATCGCATGAAGTTTGTTGAGGCTGAAGAGGGTGGTGTGCTTGAAGTTGAAAACTGTCTTTAAATGCTGAAACGCCGATAAGTAGCTTTACAAACTAAACAATCGAATAACAAATAATCACAGTTAAACATTAACGATCAACTGAATAATTTTAATAACTTTTTAAAAACTGCAGATTTATTTGAAAAGACTCTATATTTTTACTTCTTATGGAGTGTTGCTTTAATAAAATGAACACAAGCTGAATGACTTTGGCTTATCTGCTGCCGAATTGACTAAACAATTCTCAATCGTTCAACATTTTTTCAATTCTTATAGAAACTTGTAGATAAAACTGCGCGCAGAATATATGGACGCATATTTGCACGGCTTATCACACAGAAACACACACACACGCACACAAACATACCTTAAATGGTACTCCATTTTTTATTGATAGTAAAATGATAACAATTGGCATTATATTGCTTTAGACGTTTTGTCTATCGACTAATCGTTAACAAGTGGGTGGGACCCCAAGCAGCATGGAATATATGAGAGAGCAGGATAGCACGATAAATTAGTGAAGTTTGCTTACACCAATCAAATGCGTCAAAACGATAGCTACATTTAAACAAAAGGTTTTTTAAGCGTATAAGTGGCCAATATGGTGGTTGTTGGATAATGGATACATAATTACATTTTGAGATATTTCGTTCTCAAACATGATAAACAACAAAGTTTAATATAAAATTACGTAATGCCGACGTGTTCATATTAGGGATGGGATAGAGTTCGATAAAATAGTATCAATTCACACTAAAATACGAGGGCTGTCTTTTAAGTCTTGCGCCTCGGCAACACTAAGAATTGTCAGATGAATTTTGACAGTTCCATTCGAAATTTAAAATTTTCAAAGACGTACTCACAACGTTTTCATGTATGTATATGTGCGTTAATTGTGTGTTTACAGTGATTTGTATTTCAGCAAAATTTGAAATTAACACGTGAACATTTTCGGGTGATGATTTTTCACGATTTTCGACTTGGATTAATAAGAAAAGAATGCATAGATCAACTTAGTACGATTTTTGGCAATGAAGCACCAGCAATGGAGCACTGCAGCACCAGCAATGAAGCACTGTAAGACGCTAGTTCAATGAGTTCGAGCGTGGTCGTCATTCTCTTCAAGACGAATTTCGTGAAGGTCGTCAAAGAACACTGTTGTTGCAGAAAACATCGATGCTGTGCTTGAAATGTTGGAAGCAGGCCGGCATGTGACATATCGTGAGATGAAGTCATCCTTGGGCATTAGTGGGACTAGCATACTTTCGATTTTACATGAGCATTAAGGTGTCATGAACATTTGTTCCCATTGGATACCCCATAATTTGGCTGTTGCTAAAAAAAAGGCTCGTGTCTATTGGTGCAAGAAAATGCTGAAAAATACAGAGGCGGGTTGTTCGAAACACGCCTACGACATCACCTCAGGTGTCGAATCATGGATCCAGGCTTATGAGCCCGAAATTAGATATAAATTCAATCTTTTTTCTTAGTTTTCTCACTAAAATGTATGGTCCAGACGACCCAAAGTGCGCATTTTTCGATTTTAGGATAACATTTCGACTTTTTTCAAAAACTATAAAAGCTAGAGTAATGATTGCTAGAGCTAATTGCACCAATGCTTCTTGTCTTAAAATACACTTTTTGACAAAAAATCAGAGTTTTAGGCCAACTGCAACGCCTACCTCCCATACGAAGTGACTTTTTTCAATAGCAAAAATTCCACTAATTTTGTTTAATGTGAACTTAAAAAATAAAATAAAATTTTTTGACAATACATTAAACACCAAGCCAAAAAATAATTAAGATTGGACAACTTTTAGATTTTCCTCCCACACAACAAGGCAGTCAATGCATTATTTTGATAATATTTCACATGTTCGCTAATTTACATGTGTGCATGCATGCATGCTTAAAAAAAGATTAAAAAAGGTTTTAATATTGTGTTATTTTCTGTTTATTCTGAATCAGAACTATCACTCAGACATGGGGATTTTAAAATACCTAGAACATTTGGAGTTATATTTGATTTTTTATATTTAGGTGGTTGCCTTAAAGAATTTATAAATGGGTAGGATGTAAACAGCAATCTGTGAATAAGGTCAACATTTGTATCTGTTTTTGATGTATTTCTTGTAAAAAATTCTCTGAAGCGTCTATTGTCTTTATTTCTGGCTTCTTGAGCCTCTTCGGAGAGCTGACCAATGAAGATATTATTCTTTCACTATGGCGCGCTGGTTTACAATAGATTTTTTTCTTACTTTTGCTAATAAAATGTAAACATCTAAAATAAAATCATGCGCTCAAAATTTTAAGTCAAAAAAATAACTTTTTATGCAATTTAATGCGATTTTACCGTTTTTATATGGTCACTTTTTATGGGTAGGTAGGCGTGGTTTTATTTATTTATTTATTGGCCAAGCAAGGCAAGACAATTTACTTATTCTAACAGTTTTATTTCTTTTTTCTCTCCCCTTTCCTTGTTTTGGTGTTCGAAGATATGCAATTTGATGTGGGCGTAATCCGCCCACCTAAATAACATGATTTTACGAACACGTCAAAAAGAAAAGGCAAGAAGAAGAACAAATAAATGTAAAAGCTACTTACTTAAATACTAGTATATTTTATACATATTTAGTAGTAGAAAAGGAAAGAGGAGAAGGAAAGTAAAAAGAAAGCTCAAAAAGAAAGCTCAAAGATTGGGTTGATTAGGAAGAGAAAGAGGCTTGGATAGAGATCGCTTGAATGAGGATTTAGACATGGAAGGTGAGTAGTGGTCGGATAAACTATTAAATTCTCTACAGCAACGGCTGATGGGTTCATTACTTGCATATGCAGTATGATGCTGATATTCAGTTAACAGCCGAGTATGTCTTGTATGTTTTATAGGGTCATTGAGGGTAATCTTGTTAGAGATGTATTCGCAATTAGTTACACCGTTCAGAACATCGAAAGTAAAGCATGAATCCAATACCGTTCTTCTTATTGATAGCGGCATCAAATTTAATAGGCTGAGTCTGTGTTCATACGGTGGAAGGCTACAATATTCTCGGGGGTTATAAGTCTCTCTCATCCGAATAGGATGACTTACGACCTTTATTTTTTTAGTTAAAAAAGCTTATATTTTAAATTATATTAAGAACGCTTCAATATAAGAGCTACTATTGCCATAACAAACGGACAGACAGACAATCGGACAAACGGAAACATGGTGACACGCGGGGGAAAACAAAAATATATCTTACTAATTTTAAGTACCTTTGTTAATTAACACAAACACGACATATTTCACAAACATCTTTAAGCTCAATAACAGAAGTTGTCTTGAAAGTTATTGCGTTTTGAGGAAAACGTTTTTTAAGCGTCTTTTTAAATGAAGTGTTTTTTCTTATGCGCAACTTTGCGCAGTCAATTTTTTAAGAAAAATAAGGCAGATGTACTATATTTTATGAAAGTAAAATTATTCGATTGTAATTAGGTTGAACTATTTACATTTTTTCCACTCAATTTTAGTAAAATAAAAACTGCTTACAAAATTTAGAGACATACTTACACGTTTTTTCTAATTTTGGTTTTTTAACATTTCTTTTTTTTTTATTACAAATTCAATGGTAAGTAAGTCAGTAAAAAGTAATAAATGCATTCTCTTCTAAGTTATAAATGTTTCAAATTGTCTTACTTTTTAGCTTGGAATGCGCCATGGTAGAATAATGGCGTTTTCTTTTCTCGGCAAAAAAGGGTAGAAACCCTCTGAGAGTGCCAAATATTTTACATTTTGACCTTAACTCACAAAATGTTGACCTGTTCTTAGTCGAGAAAAGATCAGAAAAAATGCATTTTTGAAAAAAACAGTTTTTCAGTGATATTGTGTTGGCTGTACTGTTGCTTACTTTTGAGAACAATTTTTCTAATATTTATTTTGTCAACCGTGAAAAAGAGTGAAAAACTTCAATGAAATATCAATGATAACGTTTAATATTTTACTAACATGTCATTTTTTTTGTTCATTCAGTTGGTAGCATTTGAGGGCAGAATTTAAAACCGTCTATCTAGAGGAGGCGAAAATTCTGCATTTTTTCTACTTTCGAGGTCAACATTTTCGAGAATTTGATTTACGGGTCAAAATTTTTTTCGAGAAAAGAACACATAAAGGGCAGAATTCTCAAAGAGGGCAGAAAAAATGCAGAATTTTTTTGAGAAAAGAAAACGCCATAAGAAAGGTAGACGCATTTCGCACTGCGCTCTCTTCCTCACAGCCAAAATTGTATTTGAATAGTAATTTGAAAATAAAAAAAAATAAAAAAATAATCGCTTTCAGATTTTCTATGGGCTGTCAATTTCGTTTTGACAATTGCGGCATTCTGCCTCTCTGAAATGCTTCTAAATTCTTTTCATTGTACCATGGAATGCGCTACTTTTTGTTCGAAAAAAGCTTCAACTTTCAAAAATTCCGTAAAAATATCAGAAGAGAGCATCAATTTCATAATATCATTTCCATAATATTTCATCAATTATCCGTCTAAAAAAAATATATTTTTGTTAAATTTAAAAAAAAAACTTTCGTCATCCTAAAATCCAAAAGCGCCGCTCAGATTAGCTGTTAAACTAACGGTTGCCAGTTTGCTGTTTCAAGAGGACACCTCGGAGAGATTTGAGTCGACTTGAGTCGATTTTAACATGGAAGTTACTGGTCTTACCAGGTTGAAGCAGTCAGACACGTTACCATGTAAAGATCTGCCTGATCCTCACGCCTTGTGAGCTTGAAATCTCTTGTTAAAATTTCACGAAAAAATGTTCAAAATTAATAAAAACATTTTTATTAAAAATGTTTCCATTATCTCTTACCTTTTTCCAGTAAAAAAAATTTTAAATTTTCACTGGAATACCAAGCGCGCTAAGTAGGAACATGCCTTAAAGATTTTAATACTGTTACGGAGATGTTTTCAAATTGATCAACAATTTTGTGAAATTGTGAAGGTGGAGTATCATGTAAGTTCTTCAGCCATTTAAATTAGGTGCTGAAGTCGCTTATATCAATTATATCTATTACCCCCTCACACTTCTAGTAACTGGGGCAAGTGCCCACACTGCCGCCGCTTTCGGCGCCACTGTCTAAACAACATCATCTGGAATGCGAAGGCTATTGAGCTTTCTTATCCTGCCATCCATTATAACCATTCAACCAAATCGAGGCTAAATTTTAAATAAGGCTCGTATGCATTTTTAACTGCAGGTGTTAAGTTCCTTTTATTTTTTGGCAACGTAGCCAACTACATTTTAGTTTTTGTCAAAATTAATAATTTTTGCCTGGGTAAGAATGAATGAGAGCAAATAACGTTGAGTTAATATTTACACTTGATAGTTCTGCATGAGAATGGCGTGACAATCAAGCCACACTATCTCAATTTTGGCCGGATCTTCGCAGTGGTTTTCGGCATTCAACTGTATTCAACTCAGAATTGATGCTAGGATAATGAATCTGAGCAATGGACAATTTGCTCTTAGCACTTTTCTATAAAAAAAGACAATTAATAGTTGTCAATATAGACTTGTTATATGAGCTGAGAATATGTTTTTTTTTAAATTTTTATACAAATTTTCAACTTTCAAGTGGTTACAACAAAAAATTTTGACGTAACGCAAAGAAAATCCGGTAAGCCAACTTGAACAAGTTTAAATTTTGTCTAATAGAGATTTTCGAAATTTTTTGGTATGTGTTTCAAAGTTGGACCACCAAACGAAATTTAAGAACACTTGCAAAGAGACATTTCTAATATATCTCTGAATTTATAAATGTTAAGAAAATTAAACAAGTGTGAAGAATTTTTTTTATTTTCTAATAGAAACTCTAACTTTAATATTTTATTTGCAGGTTTCCCCACTAATGCCGCCGCCACTGCACTCTATTGTAATGGTTATCCCGGTTTCTATATGTCCAATTTTGGTGTCAAACGAAAGGGTGGACAAATTCGCTTTACAACGCAACAAACAAAAAATCTCGAAAGTCGTTTCTCCAGCTCAAAGTATTTATCGCCCGAAGAGCGAAGACATCTAGCGCTGCAACTAAAGCTCACAGATCGCCAAGTAAAAACTTGGTTTCAAAATCGTCGGGCGAAATGGCGCCGCGCTAATCTCTCCAAACGTTCCGTAAATCACACGTCAGCAGTAGGGACTGAAAGCAGCGTATCGACACATTCGGATGCTGTCGCTTTAACAAAAGAGTACATGTCAGATGTGGACGATGATGATGATGATAGTAATATAGATCAATAGTAGTAGCTTTACAAAAATGTTATAATAGCGCAAGATTGTATTAATTTATAAAAGGGTTTTTGTATGTGTAAACAATTTGTAAGTAGAAAGAATTAAAAACATATTAAATTTAATTTAAATAATAGTTTTAAGTTTGATACCGTGAAGTTTTACTAAATATTAAAGCATTTCTTTAAAGGTTTTCGCTGAGAAAAAGTATAATAATATATAAAATGAAAAAATAATATAGGTAATATAATAATAAATAAAAAATAAATAAAAAAATAATTGTTAAAATAAGAAAACAAAAAAATGTCAATTGATAGGAAACAGAAAAATGTGATTTGAACGAGACAGTTTAGACATAAAAAATGGATCGATTTATATTATAAACTTCTCATATTTTCCATGCTGGCCATTTTGATGATGATTTTTTACTGTTGTTTTTTAGCAAATAGCATATAGAATAAATTAAAACACACATTTTTAATATTTAACTTCATTCGCAGAAACATAATCTCAATATATTTTCACATATTTTGTGATTATTTGATTATTTCACATATTATTATTTAAGTATATATATATATACATATATATATACATATATATATAAATATATATATATTTATATGTATTAGTTATTTGTATTGTATTTTAGCATTATTGTTATTTATTATAAGCATTCAGTTCTAAAACAATTAATTTCACATTTGCTTGTTATTCCGCTATAATAACTAATTAATTGAACAACGCATTAATTCGTAATTTAATAAATTATTGACATTCTTTGTTTCATGCTGGTTTTCTTTTTTTTCATGCTTATGACTAAATTGAGTTTTGCATATTTTTGTTTTTTTTTTCTTTTTTTTTCTTTAATTATTCATTAAGTTAGTAGAAGTAAAATAAATATATTATTATGTATATAGTATGTATATGTATGTATGTATATTACGATTGTATATTGTAAGTAAAAGCAATTATTGTTTCGTTTTAATTTTAATTTAATGCAACTCTATACACACAGATATATATATACATGTATATTTATGAACATTAGTATATATGTATGTATATATATGAATATGTGTAAGTATATTCAAATTTAAGTTTTTTTTTTTCAATTACTAAACTAAATTCGCAACATGTGACGTGTCCATATGTTGTATGAGCGTGCGCATAAATGACATTTCTTTGCGTGCATTCTCGAGTATCACTTTGGGATCATCTGAGGTACAGCGCAAGCAATTTGGCGCAAAGACCATGGCTAAATTCGATGAATCCATTTTTGTGCAACTGACCACATCGGGTAGAGAAAATTGTTGCAAAAAGTGTACGAGATAAGTTAAAACCTGCATTGTGAAAAAATGAGCGGAAAAAATTAATATGAATATGAGTAAAATATTTATTTAAAAATTTACCAATTTATTAAGATCTGGTAGTTTTTTGACGATTTCTTTAGCTTTTTCGGGATCTTCGGTATTAACGCACTCCTCATAGAATTCATCCGGTATTAGTGGATCGTATAGCTCACGATACCACAGCTTTAATAAACTTGCTGGCGCATGCGCATCTTTTAAATGCAATATTATTAGTGAATTCATAGCAACAATTAGAATAAGAAAAAAAAATTACCCATAGTGTTCTTGTATTCAGGAACTTCCCACCGATCTAGACGATTTTTCAAACAGTTAACCTCATCCACGTCTGCCGAAACACGAAAAATACCTTCCGTTTGCTTGCCACTCAAAAGCAGGACCTACAAAATTTCAGAATAAAATTACCATTAGATAAATAACATTAATTTCAACTCGGACAATCTTTATTGAAAGAAATATTTCCCTTTCTAAATCAAAACTTACATGTTCCGACAATGTTGTTTGAATCCAAGGTAATTTCCTAAATTGGAATTTATCCTTTTGCAGTTCCATTACCTCAGCCAAGGTGTTGCCAAACATACTATTACGCAAAATCTGATTCTTTAAGAAAAATAGAACATACTAATTTAATCAATAAATAGTTCATATAGAAAAGTTTAGTTTGAGAGAAGATCAATTTCGGTCAAAAGAGGATCAGTGTCAGCAGAGTAGGTATTTATAGAAGATGGAAATTCGGTTCGGCTTCGGTGATTAAAAAGTTGTAAAAGTTATTAGCAGCTTAAGAAATAAATCGCTTTTATAACCACGGGTATGTGATAACATTGAATGTTTCTCTTTATATAGCACATCGAGGTTTTTATCATGCCTTCAAAAAGTCTAGAGGTCTTTGCAGCTTGTATTATTTAAATTCAACAAAGAATAAAAAATTTCAAAAATCGCCTTTGTGGGAATTATGCGAGCATGCTTTTCTTAATTCTTTAGCTAGTGATTATAATAAAACCTCAAGCCTTAAAAATGTTGTCGATCAGTTCGACACTGATATAAAAATACTAACAGCATTTTTCTTTTGAATAATCGGTTCTGTGGTTCTCGTGTGAAAATGGAACATAAAAACAACGTAAAAATATTTATTTTAAATATTTAAATATAAAAAATAAATATTTACTCGTATAAATAAAAATAGATTTGCTATTTGGTATTCGGCCCTATTTTAGGATCCGTCATAACAAATCTGCGAACTTAAGCCTACGCTACGAATACGAAAAATTTGCTTTGCTAGGTTCCAAACAAAACAAAGTGGAATGTTCCCTCATTGAAATTTAATTTCGAAAACAGCTTGACTAGAGGCATGAAAATTAAAAATAAAAAAGTATTAATAAAAGTTATAAGTTTAATGATATTCAAATAAAAAGTGATTTAACATTAATTGCAATTTAAATTTTTGCATTGCATGAGAAAGATATGCTACAAAGAAAGCTATGAAAGTTCGGCAAAAAGTATTGCGAGATTACAGCGATCCTTTTGAAATGAATAACGAGATGTAGATAATGCACGTTCCAAAGTTTTTGTAAGTGCTCGGCTTGGTAGATGGAAAACTATCAGCAGCAATCATGCAATTGACGGTAGAAGCCGACGTTTTTCTTTCGATAGTAGTGCATTCGAACTGAGTCCGAATTGCGGCACTCGTCATCGAGAAAAATCGTTTTAAATATGTCAACTACGTCCATCAACTTGTTTTGTCAACTATCAGGCATCCCACGAATCGAGTCCAGATTGGATTATTTCCCGCCGCAACGAATTGGCCAGTTTTCAAAATAAGCATTTTTGCAACAAAAAATTTGTGTCTTCAAAACCCATTCAATACACTTTCGGGAAATTTCGACACAAGTTTCGAGTTGTATTGACATTGGCGTAATGAACGTTTTCAACGTTTGAATAAAAAACGTTTCAAAACATTTTCGGTTCTGATGATGATTCATTCCATTTCATTCATTAAACTGATCAAACGCGTGTATTGGTTTCTATTTCTGATTTTTGACCTACATAAACAAAAATTTTACATATTTTCCTTTATGCAGCTTATTTTGATTAAATAAACAACATTTCACTTTAAAATTTCGGTTTCCCAATGAATTCCGACGATGCAAAGCTGTCGTAAAAAATTCGTGAAAAGAACTGTCAAATTATGATGCGTTCGGAACGTGGAATGTCAATGTTACGAATTTCGAATTCGACGTAACGATTCGGATCGTAGAATACAACTTTACGAATCCGAAACAAAATCACAGCTACGATGGATCCTGGCTGATTAGCTAACGAAACTAGTATAGATTGATGAATGCGAGATGTAAGAATACGAGTACGATACCAACTGATCAACGTTGGTTCAGGAATTTTGTTTGACAAAAATAATTGCTTATAATAAATTAATTCTTAATTTATTTTATTATTTTTTATATTGTGGCACAGTGGATAGAGTACGTGACCCATACGCCAGAGAACACTGGTTCAATTCCATCTGACACAGGAAGTTATTTCAATTGAATTAATTGTTCTGTTCGGCCATCATCTCTCTGCAGAGTATGTCAAGCCACAGAGAGTAAATAATGCCATGTAAAGCTTATGGAGAACATGCACTTTAGCCGTTCGGAGTCGGCATAAAATGAGTAGGTCCAGTTCTCGATCAATTGTGTCCAAACATTTAATAACACGCACTTATGATAATAAGATGTTCGGTCAAAGTCCTTTCAAGGGGTGAAATGGCCAGTTTATTTTTTATTAAATTTATTAATAACAATGGCACAATTTTAAATAAAACCCTCTTCCCTATCCGTTATATACATAATTTCAAGCTGCTGAAATAATGTATGTAATGGATGGGTTGCTTTAGTAAAAGCAAGCAAGCAAGCAACATAGTAATTTTTCCTAATAAAAGCAATATTGTTTCTATTGAATATTGGTTGTTATAAAACTTGTGCACTCGTGCGTCTCAACACAATCGTGTGACAAACTATTAGTTTATGTAACACAAAATTGACAATTTTAGATAGAATTTGAAAATAAACGAGAGCTGCTTTTTAAAGAGAATGTTTAAAGCAACACACCAATATTTCGAACTATGGAAGTAAGTGCGAATATTTTTTTTTTTTTCAGCGAAAATACAATTTTAGCCAAATCTATATATATTACCGTGAAATATTTCTACAAAAATTTTATATTGATTGATAATCATTCACCCATGTGAATGAATTAACCATTTTTAAATGATCACTTATACAAATTGTATCAGCGGCCTTGATTATGATAAATAAATATACATAAAAAATGCGATAAAGCCCAATTAATTTCAGGCTGAAGAAACTTAAATGACGTCATAACTCAAAAGTAATATGTGGAATCAAAAACTAATTTGTGCCCAAATCGAAATTAAAAGCACTTTCAAATATCTATTAAGGTTCAAGAAGATAACGCCCAATGAAATCTAGTTTTGTTTGCATGCTCAAGCGAATCCAGGTTAATATCATTCTCCAAACAAAAGTTCCTAAGTTTTGTTTATTCTTGATTTAAAAAAAGGAACTAGCACTGGCTACATTTTGTTACATCACGAAGATATCTTTACAAACCAAACGAGCAAAGCGATTAATTTGCATACCCTAAAATCGTGAGGCCTCTCAGTGTAGTCCAACCACATGTTTTTTGTTGTCCATTTATTAAACAAATTTCAATTTCATCGAATTTCTTCGTAGTTACTTTAAGATGCGCACTCGTTTAAAAGATAGGTGGAAAAAAAAATTAAACAAAAAAACAACCACTTACTCTAGCTTGCTCAACTTCATCCTCGGTTGGTTTCTTGGCCTGTTTACGGCCATGACTGCCAATACGTTCTAAGCGCCGACAACAAACAGTTGCATAGTGAGAGATCTGCACATGAATTGGCCATTTGCCTACTTCAGGAAACGATATGGCAAACGAGGAATCTCGATGACGATTAACATAGCTATCAGAAAGAGACAAACATATAGGAAATGAAAACATTTGTGTTAAGTTGCAATTGCATTCCAGCGTCAATTACTTTAGTAGAGTGGGTTGAAAGGTGGGCGATGGTGGCACAAAAGACAAACAAATTGCCATTAGCTCCCAACCACGTATAAGTGATTCACGTTTTGGATTCTCTGTAGTTTGGCGACAAAGTTGCACATATAATTCATCGCGTAATCTGAAGGTTGTTTAAAAGAATAAGAATTAAATGAAAATGTATTTGAATGATTCAAGCGAAGTTAACTCACTGTTGTTGTGGCAAAGCTGATGTTATAATATCAATGGCAACTGAGTTCAGACTCATGCCAGCGCGTGCCTTACGATCACCCATATAGATTTGCACAAGTTTAAAGAGCTCAATTGCAATCTTTTTCTCAGTTTTATCACGTGACAATGCCAACATGGGTCGACTAATGGCTTCAGCTGTCCAACTAAGCATGTCACGCACGGAAGACTGAAATGAGAGAAAGTATTAAAACGTGTTTTTTAATTAAAAAAATTTCGAGCTGAAATCGAGTATAAATCTTATTTTGCAGCCCTCTTTGAATAATTTCTACTACCACCTTATTATATAAGTTAATGTCACATGCTAATACTCCCACACATTAACAGTCAACAATAGTGACAGCGACAGACAACATTAGCCAACCTGTAACATGAGCGCTGCATGCTAAAACAACCACGTATTAACAGTCAACAGTAGCGGTAGCGACAGACAACAATAGCCAACAGTAACATGAGCGCTGTACGTGACAATTTAACCACCAGCTGCTCGCGAAATAATTCAGACCATGCAACAGTGAGAAATGCAGAACGATGCATTTTCTCAGGATCTAGAGCTCACCAACTTATTCCTAGAAGTCTATGTTCTTAATATTAATCTTCTTCTTATTATTATTATTCTTCTTCCTCTTCTTATGATAAAATTAGTTCTGTTATTGCTAGTAAAAGTTCATTGTTTCAGTTCCGAATTTCATGTTGTTATAAACAGTTGAGCATAGCTCAAATAAATTACATACTAATAAAGAACTCCAGATCTTCGTTTTTACTGGGAAAACCCGATCTGTTAACTGGCGCCCAACGTGATTGAATCTTACAAATCAAACAAGTAAATGCGAGAGACATTGAAAAGTGATTAAATAAAATAAATTCAAAAGCACTAAAAGTTCTTCAAAAAAGTTTTAAAAAATATTAACTTTACAAATCAAACAAGTAAATGCGAGAGACATTGAAAAGTGATTAAATAAAATAAATTCAAAAGCACTAAAAGTTCTTCAAAAAAGTTTTAAAAAAATATTAACTTTATGAATCAAACAAGTAAATGCGAGAGACATTGAAAAGTAACTTAAAATAAATGCAAGAAGCATTAAAATTTTTAAAGTGTTTAAGAAAAATTAAGCAAGTAAACATCTACTAAAATCAGAAGAAAACCAATTCATTACATCTTACAAACGGAAAAGGCGAAGCAACCAAGGAAACGAACTAACCAGAAAAAGCAACATCCCAAAGCAGCAGAGAACCAATCTTTTGTAAACATTCCTGTATTCAAAATTTATTAAGATGAATATAATAATTTTTATGTAAGTACGGATCAGAGTCTTCATATATAAAAATATATAATAAATAAACAAGAAATTTTTGTGTGAAAGTGATTGATTTCAAGTATTTAAAGTCTCCGGTTTATTTTATTTGGGTGATTATTGCAAAAAAAAATATCAGTGTGAGATTTTTGTTTTCTAACTTTCATTGAATCTTTGTTATAAACAGTTAATGTTTGTTTGGTTGTTTGTTAACAGTTAATTTTCTGTTTCGAAATTTTTTGTTTTCCTCTTCTCCCTTTCGTCTCAATTAAATTTAAAAAAAAAATGGAAGTAACTAGAGAACAGGTACTTACCATAGTTAATGCAGCTGTGGAGGCATTGAATGGTCGCCTTACAGCACAGCTGGAAGGCATTACAAACGCTATTAGCCAATTAAGCTTACCAAGTGTGGAGTCATATGCTCCAGTTACTATTATACCAAATGTACAAAACATAAGTACAACTTTAGATCTTATTAAATCTATACCAGAATTTAACGGAAATGCTTCAGCATATCCAGCTTGGCGAGAAGCAGCGCATTTCGCCATGAATTATTATAAGGAAGGTTCGGAACACTACTATATAGCAATGGGAATATTTAGAAACAAAATTACCGGTTCTGCTAACGCAACGCTTTCCTCCTTTAATACAGTTCTTAGTTTTAAGGCCATAATTGCAAGGCTAGATCAATGTTACTCGGACAGAAGACCAATCCATGTTCTGGAAAACGAACTAAGCATTCTTCGCCAAGGCAACCGTTCTCTTATTGACTATTATGACAACGTGGACAAGCAACTGACTTTAATACTGGACAAAAATAAGATGACACATAGTAATAACGAAGACGTAGTTACTGTACTTAATGAACGCGCACGAGAAAACGCCCTTCGAGTTTTTATCTCTGGTTTGCGGCGACCATTGTGCGATATTTTGTTTTCAGCAAAGCCAGCTGATCTACCTTCGGCTTTGGCAACCGCTCAAGAGTTGGAAACAAATCAAAGAAGACATGATTTTGCCAAAATATTTGCTGCGGGCAATTTAATCAAAAGTAACAGACCACAACAACAATTACTACCTCCAAAAAACCTTAATTACAACTCTCACCCATCTTATAGACCAAAGCAGTCAGGGGATAAACCTATACCAATGGAAATTGACCCAGGCTCGTCTGGTTTCAGAAAAAATAACAATAATTCAAGCAACAGGCTGCCACAGCAACAACAATACCAACAACAATATCAATCGCAACAGTACGATTCCCATAATCGCGCTGTTAAGCGAGAACGAGAACAAATTTCCTCCGGACGCACTAATACGATGCAACAAAAAATGCAAAGAATCAATTGCATGCTGGGAGAGCCTTTGAATGACCCTGATGTTGAAGATTCTGTTTATGACGAGGAAAATGTAGGAAGTGTCTATGAAAATGACGAACAGACTGAAACCGAAGAAATTAATTTTTTAGGCTAACGTCGCTCTTGCCTTTCATAAAAAAAAAAAACAAAAACGGTCAAGAGCTTCGTATTCTAATAGATACCGGGGCATCCAAGAATTACATTAAGCCACATAGTTTTTTAAGCAATATTAAAGCAGTCGTGAAACCTTTTAAAGTAAGCTCCATTAATGGAACGAACATTATAGAACAGGAATGTAAAGTAAACATTTTGAACCAAACAGCAACCTTTTATCTATTACCCGCTCTTAAAAATTTCGACGGTATTGTAGGTTACGATTTTCTCAGAAACATCGAGGCCTTAATAGACGTAAAAAAAGGTATTCTTTACCACAAAACTGGCAAAGAATTTTTGTCGCATCAAAACTATCAAGAAATTAACTCAATTGACCTAAATTTCAATTTAGTTCCACCACATCTGCTCAATCGTCTTCAATCTATAATTTCATTAAATGCAAATGCCTTTGCAGACCCCGATAGAGCTCTACCTTATAACACTGCAGTGCAAGCTTCCATCAAAACCAAAACAGAAAACCCAATTTACACAAGAGGTTACCCTTACCCAATTTCAGCAGCAGAATTTGTCAATGAGGAAATAAAATCTTTACTGCGCGATGGTATAATCCAAAAATCAAACTCTCCATTCAACTCCCCTATACACGTAGTTAACAAAAAGGGAACTGACATAAACGGTAAGCAAAAATTACGAATGGTAATTGACTTCCGAAAAATTAACGAATGCACGATCTCCGACAAATACCCCATACCAGATACATCTGTAATACTAGCTAATCTAGGCAAATCGAAATTTTTTACCACCCTTGATTTGAAATCTGGTTTCCATCAAATCATCCTTGCCCAAGCCGATAGACAAAAAACGGCCTTCAATGTTAATAACGGCAAATACGAATTTTGTCGCTTGCCTTTTGGACTGAAAAATGCACCTAGCATTTTTCAACGGGCAATAGACGATATCCTAAGGGAAGACATAGGAAAGATATGTCATGTTTACATTGACGACATCATAATTTACTCCCCAGATGAAAATGCACACTTACAGCACATAAATAAAATACTTCAGAAACTCGAAAAAGCAGGAATGAGAGTCTCACCCGAAAAATCCAAATTTTTTCAAACAGAAGTAGAATTTCTTGGATTTCTTGTCTCCGAAAACGGTATAAAAACATGTCCCGATAAGGTTCACGCTATCCTTAACTACGAAAAACCCAAAACATTAAAATCACTGCGTTCATTCCTTGGGTTATCAGGGTATTACAGACGATTTATTAGGGACTATGCTCAAATAGCAAAGCCTCTTACAAGGTACCTCCGCGGTGAAAATGGTCATATTGGAACCAAAAACTCGAAACACAAAAAACTAGAATTTAACGAAGAAGCATGTCTTGCCTTTGAAAAATTAAAAAATATCCTGGCCTCTGAAGATGTTCTTTTAGCACACCCAGACTATACTAAGCCATTCGAACTAACAACAGACGCTTCAAGTGTAGCATTGGGAGCAGTGCTGTCACAAGAGGGTAGACCCATTACAATGATTTCACGCACACTTGCGAAAGCAGAAGAAAACTACGCAACTAATGAGCGGGAGTTATTAGCTATAGTATGGGCTCTACAGGCTTTAAGGCATTATCTGTATGGAATAACAAATATTCATATTTTTACCGACCACCAACCACTGACTTTCGCGATTTCCGATCGCAACCCAAATTCCAAAATTAAAAGATGGGGCGCGCTTATTGAAGAATTCGCACCCACCTTCCACTACAAACCAGGAAAAGAAAACAAGGTCGCTGATGCTTTGAGCAGGCAATACCTTAACGCAATGACGGACATCTCGGTCGACACAACAGTACACAGTGAACTTTCTTCGTCGCAAGTTATCAAGACAATTAAATTCCCAATAAACCAGTTTAAAAACCAGTTTATCCTATCTCGAACAACCCACAGCTTTAAAGGTACAAAAATAATATTTCAAAAATTTATCCGACACACCATGAATTTTGCCACTACTGACACATTAATAAAATACCTAACGGACACCATCAACCCTAATACCATTAACGCCATTCATTGTGATTTACAAACTTTGGCATTCATCCAAGACAAATTAGTGACAGCATTTCCTTCGGTGAAGTTTATCCATACGGAGCGTCTAGTTATCGATATTATAAATAAAGATGACCAATTAGAAACAGCAATTACAGAGCATAATCGCGCGCACAGATCGTTACAAGAGAACTTCCAGCAAATAATTAGTGAATATTATTTCCCGGGGATAAAAAAAATGCTTAAAGGCATCATTGCAAACTGTAGAATTTGCTTGGAAAATAAGTACCAACGGAAACCCCAAAACATAGCAATTGCAGAAACTCCCATTCCGAATTTTCCAGGAGAAATTTTACATATAGACATTTTCATTACAGGTAAACATCATTTCTTAACTTGTGTGGACAAGTTCTCGAAATTTACTGTGGCAATACCCATTACCTCTCGATCCTCTTTAGATATCAAAGCAGCTCTTTTCCAAATTCTTTTGAATTTTAAAAATACAAGACTTCTAGTTTCGGATAACGAAAAAGCATTTCAATCCAACATTATATCCACATTTCTTAGAGATCACTTCAACATAGAACAGTATTTCGTGGCCCCAATGCACAGCAAGAGCAATGGACAAGTTGAAAGAATACACTCAACGCTGCTAGAAATAGCCCGTTGCCTTAAATCGCAGTATGACGTAACAGATACAATGGAATTAATTCTATTAGCAACGCTTAAATATAACAACACTATCCATTCCGTTACAGGCAAAAAACCCATAGATATACTCCACAGTTATTCGGAAGACGAACTAAAAATAATACAGAATAAATTAATTACGGCTCAGCAAAAAACAGTACGTAGATCTAACGACAAAAGTATTAATAAAACCTACCAACCTGGAGATAAAGTTTTTATTCGCAGAAATAGACGATTAGGAAACAAATTTGACAAAGTTTTTGTAGAAGGCATTATACAAGAAGATTTGGGTACAACAGTACTAATCAATGGGAAAAGGGTGCACAAAAATAATTTAAGATAACATTTTGTTGTTTTTTTTTTTTTTTTTTTTTTTCTTCACTCTTCTCTTTTCTAAATATTTTTTTTTTTCTCTTTTTCTCTCTTTTTCTTTTTCTTTTTCTTTCTAGGGTTATACATCTATTCCCACTGACTGCAACCCGAATAACTGACTACTCATCTGCACATTTTATAGCACTCACTAAGGGAAAAGTAGCAGTGTTTGACGAATACACTTACCTTATTCATGAGACAAACCTAACGGACTATCAGCAGATTATTACACAAATAGAGGACACACTGACACAAGTCGGAAACAATTCGCAATATCTGCAAACTATAGACTCACAATTACAAGAAATAGATCGAATAATAAGTGCAATTCGTGTAAATAGAAGATTTGCTAGGTCAATAGACTTCTTAGGCTCAGCACTTAAGTTCATAGCCGGTACTCCTGACCATGAGGATTGGGAATTGCTAGTTACGAAACAGAGAATTTTGATGGAAAACAGCAACAGACAAACAAGAATTAATTCGATAGTACAAGACAAAATCAATGAATTGACTGGGAGAATTAATATCCTCCAAAAGGGGCATATAACTAACGAAGTTCTTCGAAACAGAGAAGAGTTATTGTTGGAATTCATCGCAAACCGAAATATAGCCATCATTAATCACTTAAACAATGTTGTCTTGTCCATAGTTCTTGCAAGAGATAACATAATTAATCCGCTCATATTAGACAATATTGAAATCAACCATTTAACCGACTCTGAAACCGTACCTCTTAGTATTAGTAATATTTTAAGTGTTGCTACTGTAAAAGTATTACAAAACAATGAACTTATTATTTATATTGTGAAAACTCCTAAGCTTATCCAATTTTGTGACTTTATAAAAATTTTTCCTGTAAGTCATGATAGAACTATTGTTAATTTAGATATTAATGAAGCAGCTAATTGTTATGGCGTAACTCGACCAGTTGAAAATTGCACCGATATATCAGTCGCCCAAATTTGCCAACCGACAACATCACCATGTTTGCAGCAACTATTGAATAACAACTCGGCAGCATGCCCAACAGAGACCGCATATCACTTACCATTAATCCAAGAAATCGATGAAGGAATCATTATCTTGAATGAAGTCGTTAATACTACCATCACTGATCAGCAAAATTTAACGATTTCGGGAACATTCCTATTGACGTTTACTTCAGCATCCGTACAAATTAACGGATCAACCTTCACAACTAAACTGAATTCTACATTTTCACAACCACATCCTCCAAAAACCATGGACATGAAGTTTCTACAGCACGAATTGAAGTTATCCTTGCCGTATCTTCACAAAATTCATTTAGATAACACAAACCACATCGCATCAATTAATGAAGACGTACAATCGCACAAAACATATTGGTTAATAATGATCTTTGTGACGACCATTGGTATAATCAGCATACTAGTAACTTTTCTCGTTAAACAATACAGGAAGAGGAAATTATCAGCAAACGCAGAGCAGGACCTTAGGGAAATTCTAAACAGAATCAGTGATCAAAACAGGGACGTTTTGAATTTAACAGAGGGAGGAGTTAATGTCACATGCTAATACTCCCACACATTAACAGTCAACAATAGTGACAGCGACAGACAACATTAGCCAACCTGTAACATGAGCGCTGCATGCTAAAACAACCACGTATTAACAGTCAACAGTAGCGGTAGCGACAGACAACAATAGCCAACAGTAACATGAGCGCTGTACGTGACAATTTAACCACCAGCTGCTCGCGAAATAATTCAGACCATGCAACAGTGAGAAATGCAGAACGATGCATTTTCTCAGGATCTAGAGCTCACCAACTTATTCCTAGAAGTCTATGTTCTTAATATTAATCTTCTTCTTATTATTATTATTCTTCTTCCTCTTCTTATGATAAAATTAGTTCTGTTATTGCTAGTAAAAGTTCATTGTTTCAGTTCCGAATTTCATGTTGTTATAAACAGTTGAGCATAGCTCAAATAAATTACATACTAATAAAGAACTCCAGATCTTCGTTTTTACTGGGAAAACCCGATCTGTTAACTTATATAATCTTATCCCCTTAACATTTTGAATAAAAAAAAAACCGACGGGATTTGTTTGCATACCTTCTTTCGAAATATTCCTTTCGAATGTAAATTTAAATTGTCAGCCGCAAACTTTTCAATATCACATTCTTTCATACAGGCTAGCGTCGGTATACCGCCCAGGCCTTGTGGCGTTCTTTCTGTTGGTGGAAATATCTGTTGTATAGTTGGCTTAAGCGAAGGTGGAGGAACTTTTCTGTTCATGGTAACAGACGCTGATGATGCCGCTGCATTACTTTCGCTATCTTTGGGATAATGTGGTAGATTTAAACGCGCACCATCAATAGCTGATTGAGCGATGCGTGATATCTGGCGATTTGGTGAGGGAAGTGTTTGTGATTGCTTCTGTTTATTGTTATCCGATGTGGTATCAAGTGGAAGATGCTGATGATGTGATATTGGTTGATTGCTATAGAGTTGTTGTTGTTGCGGTTGTTGTTGCGGCTGGTGCTGCTGATGATGCTGGTATGGTTGATGTTGTTGGTGAGATTGCGATGTTGAGTTGGATGTGTCGTAGAAGGCTAGTTGAAAACGGTTTTTTGCTTTATTGCTGGCATCTGCTGCTCCGATGCCTTCGAGCACAGCTTCAACGTTATCGGAACTGAACGGTTGGAGATGGAAAGTTAGGTGTTGGTATTAATTTTTGTATACATTACTTTTATATTAATTTTATACATCATTCTATATTTATTTTTTACGTTAATTTAAACATTAATTCTCTTCGAATTAATTTTTTAAATTTTTAATTTTAAATTTGTTTAATTTTTAATTTTTTAGTTTTCTATTTTTGTTACTATTTTTTTATGATAATATCTTTACTTTTATTAAAATATTTTAACTTTTATTTTAATATTTTCACTTTAATTTTAACATTTTTGTGTCCTATGGTAATATTCAGATTTAAATTTATTTTTCCGATTTTATACTTTCTTTTTGATATTTAACTTTACATTAAATTTAAATTTATTTTAATATATTTATATTTTTATGTTTTATATTTTTTATTTTATTGTTATTTATTTTATGTTATTTATTCGAATTCTTTTATTTTTACTTTTAATTTAATAAATTTTATTTGTATTTTTACTATTTTATTTCTTATTTTTATTTGAATAATTCTATTTTTTAATACTTTTATTTTTATTTTAATACTTTTATTTTTATTTTAACACTTTTTTATTTATTTTTTTTATACTTTTATTATAATTGTTTTTATTCCTATTTTTATCACTTTTTATTTTATTTTAATTCTTATACCTTTATTTCAATACCTTTATTTTTAATTTTTATATTTTTTTACCTTATATTTGAGTTATTTTATATATGAACTTTTTTGAGATTTTTATAATTTTAATTTTGTTATTTATAAAAATTACTTACATATCTTCGCGCCCTGAGGGATCGTATGGAGGATATTGATATGCGTAGTACGAGACACTATCTCCCATATTTGCATAGTCATCGATCATACCGTAATTGTGCTCCAAATAACCACCATGTTCTGAATGATCAGAATCCTCATTATCCGGCTCGTGTCCGGACAGCGAATGTTCCGATTGACTATCCGAATGATATGAATCGGAATCAATGGGATCGCCATACATATAACGACCGGATAGCTTGGCTTGTTCGATGATATAGTGCTTCAGTGGCAGCAAATGTTCCTGCATTTCCTGAAAAAGCACAAAAAAAATCATTATTGTACATATTATCATTAGAACAAAATAAATTAAAATATAAAATTGGAGTTAGTTTGAACCCATATCAAAAGTATAACTTCTTAAATTCAAATTTTTTACACACTGTTTAATTTTAAACTCAATAAAACTATTTTCATTATTTGTCAAAACTTTTTCTATAGTTGACATAAATTCGTTTAATTGTTAAATTTTAATGGCATTGTAGTAGTTTTTTTAACTTTCAGATAGACCTTCAAAGTATCTGAACAAATTTTTATTCTTGACCTCAATATTAAATTTATGGACAATTTTTGAAAACGATAGTTATATTTTTTTTTTATCTTTGTACCAAGGATTTCAGGTGGATGTTCTAAGCGTGGTGGAAAGCCAAAGAATCATGTGAATTTGAATCAGAGTCAAGTTACCTTAACCTCAGTCAATTCAAGTTATAAGGCAATCTCATACACAGACACAGTTGTAAATATTGATGCATTCTTAATTTCAGTTGATTAGAAATTAGGATAGAAAATTTTAAAGCTTTTTAAAGCGAAGGACCTTGGTCTGGCCGGGAATCGAACCCGGGAACTTTGGGGTAGTAGTCGAGCATGCTACCTACTCGACTACCGAGGCCGCCGATTTTATTGTTTTTGTTATTTTTAATATTACTAGTATCACCTTTGGTCGAGATTCGACCATTTAAAAATTGATTTTTTTTTTGTATTTTTATTGAAAACATTTTTTTTCTTTCTACACTCATATTCAAACATAACCAAACTCATACCGCACCAAACGCACCACCAGCAGGAAATCACAAAACAGTAACTCAATTCTGATTTTCCATTTTCCACTTTCAAAGCTATTCGATATCAAAAATGTGGCTTATATATGCGTAGCCACACCCCTTTGTCCAATGCCCGTCACAGTACCCTAATTCCCTTATTCTACTTTCTAGTAGAAATGCTTCCAAAGCAATTTGATATAACAACTTTGAGTTGTATGAGTGTTTCCACGCCCCTTTGTCAAGGAAAGAAGTTCTTACCAAGTTTCATTGATTTATGACTTATAGTTCAAAAGTTATACCGAAAATTTGGATTGATGAAAAGTGCCTCGCCTCTATTTCAACGCCCAGCATATGTAACCAGTGGAATGGAACGTCTGATTTGAGGTCGAATTGCCCACCATAGATATTCGGTGCACTCCTTTTCTCTACTCTTATTGATTTAAAAAAAAATTATCAAAATTGGTTGAGAAAGACGGGAAAAAATGTTTCTTAACTGTTCTGCGTACACCTATTTATATAAAGATATATAATAATAATGTGTATAATATATAAAGTAGATAAAGAAATGGCTTAAAACATAAATTTGTGTATAATAACTATGGAGTGGTTTGAAATATTTGAAACATTTTTTCACAGAAATAATTTTTTAAGCTGAAGAACTTTGTAAAAAATACAAAAACATTTTGAAAACTGTAATTTTCATCAAAAAAATCATAGGGGGTAGCTCATGATTTTCGATGATAGAAACACTTAATCAAATTATATATCAAAATGAAGCAATTTTTGCAAAAAAAAGATATGTTATATGAAAGAGTGTGAGAGAAGAAAATAGGAAAAAAATAAGATTACAAAAAAAGAATGTCTGGTCTAATTTTTGAGCAAAAAATGAATATTTTAGAGTTTTTTTTGAAAACAACATAAGAAATTGAATTGGTGAGATAACGGTAAATATTTTCTTATTTCTCCAAAGTCATTTAATTAAACTTTCAGACAAAGAAAATTTAAGGAAAATCTATTGAAAAATGGCTGAGATATTTGGATGCAAAATCAAAATTTGAAATATCAATTGTTTTTTTCTCATTCTGAGGCAATGACATTGCTTTAAGAAATGCATTGGATGGAAAAAATCTACAGGTTTCGAAATATCGCAATACTTTTGATGTCATAATAACGGGAAATTTTTTTACATACTATTTGTATGTAATACAATAAATAATTTGTATTCCGCATACTATTTGTGGAAAATATGAGCAAAAAAGTTTTCGCATACCGTTATTTTTCTCAACCAACGAACTTTCATACAAAAAACGTTGTACTGAAAACATCTATCGTTTTCGAGATATCACAATAATTTTGATGTCAAAATAACGGAAATTTTTCAAAATTTACTATTTGTAAGCAATTTTACCATCACAATATATATTGACACTTGTTACATGAAAAAGTGCTTATTGTAGGGTATCCGTAAACGATGATGAAAAATATTAAATTTTTGTTTGCACATCTTATGAATGTCTAAATTTCTCTCTTATATCATGTTTTTCCATCTCTTATGGTTTAGCTTTTATTTAATAAATGCTCTTTTTCCGCTCATATTTGAGGTCAAAGGTCACCAATCTTATATTCAATCATATTGTGCAAACAGACCTTTCATCTGATACCACATTCTTCATTCTACCTCTTCCCAGTTCTGAGATCGCTAACTAAAATTAATATAAACTTTCAACGTTAATATTTCGGGTCAAAGGTCATCAATTTAAAATCTAACATAATTCGGCACATCTATGGTGCAGTACCTTTCGGATGATATATGTTTCATTGTCCTTATTCTAAAATAAATATTGAAAAAGTGTACGACAACATTCGATGTTTGCGTATTAATATATAAGATTTAATACTTTGATTATTTTTGTTTTTTTTTTTAATATTTGTACCATTTTTATTGTTTTAAATTTTTTTTAATTCTACTATTTTAAGGGGACATATAGGTTCCAAGGATTAATTTGTTTTTTTATTTTTTCCTCATATGTTCCAGACTGGTGATATCCTGCACACCGTCAATTTTTTTGGCATTTTAAAAAAAAAAATCAAATAACGTCAAAACCCGCTTCAAAAATTCTGAAAAAAATTTTTTGTATTCTCTAAATGTTAATAAATATATGTGCAAAATTTTTAAAACGATATCTTTTTTCTTCTATGAAAGAAAATTTCCAAAAAAAATTCTTTTTTTTTAATTTTGTAACCTATATGTCCCCTTAATAATTTTTATTATTTTTTAGTCTTACTTTTTATGGTTTTTTATTATTTTTACTATTTTATTATGTTTATTATTTTTACTTCTTTTACTGTTGTTATAATTTTTTTATTTCTATCATTTTTATTATTTTTAATATTTAATATTTACATTGTTTTAATTATTGTTATTATTATTATTTTTATTTGTGGTACATATTTTTATAACTTTTTTATGTTAATAAGTTTTATTATTTTTATATACACTTGTGCTCATACAATTAAGACATGTCGACCGCAATTCATAAATGTATGGTTTGAAAAAATTTGGAGTACGTTTTTAAACATTTTTCTTTAACATTTATTTCTCCATTAATAATATACATAATGTAAGCATTTTTTTCTAAAAATAATTAATTTGTCTATAAATATATTCAGTTTTAGTTTATTTCATCAGTAATGAAAGCAACATATAATTAGGACATCTGAAAAGAATTTAAATTATATCACATGTTTTTGTATAAATTGTGTTTTAATTTTATAAAATGCCACAACGATATTAATATTTAGTTGGGAGCCCTTTTTGGCGAATTACCGCTGCACATCTGTTGCTCATGGAGCATACTAAAGTCCGGCATTACTCGGGAGTTATCTTGTACCATTCCTGTTGAATAATATCCCACAGTTCAAGCTTATTTTTGGGTTTTCGACCTGAAACCTTTCATTTAATTATAGCCCAAAGGTTTTCTATCGGATTTAGGTCCGGACTTTGGGCTGGCCATTCCAAGACTTGGATATGTTTTGACTCGAGCCAAGATTTCACTGTCCGGGAGCAATGTTTAGGGTCGTTGTCTTGCTAGAATATCCCAGCAAGTGGCAAATTTTCAACGTAGTCTCCGTCCAAATGCTCCGCCAAAATATCCTTATACATTTCACCTGTCATTTTACCACTTATTTGTTGTATTGGACCAACGCCAGATGAGGTGAAACAACCCCAAACCATTACGGAAGAGCCACCGTCTTTTTGGTGTATCTTGGGTCCAATTCTTTCAACGGAGGACGCCTAACATACGGCTTTCCATCGTTTCCGAAGACATTAAATTTAGATTCGTCGCTCCATACAATGAGATCCCAAAATTTTTGCTCTTTAGTAAAGTGTTGCTTTGCGAATTAAAGTCTCCTTCGCAATTTTTTTTTGATGTATCTGGTTTCCTTCGTGCAACTCGCCCATTTAAACTATTTTCTTTTAATCGTCTTCGAACTGTTTGCGACGATATTTTTACATTATAATCTGCTTCCATCTGAGCACTTAATTCGCTGGAGGTTAAAAAAGGGTTTGATATGCTCAACCTAACCAATTTGCGATCATCAGTTGCTATCGTTTTGCGGGGCTTATTTAGTGGCAAATCATCAAAAGTTTGATGTTTCTCAAAATATTCCAGGGCAATATATACTCTGATACGCGAAACACTCAAATTTTTAGCTACTTTAGCAACGTTTTCAGAGTTTTGGTAGGAATTCCAAATCATTTTCCTCTCGCATGGTGTGGAGCTCTTTTTGTTCCCCATTAGGCCAAATCAAATTTTAATATTAGTAAAATTAATACATTAATCATTTTATCTACAATGCAATGAAAAAAAAGTAGAAAGATATATTATTTACCGTTATTAAATCAAATGTCTTAATTACGTGAGCACTTAGATGTTGATTGCTTCGCAATAAAAATAGCACTGATTATGAATAACAAATTACTTCAAAATTTTTTTTTTGCATAAACCGTTATAACGGTAATAGTTTATCATGAGCAAGCGAAAGCAAAAAACAAAAGCAGAAAAATATTATAGCAATAATAGTAACGAATTCTTTTTTGTCTTAATTGTATGAGCACAAGTGTATATTTTTTATAATTTTTATTATTTATTTTCAAAATTTAATATTTTTTTTTAAAGAGCGTTCTTTCACAGGTAGTGAATAGGGGAAACCATTTGGACATTTATAAAAGCTGGGTGAAAAATAAAAAGCTACCCGCGAACTATACAAAAAATTTAAAGAAGTGAGCTACTCTCTCATAATGAGAGCCCCCTTGCTTTGCATCTGACCACAAATCGAATAAGTATAGAAAACGAAGGAAAACCTTTATTTTAAAACTTACAGCTTTGCGATGTTTTATTGAATTTTTAATGTCTTTCTCACAGAAATTTCATTCAAAGTCGATGAAGTCCATATTAATATTTTATTCGATATCGTTAACAAATTGCGGTTTTATATCCGTATTCATATTATTTGCGAATGATATCTTTTGGCTTGCTGGATATGTGCTTAAGGTATCTACGAATGTAAACTTCAAAGATTTGAACAAATTCTATCGATTTGTGTCGGTAAACTTTTATTTGAGTTTAAGGAGTTAATTTAAATTTATATTCAGCCCTATTATGAGTAAAATTTCGCCCGGAATTAAAACAAAGGTCGAAATGTTCACTGAACTTTTGAAAAATTTGAACACAAATATTTGCATTCATCGCCAATTTTTAAGATCACCAGAAAAAAAATCTTTAAAAGCATACCGTCTAAAAAATGAAAAATCCCTTTTTCAATTCCGGGCGGAAATTTACTCATAATAGAGCTGATTAAGTTTTATTTTAACAACCTCAGTTAAAAATTGGAACAGCTACCTAAGATGAGTAAAAAAAAAAAATAAGTCTGTGTAGCTATTTCTTTAAATCTTTATTAAAAAAAAATAAAAAATCAGATATTTCATATTTTAAAAATTCTAATTAAAAATTTAATTATAAACTCACTTGATCCCAATTGCTATATAACGGCGATGTATTTCCATTGTCATACTCCACATCACTGTTATCTGCTGTTAGATGATGATTTTTCTGATGATGCCTGGATGAAGATCTTCTTGTTGACGTTTTGTCGCGCTTATTATCATAATAACGATCATTTGTGTGATGAGAGTTTTTATCCTAGAAACGTAAATGCACACATAATTTTTATTTGACATAAGCAAATAAAGACGCTTTAAAAACTTACTAAATTGGCAGCATTATGACGCAAAGAACCGATAGAACGCGCATCCTGATTATTTTGCGTTTTTGATTTTGGCTTTCTCGAATCGTTGCTGCTTCTCGACGAGTGGGTTAACATGCCAATATTATCCGAAGATGGAAAGTTTTTCATAGGCCCAGCTATAGATATAGATGCTGCGGCATCACTTAGACATGGTGACGTTGGTTTGTTGAGTTTAATTTTATCCAAATTTAACATATCTAAATTGCAAGCAGCTGCTTCTTGTTGTTTGTAATAATTGGTTGAATGACTAGGAACACAAAACGATGATGCATGTCCAGGTGATGGCAATGCGGCACCCATGGAGTTTATTGTGGATTTTGTGGGTTTGGTTTTTGTCTGAAATAATTTAACAATAACAGTTGGCAGGCATCATTAGGCAAAAAATCACTGTGCTTACTCACCTGTGGACTAATAGGACTTTGAGGACTAGAGTCACTGGAGTTTTTCTTGTGGCCGCTGCCACCACCAGCGCTGCCCGTGCCGCTGCTTCCACCCGTTGATGCTTTAGCTGCCTGTGTTGTATGGCGTCGACGTGAAATTGGTGTATTTTCTACAGATTTAAAGTATTTTTCATGCATGGAATCGTCGCTAGCAGCACCTCCACCATTCGCCGTCTCAGCACTAGACTTACGATGCAGTTTATTTTGCGGCGCAGCGGCATTGATTGAGGATGACATAAAGCTACCCGAGCGCGCCAAAGCAACATTGTAATCGCGCTCACGTTCTATAAAAGAAAAGCATAAGTATTTATTTAAAACATTTCAAAAACAGTGACAAAATGTCTTTAAAGCATGAGTTTAACAACATTAGACAATGAGACTAACTACCACCTGCGAAATCTAAGCCATGATGCGATGATTGCGATGCTATTGATTTAACACCGCTGCGCTGTTGTTGTAGATATTGCTGCTGTGCTGACCTGTTACCATCTGGTGACAATTTTTTCTTTGGCTGTGGAGTATTAATTGAATGTGTTGGTGAAATGATCGCCGCAGCTGCAGATCCTTGCAAGTGAGATGTAAGAAGCTGATGATCAAAATACTTATCTACCCCACTGCCGCTCCCACCAACAAATGAAGAAGCATGAGGTAAATTATGCGAACTTGCACTTTCTTGAAGCATATCATAGCTACAGAGAATGGGAGAGAGAGAGAGAAACAGGACGTAGGTAAAAGTGGAGGTGTATGAAAATAGACAAACACAATAAACAATAAAGCAAACAAATAATGAAATGAAAAAGCATGAAAGGCATTTAACCAAAGTTTTCTTTTAAGTAAGAAATGAGCATTAGGGAGTTACATACAGTCATGGTTGAATAAATAAGATTGTCGCATGGGTGAGAGCGAGTTCCCATAAATGTCAAATCGAAGTTGACAGCTCGTACAAAATCAGAAAACCCCAATCCCCAACTCACACGGTGGTTGGCAATCAAACAATCTAATCGTTTTGCTGTTGCTTTTAATGTGAAACTATCAAAAGCTCTGAGAGCCGGAGCGGATGAACACAGATTGCAGCAATCTAAATTTGTTCATTTTGAGATTGCTGTACATGTCGGCAATCAGCAATCTGAATAGTGTTGCTAGGTTACGAAATAAAATTTTCAAAGAAAAATCATGATTGGCGTGTCGTGTGAGCTACCAACAATCAGCATGTGAAAGAGAGTAAGAAAAGTTCATTGATTGGCAATCAAGCAATTCCGTGTGAGTTGGCCAAAAGCGAAAATTGATAACATGTAAAGCCGATGAAGTTGTTGTTGCTTTTCATTGATTTTGACAATTATAGGTACTGAGAAGAGAGTACGATCAGCCCCGAGACAACCTTATTTATTCAAACGTGCATACAATAATATTCCAAAATGGAACTCAATGGGAATGTTGAGCTCGTATTGCACTACTTTTTTGTGGTATATTTTATAAATTTTAGCCAATAATTTTTACAAATACACAAAAATTCAAATACACCAAATTTAACTTCTTTGCTAAAAATTACCGCTGAAAACAATCTTCGTTTAAAAAATGCACTAACTTTAATAGAGTTTGGAAACAAGTTTTATACAATTTTTTTTTTAAATTTGATCTTTATATTAATCTTTTAAATGCAACTATTATTAACGCACAAACACCTATTTCTATTTACACTTCGTGCCAATAAAAATAAATTTTGTTCGACGGGGTCTATAGAAAGAAGGGGAAGAAATAGGAAAACTAAAAAAAAAAAACGAAGAAGAAAGACCGAATTAGTCTCCGATATTGGTTATAACAGTTCAAGAATTAAATAAGATTTTGATTAAAAACATTTTATCAAAAAAAAAAAAAAAAAAAAATAATAAGGACTACATAAAAAAGGTTATATTAGTCTATTTTTGCTGACATATTTAACCTTATACCTAATTGAGTAAAAAATATATACTAGACTGTTCAAGGAGTCATTGGGATAAACGTAATTTTTGGCAAATTAATTTTTAGTATTCAACATATTCTCCTTTTACCGCGATGCAATTAGTCCAGCGATCTTTTAACATTTTGATACCTTTTGTCAAGAATGATTTGTGCAATTAATCCAAAAACGGTTTCCAATTCAACTTCTTTATTTGATGTCAATCCATTTGCTGTGAGCCATCTTTTGAGATTGGGAAAAAGATAATAGTCGATGTGGGCCATATCTGAAGAATATGGTGGACGGGTAAGGAATTCAAAGCATACTTAAGTATTGCGACATGAAAAGCAATTTCATGATTTGTAAGATGTAAATAACTTTTTCTTCTTTAAATTAGCTCGTTTTGTTTTAAACGAAACATGTTTTAATCGGTTCAATAATGCTGCATAATATACACCTCTTTATTCAAAATAGCCAATACATAATATGCCGTGAGAGTCCCAAAAAAAAACTCTCTTTTGTCGTTCGAGGCACCTCCACTTGACATAACCCATGCTTTTTCTTGTTGTACCGATTTAGATACCGATTCATGCGACTCTTTGTTTCATCACAGGTTCTAATTGCCGCGCAAAATCTTTTGGATCCCGATTTAAGAAGGTTAAACAATACTCAGAATCAAGAACTTGTTGTCTTTATTAGTTCCACATATCTAGCAACCAGCTTTTTTATACTCAATTGATCATGCAAAATAAAAACCACCGAGTCAGTTGATATTTTTGTAGCTATCTCAACTATCCCTCTGGAACAAATTGGAAGGCTTCCATATAGAAGTGAAACATTCCTCATCGTATCTTTTGGAAACCTAATGGGAAGTTTTAAATTAATTTTGTTTCCAAACCGCTTTCTTAAGAATGTATGTGGAAACAGTAACATTAGAAGTGATGGGGAAACATTTCTTATCGTATCTTTTGGGAACTTATGGGAAGTTTTAAATTAATATTGTTTCCAAACCGCTTTCTTAAGGAATGCATGTGGAAACTTTTGCTTGTTTTGGGGCAATTTCAATTTCAATTTATTTCAAATAATAAAATCTTGAATAATAAGGCAGCCTCGGTAGTCGAGTAGGTAGCGTGCTTGACTGCCAATCCAGAGGTCTCGGATTTGAATCCCGGCCAGACTAGGCTAACCATTTTTAGTTGATATTTATTTGTTGTTGTTTCCACATTAATTCTTAAGATAATGTAGAGGAATGCTTCCACATTAATTTTTAAGACAGCGGAGAGGAATGTTTCCCTCCAATGACATAGTTGTGTATAAAAAGAAATGAAGTGGCTAACGAAAGGGAATGCTTCCTACATTCTATGGAATGTTTCCGGTCTTATATCCAGAAATGTTTCCATTTTCCAGAAGGAACTCACATACTGTTACTTTCGGATTGTCTAATACGATATTCCCACTCAAATATAAATGTTTTATCAAAAATCGAAATTAGTTTTTTGCTTTTTTACAAAAAGACTAAAAAACTAATCACAAGCTACTGCGTGAAATTTGCTAAAATTTTTGCAGTTGTCGTTTGAAAGATGTCAGATATTATAATGATAACGATTTGACAGCGATACCATTCATGCGTCAGACTGAAAACTTAATGAACAGCCTAGTATTTGGCGTTTCCCGAAAGTCATCGACCAGAATTATAACTCTTCCTACGAACAAACGTCAATCACAATTTTTCAATTTAATATCATAGATAAATCATCATATATTAAATTCAGCATATAATGTAAAAGAACAAATACAGAGCAGTCTGAGTTTTATCGCAGATGTTGCGATAATGAGGATGATCTGAACTACGTAGACTTCAACAGATTCAAGAACTTCAAAAACAACAATTATTCATACTCTTTGGTTTAAAGTATTACACGATTTTCTAGTAGGTAAAACTCAAAAGTTGCCAAGTCGTGTGAAATTGAACGTGGAAGATGATACAATTTGTTTTTAATTTTTACCTATATATATAAGCAAGGGAGTTTTGACAGAATAGTTTTAATATCAGTGTAATACGACGACAACTATAGAGTTATTTGTTATATGGTAGATGTACGTGGCCACTGGCGAATTTAAAATTATTTATAATGTATTTTTTTATGGAAAATTATAATATCTAAATTAAATGGTATTGTTCTTTTGTCTTTTTATTTAATTAAGTCATTAGAACTGTGTGTCACCGATATTATACAAAATGATGGGAAGACAAATTTCTACACGTAACATGTTTTTAAATTCTACACTTTAAACTGTAACTTTAAATTAAAATGATATTATTGAAAACATGAGCGATTTGTCCTATTTTAGTATTTTTCGAATCTTACAATAAAATACAATAAAATTTACATATGTATTCATAAAAGTTTATGAAAAATAAACAATTTTTAAATGGTATTCAGCTCTAATTGGAGTAGTCATAAGTGTGCCCTTTAATTGTAACACATAGAAGCCTCTATCAAGAAATTGTCAGTACGATAAACTTGTGTCGTGTCTTAGTCGCAACATTAAAATCATCAAAAACATCTTAAAAACTTCGTCTGAATGAGAAAACTATATATACTATGGAGAAGACTTAGTGGTCTAAGGTCTTTAATGGTTTTAATTTTGGCCGATATATACTATAAATTTATTAGAATACATTACATACCAAGAATTTAAAAATATTTGGGTTTCTAAGATAAACTAATCGTTATTGCAATTTAAGCACAACGTATTGGATGATGCATTTTTATTGGCACGGGGTGTAGTAACTGTTTCATCATTCAACATTTTTGAACTGTTTCAAATAGCAGACAACACAAAAAGTACTGAAAATAATCTTTCATTTTTTAACTCAAAATAAACTCATCTAATATATGGTGAAATTTTCGTAAGGAAGTGTTATGTATGTCCTACCTGCCAGGTCCGGGCTCCTTTCGACCACGTTGCTTTTGCAGTGAGCCCAAACGTAGATTCTCATTATTGGCGGATTCGTTGAAACGACGATAGCCATGAATGCTGGACAAACTGGAGTCACTTGACTTGCCCGATTCTCTATAATGATTGCAAGAATCTAAGAAAGAGGAGAAAACACAACTATAATTAAAAAACGCAAAAAATTAAAAGAATTTCCATATTACCCTGTGAACGTCTCGACGAAAATGGTTGCACATCTATTGAGCGTGTAGAGTCACCAGTGCCAAGACTTTCAAGATAAAAAAACAAAAATGTAATAGATATTTTTAAAGGCTTGCTTCTTAATGTGCTGCTTACTCACCGGAAACTCTGTCGCCCACGCGGACTAGAAAGTAGCTCCGTGGATAGCTTCTCTTCGGAGCTGGCATGAACTGGCATCAACGGTTTAATATGTGTTTCAGCGCCACCACTGCTGCGTTTATTTGTGCTTCCGCCGCAACTTAAAACGCCTCTTGCTACTTCACCGCCAACACCACCAGCACCACCACCACCAATGGCACCAATGCTCGTTATGCGTGGCGCTCGCGCCGTTTTAGCAAGATGAGCCTGCTGTGTTTGAGTACAGCTATCGCGACGATCGCTCGGATCTGTATTCTGTTTGAGCGTTTGCAATTTAGCCAGCGGTATGATGTCACACTTGCTCGGCCGATGCCAGACCGTCTTTTGTGTGGCCGCATTATAGTAATAGAAACGCTGCGTGTTTGTATCGAATAATTCCCACCACTGCGATGAGTCGGTGCGCTTAATTGGAACATCCTGATGAAATTTTAAATGGACAAGATAATGAATGAGTGAGTCGAGTAGCAGATAGAAAACATAAGTAGAATATGTTCTGTTTCAGTTTTTTTTTTTCTAATTATTTGGTAATTAATTTACGAGTATTTTGTCGAGAACAAGTTGATGGAAATACACTTAAATTTTTGGTTAATTTTTAAATGCCAAAAACCAGGTCTATGGATAACCATATAAAACATGCAAACGTCGTGAAAATGATTTGAATGATTAATTTTTTTCTAAATTTCTTTAAAGCATATCTTAATTCTTTAGAAAAATGTTTCATAATTTTTGTTTTTTTTATACTATTTATATTGAATGAACATTTTTGTTATTTTAGAAAGTAATATAAGAAGCAACACAAATAAAAGAGACACAAGAACAACCTTGTACGACATACAAAGTTGTTCGAACTTGAATTTCGTACGAATAGCAACAACAAAACGAAAAAAAAAAACAAAAAACTAAAAATTAAATGTTACTTCATCAAAAAATATGCTTAGAGCTCTTCAAAGTAATTGAGAAACATTATAACAATAACAGCTTCTGTGTTTTGTCTCAACATCGGCGACAATTGACCTTGAACTTTTTTAAAACATAGCAGCTAAAACTACAGCTACTGCTACAACGGCTTTGTTTCTAAAATGCAGATTTGGCAAATTCTTGTTGTAGGTGGGTGGGTGGGTTAGTTACTTGGTTGTTGTTGGGATGGGCTGTCATGGATGCACATTGTAGCTGACCTTGATTATATTTAGAACACGTATAAACAAGCATTTTGCAAAAGCTCTGCTTTTATCTCGCTTTATGTTTATTGATGGATATCATGATTAACAGTTGCTTCTGTTAATGAAAAAAGAAAACAGCATGAAAATAAGTATGAAGCAACTGAAAACCTTTATTCTCAATTTTCATACATATAATATTGGAATTGCGTAGGAAAATGCGACTTTTTTATTTGACCTCTCTGTTTAACTTTTTTTTTCCTTTGTTTTATTTGTGACCTGAAATAATATTTTTTATTTATAAAAAGAAGAAGCTTCTTTTTACAAGAATTTATAAAAAGAAGCTAGAAGATAATTTACAGGTTTTGATTTCGAATTCAGCTGTTTACACTTTAAGTTTTAAATTTCAAATTCAACTTTCAATTGAAGTGTAAAAAAAGGTTGGTTATTTATATAGGGTGTTTTTTTAGCTGCATGAGAAGTTTCGATGGTTGTTGTCTATGGTTTGACAGTTGAGAATGTCAAACTGTGTTTACATTTCTGTTCAGTAAGGTTTGGCAATTCATCATGAATCGTTAACCGCCAGAACAACGCTTCCAATTTGTGAAAATTTACTTTAAAAGAAATAAATTTACTTAGCGAAGTTCATAGAGCACTTCGTCCATTTTGGTATTTCTTTTTGGCATATACCCAAAACATCTGAAAGAATGTCATGGCATGAGCCAATTGATATACAAACATTATTAAGAAATTCTCTGATTGTGATTCAGTGATCATAGAGCACTTCGTCCGAAGAATTTTGTTTAGTGATGAAGCTCATTTCTGGTTAAATATCTTGGCCAATAAGCAAAGAATCACCATTACATTCATTAAAATGGACTGTTTGGTGCGCTTTGCACGGTGGCGGCATTATCGGTCCTTATTTCTTTCGAAATGAGAAAGGAGCAGCCGTTACGGTGAATGGTTGATTTTTTGTTTCCAAAAATTAATCAGCTAAACATCAACGACATTTCGTTCCAACAAGACGAAACAACTTGCCATACAGCACGCTTAACCATCAATTTCATGTAAAATCAATTTGGTGACAACTTTATTTTCAGAAGTGGTTCTGTTAACTGGCCCCCTTGTTCGTGCGATGCCTTCGATTACTTTTTATGGGGCTATGTTAAGTCATTGGTTGATGCCGACAAACCAGCAACTCTTGAAGCATTGGAAGCCAATATTCAAGCCACCATTGATGCCATACGGCTAGAAAATTGGATTTATTGGAAATACGAGTGAATAGTCCATAGATCTAATGGACTATGTAACTCGTATCCGCGGCGGACATATTCAGGAAATCATATTTAAAAAATAAATGGCCATGAAATTATCTACCAGATTATAATAAAAAAACTCATTCCAATAATATTTCTGTCTTGTATTATTATTTAAAGTTCTCAAACTCTTTAAAAAACACCCTATATATAAAAGGTAAGCGCGCTGCTCCACACCTAATATAGCTCAAAGTATACTCCTTTTTTGTCGATCAAACTGTAATTATTTTTTGCCATTATTGCAGTGCTTTTAAAACATATACTGTCCTACAGTACGTTTTTGATCTAACTCCTTTTTTTATCCTTTTATAAATAAGTTAAGACGAATTTAATGAACTTCTTTTGATTGTTTCAAAATGTATAATGTATATAGGACGAGCTTTTATACTAGTTGAGTAATAATTCTATGCAACACCGATGCATTTTTCGAAAAATGCTTTTTTTTTTTTTTTTTTGATAGTCTGCGCGGTAAAACGTAACGTTGTCACGTAAAAATATTAAAGAATCATTTTGAAGTTGTTCGTATTTATTTTATAAATTTTGCTTTAACTCCGAAACAATTCAATTACTCTTTAAAATGTCAATAGCTTCATTAATAATGTTGATGAAACATTTATTTGTTGTTTTATTTTTTATGAATTTATTTGAGATATTTAAGTAACACAAAAAAAAATAAAATAAATAAAGAGCATTGCTCATTATTCAAACATCTGCTGCTGCCGCTGTTGCCACTGCTGCTCGATTATCTTTCGCATTTCTCTACAGAGGTCAGGCGGAGCCGAGTGAATTGGGAAAATTAAGCAAAAATTAGGTCATCAGCAACAACGACAGCAGCAACAGAATTTCTAATTGTTGCTACATTATTTGTATGAAATTTGAAATAATTGAAACAAAAAAGAAAAATATGTAACTATTAAAAAAAAAAAAAAACAATTGGGCAACGTTTAGGCTTCGGAGAGTTTCTGAAGTATTATTTACTTACTTGAAAAAGATAAGAAAATAGTTTAGCTTAAATAGAAACCGAAATAAGCAAAATACTGCGAGGTAAGAAATTAAAATTAAACAAAATATGACCGAAGGAATGCTTAACAGGGACAAATTAACTTTTGTAAGGTTAATTTTGTAAGTGTGGTGATAGAAGGTTTGATGTTATAACTGTGCATAACTGTGTAAGCATATCTACCCAATAGTGAAAAGTAAGACTATTCCAATAAGCGAGTACAAGGGCTGCCTTTTAAGTCTTGCCCTCGGCATTACTAAACACTGATGTCGATTTCATTACTACCAAAAAATATTATCTTTTCATTCTTGAGGCTATAAGGCAAAATAAGACAAAAACGACAAATTTTCTTCCTTGTGAAACTTTGTCAGGGGAGATGGTTGCCCCGAAAATCTGATGATTGCTTTAAACGACAATATTGTAAAACGCGTCTGTTAGACAAGGATAGATAAAAACTTATATTACATGTTTATTTGACATTTTGTTTTGATACAAATGTATGTATGTAATCCGTTTTTTAAAGTTTAAAATAAGCGATGGCAATTTGAAAATTATTTGTTTTAATTTTTATTATTACTTTATTTTATATTATATTTATGTAAAAAAACAACATAAACATAATTCTTATAGTACGTAAAATCAATGAATATCGATTGCAGACAATTTTGAAATTCATAATTTTGCATGACTGGATTACATATGTAATCCGCGCGACTACTGCAGGGTTAAGGAAAATATTTTTTCGGAGGTGGCAAAACTATTTTGAAAATTGGTTCAAACGAATGCAAGTGATCATCTTAAAGAATACTTTGAAATACATTAAAAACATTTTCACGGATTAACAACTGTTTTTTATTGTTGGGCGCAAGATTTAAAAGGCAACCCTCGTAATAAACAAGCACACATATGCACTGTGTGTCAAATAATATCCCGGACACGAACCATAATCTCAGCAAACAAAAGCGATATCTACAGTGACACATATTTGTATAAACGCACTCTTAATTTTAACTATGCTACCTTCTCTCTCTTTTATTAATGCATTACTCAAAACAAATTCCAACTCATATTGTTTACTAAACTAACGGAAATTTGTATTGAGTGCAAAAACTTGTTTTCGTTGTTGTTGTTTTACATAAATCATATTAGTTTAAATATTTAACTAAAAACAAGTACATATTCGTTTAAACGCACATGAAAAAGGAGGTCGAAAACATATTAGTGGTTTAAAGAAATAAGTATTTGTTTGGATTTAATTGACAATTAGTAAGTTTTGTTTAATTTAAATGTAACATTATTTTCTTAATGATATTTTTTTAAGATTTTATCAAAATGCCAAGGGGAAAATATCTAAATGACACAGAAAAAGTCCAAATCAACCTATACCATAAAGAGGGTTATTCAAATCGGGAAATTGGGCGGAGAATAGGAAGATCAGAAGCAGTCGTGCGCTCTTTTTTAAAAAACGGTGTTAATTATGGAGTAAAAAAACCCACGAAAGGCAATCGAAAACTGAGTATTCGCCAAGTTAATCAGATTAGGAAGGAAGCCACGAAAAATTTTTTGAACTCAACTCAAATAAAAGAAAAATTAGATCTTCCAGTGACAACGAGACACATTGCACACATTTTACGAAACTCTTTCCACGTTAAATGGAAAAAACCGGTGAGCAAGCCTGTGTTGAAGCAGCATCACAAAAAGGCGCGCTTAGACTTCGCCCAAAAACACATGCAATGGTCAACTGAGTGGGACAATGTTGTGTTTTCCGACGAAAAAAAATTCAACTTAGATGGCCCAGATTCTTACAGCTGTTATTGGCATGATTTGCGTAACAATGACGTACGTATGTCAAAAAGGAATTTTGGTGGTGGCAGCGTTATGGTGTGGGCGGCATTTTCATCGAGAGGTAAAGCAAATATGCCGCCCAAAATGAATTCAAAAATATACACGGAATTGTTGGATGATGCTCTCATTACATTTTTGGATAATAAAATGGATGAAGACAGTATTTTTCAACAGGATAACGCTGCCATTCACGTTTCTAAAGAGTCATTAAAGTGGTTTGAAGAGCATTACATCCCACTTATGAAATGGCCTGCATGCAGTCCCGATTTGAATCCGGTGGAGAATCTTTGGGGGTGCATATCACGCAAAATCTATGGACAAAAAGCCCAAGGACACCTTTACAAAACCGTGCTAGAGCTCAAATTGGCCATTAAGGAAGCTTGGGAAGATTTGGATCGTCAGTTGCTGGAAAATTTAGTGAAGTCAATGCCGAATCGTATTTTTGAGGTTATAAATAAAAATGGTGGACCAATTAATTATTGAAAATTAAATAAATATTCTTTTTCTCATTCCTATTGAAAATAAAGTTGATTCGTTTAAACGATTATGTACTTGTTTTTAGTTAAATATTTAAACTAATATGATTTATATAAAACCACAACGACGAAAACAACTTTTTGCACTCAATACAAATTTCCGTTAGTTTAGTAAACAATATGAGTTGGAATTTGTTTTGAGTAATGCATTAATAAAAGAGAGAGAAGGTAGCATAGTTAAAATTAAGAGTGCGTTTATACAAATATGTGTCACTGTATGTATTCGAACATCCTTTTTAATGGTTGAATTTTTCTCTACTGTTTATCGAAATGTCATGAAGTTGGTTGGCATTTAACAGTTATAGTAATTATTTTGCGAAAACACGTGTTCTTTTGAGTCAATAAATCCTACGCAAAACTTGGTAAAAATATATTAGAAACAAGCTGGAGGGTTACAAACACACAGGAAGCCCAATTTCAGTTCGAACGCCTGAAATGACCCAAAAAGTACCAGATTTTGTTGCAGAAGACCACAATGCTTCAGTGAGAATGATGGAAGAGGCTTTAAACATCGGCAAAGAGAGTTTTTGTATAGTTCTTCACGAGGATTTGGGCAAAACAAAGTTCTGTGCGAAATTTGTTCCACACACATTTAATGATATTCGACCCGAATATCGCGATTCAGTTGGTCTCTTTTGCACGATAATACACCGATTCACACAGCACTCATTGTTCGTCATATTTTGGATCGAAATTAATTGAGTGTTTTAAATCATCCGGATTAAATTCATCGGGAAAATATACAGAAATCGTATTTTAATTATTTTTTCCAGAGCCTGTCTGGGATATTATTTGACACACCGTGTAAAACTCCCTAGAAGCATAAACGAAAGAAAATTAAATTTATGAGTTTTCTTTTAGTACTTAATTTGAACTTTATACGATATAATTCTATGTGAAAAATAAACAATAATAACTTAAGTCGGTTTTCAACGTTTTGAAAAATCTTACTTCAAAGGTTATAATCGCCATATAAGTTCTATGAAAACTTATTGGTTTTTGTGTCATAACTTTAATTTTTTTTGCGCTAGAAGCTACATAAGTTGTGTGTATGTGACGATATATTCAATGAATAAAGCAATATAAATAACTCTGTTCTGACTTAAGTCGACTTAAGCGATTATTACTTGTGGACACAGAATTATTGTTTTCAATTTTCGACAAGTGAATTTCCAAGTGAAATAACTGATGGCTACGCAGATAAAGCACAAGAAATATATAATCGATGCGCAGACTGACATAATCGACTCAGCGCTTTGGAGACTAAGCTGAGAGACAAAAAGAAGAGTTGCAAACTGAAAACGAAGGTTATGAAGAAGAAGAATTGCTATATATGTATAGTGCTGGAAGCGTTGAATAACCAATGAGTAGTTTACATAAATTCATTACTGCCTTTAATTTTGTGTATTGGTCAATGTTTTCTTCAAACGCGTTTTCCTCGAAACCATTTTTTTTTATTTTTATATATTACATTTTGTTTTAATTTTTTTTTTAATTTTTTATGTATTTTTAAATAATAACACGGTGAGACAGACCGCCAAAAAGTTTCAGCCAAAATTCTTAAAAATTCCGAGAGAGGGACATCTTCTGATTATATCGCGACTAGTCCGACCTCATTTTTTTTTAAAAAATTCTCAACGTTAAAAAGTAGGAATTCTAGTATTCCGACTTTTAACAATTTTTTACATATGCTTAGGTTGTGAGAATTTAAAAACAAAATGCACTTTTGTTCAACAGAATTAAACGTTAAATTTAACAGTGCCAAAATATTTTTGAAAAAAATATATAAAGTGGGTTTATCGCAATGGAGAAGTCACTTTTTCAAAAATTTAGTACACATGTTAGTTCTTCTTTATTTTTTTTAAAAATGGTAACAAACAAAACTCCTTAGTTTTTTACAGGAATTATTAAAACTACTAAGTACCTTTCAAAAAAGTCAAAAATAACTGAAATCAGTTGAAAATTGGAAAAATGGCAGAAGTTTTAAGGTGTTTTTTAAATCGACAATCATCGATTTTTCTGATATATGTTACGTTCACAGTGTTTAAACTGCTGCCATTTAACCAAATTATAACGGATTTGGCTCATATATGGATTGTTAGAATGCACAAGCTAAATGCCACATTTTGCGATTCTAGTTTTTGTAGAAAATAAAAACGGCGATATCTTATGACTGCGAATAATAAAAGTTTTATTAACTTTTTGGGATAAAGGTTCAAATTTTGATTGAATGTATGTTTGTGCCTTTATTGTAAATTGTATTTATGTTGGTGCTCTTCACAACACCTCATCTAGTGCCAAAACAAACACAAATTAGCAATAAAAGATTGCAAATTTTTATTTTTGTACCGGTCCACCATTGTTTTTGTCGTTTGATGGAAGCGCTCGCCTTGTTCATCAGACTTGGTTGGAATTGGCTGTTCGAATACATCTATATGATGGTGCAGAAAGAGTACTTTAAGCGACATTCGAACATTGAGCTGGTTAAACGCTTCCATAAAATCAGTGACAAGACTTGGTGCTGCGTTTTCTTCTAGAACTGGATGTAGCATTGGCAATTCCTCAGAATGTTATTTGGGAAGAAATACGAACATAGTGTCTTGCTACACGTATGACTTCTGCATTTTTCGATTGAATTTCAATACTTTTTTGTTGACACAACAGTAGCAGAACTTTTAGCATGACGATGAACAGATTTCCAATCACAGGTATTCCGTATGGCATTACTTTCTTGAAGCCTTTTATGAAAGCCAACATAATGTATTGCAAGGAACATAAAAAATTGGGTGCCCAAGAAACATTTTTTTGCATGTCAAGGACAAAATAATTTTTATAAGCGTTTTGAACTTCATCTAAAATCGCTTGACGATATGATTTTAGTGTATATCTAAACACACGTAACAAAGAGTATTTATTTTATCGCACATCATGAATAAAAAAGTCTGAAAAGTATAACAGATGGTAAGCCCATTGCATCAGTAAAAAGTCTGAACACACTTTTCACTTTTTTGATCTGCTCAAAGTACACAATATTTTACTTACCGCAGGATATAACAACAGCAATGAGCTCTAATAAAATTTCTTTCGGAAATAATTTGGAAAATATGCAATGCACTTTTCACTATTCAAATTACACAATTCCAAATGAAGTAGCACAAATAAGAAGTTTTTCAATCGTAAAGACACTCAGATTATCTCACAACAATCTTGTGATATCTTGTTTGATATCGCCTTTTTTTTATTTTCTACAAAAACTAGAATCGCAAAATGTGGCATTTAGCTTGTGCATTCTAACAATCCATATATGAGCCAAATCCGTTATAATTTGGTTAAATGGCAGCAGTTTAAACACTGTGAACGTAACATATATCAGAAAAATCGATGATTGTCGATTTAAAAAACACCTTAAAACTTCTGCCATTTTTCCAATTTTCAACTGATTTCAGTTATTTTTGACTTTTTTGAAAGGTACTTAGTAGTTTTAATAATTCCTGTAAAAAACTAAGGAGTTTTGTTTGTTACCATTTAAAAAAAAAATAAAGAAGAACTAACATTTGTACTAAATTTTTGAAAAAGTGACTTCTCCATTGCGATAAACCCACTTTATATATTTTTTTCAAAAATATTTTGGCACTGTTAAATTTAACGTTTAATTCTATTGAACAAAAGTGCATTTTGTTTTTAAATTCTCACAACCTAAGCATATGTAAAAAATTGTTAAAAGTCGGAATACTAGAATTCCTACTTTTTAACTTTGAGAATTTTAAAAAAAACATTGTGATGGAACTGAGAGGTCGGACTGGTCGCGATATAATCAGAAGATGTCCCTCTCTCGGAATTTTTAAGAATTTAGGCTGAAACTTTTTTAAAGGTCGAATCGGTCACACAGTGTAATTATTATATTTTGTTTTAATTTTTTATGTATTTTTTAAATAATAATTATTATTATTAGAATGTTTTTTTTCTTGTTACAAAAGTTATAAAGAAATGGCAAAAACTACACAGAAAATAAAAGAATTGATTTATTACCTAAACTAGTTTAGCTAATGTGAAAGTTTCTATTTCACCTAATCTTTTCAACAACTTTTCTACTTACACAGTTAATTTAACAATCATGCATTAGGTAATTCACCTAATTAAAATTAGTTAATTCAACTAAAATTTTGCTTATTAAATCATCTAATTCTTCTAGTTATTTTACCTAATGCAAGTTGTCGATTTGTTCGTACACTAGGGAAATAACGCATATTAGCATTATCCACGCCTCAGTATAAATTTTATATAAATATTTACGTGGATAAATCAAATGCTTTCCTTACAACTTGTTTTTTCCCCGTATTTGAATTTTATAGGAGCACAGCGCTCTCCTATAAAAAACATAAATAAAAACAAAGTGAGAAAATTTTACAAAAAGTAAAACCTAACGCGAGAATTGAACTCGGGCCGCTTGCGTTACAGTCAAACGCTTTACCGCTGTGCTATTACACCGTTTGATAATTTGAGAACAAAATGTATATAAAAATATGAGGTCCAAAACTCTGAAATTATGGGCATCTACAGCAATTTGATTAATTGGTATGTAGCGTAAATTCCTACATTGGAAATTTAGCTCAATAGATAAGGCGTTGGTTGTTGAAATCTTGAGATCACAGGTTCGAATCTCAGCGGTAGCAAAGAAATTTTTTCAGTCATTTATACAATGTATATATATATATATCTCTTTCATTCTATCTACTATAAAACAAATCTTTCTTCTCTATGATGTGACGAAATGAAGTAAAGTCACATAAGGAAAGTTTCACTTCAAAATAGAAATTGCAAAACAAAAAACATAATTTTTGCATATTTTTTGCACGGCATTCCCACTCTTAAGTGGGAATGCTATCTAAATAATTAGATCATTAGATAAATAATTCTACACTTAGTAGGTGGCTTGCCTAATCTGAAGTGCTCATAGTTTAAAAAAAATTAGCTTATTCTTCTAATAAATTATGTGTCTTATCTATTTTATGGTTGAAGGTACACCTAAATATTTAGGTTTTTTTAGCTACTCTCGCAGTTAAACTACCCAATATAATTGCATATAATTAACATTTAGAAATTGGTAGCGCACCTAATCAAATTCGTTGACTGAAAATCACCGGATTACTTTAGCTGAATTGACTACATTTTTAGGTAAAAGTTCTACTCTTTTTTTTCTGTGTATACTTATCTTTTAACACCTCTAAAAATGCGGTTTACAATTCTAGTAAGGAGGTTATTTCTTGGGGGGAAGTAAGGTTCTTATAAAAGAAAAACTAACCCTAAAAATAAATATAAAACCTTATTGATATGAGATGAAAACTGTGACCTTCAGAATGCACACAAATAGCTAAGTCTGACGTTGACCTATGATACGTAGCAGCTGATATCTTCCGTATTTTTCGAGAACATACTTGAAAAAAATGACAATATTTACTAAAATATATGCTTAAAATGTTTAATAATTTCAATTTATTATATACATGTCTTATTTGTAAAGAAAAATTCATAAAATCACTTAAAAAACGAGTCATAAACCCATCTCCCCCCTAAACCGATTCATAAAATATCACTTAACAGTAATTAAAAACATGAAATAAAAAAAAAATTTATTTATAAGAAAAAAAAATCTTTGAATGAAGTCACATTGAAGGCGTCTTCAGCAGCTAGTTACCGGAAGCAACACATGTAAGCAGAAGAATATATATATTTTTTTTTTGCAAAAGCAATAGCAATAGCGGAAAGAAAAAGTAATGAAACCCTAAACAATTTCATATCACGTACTTAGGTTTAAAATAAATTTTAATGTTCTTTCTGCCTAGTTGTAGTTGTTGTTGGAATGATTGTTCAGGCAGATAGTTATAAAATAGAAACAAGCCCCAAATAATCCATACAATTATAGGAAACATAATCCGGTATCTATTTTTTTTTTTTTTTTTGTATTTCGTACATACATGAATGCATTTATTGGAATACGTAATTTTGTGCTATGTCGCCATGTGTGTCAAAAGCACATGTGTTGCACATTATTGAAAACAGGGTGTGAGTAATTTATAAAAATTTAGAACAGATGCTGTGCTAGAGGAGTGTTAAAAATAAACTAGTTGGTGTTTGCATAGTAAAATTGTGCACAAATAATTTTTGTTTTTTTTTTATACGTGGTATAAATGCAAAAATTTAACAAAAAGCTCAAGGTCAACTTAGTTTACCGAATTTATTTGTAATATACCAAACTTTTACTATGATTATACGAGGGTTGCCTTTTAAGTCTTGCGTCTAACAATAAAAAAAACAGTGGTTAATCAGCAAAAATGCTTTTATTGTTTTGCAGAGTATTCTCCAAGATATAACACTTTTGCATTCGTTTGAACCAATTTGCGAAACAGTTTTGCCACTCTAATGTTGGTACCTCCGAAACTGAAGGCCTGTTCGGGCGTAGAAAAACGCTCATCACATATTTTTGTCTTAATGTGAGTGAACAAGAAGAAATCATTGGGTGCCAAACAGAACTGTAAGGTGGATGACCCATCAATTCCATGGGTCCAAATTCCAAAATTTATCGGGTTTTGCTCACTTTGAAAAATCCAAACAGTAGATTGCTACTTTATTTCGGGCTCATAAGCGCAGATCCATGATTCTTCACTTATAGTGATAACGTAGAAGTGTTTCGAACCACTCCTGCTTTTTTTTAGCATTTCATGTCTGAAACTGTCAAATTATGGGGTTTCCAATGGGAACAAATCTTGCAACGCCTAAATGCTTATTTAAAATATACTAGTCCCACTAATGCTCAAGGCTGACTTCATCTTGCAGTATGTCACACGCCGTTTTGCTTCCAACAGTTCACGCACAGGACGACCTTCACGAAATTCGTCTTGGAGAGAACGACGACAACGATCGAACTCATTAAACCAGTGTTTTATAGTCGATGGCTGTGGTTCTTCATCACCAAAAATCGTATTAAGTTGATCTATACATTCTTTTCTTGTCAATCCACGTCGAAAATCGCAAAAAATCATCACCCGAAAATGTTCATGTGTTAATTCCATTTTTATGTTTAAATACAATTTTTAAATTACTGTAAACAACACAATAAGTGCACATCCACCAAAACGTTGTGAGTACGTCTATGCTAGAAAATGTCAACTTTTCGAATGGAACTGTCAAAATTCATTTGACAATGCTTAGTGTTGCCAAAGCGCAAGACTTAAAAAGCAGCCCTATTCAAAATGCAATAAATGAAAACTTATTTCAACTCGAACAGAATACATTAATAACTTAATAGTTTTTTCATTTAAAAAATATTTATTATTCTGAAAAAATAAACTTACTTCGGGTGGGTCCCAAACACATTCGCCTGTGGTCAGATTGGCATACATATGTTCCTTGGTGCGTGGCTCGATGATTTCCACCCATTCTATTCTAAAAAGGGGGGGAAAGAACAGAGAGAAAAACACGATAGACATAAAATGATAATTTCAAAATTTGAAAAAAGAAACAATAAGAATAAAGATAAAGATAACAACAAAAGCAGCAATAAAGCGTTTTCTTTGTTGTGGCTGAAGGGGGAGGCAGCCCAAACACGCCCTATATTAAATGTTAATCGGGGGTAAATGGGTAGAAAATGTTTTTTCAGCAAACAACAGAAACAACAACAGCAAAAGCACAGGTTTCGCTTTCATTCATCGTTTTGTTGCTCTTGGGTGCGTTTTACATTTAGCATCCATACATTGCTATGCGCAGACACACACACACACACACAACCATAGTTGCCATAGTTGCCATCTTTGCCGAAATGCAAAAAAAAATGTTGTTTCATTAGAATAATACTTATGTATATTTATTAAATAATTTTTTTTTTATTTCTAATATGTACAAAAAAATTAATTACGTCAAACATTAAATTTATGCTTTCATAACATTTTAATAAAAGAGACATTTTTTATGAACCTTTTCGAATTTATTGCATACTTTTTATACAAATAAAAATCAATTCATTTGTTTACTGTTATAGGAATTTTTCAAATTTTTAAAAACGATGTCACATAGTCGAAAACGTCAAATAGATTAGTCAGTTTTGAAAATAGATTAACAAAATGTATGAAGGTTTGACATTTCACGGAATGTCAGATGTAACAATTTTAATATTGTGCAGTGACAAACTGGTTATGTTAAAAACAGCTGATTATAAGCAAACAAAGAACAAATGCATGTTGAAAAGAATAAATTATACGGGTATTCACGATGCGGAGCAATTGCATATGCACTTTTTAAATATTAATGTTTATAATAAATTTTGTATATTAAAAAGATACCAAACCAAACAACAGAAATACAATGATGATACGCTAACAGGGGGGTCAGTCCGCAGAGATTAATCACAAAATAGCGAATTCGGTCGCTCGACTATTTTAAAAAATATTATTTTTTTACCATAAATTTCGTAATGTTTCGGCATCTTAGAAATGCTCTAAAAAAAATTTTTTTGTTGTATTTGGAAAGTGGCGGCCATATTTGTCGTGCAACCACGAGTGATTTTCGTATCTTATAGAGTTTGCGGTAATGATCATATCTCAGCTCCTATTAAACATACAGTTATAAATGAAAAAACATAATATTAACTATACCTTAGGCTATTATCTTGCATATCAGATTAATTGGGATGTTACTTAATTTAAAAAAAAAAGTTAAAGTTTACAAAAAAAATCGTAATTTTTTGTAACTTTGAAAAAAAAATTTTAATAGAAAGAAGCTAGTGGTAGACCTATTTTTTCGGTATTAGGTACATCTTAGAAAGAAGTGACTAGATCATAAACTTTTTGGGTTACATCGTTTAGAAAAATAAGAAATCTCAGTTTTGCCCCAACTTTGGGGTCAAGTATCTCCAATGGGCACGGGTGAAAAAATTAGAAATTAATGTTAAATAAACTACATATAAGAGGATTCTGACGATATAAGAATGAAAGTGGTTTTTATGGTTCATTTAAAAGATATAGCATTTTAAAATTCGTCCATTTTATTGCATGAGGTATGAGTATTAGATGGGTTTTTTTTTTATTTTTTATTCCAGAACCTCCCTGCAAGGCCAGATTATGTAATATAAGTATGTGACGCGAAAAAAAAAATCCAGAAAATTCGCAAACTGGATTGGCGCCGTTAAAAAACGTGAATTTGAAGAAGTATAAAATGGATGTTTCAAATCGAGTTCCCTATTTAAATTTAAGTCCTACAAAAACTTTTGACTATAACATATCCTAATGTAAAATCGTCCGCTCAACTCAAATATGCCATAAAATTCTTAAAAAAATTAGTCCTTGACCCAAAATTGGCCTGCTTTATTGAGAATTTCCTAAATTTTTCTTTCGATTTTGAAAAAAAGCTTTACCTTCGCCGAGGTCGCAGCAACTTTCTCAATACAACAAAATACAAATACAACAAAAAAAATTTTTAAAGCAGTTCTAAGATGCCGAAACATTACGAAATTTGTGGTAAAAAAATAAAAATTTTTTAAAATAGTCGAGCGACCACTATGTGATCAATCTCTGCGGACTGACCCAGGGGGTATTCAGGGTATGGTTTATTCGATCATGTGTTATTATGATAAATTTGACATAAGCACTATATTTTGTAGATTTAATTAAATAAATTAAAAAGGGGGTTTTCACGATGTGACGAATTTCATATTCTATTGTAAATTTTTGAAAATATTCGATAGTTGTGGCAAATTTTTGTCATTTACAGCAAAATATATAGTTTTAAAAAAATTTTTTTATAATTAATAAATATTTATAATTATTTATATTTAAATACATTGTTCGATGTCAATTTAACAAGCGGTAAGCTCCGAGGTGGCGCCCGTGGCGTAGTTGGTTAAAGTGTGTGGCCGCTATGTCAACGAACTTTGGAGACCCTGGTTCGAACCCCAGCAGCGACAGAAAATTATTTGAATTAAAATAATTTTTCTGTACGGCCGCCACCTCTCTGCAGACAATGGCAAACCTCAGAGAGTAATAAAAATGCCATGTAAAGCTTCTTGAGAATAAAAACGTCGGCGTTAAGCCTGTAGGTCCATTTCTCGGTCAATTGTGTACAAACTTAATAACACGCACAACACAATTGATCATAAGAAGCTAGGTCAGAGTCCTTTCAAGGGCTGAAATGGCCAGTTATTTTTTTTTTTAAGCTCCGAGGTTCGAATCCCATCCGACGCAGAAAGTTTTAAAACTCCCCAAATAGGATCGAAAAAGACACAAAAAAATCCAAGAAAATCGGATCATTAATCGAAAGTACACGATTTGTAATTTATTTTCGATATCAAACACCCCCCCCCCCCCCCCTCCCCAAATCCTTGGCTACGGACCTGACACCACATCGTTAATGCTTCCCATTGATTTTTTTTTGCATTTCAAAAATGTATTTCTATTGCATTATCATTTGTATTGTAGAGTACTAACTTTTAACAGGACAATTCCAAGCTAATCGATAACGCCCGTCCTAATTCATGTAACACCCGGCTCAGTACTAAATGTTTAATAAATAAGTAAATTTTTATTCAATAATTTTTTTTTGACACAGATTTTTCAATCAATCATTTTTCTAGCGAATTATATTAAAAACTTCATTTTTAATACTCTAGTTTGGCTGAACTTTGCAATTTTCTAGAGCATCACAGAAATGGATTCGCGTGATCGTAACGCCCGTCCCTGACATATTTTTTAATTTTTGCAAAGTTCAGCCAAACTAGAGTATTTAAAATTAAGTTTTTAATATAAATCGCTAGAAAAATGATTGATTGAAAAATCTGTGTCAAAAAAAAATTATTGAATAAAAATTTACTTATTTATTAAACATTTAGTACTGAGCCGGGCGTTACATGAATTAGGACGGGCGTTATCGATTAGCTTGGAATTGTCCAACAACAAAATATATTAAATTTTTCAAAACCAATTTTTCTGAATAATGACTTTTCCTACTTGGCACTTGTTGGTAACACTTGAAAACAGAATTTACATAATAGGGGGTATTCTCTATGTCTAGCATAATTGCTAAAGAGTACGTGCTATAAGAATCCTATGCGAAAATATGCAACGGATCGAAAGCACCCTATTGTACAAGTGTAGCTTGGTAAAATAAACAGCTAAGATGTAAGCTGCACGTCCCGCTCATTCCACTTTCTATTCGGCTGTTGCCTCTTTCTTTTTGCTGGTGGAGCACTCTCTATGTTTATTTTTTAATCTAAACGAGTTAAACGTATTAATTTAAAATAAAACACGGTTTATTGAACGGTTTATTTATTTGTATATTGTTGTTGCATCATTGCACGGATTATACTTTTCCTATTGTTGCACCGTGCACCGCCATATGCTATCTGAAAAGTAGTATTGCACTGTCTTAAAAGTGTGAAAAATAGCCAACGAAACTAGTGATCGTAAATTCCGGGCTTAAAATACCCGCGAGTTATTTACAGAGTTGTGTTCGGAGCTTGAAATATTTAAGTCATATTTTTCATTTTTGCCTATAGCTTCTTGACAAATGGTACAAATCGATACGTGGAAATAGTATCCAAGGTTTTCTTGATATTTTTTTCAAAATTATAATTGTAATATATTTTGAAAAAAAAAATTCTATTTTATAGATTATTTTGAAACAATCTTTTTGTGCTGTAATATTTTAAAAATCTTGTTTTTGTTATTTTAATCGTGATATTTCGACATAAACTAATTTGAATTTTTTAAAGTTTAAAAAAAGGTTTTTGTAGAATAGGTTTATGTTAATTTTTACTTAATATTGTTTGGTTTGGTTAGAAAATGTGTTGTCAATTTATATGGGAGGTAGGCGTAGTTTTCATCCAATTTTGAAAAATTTCTTAGAGATTTTTAGAGAGTTAACCATTTTTGTGCAGCCACTTTTTATGGGAGGTAGGCGTAGTTTTTGTCCTATTTGGATAATTTACGAACTTGATCTTCCTTTAAAAAAAAAAAATGAAAATATTAAATTCCGTTACGATAGCTTCAAAATTACGGCTTCAAGCGTTATGACGTATAGGCAGTCACCGCTAAATCAACTCACGAGATGATGCAGATCAAGAATATACAGTTACTGACAATAAAATAGAATCAATTATTTTGTAGAAACACAATCATAAATTTTCGATATTTTTTATTGATTTTCGATAACTTTTGTGCATATGACCTATACATATATTATACATACATACAATCATATGACCTATTTATATATTAAAAAATGACACGTTGGCAACACTGTTGAATTTAACTGTTAAATTTAATTGAACATTTCGTAAAAAACACGCGTTGCCTATTGTGACAAAAAAATAGAATCATAAAAGACAAAATTTATTAGCAAGTAAATTTTTTGGCAAATTACAATTGTAAGTATCCACAAGCTTCAAAAAAAGATTATTAATTACAGAATTACTGTAAATTTAGGAACAATGGGTCGCGGAAAACACTGCTCGGAGGAAGAACGCAAGTGCATAAAAAAATTGCATAAGAGTGGTCTTACTCAAAGAAAAATTGCGGAAATAGTGAATCGATCCCAAAAATTCGTATTTACAGCTCTTAAACCTTCAAAAGATTGCGAATTGAGAGGGCGTCCACGTAAAACAACACCACAGGATGATGATTACATTGAGATTTTCTCAAAGCATGATCCTTTCAAGTCCTCTGCGGACATAAGAGAAGAAATTTCTCTAGATATTTCTTCACGAACTGTGGCTCGCCGTCTTGTAGAGTAGAATCTCTTCGGTAGATTGTCACGAAAAGTGCCAATGCTCACAAAAAGGCATCGAAGCAATCGGATTCAGTTTGCAAAAACGCACTGCGATTGGACTGGAAGAAAACGGAAAAAGTGGCGACAAATACTATGGTCTGATGAATCCAAAATAAATATGATTGGAAATGATGGAAAGATCTGGGTCCGACGTCCAAAAAATTCTGAAATGAACCCTAGATATACCACAAAATCATTTAAGCATGGTGGAGGAAACATCATGGTATGGGGATGTTTTTCGTGCTATGGTATTGGACCGATTTTTTGGGTTAAAGAAAACATGGACCGACATCTTTCAGATGTCAGAATTTTAAATGATGTCATGCTGCCTTACGCCGAATGGAATATGCCTTTGATATGGCAGTGAAACATACTTCGGGTCTTGTTAAAGGATGGTTACAGGAACATAACATCGATGTTATGACGTGGCCCGCGCAGTCGCCGGATTTAAATCCGATAGAAAATCTGTGGAAGATGGTCAAGGAAAAGCTGGGACCCATTAAACCAAAAAATAAGGATGAGCTCTGGGAAAAAGTAGAAGAAGCTTGGTACTTTATTCCAGATAATGTTTGCAATACCTTGGTAGAATCAAAAAAGAGGTTGACAAGCTTATAAAAGACACCAAACAAAAACATATAAACGAACAAATAGAAAAATCCGGAAACAACTCAAGGAAATTATGGAGCATAATTAATTCAACAATAAAAAATAAAAACGAACAAACAACCGCATCTCAAAACCAAGAACAAACAACAATCCATAGCAAAATTCTGGGAAATAATTTTAACGAATACTTTAATGAAGTTGGAACAAAAATAGCAAAAACCATAAAAACAACAGCAGTAAATGTAACAAATATCAAAAATCAAAAGTCCTTATATCTCAAACCAATCACTCACACTGAAATTCAACACATTGTCTCCAACCTTAATATCAATGCAGCAAAAGGAATAGATGAAATATCAATAAAAGACATAAAGTTTCTTCTTCCAACAATTATGCACACATTGGCCAATTTAATTAATAATTGTTTTCTCTCGGGTATTTTTCCAGAATGTCTCAAAAAAGCCATAATATCCCCAATCTACAAAAAAGGCAAAAAAGAACTATGCGAAAATTATAGGCCCATCTCAGTACTTAATTCGCTCAGCAAAATATTTGAAAAAGCAATTGATTCAAGAATCGCGAACTTTATCAACTCTACCATTGGCTTTGATAAAAATCAATTTGGCTTTCTAGAAAAAAGTGGAACAGAGTCAGCAATTGCATCTACAATGGAAAAAATTTATGATGCTCTAGATGATAAAAAAACTGGTAGCAACTACATTTATTGATCTCTCTAAAGCATTTGACCTTGTGGATCATAAGAAACTACTAAACGCTCTATCGGATATAGGAATAAGAGGACTGCCGAATGAACTGATACAAAGCTATTTAAAAAACCGGCCACATGTAACAAGGATAAATGGAGAACTTAGCGAAGAACTTACAAGCGGAATCGGGGTCCCACAAGGATCGATACTTGGACCAAGACTCTACCTGCTATATATCAACAACATAAAGAGCTGTAATTTTAAATCTACATACAACATTTATGCTGATGACACAAATTTTATAACAACAGGGAAGACAGAAAAAGAATTAGAAGACAACATAAATCACGACATGACAGTATACTATGACTGGACTTGCGGAAACAGACTAAGCATTAATATTGAAAAAACAAACTATATCGTGTTTCGATCACACAACAACATTGATACGAATTTAAGGATCAAGATCAACAATATAGAAATAAAAAGAGTACAGCATACAAAATATCTCGGAATGATAATAGACGAGAACCTTAATTATGAAAACCACATCAAGGATATAAAAAATTCAATATTACCGCTAGTAATGGTCATCAAAAGAATTGGAAAAATTAACGAAAATGCAGCGAAACTTATATACACAGGACATATTTTATCCAAAATACGATACAATATATGCAGCTGGATCCATTGCAGCAAATTTCAGATAGAACAAATAGGAAGAGTAATGAATAAAGCCATCAAAATATTATTCAACAAAAATCCAACAATTTCTACCAGAGAGTTATATAAAAGCACCAAACAAATGGACATTAACCAGCTAGTTTTCATTGAAAAATGCAAATACATATATAAAGTGCAGAATAGTATGCTTAAATCCAAAATAATACTCACAACTAGATATACAATTCATCAACACAACACGCGACAAAAACATAATTTCGAGGTACCAAAAGCCAGAACATCAAAACAACTTAAGAGCCTGAAGCATAGCGCCATAAAGCAATACAATACACTACCTGAAGATATAAAGAAGTCACCAAATCTACAAATTTTTAACAGCAAATTGAAACTATATATACAAAACTTTAGATAATTATACTATTGTACTTAAATAAAAATCTTATTATATATTATAAAAATTGGATCTCATTATGTGATAAAATTGTGCCTTAGTTTATACTTTAATAATACAAAATTATAATTTAAATAATATATTAGTGTAATTAATTATTTCTTAAACTCACACCTCTCATACACGGAATTAAATCCGTCTGAGGTTTTAATGTAATCTTTATGAACTATAATACTTATGAAATAATCTACCTATGAAATATCTTAAGAAATGTAAATATTATGAACTAGTAAATAAAGATTGCAAATAAATAAAAAAAAAAAAAAAAAAAAAAAAAAAAAGAATCCATGCCAAAAAGATGTGCCGCTGTACTTGTAAATAAAGGTTGTGCAAAGAAATATTAATATAGTTTTATTTTTTTATACATTTAATGGTATTATTTTTAAGTCATAGATAAATAATTCTATTTTTTTGTCAGTAGAATTTTAAAGCTGTCCTTTTTAAAGTTGTACTTTGGAACACATGACTTGTTTTACTTTTCAAATTGTTGTTTAATAAATGGAAAATAAACTTAAAAATAAAAAAAAATAAGTTTTACAGGCTTTAGATCAATATCCTTGATTTTTTATCGAAATATAATCAGTAAAATATTTGATTCTATTTTATTGTCGATAACTGTAAATACTTTTCTAAACCAATCACGCCTCATTATGGGCGTTACAAACGGAGTGCCAGACTTTATAAACACTTTACGCAGTAAGCGTTGGGGTATAAACAAAGGAAATGGAGTATAAATATCTTATTTTTAAATTATTTGAATCAACTATTATTTGAATCGAACGTTTTTCGAATAATAAATGATTTAGGATAATTCTATCAAAGTGCTTTACAAAACACGAAATTAGCCAATTTTTCATTATGAGTGGACTGCCATAAAGTAAATTTATTGTTAAGTTCTTCGCATTTTATTATCGTCTTATTTAGAGTTTTAAACAATTATTTTCTTAAACAATTAATTTTAAGTACCTATGTATTTATGAGTATTGTATATTTAAATACAATACAGTAATTGTACAATTTTAAAGATCCAGTTTGTCTTTTCCGTCTTAGCTTGTTTTGAGATAAACGCCAAAATTGTTTTGCTCAAAGGATTTTTTCCTATTTTAAATTCGAAAAGGTTCGATTTTTCTTGCAATCATCAATTCTGAATGTATATTTTAAGAAATTTTAAAAAATTTTGTTTATAATTTTATTTTTCAAATAGTCTTCTTTTAATTTTTTTCTGTGATTTTTTAAACTTTCTAACACCAAAAAATCCGCCTTATAACCAAGAGCTTATTTTGATCATTAAAAATATTTAAATAAATACTATTAAAAAAAAAAGAAAAAAAAATACGCAATGTGTTCAGCAAAAACGAGTATATTTTAATTTTACAAGCATAAAGCTACCGCATGGAATAATTTAAACATCAAAATAATTTACTGGCAAAGACAGATCTATGCCAAGTAGAACTATTTGACGGCGGTGGGTTTTGCGAAAATTTGCGGCGGCGCACTGTGGTTGAACATTGGTTAAAAATACTCAAATTGTTTAACTCTTTTGGTAGTTTTTGTTTTTTTTTTATATTTGTGCAGAGTGCAGAGTGTTTTTTGAAGAGTGGTTCAAGGCACTCCGTATTCACTTCAAGTGAGTACGAAAACAGACCAAATAACACAATATAAAAAAGTACCTACAGGAAAGGAACAGCTGTTTGGGATATATGTACATCCAGAAGTAGATTTACAATAGGCTCAGCACCGGTGTTGCGAAATAAGAATATCAGCAAATTATAAATTTAAATTCGATTCTTATAAGGGTGACGAAAATTTAAAACAAAAAAATTCAAATGAGATCCAAATCCAAAAATCGATAGATTGGTTTATTTAGAAAAATTTAATTTGATATAAATTAAAAAAAAAACAGAGCTAATAAAGAAAAGAAAACAATGATACTAAAGTTCTGAAAAGATTCTGTTATTTACAAAGAATTATTTACAAAGAAAAATCATTAATTTCAAAAATAGTGGTAAACCGCTAAAATGGAATATTACACTCATTTCGGCCGACGAAGCCCTGTCGGATAACAACTTCGATTATTTTCTATTTAAAACTAACTTAATTCTGTATAGATATAAGCGTTACTCTTGGTTCCGTACTCTAACATATCTTAAATCTACTTTCAGGCATAAGTTTATAAAGCCACATATTTGCAATGATATTGCAAATAAAAACAAAAAACGAGTTGGCCATTTCAGCCATTGAAAGGGCTTTGACCAAGCTTCTTATGATCAAATTGTGTGGTCAGTGTTTATTAAATGTTTGTCCACGAATTATTGAGAACTGGAGAGCTGCCAGTTTTTTCCGACTACGAACGGCTAATGTGGATCATGGTTGAATAAATAAGGCTGTCTCAGGGCTAATCATAATCTCTTCTCAGTACCCACAATTGTAAAAATCAACGAAGAGCAAGAACAACAACTTCATCGGCTTTACATGTTATAAGTTTTCACTTTCAGATTTTGACTTGACTTATATTTGACATATATGGGCACTCGCTCTCACTTTTGCGACAACCTTATTTATTTAAGCATGATGTGCATGTTCTCAAGGAAGTTTCACATGGCATTATTTACTCTCTGAGCTTTGCCATTGTCTGCGGAGAGGTGACGGCCCATCAGAAAAATGCATTTTGATTTCAATTGATAAAAATGGACTGTGTCAGGTGGGTTTCGAACCTAGTCTCAAATTGACATCCACGCATTAATAGCAATATGTCTTGACTTTTTATGAAAGTCAAATAAATTAAATCAAAATAAGGGGAACGTCTTTTTAAGACAAATACAACTTGAGGAAAATTTTGGAGTTGGGCGTGACGGGAAATATCATTTTCGATTTTTGTTTTAGAATTTTTTGACGATATTGAATCGGTGCATTACGAAGAAAACTATCGCGTTTAAATTTTTTTTGTATTATTGATAACGACGGATTATAACGATATTGGAAATTTTATTGCTTTTGTGCGAATCTCTTTTTTTCGAGATTAACCACAGTGTGATATCTCAAAATCGACTGGAAGCTGACACTTCAACAGCCAAACCAAATGTATCTCAGCTTGTATGGAAAAATCGGTTAACTAGCGAATAAAGACCATTCTTTTGATTTCGTATCCGCCTACTTATCTTATGACCAAAATGACTTGAAACACCCTGTCCTGTTCCTGTTGTGTGCCTCTGTGAATCTTTACAAAAGGTCACTATTCCATTTTTAAGGGCTTTGAAGGAATTCATATAATGCAGTAAATCCTAGTTCATAGAAATTGTTAATTTCTTTTAAATTTATCTTATTTTGAAGGAGTGTTTTTAAATACATTAAACACCTATTTTTTTTTATTTGTCAAATGACGTTGTGCACTGAAGGCCAACTTATTGGACATGAAGCCTTCATTACATCTTTTTCGATATTTTGAAAGAAGGAATGACCTTGTATTCAAGTTCTTTTTTCACAAATTAGTAAGGTGGCAACTATGGCAACACATTTTCCGATTTCCGCTTTTCTCCGGCTCGGAAAACATTTCCTTTTTCACTGCATTCGCTCCCATTTTTTGCGCTCTTCCGTTTTGGGGCGCTCTCCTCGCTTGCAACAAATCGATCGATTTTGACAGCGCAGCGAAACTCCATGGCTAAACAGCGGGCTGCAGGATGAAAACCACAAAGGATGCAGGCAAGCGCAAGAGGGGATTTTCCAACGACTGCACTGCGTAAACTTTTTAGTTGCTTTTTTTTTGTCACTTTTGCACCCTTCTTCTTCTATAGCCAAATAAGCCAGCAGCAATAAAACACCCCCTTGCCCCAACCTCCAACACACAAACAAACACAACAACAACATTCATTGATTTTCATTGAAAATTTTGAACACTTTTTTCTTCTGTAATGTTTAGCACATTTCCAAATTTGGCAAAACATGAAGTCATTCATCAATCAGGCCTTCAGCCTGCCTTCTTGTATAACTTTGGAATTTCTTCATATTTCGTGTTTTTTTTTATTTTTTCCACTGTACACACCTTTCACAGCCCGAACTCATTTTCTTGCTTGTTTAAACAAATTTGCAATTTTTCAAACTTTCTTCGCACACTTTCTCAATGCAGCTTTTTTTTGTATAAAATTTTATTGAATTTAATTTGCGACATTTTCGCTTTTCTTTCGATTTGCACAAATTTCATTTATTTTCTTTTTCTACAATTTTTTAATGAAATAAATGAAAAATTTCGCGTTTCATCCGACGTACTTTTTCGCTGCCGTCGTAGTTGCCGTTGTCGACACTCACTCGCACGCACGCACATAAATAAAACCAATCAAACGAAAAGCGCACAAAGCAAAAAGCAAACAATTTTTCTTTTCAATTCTTTTCGAGCCATGGTATAATAATACATGGTAGCATTGACAACTGCTTATTTTCTCTTCAACAGGAAAACATAAATTGTCAAAAACAGCTTTTTGTGGAAATACATCAGCAGCTGCTGTAGTTGTTGTTTTTTTTCACTTCAACGTTTTCAACATTGCTTGTGTTTTCAATGGCGGATTGTGAGCGCTCTCTTTTTGAGTATATTTTTTGACAGTATATGATTTCCGAAGCAACTGTCAATGCTACCTTGTATTATTATACCATAGTTGAATAAATAAGGTTGTCTCGTGGCTGATTGTACTCTCTTTTCAGTACCCATAATTGTCAAAATCAATGAAAAGCAACAACAACAACTCCAACGGCTTTTCATGTTATTAATTTTTGTTTTCAGATTTTGTATGAGATGTCAACTTCGATTTGACATTTATGGGAACTCGCTCTCACCCATGCGACAACCTTATTTATTCAACCATGTATTATACCATGTTTTCGAGCGAGTGCAAAATGGAAGTGAGCGAGAACGCAGCATAAAATTTTATGTTTGTCGGCTTTTTCGTTTACGCCAAATCGTGCACAATTTTCTGTGTGGTGTGTTCAGTGCTGAATGTGCTTGAATTAATTAAAGCTTAAAGCCCCATTTCCAATAACGCGTGAGATGCGTTGCATTTTACGCTGAGGAAAATATATCAATTTCCAATAGAACGTTTGCGTGAACATATGATTGCCGCACTTCTGCTTAGCGAAGCATAATTCTGAACAGTACCCGGCTCAGTAAATTTTGTAAGTAGGGTTTTGTTTGCGATCTTTTGTTTGAGTTCGCCTGAACTTCGAATTTTTACAATCAAGGCATGACGCAAATCACGCAACTATACACTCATATATAAAAAAAAAAACTAATTTGAGGACATTATGTCTATTTTTATTGAAAAGTATTCGCACTAGTACCAATTACCTTCTAGTTAGTTCTCAATAGTTCGTACAACACTTGCTAAAAGAAACAGCTGTTTCGATTTCAATAGCTGTCAAAGTTTCACGCACATGAAACATTGAATTTTTCGAAAATTTTACTCTGCTTGCACACGCATGCTGTTTATTGGAAACAGTTACATATGTTTTCATGCATTGATTGTTTGAGTATTTACGTTGTTCATGGTTTCGATACTATAGTATCAATACCATATATGTTGTGTCCTTAGCATTAATGTCTTATTGGTTACTCCCAAGAACCAGCCGACAAAAGTCAAAACTTCGTTTAACGGATTTTTTTTTTAAATTTCCCTCTTTCACTCTCAAAATGTTACTTGACAAACTAACATTTGCGTGCAGAATGTTTAGTAGGCGAACGAAACCTCGACAAAAGGTTTTGTGAAATTGCGTTATCTTAAAATATTATTTATGGCAAATTCGACAAAATCCAAACTAATAAAAACATTTCCGTTATCGGTGTTGTGTCTAGATATCTAAGTTTGTCAATTCGATAGCGTTGTCGGAAAGGGAAGACGAAAAATGTTTCTGTATTTCTAGTTCCCTAGTTCCTAAAAATGCAAAGCAGTAACATCGACCCCCCCCCCCCCCCCACAGTGTAGATCAGCAACGACGGAATAACAGAGCATAGAATACAAGATATCAGTGTAGCGTTTATTATCAATTTTTCGATTATCTTAAATCTTAATTAAACAATTGACAGCTTTCTTGCGCACTATGCCTTCACTTTCATTGCACAGCACGAAGAAAATATGTTCCTGTGGAGATGTATTTAATTTGCAAGAAATTTACTCTCAGCCAAGTTAAATTTACATAGATAGCTGTCCCAAATAAAGTTGGCAGGATACATTTGAGTGATATAATTGAGGGCAGAAAGGTAAACTTTGATTTTTTACACTATTTAAGGTTTGACCGAAAAAATCAGAAATCCTGTTCCGAACCAATTCCATGAAGTAATTTTTTCAGCTCATATCTTCTATACTAACTAATTCCCGAAAAGAGAAAGTATACCAAAAAAAAAAACGGCAATAATATTACCTTTTGTTTGGTAATACCTTGATTTCGCGCACTACTTAAGGTTTGCTAGCCAATACTAAAATCCTTGGCAAATTTTGTTGTAATGACCATTATGTGGCGTAATTAGTCGTTTTTAATATGTAATTTCAGCCTTTGAATTTTTCCTCCAAGTGTTAACAAATTTTTTGAAAGTTCTAGCAATATTGCTTTTTTAGAGCTGATCCATGATGTAATTAACAAGGTGGTAGTGAATTTTTCAACACACACTCAATTTTGCTGAAACTGTCAAAAAATTGTGACATAAAGAGAGGATCCGTTGGTATGTGTCAAATCATTATTTTTTTTGTTTGCTTGCTTGTGGTAGTTCTAGCTTATAAGTAATAAATTGCAATTATAAGTAGTTTCGTCGGATTTTCATTAAAATAATTGAAAAAAGCAGTGAAAAACTAGAGCCGAATATGGAAACAAACTGCAATATCCTGCAAGTATGGATGATCTGGCCATATAGTAACAGAATAGCAATAGCAGCAATAAACTGAGCCAGTTAAAATATTCCAGGAAATCTACGAAAGCTGAATCACAATCCGTACTAGGTGGTACATAATGCTTCAAGTATCCAGCTCTTTATCTTGAGCTGCCGGAGAAGTAGCTTAATCAATTTGAGGTTAAGTTTCATATTTGCTTTAGGTACAACACGAGCCAGCGCATTCCACGCAGGAGTTTGGAACAGTGATGTGTTTTACTAATCTATACGGACAAGATGTGCCAGCTTCGTGCAATCCGTCTGAAATACCACGCTGAAGTGGTATGTCCATGAGTGCTGCACATACCGATGACGTCGCGAATTTGGCTATCAAAATATTGGCATTCAGCTAGACACCAACTTTATTGAGATTTTTAAACTTATCCATGTTTTTTGCACGTTTATAATCAAATTAAGCTTTCACAATAAGTTCAAATATCACAAACTTTGTTTTGCTGTGCTTTTGCTTAAAATATGCAATCAGCTGTTTTTGACAGTTCGAGAGTTCATTTTTGTGAGAGAAGTTCAAAATTCACTACCACTTTGTTAATTACACCATGAGCTGATCCATGGTGTAATAATAATAAGGTGTTAGTTAATTTGACAGTACTCTCTCAATGTTATAAATTTTTTCGCCCCGCTCCTGTCAAAAAAAAGTTTTACGTATGCTAAAGCATTAAAAAGTGTACCCCCTTTGATAATTAAACCAAAGCAGAAGCAATCTAGTGTAAATACAAAAAAGGATCTAAATAAAATTGATGCGAGTTCGGTAAAATTTAATAATGTGTATGATAAATATAATGGATCCGTCGTAATAAGTGTCGAGAATAATACTGATAAAGAAAAAATTAAGGATACATTAATAAATAATTTGGATAAAGGAAAATATGACATAGAAGAGCCTAAACTGTTAAAACCAAAATTAGTTATAACCCAATTTAGTGCAGAATTGAAAGAATCTGAAGTTGTGAAAAAAGTTCAGGCGCAAAACGAGTACTTAAAAGAAGCAACCATTCAGTGCATAAAAATATATGAAGCTAAAAGAGATCAGAGAGATAGAAAGTTGTATAATGCAATTGTAGAAATAGATCACGAGTATTTTCAAGAAGTTTTAAAAAATAAAAAAATTAATTTAGGATGGGAGCGTTGCAGAGTTTTTGATGGTCAAAATGTTAAAAGGTGTTTCAAATGTTTGGGTTACAACCATAATGCTGAAAAATGTACAAAAAAACTAAGATGTGGAAAGTGTATGGGTGAACATAAAAGCGATCAGTGTGATAATAGAGCCAAACGAATTTGTGGCAACTGTGTGGATGCAAATAAAGAGCTAGGCCTTCAATTAGATGTTGATCATTCAATATTTGATAAAGATTGTCCGGTATACCAAAGAAAGCTTAAAATTGTAAAACAGAGAATAGGCTACTAGCAACCAAAATCGTGGGTCAGAGGTTTGTGTTTAAATATTTGTGGAATGCGAACAAATGCAATTCTTTTGGAGCCTATAATTTCAAAAATGAATCTTGACTTTATTTGCTGTACAGAAACTCATTTAACTGTTGACATTCGGGACTCGGAAATTAGTCTAACTAACTATAAAGTCGTGCGATGTGATAGCATTTCTAAACATACTGGAGGTGTATTGATGTTTATTAGATCAGATTGGCAAATCGAAGACATAAGTGCTTCAGCAGTAGGAAAAATGTATTGGTGGTTGGCAGTAAAGTTGAAGCTTAAAGACATTAAAATAGTTCTGGTGGCAATTTATAAATCGCCAGACAGGCATAATTCCCCGGTAAGTGTTTTCTGTGAATTTATAAGATCAAAATTGGAAGAGTTAGCGTCATTATACACGGACGTGATTATCACGGGCGATTTTAACATCGATTGGCTGGAAAATTCTACGTACAGAAGAAATATTCAAGAGATAATTGAAGACAATTCATTCAAACAATGTGTATCGGAACCAACAAGAATTACAAATACTTCATCTACGCTGATCGACTATGTTATATCAAATAACGAAAGTGTTAAGGCAAAGGTACAAAATGAATATAAAGTGAGTGACCATGAAACCATAGAAATAATTTTAGAAGTAAGCTCAATAAAAGAAGGACATAACAATAAAAAAGTTAGAAGTATTAAATATAACGCACAACTGTTTTGCGAGGAGTTAGTGAATTGTGGTATGGGCATCATTAGAAATTTTATCGAATGCAACGAGCTAGCACTACTTTTCAGTGATAATCTTTATAACTGTATAAATAAATTTATAACGCTAAGGGATGAACGGCAAAGTAGGGATATTAATAAATGGTTTAATCAAAACCTTTGTTACATGAAAAACGTTAAAATAAATCTTTATCGAACGGCGGTAATAACAAATAATACGAATGACTGGTCAATTTATAGAAACTACAGAAACTACTACAGAGATGAACTGAGAAATGCAAAAAGTAATTATATCACACAAAAAATTGAGTACGCGCGGGGACAAAAGGAAATGTGGAATGCAATAAAAAAATTTGTGTTAAATGAAGAAAAAAGAGAGATAGAAAAAGTGAATTTTGACGGTACAGTAACATTGAACAAGTTGGTAATTGCAAATAAAATGAATAAGTTTTTTATTGAGAGCGTTGAGAAAATTAATAGCAACATACCTCATATTAGCTATGTAAACTTAGTGGAGAATAACGAGTGCATTTTTAAATTTGATTTAATTAACATAGAGGACCTTAAAATCATTATGAAGGACATGAACAATAAAAAAGATGTTAATTTGCTGTCCGTAAAAATGATGTTAGATGCATTTCACATTATCGGACCCAGATTTCTACAAATTGTGAACGAGTCACTTCGGAGTGGAGTATTTCCAGATAGTTGGAAGGTTTCGACAGTGATCCCAATAGAAAAAATAAAAAACACTGAACTTCCAGAACAGTTTCGGCCTGTCAACATGCTTAACACTGAAAGTAAAATATTAGAAAAGGTGGTGCACAAGCAGCTAGAGAAATATATGGAAACCAACAATTTAATATCAGAATATCAGTCCGGATTCAGGAGACAACACAGCTGCGAGACAATACTAAACTTAGTGATTACGCAGTGGAAAACGGAAGTACAAATAGGCAAGAGAGTTGTAGCGGTGTTCCTGGATTTACAGAGAGCTTTTGAAACAATTGATAGAGAAATACTAATAAATAAGTTAGGAAAATATGGAATATTGGGAGTTGAAGGACAGTGGTTTCAAAGTTATCTCACAAATAGAAGACAGCGAACTAAAGTAGCAGAATTTATGTCAAATCCTTTGCCAATAGGGTTAGGTGTGCCTCAGGGAGCTGTACTTGGTACTTTGCTTTTTATTATATATATCAACGACTTAGAGAAGGTTCTAAAATTTTCGAAGATTTGTATGTTCGCGGATGACACCTTGTTGTATGTAGCAGGAGAGTCTGTTGATGAATGTATAGATAAAATAAATGTAGACTTAGAAAATGTAGGAAAATACTTGAAAATCAACAAATTAAAATTGAATACAACCAAAACTAAGGCTATGATCATTAATGGTGATTCTAGGGAAGAAATTTGTGTGGATGGAGAAATAATAGAAAAAATTAATGAAATCAAGTATCTTGGAGTCATGATAGACAGGGAATTAAGACTAGATGCTCATTTAAATTATATTTGTAATAAAATATCCAAGCAGTTAGGATTTTTTAAGAGGATAAGGCGTAAGGTATCAATAAATAGTGCAATAAAAATATATAATGCAATAATTAAACCACATTTTGAGTACTGTTCAACAATACTATTTTTAGGAACTCATGAAATGATGAATAGGCTGCAAAAATTGCAAAATAGGGGAATGAGATGTATACTTATGTGCAGTACACTAACACCTATTAGAAGTATGTTAGATACATTGAAATGGTTGTCGGTGAATCAAAGAACATTATTAAATGTATTGTTATTCATATTTAAAATGAAAAATAATATGTTGCCAAAATATCTGATGGATAACGTCAGGTATGTTGGTAACGTACAGCCGTATTATCTAAGGAATAACCTAGATTTTAGAATTGATTTTTTTGCTACTAATAGAGCACAAAATATATTGTTGTTTAAAGGATTAAGTTTATATAATAGTTTGCCTAGAGAAATCAAAATGGAATCAAATATTAGTAATTTTAAAAGAATACTTGTGAATTATATAGCAATGAATTATAACTAGATTGTAAAACTATAGTTTGTAGAAACCAGTGTATACATAGCAATATTTTACCTAATTTTAAGGAATACTGTTGTTATAAATAGCTTAAAGCTAAATAAAGATTTCAATTCAAAAAAATTCAAAAAACAGCTGATGGTGAATTGGAATCAAAATAAAGCATCTAACGTGCAGTCGGTCGAAGCTCAATGCCATGTCCACTTCTTTTGATGGCTATTATCAGTTGAGGTATTGAACATTTTTTGATGGCATTCGATATTTTCTTGAAGCAGTCGATGTGAATGCAAAACAATTTGCATGCTGGCCAAGGCTTCATGTCGGAGGCACCTTCCAGCGCACGTTTTTGATAAAATGGCAAAACCATTCAACGGCGAACTTGCCCAATGGGCGAAGACAACTGCAATAACTTCTTGTGAACACAACACGGCACAATTATTTCAATTAAATATTTATTTAAACTTTATTCGCACAATAACCTACAAAAACTATAAAACATCATCATCTAGCAACTCAAACAAATAATAGAATTTGACAACTATCAACCATGGTGTAATTAACTAGGTGATAGTGAATTTTTCACCACACACTCAATTTTGCTGAATCTGTCAAAAAATTGTGACAAAAAGAGAGGACCTGTTGGTAAATGTCAAATCATTATTTGTTTTTTTTTGCTTGATTGTGCAAATTCTTGCTATTGAATAATAAAGTGTAATTATAAATAGTTTAATCCGAAGTTTATCAAAAAAAAATTAAGATTTTTATTGTTTCTTATATTGGTGTTAATTATTTAGCATACATTTATAGAAAACACAGTGAAAATCAATGAAAAAAATATGGAAACAAACTGCAATTGCCTCTAAGTAAGGATGAGCTACAAATAACATCTGGTCGACACCAAAAAAGTTGCTAAACAGAAGTTTGCGATAATTTATAATTTATCAGCAATAGCAGCAACAACCTGAGTCAATAAAATTTGACGAAGAAATCTAAGCAATCTGTAGACAATCCGTGCGAGGTAGTGCGAAATCGAGGAGACAAGCTTCGAGAATCCAGCTCTTTATCTTGAGCTGCCGGAGAAGCAGTTTAATCAAAGGTAAAGGTAAAGTTCGACATATGTTGGTTTTTTATTGGCTTATAGCTTTGCTTTAGGTGGAACGCGAGCCAGCGCAGTTCACTCAGGCGTGTTTTATTTTGAATCGCTCAATGTGCACGGACGCGATGTGCCAGCTTCGTTCAATCGCTTTGAGATAGCACGCTATAGTGCTGCGTCCATGAGTGCCCCAAATCCCGATGGTATTGAGAATTTGGCTATCGAAACATTCGCATTCAACTCGAAACCAACTTTATTGAGATTTTTAAACGTCGATTCTTTTTACATGTGAGAACGACATTTAGATATCGTTTTTTTTTTTCTTCAATAACATCATAATCAAAAAAATATTGAAAATTAAGTAAAGCATGCATTAGCATTTGTATACATTACACATATGATCTTTGCTGTGTGTTATCATGGTAACGATTCCTTATTTACTTTCTGCAGAAGATCAGAATATGTGATAACTGCTTCTCCGTACATTGCTAATTTACTCACATTAAAGATGATTAATCTGGTTTGTTTTTACTTTGTTTGTAAGGATGAAACTATTTTCAATGTAGTAGCATATTTGGTGTTATGGCTGTATTCTAGAAATGATGGAGGAATATCTTAGATTTGTGAAAACTAGAAAGTTTTTTGAATTGTGACGTTATTGAAGAAAATTAATTTTCGCTGCGACCACAATTTCAATCAATTTAAACAACTATTTTAAGTTTAAAAAAATATATTAAGTAAATATTCGAAAAAAGTACTTTATATTAAGGTATAACCAATAACTAAAAATTGTAACAAAAATATTTTGATAAAACTACTAAGTAATATTTTCAAAAAATGTAAATTTTATAGAAAAAAAAATATTTTTAGCCCAAAGTGTCTTCACAATCTGTGTCGTTTTCCTCATTTTTTAATAAAAACTAAGCAAACCAAAAGAAAGTTGTTAATTTGATTTTGTTTTACATAAAAATCTGTATCTTCATTACTTTTTTACAGCAATTTTTTATTGTTGTCCATTTTTTCTACACGTTTATAATCAAATTAAACTTAACAATAAGCACAAATTCCACAAACTTTGTTCAAATCAAACTAAACATCACAATAAGCACAAATTTCACAAACTCTGTTTTGCTATGGTTTTGCTTAAAATACGCAATCAGCTGTTTTTGACAGATCCAGAGTTCATTATTGTGAGAGAGGTGAAAAATACACTATCACCTTCTTAATTACACCATGCTATCAACGGCTCCTCTCTTTCGATCTCAATATTTTGACAGAAAGAAAGCTATTCTTGGTGTTGTCAAAAATTCACTAACACCTTATTATTATTACACCATGAGCTGATCCATTTGTCGGCATTTTGTCCGTTATAGCCATAATACAATAATTGTTATGCGGCCCTGTTCTACAATCTGATTTGAATCGGAATCGGATTTGTTTCTGCTCATCGTTGTCATGCATTCTGATATTTACTTCGAATCGGAGCTAATGAGAACAATAGGATTTTTTGCTGCTAAATTTTCTGAGTTAATAAATTTTTTTAATTTATGTATAAATAATTGAAAATATAATTTAATATAGGGGCAGTCACAAGAATAATTTGCAAAATTGTAAATCGGAAAAGCATCCGAACATCATAAGGGGCACACAAAAGGAAACCGCGTCCAAGTAGAGGTTCATTGGCCGGATTTCATGAAGGCTCTTAAGTCAGTGTCCACCAACTAAGGGATTGCTGTAGTCTTGCAGGGTCCTCAGTTTCATTTTCTCCTTGCTTAAATATATCTAACATTTTAGCTAGTTTAAATCGGATTTAATTTTATTTTGAACTTAGCATTTCCGATCGGAATGCAAAACACCTTCTCAATTCCGATTGGGAATTCTCTTTCGATTTTATCGCAAATCCGACTCGGAATTCAGAATACGGTAGATTGATACAAAATGTTATTGTATCATGGTTATAGCTTTGTAAACTAGTCAGTCTTTTTTGTGTCCTGCGAATTCCGCAATGTCGAATTTAGTTGAGTAGTTTGTCTAAAATTTTGTTTCTAACAAAATATTTTGTTTTAAGCATTGAAAATGTTAACACTAGCCTACGGGGACTCGACATTGTCGAAAACACAAGCGTACGAGTGTTACAAAGAGTTGAATACGTTCGCCGCCGACGAAAAAATATTTTTTTAGGTGGTTCTATCTGACAAAAATTAATTTAAAAATGGTCTTGTCAACCATCAAAAAAATGGTACTTCAATATTATCAAGCAATTGAACTGCATATGCCGGAAACGTCTACTCAGATCAAAAAATGTAACGGTAATAACCGCAATTTTATGAATTTTTGGTATGGCAGTTTAAGCAAATTGCCCTTCAGACGAAAATGTCTGACATGACAACGAATGTGTTAAAGCGGGCCGTACTGTGGTTGATGATTTGCCTTTTTACGTCGCCCTTGCACTAAGGTGACTGACAAAAGCATCGAAAAATCCGATATTGGTGCCTCGTTCGGATCGGTGAATAGCGTTATGCACGGCTATGGACATTTAAAACTTCTATGTTGTTTCTGTGTTTGTCTGTTGTCTTTGCTTTGTTGTTATGTTTTGTGTTGCTACATAAGTCTTTGCTCTCAATTGCTCTCAGCTGGCTCCGAAGCTTGCTCAGTGCCCTTAGCTGCCGAGCAGAAAAGTGGACCAAATTTTAAATAGTTCTGAACTAGTTCCAAAAAGGACCAGTACTAGTTCCACTACAATACCCTTTAACATTGAACGAACTGACGCTTTTTGCGGGTTGATGTCATAGGAAAAGACAATTGTCCCCAGAAACACTCCTTTTTCCCCATATTTGAACTACAGTGAGGCCTCGATTATCCGTAATGGTCGGGACCGGAAGCATTCTGGATAATCGATTTTCCCGGTTAATTGATTAACAAATTTTAGTAGTTTTTTTATATATTTTTTTATAATTAATAAAGGAATATTGTTCTACATAGTTTTACAGTAACAAATTCAAGCATTTAATGTACATGTTTAAATAATATAAGAAAAAAAAAAGCATTTTGCCAGAAAAAAGCAAGCATAAGAATTTATTGTTAAGTAATTTAAAAAAAAAAAACAAGGGAATTCCCCATTTTCGCTATGTTCACATCGTGTTTGATTATTCAAAATAAATCGAAAAAACAATTGTGCTTATAATCCCGGATACTAGAGGTAATCACGGTTAAACGATGCAAAAAAAAATTTAAATCGAAGCAAAAAAAAAAAATTGTCTTTTTCTTTCACGGATGATTGATGTTGCCGGTTAATCGAATCACGGAAAATCGAGGCCTCACTGTATTTGCATTAGGAACATTTTTAAATTGGTTGCTTTCGCAGTAGCCTGAAAGTGGTTCTTTTTTGACTAGTTTTAAAGTGAACATATTAAAAAATTTAGTGCAACGGAAAGGTCCTAAAGATCTCATTTGCACCATCTTTTCCATCCACATTCCAGAAAACATTTTGTATATAAACATTTATTTTTTTTTTTTATTATTTCTTCTTGTGCGCAGCAAATTTTAAAAAGTAGCCAGAACGCGTTTATTTTTCTCAGCAATACTTTTGAAAACAAAAACAAAAATAATTGTTCTACACTGAACGCCTTTTGTCCTTTTTCAGAACTACTGCGAACTGCGCTAGAAATGAACTAGTTCACTATTTCAATTGACTCCAAAATAACTGCTGGATGGTTACGCATGAAACGAGTTGAAGCTTGTGACAAGAGTACTGGATTTGTTACAAAAACAGCATCATGTTGATGTTTTTAAATAAGTGCATTCTTTGGACCAATATTATCGACGACACTATTACCGGTGACAAAATATGAGTCTATGAATATGACATCGAAACTAAACAACAATCATCGGATAAATTGCGCTTCTCAGACGAGCCAAAACCCAAAAATGGTTTCTTCCCCACGATAACGCACCGGCTCACACATCACATCTTGTACGCGACTATTTCACCAAAACAACGTTCATAACATTCTGTAAGCTTCGTACTCACCCAATATGGCTTATACTCACTTTTTCCTATTCCCTCGACTCAAGTTACCATTTCGCGAAAAGCGTTTTGACAAAATAGAGGCGATTAAGGAGAATTTCTAAAAGGAGCTGAAGTTGATTCCACTATCAGCCTTTGAAGTGTTTTCAACATTCGAGGAAGCGTTGGAATATTTGTATTGCTTGGAATGGAGATTACTTTGAAGGAATTAAAATTAATATTGATGAATTGAACAGTTTTCGTTTTATTGAAGAATTCCGGTTATTTTTTTGACCAGAAGTCATATCCATGGACTTAATACACTTACATGATCTATTTTACATATATGACAAATTTTCAAATCACTTTTTGAATTATAAAACTCATTTATGTTGATATTTGATCTTTGGAATTTTAACAATTCATCGCAATAAATTCTATTCTGTTGTATAGTATTTTAGCACTTTACCAACACTAATTCTGTACAGTGATAAAAATATTCCATTTTTGACGATTGAAAATCAGGGAATTCCCGCGATTAGTTTATTTTCCGCAATGTGTTTAAAATTTACAAAAATAAATCAAAGAATTTTGAAGTTTAGATATATAAAATATTTCTATTTATTTTTTTATAAGTTAACTTATTTAAACTTTATTTAATTTAATTAAAGACTCATCTAACAATTTTAAAAAAGATAAACTTATGTAACGATAACAAATATGTATGTTTCCCATAGATTACAAAGGTAAAAGCACATACAAATTTCTATTTAATTTTTATGTATAAAATGTTACTTTTTCCACTTTCAATAACAATCCGCCGTTATTAATTCATCCGGTTTGATGGCGCATTGCAGATCATCCAACAGAGATATAAAACTCTCAGCACACAAGAACCATTTATTATGATTGTGTAGCAATTCCTCCAAGTCGATACTTTTGATTGCAGTAACAAATTCCTTGGCACTTATTCTAGCAAAATCTTGATAATAATCTTTATCAATATTTGTTGCCGCCTTCCTATCGCTCACATTCAACTGATTTTCATAAGCAGATATTAGCAGATTAATGTCTTGTGATGAAATAATATCATCGATCACAGAATCAGAATGCGTTAAATCGGTATCAATTTGCTCTACTGGCGCAGCAGTAGTAGGGGAATCTTTTGCATTGTCAGCATGTAAATTGTTACATTGTTGTATGTCCATGCCATCGATTATCGATTCATAGTCATATTTATTTAATTTCTCCAGTAGACGTTTCACTAAACAAACGGCAGTCTTTATCACCTCCAGATCACAATCTTCATTAAGGCACTTTAGTATAACGCCGAGACAACCGCGACTTGACAAATTATTAAAAATCTTTTTGATACGCAACTGTATTTCTTTTTCATTAAGAGTAACAATTTTCTTATTCTCCTTGGAGAAGGTCACAGTGGGAAATGTCCCATCGATCATGCCTTGATTGGAAAACTGTTTCTGTATTTCTAGTTCCCAAAAATGCAAAGCAGTAACTTTGACCTCCCAATGTAGATCAGCAAAGACGGAATAACAGAGCGTAGAATACAGGATATCAGTAAAGTTGTTGTCAATTTTGCGATGATCATAAACCTTAATCAATGCATTAACAGCTTCCTTACGCACTATGCCTTCACTTTCATTGCACAACACGAAGAAAAGATGTTCCTGTGGAGAATTGTGGTTTAATAAAATAGTTTTAAATTGTTTTGCAAGAAATTTACTCACAACCAAGTTCAATTTACACAGACAGCTGTCCCAAATAAGGTTGATAGGAATCATTTGAGTGATACAATTGAAGGCAGAAGCACGTACGTAGGATTCAGCATCATTCTTGGCCATTTGGTAGACACAAGGACACATTTTGTGATCCACAATAAATTGTTGAAACGCAGGAAATTCTGTTAGAATTAAAGAACATAAAATAAGTTTGGAAAAAAAATGTTGATGTACAAACTTATGCGGGAGATATAAGCCATGGAAGTTGCAAGTTCCAAAGCACTGTCGCGCACCTCCCAGGCGTTGTCATGAAAGCGTTTTATTAGTATAGGACCCAGACGTAACAGTGCCGAATCGTGTAGAGTATCCACCAACAAAGCCATATTGGGTGAAAGAAAATGTTCTATGGAAAGCTGAGCCAGTTTAAGCGCTTGCACTGCTAACTAAGAGCAAAACAAAAAATGACGGTCATAAAATAACTCTTATTTTCGAAACTTTAAAATAAAAAAAAAATCCATATGTTTGAGACTTTTGAGGAGAATGTAATGTATACTATCACGTTGGATGGCTTTAAAAATATGTAATTTTGGAAATTTATTATAGTGGAAAACTTGTATTTTTTTTTTAGTTTTTTTTGCTCATATTTTTAGTTTTATTTTTTACTTTTAAAAAGCTTAATTTTGGTTTTTATTTTTTTACTCACAATTTAAGGATTATTTGCAATTTTCTTTAAATAAAAATTGAGTTTATTTAAATTAAATTAATGAACATTTTTAAACTTATTAACAGGTTTTTGTTTTCCTCTAAAATTATTTGACAAATTATGGTTAGAAAGACTATAAAACTCAAAAAGTTATCTATGCGCGATAAATAAAAACTTAAAAATTATTGTTAATTTGATAATTAAAATAATCAAACTTAAAAAAATCGGTTACCGCTAAGAAAAATAATAAAGTTCATAAAAAATAATAAATCAAAAAAATAAAATCAAAACTATTGCTCAACACTTACTCTTGACGACATATTTTGATTCTCTAGCAGCTCTGACACAAATTTAACCACGCACAGCGTTTCGATAGATTCCTTCCACGTTATTTTATAACGATGTATCAACGTTTGCAGACCAACTAGCGCCGCATACAAAACATTCGGTATTTCTACTATCAGATGTATGTCCTTCGTCGTTTTGTCATATTTGCCACCTGTGCGAGTGGTAGGGCTAGACGTTGACTCCAGAGTAAACTCCTTTAAGGCATATATCATACCCTGAAAAACCAATATGGCTTGGTCTCGGTCCAAAACATTTTCCATGGAAAGTATACCATGAATGGACTTGCATGCCAAGTCTGCACAAAGCTGCACCTGCGCAGTAAACAGTATGTCGCGATAGGCATAACAGATGCGCAACGTATGTTCGCAAGAGATTTCAAACAACTTCATCAGGTAGTGATCGAAAAGCTCTTCATGATGATGTTCCTTCGACTTGAGAATGAAGAGCACAGGCAGCAGATGGAATAAAATTAACTGGTTCTCAAACTGCACGCGTTCGTTTTCAATCAGTACTTCTTTAGGTGCGCGTTGACCTAATTTTTTCCATAGTATGTGATTTAGTTCGGCCAGTTTGAGAAAATTAACGCACTCACAGCGCGATACGCAAAATTTCATTAAATTAAAAAAATTAACACCGAATTTGTTGAAGTTCTCAGCGGCAATTTGACCAGAGTTCCATTTTTGATAGACTAATTTTGCAAAATTATAGCTAGACAAAGCGGCTAATATTTTTTCGAGAAAAAATTGCGTTTGAGTCATTTCACAAAGCTTCCATAAGCAGACCTCCAAGTTGTGATGCTCTTCACAGAGATGCGAAATGTTGGTTTTCTCCTCGGATTCAAGAGTCTTTTGAAATAGAAATGATATCAGGTCCAATGTTGGTGATAATTTTTGCTGTAACTCAGAGTCATCTACGTTGATCATCATATTGTCTGTGCGTTCATCGAATACATTCTCGTGTATGGGCTTTAAGACTTCGTTTAAAATATCCAGGCATAGAGCTTCGTTGTTCAGCTTGACGGAGAACTTGTAGAGCAACTCGTAAAGCAGTTGACGTGCCTCTCGTACGACGTATAGCGTGTGATCTTTATTGCAGTAATCGATGAGGAATCGCCAGGCCTTGCTGGAGCGTATATAGGCTAAGCCGATGCTATAGGTGGACACCGCTGAAAATAATCGAATGGTACCCAATTTCATTGAAGGACTGAAGCGCTGAACATCGCGACCCAGAATTTGAATAATTCTGTAAAAGTTCGATTCTTTTTTTATATATAATCTATATAATATGTTAAATGTTAAAACCTGTCCATAAATCTGTGCTCCCTTATCTCAATAACAACCCATTCGTTCATTGTCAGCAAACTGCAAAAATGCAACATGAAGGAAATAACTTTGGGATTCAACTTGGTAAAATCCTCGCTAATGATTGTGATACATTGTTCCACCCACTCCAAGGCGAATGATTCTTGCAATATAAATTCATTATCTGAAGAAAACAAAGAAATTTTATGAGATTCGTATATTCGAGAAACTTATCGAGCCTTAAGGAATAATTTAAATCAAAACTCGATACCCCACAAATTTTCTAAAATTCTTTCTGCTATGACCAATGCTTACCTTTGGCTGCAAGGTGTGTTAAGAGCTTCTCAAAGTAAACACTATTTGTTGTCGTGAAATTTGGCTCCAAAAAACTTGTAAAAATATTTTTTAGCTTCGCTATTATTTCCGCATGTGTCTCCATTTTTAAAATTGATAATTAATAACAGATTTTATGCATATTATTTATAATTTCTTTAAATAATTATAATTATAAGGACAACCATCAAAGAATGCTCAAAACACACACTTGACAAGAGGTACGTTCCCCAAAAGTATTCAAGTATTTATTTTAATATATAATGAAATGCCAGAGAATTGGCTGCGTTCAGTAGATATAACTGTTGTGAAACTGTTCAGTTTCAGCTGAATGCATAATATTACGTTCACACCTAAGCCAAATGAGCACATTTGAATATCTCATTAAAAAGTGTTCACACTTATAAATCTCATTTTGTTTGACGGTTGTTTTTGTTGTATTTTCATATTTTGTTTTGATAAAATTTTTCTGTGTACAAATTTTTTTTACATTTTGCTTTGAAGGGTATGTTCACAAAGCAGTTTAATATGCTCAGAGCTGTGTTTAGCGTGAAATTATCTCATTTGCTACTCATTTCGTTGAAATGAGTTGTAATGAGATGGAATATTTGTATGGGAAATGAGCTCATTACGCATCTCATTTGTGTTTTTTGTCCGAAATGAGCAAATTAGCTTAGGTGTGAATGGGCTATAATATTACGTTCACACCTAAGCCAAATGAGCACATTTGAATATCTCATTAAAAAGTGTTCACACTTATAAATCTCATTTTGTTTGACGGTTGTTTTTGTTGTATTTTCATATTTTGTTTTGATAAAATTTTTCTGTGTACAAATTTTTCTTACATTTTGCTTTGAAGGGTATGTTCACAAAGCAGTTTAATATGCTCAGAGCTGTGTTTAGCGTGAAATTATCTCATTTGCTGCTCATTTCGTTGAAATGAGTTGTAATGAGATGGAATATTTCTATGGGAAATGAGCTCATTGCGCATCTCATTTGTGTTTTTTGTCCGAAATGAGCAAATTAGCTTAGGTGTGAATGGGCTATAAGTATCAGCATGAGGTTTGTTCACTTACAAAAACTTGTACAAATTGTTACAAGTTTTTACCAGTAAAGCGTTCACGTACTCGAAAAACTTGCAACGAGAGAGGACAACGAGAGCGTAAAATAGTGAGAGAGAAAAAAAGTAGCTACAAGTATCTGCTAGCAAAATTTCTACTTGCAAGAACTTGCAACTACCGAAAAAAACTGTTTGTCAAAAAAAAAAACAAGCTTTCAAAAGTTATTTCTTCTTGATTTCGTATTAAAATGGATGGGAAAAAAAATATTTGTGATGCTGAGGAAAATGTAAGTATAATGTTAATGTTGCTGAGACCCAAGAAATGATTTCAATAATTTATAACCATTTATTATAGCAGAATAAATAGCATATGATGTCAATTCTTTTGATCAGCTGTTAACTTGCAAGTTTCTACTAGTTTTCTGTTCACGTACTTTTTCTGCTATTTTTCTTTTTGTAAATATTTTTATCTCAATTCTTCTTTTATTCTCTCCCTGCAAGTTTTTACAAGTAAAGTACGTGAACAAACCTATTGTGTGATTAAGAAGGTGATTGCGAATTTTTAATAGCATGTTTCCACGGCACCCTGAACAACGTAATTCGGCTCTCATTCGTAATTCGAGGGTGAATTATGTTCCGAATTAACTAATTCGCCATACAACATTTGACTAGCTGAATTACCTCATTCGAAGTTGATTCAGTTTGAATTAACATCCGAATCAAGTAGAAATCGGTTTTATCTCTAATTTTTATCGAAAATTAATCGAAAACAGCAATAGAAGAAAGACAAACAAAACAAAAAGTCAAAGTCAGCTATCAAAGTGAGTATTGCTTTCAGCTCTACATAGTTTCAGCTGTCAAACTGAATTAAGATTTCTTCGTGGGAACAGGATATTTTACATTCTTAATTCGCGAGCCAAAATACTTGATTCAGAGTGCCGTGGAAACATGCTATAACATCTCAAAAAAATTTTATTCACCCTTGTCAAAAACAGCTCATGGTAAATTCTAAGCAAAAGTTGCAAAGTTACAATTTTTTATTGAGTGCAAGTTATTTGACACTTTTTCGCAGTTTGTCTCTTGTTTTATTACTTTGTTTTTGACAACCGTAGGGAAATTAGTTAACGTCACGTTCACCTTGTTTATGACACCATGAGTATCAGTTTCTGATTAGCTAAATATGTTGTGAGAATTGTCTATCTTTAGTATCATTTTATTTTTCTGATAAATTTACCCAACGTGTTGAGCTCATAAGTTGTACCTGCTGAACGCAGCAATTAGAAATAAGAACTACACCTTAAAATTAATGTACTACGACAAATCAAATAAATAAAAACTAATTTTAAAAATTTCACTTGTTTTCTTTTTATTCATATCAAATTCTATTGCACATAAATATTTTGGCATGACATAACATACAATTGGATTATAGTTTTAAGTAATGAAGCCACCATCAAGTCCATAACCGTTAGTATTAACTCAAATTATTCTCTTTTGTGGTATGGATATTCATATGAACTGATATATTACTGACCCTGTATGCTGATGCTGTATGTTCGTTGTATTTTTCAATATACCGTAATAAGAAATTCCGGTACAATGTACACATTGTTAAATGTTTTTTATTTATTAATTAATATTTAATATATAAAATTATTTCAAATCACTATGATTAGTTTACAATACAAGCTAAAAGCACTCTCTAGTGTCGGAAAAAGTAAAGATATTAATTTTGAATTTATTTAAAAGTTCCGGTAATTGTTTTTTATCAAGTTCATTTAACTAATTTATTTATTTGAAGTCAGCGTCCGTCAACAGTATGCCCAAAAAGGTCGAACATCATCTTATCAAAGCGAACGAGGAAAGCTTCATTTGAAGTGTTAAAATAACGCCTGTATAAAATTCGCAAACGTTTTTAAAGCATCAATTCCAGTTATTAACATTGATTTTTTACCGAATTTCCTGCACGATCGAACGAAGTATGACAATATTTGCATTGATGAGGAATTCCTTGGTGCCGGAGACTTAGAAACATTTTCTAAAATAAAAAGTTATCTGCTGTTAAAAAATAAATATGCTTTCGCAGTTTGTTATTGTGCTTCTTGCATTGGATATCGAAATTATTACGAAAAACTACCTAAATGTTTAAAACTACTTCAATAAACAGATCAGCAACTGCTTATGTTTTTTGTTTCTCAGCTCAATGAACAGATCTCCTTCGACCAAATAAAAACCCATGTGTTTCGACCGTAATGCCTGCTGCTGTAGTGCATTTTCTCTCGTTGAACACGTATTTTCTTATAAAAAGTATTTTATTATTGGTGTCACAAAATAATCGAAAATTCACAAAATTATAATTTTTTAACAACAGATATGTTGGAAAAAATTTAAAATACTGTTAATAATTATTTGGAAAAATATACATGGTAGCGCGTTTGATAATAATAGCGAAAGAAAATAAAAATTTGGTTGCTTTCTCACTACTATGGAAAACAATGTAGATGGGAGCAGCAGCAACGCAACAACTTCCAAAATAATTAACTTGCAAACGCAAATCACCATAAGCTCAACAACAAGTTCGAATTCTTTTTGGAAGAATAGCGGACGTGTTGTTCCCGGTAGACCGAGCCCAAAGAAGGATCAAAGCTACGGCTTAAGCCGTAACGGCGTGCCGATGGTTTCCAACTTCCGGGATTACCAGCAGTCAGTGAGCGACGCCTGGGATACGGGTGATGATGAATTTTGTGTGTTAACCGTTGGATCGACAACAAAAACAAAAACTGGTAAGCAGTGAAATGAGCTTCGTTGTATCAACAAACGTTTATTTTCAATTTATAGCCGGCTAAGCTTTTTTGTATTGTAGAAACAAGACTAGTTGAAATGATTAGCTTGAGGTTGTTTGACGTAAAACAATTAATTTATGTGTATGTTTTTTAATTGAATTGGAGGCTATTTAGGCTGTTACTGAAATAAGCTTTTGTTTAGTATAAAAATAAAATCTATTCCATGCTTAGCTATGAGAATTGATTTTATTTGTTTTTTTCGGACTTATTCAATTCAAAGCTTGCAGTAATTTCAGTTGCCTCTGTTGTAGTAATAATTAATAATTTCTTCAGTGTTTTATAACAATTCAAAAAAATTTAAAAAGAATGATCTATTTTTTCAAAAATTGTAGATCCTCGATTTTCAAAGAAAGTATCACAAACAGTTGCCCTCAATGTGATTGAGACACATCGCAGCACAACGTCGTCATCATCGGCGGGTTCAACAGAATCGTCTAAAACAAATGAAAGAAATAAAAACCAACAAAAAGAAAACGAAACACAGTACCAAAATGAAACTAAAGCCGACAACGATATTAAGTAAAATTACATTATATATTTGAGATGAATAGAAACCAAGTTAATTTTAATTATTTATAGACATAAACGCGTCTTCCATGCCTATCCGGGACGACCGCAGCTACAGAAATTTAGCTCAAATTCACAAAACTCTGAGTATGATACCAAAATTGAGAAATTTGTTGCGCTCTTGGAATCTCCACTTTTGGATTTAGTAGCGCTAAAAAAACTTAGCTGGTCCGGCGTACCCAGAAAGGTATTCCTCATTGGCTTATGCGGTTTTAAGGTAATTTAAATTTATTAACATTTAAGATGCGCGCTGTTGCATGGCGTCTGCTCTCAAAATATCTGCCACCATCCGGCGAGCGACGCAACGCCGTGCTCGAGAGCAAACGTCAAGGTTATCAGGACTTGAGACAAAACTATTTCAAAGTTGATAGTCAAGATGAAACGCAGCAGGATACCTATCGCCAAGTTTGTTTAAAAAATATTATTTATAAAGTGAAACAGTTAAAATAAATTTTTATTTTCACTACCACAAGATTCACATCGATGTGCCACGCATGAATCCGCAAATTTCGTTGTTCCAACAGCAGCTCGTACAGGATATGTTCGAACGCATATTATTTATTTGGGCCATACGACATCCAGCCTCGGGCTATGTGCAAGGCATTAATGATTTGGTGACTCCTTTTTTTATTGTGTTCTTGCAAGATGTGCTGGATCCAGGTAGATTATATCAAATTGAATTAATAACGCCAAAAAAACAAACACATTTCCAGACTATTAAGCACCAAAACACTTAAGTCAATATTCAAACACTCATTAATACATTCTTTTGCAGCTGAAAAAAATGTTGATGTTTTTTCGGCCTTCTTTTGTATCTTGGTGAATATTTCACGGCCATAGCCCAAACAAATATTCGCTGGAAAAATGTTTATATGAAGTGTGTTTCATTTTAACTCTCATGTTATTTCTTTGTTTTAGGCACCGATTTGGAAAAATTCGATATAGCCTCGATTTCAGTTGAAACACGCAATGCCATAGAAGCCGACTCATTCTGGTGCCTATCCAAATTTTTAGATTGCATACAAGATAATTACATATTTGCGCAGTTGGGCATACAGGAAAAAGTCAATCAATTAAAGGATCTTATTCACAGAATTGATGGTAAATATGTCAACCATAAACATAAGTAAACTACTCAATAAGAAATGAAGTTATGGCAAAATAACGTACATTTCGTTAAAAAATTTTTGAGGAGGCAGGAATTTTCCGAAGTAGCAATGGGTAGAAATGTTAGTGGAACAATGTCAACGATGATAGTGTTCTAAGGTATATTTTGAGATAAAAACCTTAGGAGTGATGTTCTTGAAGTGCTCAGTTGTACACACAGTCTTCACATCCATGTTTCTGGATGTTCTCGAACCCTGTCCGGCACGCGATAACATTTTCCCTGGTTCTGCATTATTCGTGGTATTCCGGTTCGTAGCAAATCAGATATTAAGTCTTGTATCCTGAGCTGTGCAATCAAACGTTTAATCGTAATTTGCTGGGCGCGCCTCTGGTATTGAAATAATTTCGATACCCTCTTTAAATTAGCAGAATTTATCGACCATTTGATGAATAAAATTATACAATTCGTGTCCACTGCTTGCTAGTTATATAGTGCAACTTTGTTTTACAAGGTTCTTTTAGCAAAATCTGGGAGTCAAAATAAATTAATATTATTTAGACCCCTTCAAAATTTTATTCGTACAACAATATTCCTAGTTCACATTTTTACTCTGATTAGGAAGCTAATAAATATTTTTATGTTTCATTAAGGAACGCTGCATCGACATTTGCAAACGCACGGAGTTGATTACTTGCAATTTTCATTTCGTTGGATGAATAATTTGCTGACACGTGAACTTCCACTGCATTGTACCATACGTCTGTGGGACACATATCTGGCAGAATCGGATGGCTTTGCCATATTTCATCTTTACGTTTGCGCTGCATTCTTGCTGCACTGGAAGGATCAGCTTATGCAACAAAATGACTTTCAGGTTCAATTCTTTTATAAATAACTTTATTCACTTTAAATATTGTGACACATATAAAATTTTTAGGGCCTCATGCTGCTATTGCAGAATCTACCCACACATAATTGGTCCGATCGTCAAATAAATGTTTTAGTAGCCGAGGCATTTCGTCTTAAGTTTACTTATGCTGATGCACCAAAACATTTAGAGGGAAAAAGTTGACGGCAATACATTTATGTTTCATAGAAGTTGGCATAAAACAAATAACACACGAAATAATTAAATTAATTTGAATTCAAATAAAGATTGGGCGCAGTTGCATCCATTTATCTTGTATATACAATAAAAAATTAGCAACTTCATACAATTATCTACTTAAAAAAAAAAAAAAAAAAAGTAAAACGAAAACTAGCAAGAATTGAAATTTAAAAGGATAACTTTAATAATTATCATAAAAGTTACATACATGTCTTTTATATAATACAAACATTAATAAGTAATTCTACGAAGATTTATTAGATTTTTAGACTTAAAAAAAAATTTCAAATTAGTGTAATATTCAAACACGAATTATATTCAAATAAATGATGCTACAAATTCTAATCGAGTATAGTGTGAAAATTAGATAGCTTCAAGCTATTACCACGACGAATATATTAAATAAAATAAGTTCATTATTATTAAAATAAGTTTTAAAAAATGTTTATTATTAAACTTGAAACTAGTTTTTAGCATTTCAAATTTAAGCTTTCTATCCAACCTTATTTTACTCTAGCGAATATGTTTTAACTCTGGAATGCTACGAAATTGAAGCATTGTAGAAAGTTGATTTCGCTCGTTACTTAATTTTGCCTGTCTGCCAAATTCTTTAACTGTTTTAAAACCGTCTCCAATAGCTTTTTCTTGTCGCGCTCATTTTTGCGCAAAACAGCAAACATGGTTTTTTTGTCTGCTTCGCGCATTTTTTCCAAAATCTTGATTATTTTCTCAGGATGCACTAGATGATAGCGATTATCTTGCTTGCCATAATCATGCAAATACGTGCTCCACTCTTCCATTGTCAATAAATCAAGCAGCTGACGATTCTTAAGAAAATACTTTGAGAGCTCACCCTCGCGCAGTCCTGGCACTGGTTCTGATGCAGCAAAAAATTCACACTGTATTAGATCCAAATTAATTTGTTGCAACGCACCGGTGGATATTTGTTTGACTTCGTCATCAAATATAATGGAGTAAATCTTTTCAGCGATGTGTTCGAAGGTGCGTCGACAGGCAGCCTGCGCAATTGTTGGTAGTTTAAAGGCGAAATTATCAAAAGTGCTCTTCAAATAGGAAATCATATCAGTTATATAGGCAGAGGCAATGCCTGGTGGTTCAACCAACAACCAATCATATTCAGACAAATCAAAGAATTCATCGATTTTCGAACAAATGCGCACACCAACCTGTTTCTCTGCATCCTGACGAGCTACATGAAACATGGCTGACGGTGTTTGCGATATATTGCGATCAGTATTGGTCATGTGACAGACAAACTCATCCAGGAAGGGACCGGCCTTTTCCAAGTACTGTGTATCAATAATTATTTGTATCAGCTGTGTTAGAGCAACGCTTGGATTGCGAAATACAACAGAAAGACAGCCGCTGAAACTACGCGTTAACAGCAGATTGGCAGCTTTGCGCACCATGGCAGCCACTTCGTTGGGCGAGAGCGTCAGCTCTTCAGCGAATTTCATGCAGGCGTACATGAATTCCTTGGCTTGATGATAGACTTCAGGTACCATACGCGAGAATGGAAACTTCTTGGGAAATGGTGCATTTTCCAATTGCTCCGAATGGAAAGGAAAGCGTTCAATGATGTTTTCATATTCTTCCTGATTTTCGACAATCATCGGTAAAAACTGTTCCTTATCCAAAATATCACGAAAAACATGCACCCAGCGCTGAAGCAAGACCTGTAAAAAGGAAACAATAACAATTGTAAAACAATTCTTGACTGGAAATAACTTTTCTTTTTTAAATTCAAATGAAAAATTAGTATATTGGGATCGCCGGAGAAGAATTTGAAGAACTCGCAACTTAAAGCTTGTTTCATTCACTCTTGAAACATATAGCAAAGATTTTTATTTTTAAGTGGTATTAAAATCATGTTATGACTATTGTTTTGGAGTTTTGTTATATGGCTCACTTTAAATTTATTTTATTTGGATACTTATAAAATAACCCAATAATTCGCTCAGAGACAAGTGTTTTTTCATTCATTCTTTCCAAAAAAGATTTAATAAAAAAAAACAAATCAACTGCAAAAAATTACCTCGTTATAATGGTCTCGCATATTGTGCAACAGTTCCCACAACATATTCACCGTATAGCCATAGCACTTGAAAGTATTAATTGAGAGCATTATGAGATTTTTTATCCTTAGCAGTATATTTGGATCGGTGCAGGATGAGGAGCTCATGCTGATTTCATTGACAAACTTTGTCAATGACGTAGACCACAATTCCTCCAAGTAGGCTGTGGTAACAACATCGCCAGCAGTATTCTTAACATGATCCTCGACCACAAAGAATCCGACTATGGCGCAAATATACGTTTTATATGCTTCCAAATTGTCGTGCATGCCTGGCGGTGGCTGCAAAACCAGCTTGGACTGATCGCGACGTTGTTGACGATAGTCTTTCTCGAAATATTGTTTCTGTCCCAGTACAATATAGATGTGCAAGCAACGATAAATAGGTGAAAAATCAATAAGATCCTGTGCACTGATATTGTCATCATCAGCACCTTCACCTCCTCTATTGACTTTGTGCTCACTGATGATTAAATTGATATCACGCTTTTGCAATTGTTTGGTATGCGTTATTGCAACTTCACCTATTTTGGGTGAAAATTTTCTTATGTTCTCCAAAAACTCGCGGAAATCTGCTTCGGCAGATTTGCGTATGTTTTCCTTTATTGTCGGAATGGCCTGACGTATTTGCGCTACGAATCGATAGTTGCGTATCTTAGACAAATGCTGCGTTTCTAGCGCTTCCAATGTCTTCAGAGACTGATAGTATTGCTTATTACCAGCCTGCTGGGTGAATTTGATATAGCACTCCAACACAGGCAGACAGGCTTGAAGATTCTCAATTGCACTGGCAAGATTTGACTCAATTTGACGTGCACGCAACAAATCGTTGCCTTGTTGCAGTATTGAGCTGCTGATTTGCTGCAATGAGTTATCCAGCGAGTGCACCTCATTATTGAGTTGTTTAGCCTGCGTTCGTACCTGCAACAATTCTTGAATGGAATCGATGAAACCCTGATAGTAGAGGTTGCAAATGCGTTCAATATCCTTGTCATGGCTTCTTACACGCTGTTCCAACTGCTCCGTTAATGCTTCCGTGTTTTCACCTGAAAAAGGGGGTGTTAATGTTGGTATTAGATATTTTTAAAGTTATACTTTCAAGTATTGATCGAAATGTTGGACCCCAATAGTCATCAACTGCTTCAATATCCTGCACAGTCACCTTGGACATGTTTAAATAATTCTTTTGTTTGTCCAAAATTAGTTTTCAAGTTCTACGAATGAAAAAAGTGCACTTATATCATTTTTTAGATAAACGCTTTTGTTGCTAAAGAAAGGGTTGCATTTGTACTGTATTAAAATAAGTACTGCAAATATGGAAGAAGTAGCTTTGACAAATTAGTATGATTTACGTACAATATTTACATAACGAAATCAACAATTTTTTTTTGTTTCGTCAAGCATGAACAACAAATTATCAGAATTATTTAATTTCTTTAAAAAAATAAAAATATATCAAAACAAATTTCGTTTTGTTGATAAACGAAATTATGAGAAAATAAAAATTTCGTTTCAAGTTTATTTTTCAAATTATCGTTTCTATGTTAAAGTCGAAGCATATTTTCAATCTATGTTCGTACAAAATCTCAAATCTCTTAAAGTTCTTTACCGATTGTCTTGGAATTTTGGCACAACAGTACATTATAATAAGGTTGTGTTTTTATAAAAAAAAAAATGCCACTGACTCTTTTCCCGCCATTTTTTGACAGTCAATTTCTTTCGTTACACCTTCTTTACCGCCCACAAATTAATAAAAAAACTGCAATTTAGACGGCTTTTTTAACTGTTTTTCCTATTATTCAGTGCAATACATCATTAAATTAAACTCTTCGGAGTTATTTGTTCTAACGTAAAAGTACAAATATACATACATTGATTCATTCATTAATTCATTCATACGTTCATGTCGTATTGTATATTTTTAATTTTGCGAGCCACAGGAATGCGTGGCCGGGTTCAGATGGTAGTATAGTAAAAATAATATAAAAAAAAAATAAATTGTTCGATTTAATAAAAGCTGAAATTTTGTTATTGAAATTAATGTTCTTTTTAACGTTTGTTTGATAAAAACAAAAACGAAAAAACTGTTAACTGTTGATAACTCCAAAACGAAATAAATATTCTTCGTTTTTTGAGATAACGTTATTTTTTTGATTTTGCTTCAATAAAACAAAATACAAAATTTGTTTATCATTAAAATTAACGTAAACGTGCATGTCTGCAATATTTATATAATTTATATATTTATGGTTGAGTTTTGAAGCTAAGCTTTCAAAATCTATTTTTCAGATCTGGAAAAATAAACTTTTAGCCCTTGCAAGAACTTTGACTGAACGTCTTAAAATTAAATTGTGTTGTGCGTGTTTTTAAATGTTTGTACTCAATTGTACTCTTGTTAGTATTCATTGAGAGAAATAATTGAAAATTTGTCCATGATATTAACTTTTTCGTCATAGAAAAACTGTCAAATGAAACGCATCTTTTTGTGTACTTTTCAGCGAAAAACTCTCAAAAGCTTGAAAACAATCCTGATTTGAAGTCCGTTGTTTAAAGTAAAGTCAAAATCTATTACTAAACTTTAGGTTGTCACGTTAACACTTTAGGTTGTTATGTTTTTGTATGTGTATACTTGTAGCCAATAGGAGCACCATATTTTCTGAGAACAATGAAACAAAACGCAATAATAACAAACATATGTCTACTGTGTGTCAAATGAAAAGCTGCTTTTCAAGTGTGAACACCTTTTTTTGAAAAGAGGTTTATGTATGTGAACATAGTATAACATTCAAAACTCCAACTTAACCTTCAAAACTTACATTAAAAAAGTGTAAGAGCTATAAATGTCAAACGATGAAGAAACAATAACATTAGGGGCTTTCAGACGAACGTACATATCAGCCGACATTGTACGACGACAAACTAACGGGAATATTTTGTTTAGCTTTCAAATGATCGTACATGTACGACGACTTCATTTTTTGCAGACTCTCGAGCGTAACACATCGGTAAAAAAAACGAAGTAAAAACCTTTTTTGCTTTGCCTAAGCCGATGTTTACTCGATGAAAACTTTATAGAAATGATAAATGCAGCGAGTCGGACCGACATGCTTTCACACGTCGGACATGTCGGACCGACCAGCAGAAAAATCAAAAATTTTTGATTTTATTCCGACATGTCGGTCCGACCGTCTCATTTGCTTTCGAACGATCGTACATGTCGTCGGACATGCCCAAGTCGGATGACATGTACGTCCATGTGAAAGCCCCTATTAACATCTTTCTCACTTGGTCACAAGGTCTCCAAAATGCGTTACTGAAACACTGCTATTACGACAAATAAAACAGCTGATTATTTAAAGTTTAGCGTTTTAAGCGCTGCCAACACACTAAACTGCGAATCTTAACCCACTGGGGCTTGTTTCGCACTTGCTGTAGTCCATTAAACTGAAAAGTGACATTAAACATGTTTATATGCATCTACATGACCATGATATAAGTTGACGTCGCAAGTGTTCGATTTTTCGAGAGACGGGCAAAATTTTCAATCACCTTGTTTATTGAAGTATTGATATAAAAAGCAAGCAGGATAGGAAACTTCGACAACACCTATTGGAATTTTAAAATTAGGCATAATTAGGGCTTAAGCTCTTTTTATGTTGATTATTAATTATAATAAATTGATAAATCACACTTAAAAAATGCCAAGAAAGGCAAAGAAAGTCTACATAAAAACTAATAATACCAAAATTCAAATTTGTTTACATTTTGCTTAAATTCTAAAAGTGGCAAAACTAATTAAATGAAATCAGCTATTATCTGAAAGCAAAACAAAAAAGTTAAAGAAAATAGTGCATATTTAGGTAGTCACCTTTATAGTAATATATAATATATTCATTTTTGCTATTGCTGCTCAGAGTTCAAAGGATGTGACAGGAAAATCAGAAGAGCTGATTAAGAAAATCACAACAATAATCTTCAATAATCATATAAACATCTACAATAAACAATAATCATAATCTACATAACAATTCTTTCTTTCGTGGAATAAGAAAGTTGAATAGTGTATTAACATCTTTAACATCTTTTCCGGTAAAAAAAAACGGGGTAGTTCTGGTTTTGAAATAAATTCTTAATAACTTCAAGATTTTACATGTAAAATATACACTCGTAAAAGACATTTTAATTTCGTTTATGCACACATTTTACTTAAAATAAGTTAAACTTCGATTGAAACCTAATTTTTAAAATTGTTGTATGCATTTCAAAACGCTTCAACCAAAGTTGTTATTACATTGTGTTTTTAAAATTTAATATTTTTCATGATATGGCCTGTCGTGGTGGAAGTGGTCGAAGACGTTAAAAAAATGTGGGGACCACTGAATTCCAATTTTCCAGCCGCGAAGTCCAAAGTTCGAATTAAAGCGCACAGAAAATATTCGAAATTAAAATTAATTTTTCTGATCAGTCGTCATCTCTCTGCAAACAATGGCCAACCTCTGAAATGGTCTGAAATTGCCAATTTTTTTTTATTTTAAGTTGCAATACACTTGAAATAAATTTTCATGCTTCATTTTACAACGATTTTGTACCAATAAAAAGATAGATAAAACTAATAAAAATAATTATGGGATTTATAGAACTAAACAGAAGACTTGAGGTTCTATGGAATATGAATTTTTCGTCATATCTACTTAATGATTTAACAATAAAGGCCTATGAATCCATTTCTGCTGACATGGAAATGTCTGTGGAAGATGTGAAAAGAAAAGTAATGTCTAAATGAGTTTTTTTTTAAATTAAATAATTTATTTCTTGAAATTTATTTCTTTCAAGACGACGTCATCTTGAAATATATAATGAACTATCAAGTTGCGTGCAGACTACGTCACAACTGTGTGATCCATGATACAACTATACGGTAGGCCCAGCAAAAACACGCTCTCTATGGCCCATATTACACGATGATCGTTTGATCGCGGTCAAAATATTTTTGTTGTTGCTTTCAATACGAAAATGTCAAAAAACACTGAGAGCCAGAGCGGATGAACAAGCCTATGACTAAAAATCAACAACCAGCTTGGCCTGGTTTTTTTGTTTTTTTTTATCTCCGAATTGGGCCTACCTTACAATTGTATCATGGTTTGATCAACTTCAAAGCGTAACTGCAGCGTAAGAACCTCGGTCAATGTCCTTTCAAGAGATATCAATATTCAATATCAATATCAAGATTTTTGACCTAGAATACGTCATTCTCGGAGGTAAGTAGGGTAGTTGATAGTGATCAGGTGTCGGTATTTATATCACTTTTTGAGCCTTTGGTGGGCCTAAAGTACTGATCGTACAATGTTGATGATAGCACTTGTTGGTCTGCTTGATCCTCAATGCGACAAAAATTCATGTTAGAACTCTCTAACTTATATAAATTTTACACAATTACATAAAATATAAAGCCAACATTTGATGTTTTTGTTTGCTTAAACTTGCTACCTATTTATCGACAGTTTCCGGTGTTATCGGCAAAACCATAAAATTTGTATGGGAGCCCCCTAAGGAGTGGTCGGTAGGTGTCAAAGGCAAAAATGTTCCTTTTGCAAAAGTAATGGGGGTCGGTTATACATATTAACCCTCTCCGGCACTCTCTTAAAGGTCATATGATCAGGTGTATGGAATAAATAAACAAAAACCATAAAATTTGTATGGGAGCCCCCATAAGGAGTGGTCGTAGGGAATAAGTGTCAAAGGAAAAATGCTCTTTTTGCAAAAGTAATGGGGGTCGGTGATACATATTAACCCATTCCGGCAGAAAAACTATAAAATTTGTATGGGAGCCCCCCTAAGGAGTGGTCGGAGGGAAAAGGTGTCAAAGGCAAAAATGTTCCTTTTACAAAAATAAGGGGGGGTCGGTCATACATATTAAACCTCTCCGGCACTCTCTTAAAGGTAATATGCTCAGGTGTATGGAATAAATATTTTGCTAAATATTTTTTAAAAAAGATGTCATCAAAAGCGAATTGAATAATTCTACGTCTTGTGTTACGACATAGTCGAAACTACTGTATCTTTTTTTTGTTTTTTTGCGTTTAAGCAAGAAAACGCCATCATTTTGTATATTTAAAAAAATATATATATTTTGTAAGCAGTGTTGATTTCGAAAATAAAATTTCAAAATTTTATCTTATCTTTCATCGCACACGTGAAGTCATATAAATATGTTAATAACTGACCTGCGTGTGGAATAATCTCTAATCATCTTGATATTAAACTGGATGATATGTGAATATTTGTGTTTGTGATATTCATCAAATAAGGAAATGAAATGAAAGCTTTGAAATTCAAATATTAAAAATTTGAATACAAATAGTTACGTTTGAACCATCGACATGTAATTTTTTGTCGGAATTAAATAGAGAGATATTTTCTAATCATCTCATGGGATTTTTTACAAAATATTCTGGCAGTATTGTTACGAATGAAATATTGCCATATAATTTGGAATTATAAAACTTGTCGTTGGCAACGCGGAGAATTGTTTATACAATTACAACAAATAAAAAATAAACCATAAATAAATAAATATTTTTCATTCCAATCCGGTTAGTTCATGGGTGTAGTTGAGTTAAATTGTATGTTGCTGAAAAAATTGAATTAACTTGTTTGAGGAAAAAATTGGTGATTGTTGCGTGTAGATTGATTTGTGTGGAACTTTCTCTTTTCGTAGAGTTGAAAGAAAGTAAATATGAAGAAAGAAAAAAATGATTTAATTTATATAAATAAATATTTTTTATTCCATAGTTAAGCAAAAATGTCAAAATTTCGACACTTAACAAGTAATGAAAACAATTACGTTTTCAATGAAAAGAATGGGGACAACAAACAAAAGTTGCAAGACGGCAAAAATTTTGGCAAAGACAGCAAGACCACATACACAACAGAGCGCAGCAATCCAATGATTTATGTTATTTTCGTTTCACTGATCTTCGATTTGTTAGCATTCACCATAATACTACCTCTGTTGCCGTCACTACTGGAGTACTACCGACGCAATGATAGCTCTGGTCTCTACAATATTCTAACGGAAAAAATTCGCTGGTTTCAGGACTTGGTAGGTGCTCCGGAGCGTTTTACATCGGTGCTATTCGGTGGCTTTCTTGGTTCCATGTTCAGTTTCTTGCAATTCGTTGCAAGCCCCATTGTAGGTGGGCTCTCCGATTACTATGGGCGCAGACCAATTTTACTAATATGTGCCGTAAGTTCTAAACTAATTTTGCACATGCGTAACTTAATCACATCATGTCTTACTTTGTTTTTTTTTTCATAGTCTGGCATTGCATTGTCTTATCTACTATGGGCGATGTCGGGCAATTTCGCTCTATTCGTTTTGGCACGTTTTGTTGGCGGATTAAGCAAGGGCAACATTTCGCTAAGCATGTCTGTCATAACGGATGTTTCCAGTGAAAAGACTCGCGGTCGTGGCATGGCATTGGTGGGAGTCGCTTTTTCATTGGGTTTTATTATTGGCCCAATGATTGGCGCACTATTTGCGATCTTCTCCAATAAATCAACAGGTCCTTGGTTTGTTCTACCTTCATTATTAGCATTTGCGTTAGCTGTCGGGGATCTACTTGTTGTCTCATTTTTCCTAAAAGAAACACTACCAAAAGTAAGATTGTTAATAAATTAAATAAAATGCCAAAATAAAAATTAACAAAATTTCAGGAAAAACGAGTTAAGGAAATTGCATCTGCTATGTCATACGCCATTCAGTTATTAAATGTGTCGTCCATATTCAAGTTAGTATATAAATGCTTACAAAAAACCCAAGAATAGTTCTTATTATAAACTTGTTTCTTTCAAAACAACTATTTTAGTGTACATAATCATGTTGAATTATATATGTATGTAAATAAGGGACTCTCAAACTACAGTTCATGTTACACTATACCATGCTCGTCATTGTCGAAAATATGTTGTAAAAAATTAATATAGTCGCAAAGCTATGAAATTAGTGTACATTTAAAACATCAGGCAGCCACACAGAGCGTTAAATTTAAAATTATACAGCCATGGACACATAAATAGCACAAATGTGAACTTATTTTTTAAACGTTTCGTTTGAACCTAATAATGTATTCATTAACTGTAGTTATAATTTTTTGAGACTCCAGTGGGACGTTGTTTAAAACTCCGAGAGAGATGTACCGTTACTTACTTTTATTTGCTCAGGCCATCTCTTTCTGTATAGGCATGTACGATCTGCTGTGGTCATATAAATAGCACACATGTTAGTTGGTGAATAAAAGTTAACAAGATCGGGTGTTTGTAAAAATTTTAGAGTTGTATTCAGTTAATTTCGGCGATTCTAAATAAAATGGGTCGTGGCAAACATTCCACTCCGAAAAAAATGTCTATAATTCACGAACTAAGTCGAAAAAACAAAAAACCATCTGAAATCGCGGATACTCCCAAAATTTCGGTCTATAATGACTCAAGCTAGCTAAGTCCAATGGTTCAAATAATTTCGAGAATAAGCCGCGCAATCCTAGACCGCGTTAAACCACCGCTTCTACTGATAGACTTATATTTCGCAAACGTAAGGCTGAACCTTTCAAGTCAGCAAAGCAAATTATGAGGGAAATAAATGAAGAAAATGACCTTAAAGTTTCAAGAGAACTAGTATCTAGGAGACTACATGAAGCTAATCTTTATGGACGCATTAGCCGAAGAAAGCCGGTCTTAACAAAAAAAATTTAAAGGATATTTTAACGTTTGCAAGGGCCCATGTAAATAAAGAATACCAATTATGGAAGAACGTGCTCTGGACTGACGAAACTAAATTTAATAGGGTTGGACCAGATGAAAAAACTTTTGTTCGGCGCCCCAAACGCCAAGAGTTGAATCCTAAGTATACAAAAAATCATTAAAGTATGGAGGAGGGAATTTTATGGCTTGGGGAGCTTTTTCCTGGCACGGCGTTGGGCCAATTTTTCGTATACCAGGAATAATGGACAAAAATATGTATTTAGATATTCTTAATAACCTGATGGAACCGTTTGCATTTGAGAACATGCCTATTAGGTGGACTTTTATGCACGATAATGATCCAAAACACACGGCAAAGTTTGTGATTGATTGGCTAAAAAAGGAAAAAATGAATATTTTGAATTGGCCGGCTCAAAGCCCAGACCTCAATCCCATAGAAAAATTATGAAATGATGTGAAGGTTAGCATAAGCAACCAAAATTTTCGAAATGTAGATGAGTTATGGAGTGGAATTGAGAAGGCTTGGTACTCTATTCCGAAGGATAAGGTCAGGAAGCTAGTGGAGAGTATGGGACGAAGATGTCGGGCTGTTTTGGACAATTCGGTATACAGTACCGAGTACTAGTAAGCATATTCGTAAGCTCATTGTAAAATAAAAATAAATTACTAGGTCTTTTTTTCAGAATCCAAATTGTGCTATTTATATGTCCACCTCAGCTAAGGAGTAATTTAAGATTTTTGATTAATTTTCTAATTTTTAATTCGTAATTACAAAGCTACTACTGATTTGAAGTTTTTAATGTTTAAACTCAAACACTATGAAATAAATTCTTGTTTTCCTTTATGTATTTTATTTAAATTCATGTGAAACACTCTACATGTATTTTTGTGCTATTTGTATGTCCACGGCTGTATATATCACAAAGCTTCTCGTATAAGATTAGTGTGTGTTTAAAAGAACCCAGAGAGCCACAGTTAAATCTCTAAATTTTTGATCATATTCTTATTTAGTGAACACCTTAATTAACTTGAAAGTTTTATTTAAATCAAAAAATTTCAAATCGATCATTGATGCAACTAAATAACTGTTAAAATCAATGTTATTAGCATTGATATCTCCCTACCATCACTTTGGCGAAAAACTATTTGTTTTACACTGATGCCGCATACCATTCATCACGCTATTCTTATCTTTATTGTGTGATAAATTACTTTTAAGTTAAGCTTTTTTTAATTGAACTTTAGTTTTTCTTAATAGCAGGTTTAACGCAAACTTCCTTTTATGTGCAAACACACTCTTTCCATTAGGTTTTTGTGTTTATACATGTACTATTCGTCATATATACATTTCTTATCTTAGTTAAAGCATACATTAGATAAATTCTAATAAAACACCAAAAGTGTTTTTTTTTGACTTGTTTTAGTTTCTTTTTATCAGCTTTAATACATAAACGCACGTTGATTTTGTATACACATAAATTTTCTTTATGTGAAATTCCATTTCTTATTCAAGTTTTATTTTGTGTATATAAAACCTGGGAAATCGCCGGCTGTGATTTTTTTCGGATTTAAATATCAGCTTATGCTGATTACAAAGCAAGATTAAGCAAAATATAGTAAAATTAAATACAATTACCAATATCATCAATGCCAATATAGTGGATTTTAAACTTAAGGGTAGGTTTTGATGTGAGAAATTTACATTTTATTGTTTTTACATTTTTCCATATCGCCAAGATTTAAAAAAGTCTATCTCCTCAAACTCATTGCTGATATACAGCTGTTGACAACTAATTAGAAACACTCTCTTTTTATTAACGCTTGATAAACAATGAAAAATATATAAATTGAGTGTTAAGTTTTTACTCCATAACAGTTTTATTTATTTTATTCTCAGTGGCAACGGCGTAAATATCTGCAGCTAACAAGATATCTGAAGCTAAACTGAGATCTTTGTACTCTCCCTGATTTAAATTCTGCTTTTTGAATAAATTCTGAATCCTTCCTAATTAATTACTTTTAAAACTTTTCTTTAATTTTTCAGGTTTTCCGCAATTAAAAATGTATCCAAAAAAGAAACTCACTCCTTACAGACAATTGGTTTAATATATTTCCTTTATTTGTTTCTGTATTCGGGACTGGAGTTTACAGTAACATTTTTAATGTATCATAAATTTGGTTACACATCAATGGATCAAGCGAAAATGTTCTTAACTACTGGTAAATAACAAATAAATACTATTAAAATTTTATTAAGGAACGTTAATTTTAACATTTTATTTGATTCAATTTTTCATCATCTTTTTCATGTCTTCAGGTGTTGTAATGACGCTATTGCAGGGATCAGTTGTGCGCCGACTATCAGATAGTGCCATTAAACGCTCCGCAATCTTAAGTTTATATCTTATAGTGCCTGCATTTGTTTGCGTCGGAATAGCTGAAAGTAGTAGAATGCTGTATTTTGGAATGATATTATTTGCTATTTGTAAGTTACGTTTTTCCATAAATGATCATATTTTTTTTATGCAAACCTTTAAGCTTATATGTGCATATCTTTTATCAAATTTAGCAACTGCATTTGCTGTTACATGCCTCACAACACTTGTCTCGAAATATGGTAATGATGATCAAAAGGGTTCAGTTTTAGGTATATTTCGTTCCCTAGGCGCCTTAGCCAGAGCGCTTGGGCCAGTTGTTGGATCGATCGGTACATATAAATTTAATGCTACAAAAATTAGATATTAATCTAAAGATTTGTTTCAGCATTCTGGTGTATTGGATCTAGACTAACTTATATACTTGGTGGCTTATTGCTTCTATATCCTGCCATAGTGTTGCAACGTTCAAGCATTTAAAAATCTCATTTCGAATACATAGTTATAATTTGCATTGACAATGCAAGGCATGTTTTGTGATTATAATTTAATTAAAGGTATTACATTTATTTATATTTAAATTAAGCCGATGATAAAATTTATACCTTAAATAAATTTTGTACTTTTATACATAAAAAAAATTACTTAAAGAAAATTTTATAAAAAATCATGCAATTTATTGTTATTTTATTTCGTCGAGCAAGAATATACTTAAATTTAAGCCAAGAATAATTTTGGCAAAGCTGCTTCAAATTCATTCCATCTGCTTCAGAGCCTCTTTGAAAATAATAAAAATTTGTACTCTTTCGACAATCAAAGAAAACGTATATTTTGTGCGTATAAATATGCAAATATATGCAAAATATCAAAAAATTTATGAAATATGACGAATAAAGGTGAAAATTATGCCAAAGATGTGTAAATATAATTAAATATATAAGGGGTATTCACTTTATATGCACTGTATGCACTGTTTTTTATGGTACATTTTATTTTAGACTGCGTTCGGATAAAACAAATTTTTGTATTTTTGATATTTGTTTATTTTTGTGTTATACGGGACATTTTATTGTTAAAAAAAAAATATATATTAATATAAATTTTTTTTTTACATACACAAAAATTTACAATGAATATAATTGGGTTTTCGTAGTATATTAGATAGAATTTTTACTCCATGAGTAGATGCGCCACGGTAAATGTTAGAAAGAAGAAATCCAGAATTTATACTTGGCCTTTAAATAAAAAAAAAATTATTAATTAACCGATTTAAGCAGCGAAAATTCATCAAGAATCAAAAAACATTGCATAGAATTATTACTAGGTGACTATGGATCGAAAATTAAAGTGAGTTTGTGGCCATATGATAAAGATAAAAAAAATATTTATGACCTCCCTAGGCTCCTCAGGGAATCATTTAATGTAATGCAAATACATTATCGTTGCATGGATTGAAAATATGGCGCTTAGGTAAAGTAAAAGCAAAACAAAACGTTTACGTTGACACGTCAATACCTACGGCTGTATATACAACGAACTTCCTTTTTTCACGAAAAGAATAATCGTCTGTTAGAGTAGCAGAGTCTGTTAGAGTAGCAGAGAGTACTTGAACTGTATGTTTTCATTCATTAATTAGTAAAAACAAATATTAGTTTTAATTTAGAACTTCAAGGTTAAAATCATTTTTTGAGAGTAAGTGCTCATTTACAAACATCGATATTGGTTTGATTTTGCTGTATTTTTCTCATTAATTTTTTGTTCATAGGTGAAAGCTGATAGTAAAAAATGAGGTGACCGCAATAAAAAAGGCTTCAATCTTGGCAATTGTAATTGGACCTTAAAAGTTTCCATTGAGAACTTGCTCCACTGTTTCGTATTTTCAAAATTCGAAGCTGGCAGTGCTGCCAGAAAAGGCAATTTTTTGAGAAACACCAACCTGAAGATTATAATAAAAACTTCACCAATCTTAATGGTGCCACTTGTAGCGTTATTTTTCTCATTTTTAAATTATAAAAATCTTTGATTTTCTGAATAATGTTTAATACCAATAAAATATTCATTAAAACTCTGCTAAAAGAACATCTTTAAAATTGAAGGTCTATCCGAAAAAATATTAGAGTTTTAAATTTTTTGTAAATTTTTAGAATTTTAAGATCTTCGAGGATATTTGCATTGCATTATATATCCTGAAAACATTTTTTCACCAACTACAGTTAATTCAAGGACTTCATTAAACTAGTTTTAAAAAATAAATAAAAAAAATTTTAAACAAGGTGTGTAGTCCTTAACACATTTGTCCTTGTAGAAGTCTTGAAGGACAATTAATTTAAAAATTGATTTAAAAAAAATATTTACAAATGAATTGTATTATCTTTCATTACGGATATCAAGCCCATTTTAATATTCTATAGAATATATATAATCTATTCAGTATTCGAATTTCATACTGATTTTTAAGAAAACAAGTATGTAAGGATGTATTTTATCTGATAATATGTATGCTAGTCCTCAGAAACTTTTTTATAATTTGTTTATGCAATATAAAAAAACTTACAACATAAAAAATATTTTTTTTTTTTAGTTCGATGAGCATGATCATACAGCTCTCTAAAAATAGTTTATCGTAAGTTGTTTTTAATGTCAGTAATTTAATGCCAATAAAAAGCAAAAAAAAAATGTGATTGTATAAATTAGACATGAAAGACTTAGTGTCTGAAAAATAGAGAAAACTCATGCAAAATTAGGGTTGAAAAAATAAAAAACAGCTTTCAATGCCAATTTTTTTCATGTTTACACGTTTTTTTGTACCATTAGAAGGAAAAAGTAAATTTCTTATCATGAGGAAAGAATTTTTGAAATTGTCATGTCATGTTTTTGTTTTTTTAAAAAAGAATTTTTTATACATAAATGAAAAACTATGTGGCAACTCGTTCGGTCCATTGGAGGAAATTTCTATGCACGGCCATATTGATGAAGTGAACAATTTTTTCTTGTGTCGTTGTCTCTCGTATGTAAAGTCGTAGAAGGTGATTAATTCCAATTCCCGATAAAATAGGCAAAGTAATAATATGTGTCAATTTGAATAAAATCAAATTAAAAAACATTTCAAACAAGTAACAACAAATATAAAATGTTGAAAAGTTTTCAAGTATTTTGCAAATAAAAAACGAATGAAAAAGTCACCGCCCGTCATATTTCTAATTTAACATTTTTTTTTTCACTTCTGCGCTGCACTTGTGTGTGCGTGTGTGTGTTTTCACATTTTTCTTTGTAGAATTGTGGAAGAACAAGAAAGTCTTTCTACAGCGCAGAAAAGTGAGGAAAGAGGAACTATATAATCAGGATTATTGGAAAATAAAGAAGTTGTAAAAAGGAACCAAAAGGATTGGAATCTAAGAAGTTACAGGAAAGAAGATATAAATTAAAAATCAAAGATGGGCACAAGGGAAGACGAATACGACTACTTGTTCAAAGGTAATGGTTTAATTGTAAAAATATAGAAAAAAATGTCAATTGCAAAAAGTGAAAACAAAAATGGTTTATAATTTCTCCGGCAACTCTCATCGCTGAGGTCAGCGATACAAAAATAAGCTATGCAAATTCTCGGTCAACCACTCGATGGTTCCTAATCGATAAATCTTCAAAGTTTTGATTGCTTGCGACAGCAAAGCAGATATTTTTGAATCTCGATTTCCAATTTATTACTTCATTGAAATACCACCCAATAAATTGTTGGCGTTGCATCCTACTTAGAGGGCCCATGAAGTGATTTATACGGAGCGCTGGTGACACGTTGCAAGAAATAGTTTTCGAGATAAAAAGTTAAACATTTTACTATTTTTATAAGATTAGAAGAAAGTTATATTGGGTTAAAGGTTGAACTTCACATATATTCGTGTGTTCTGCATACAAATTATCTGTACGTTAATTCATATTTCTTAAAATTGAATTTCTATTCTTGGTTTGTTTATGTAAAATTTTGCGATTTCCCCCAAAATTTGCGACAACATAAACAGAGATGCCACATTTAAATAAATAAAAATTGCGATGGTTGTCAACTGATTCTTAAAACATTTGATTGTTTAAATCCTTTAAATTTGATTTTTACATAAAAATAATATTTTTAACCACTGAAGTTATCCACCTTATATTCACACCATTTGTTCTTATGTTGCTCTGGAATGTTTTTGTTTGTGTTAGACCCCTTTAATGGCGCTGGGGTTACTTTTTTCGAAGAATCTTATTTATGGACCGATTTGGATCAAATTCACACTATATAATATTTAAATTAAGAGCATGTCTTTGACCTGATTTGCTCAATTTTGATTTGCTCAAGGTAGTTTTCCCTGTATAAATACAAGGAAATATAATAATTTTCCATAGAAGACATGGTATTTGCAAACATAATAATAAAATAAAGCAATTAATATCATCTAGTTTCTATATGAAACAATAAAGCGAAAATTGAGTGTTATGTCATTTAATGGGGCTTAATATCATAGAATAAGGCCCTTACATCTTAAAAACAAAATTAACCCCATTTACACTTTTTAGTTTTTATGTAATTTTTAATATGATTCCTTTACAATTTATGGTGCCTTTATTAACCTATTTTGGAGTATAATTTCATTCCGACTTTATTATATTATACAACAATAAGAAGACCTCCATTTTCGGGACCTAAAAAAATCGTTTTGCCTGCAGCTTCGATTCTATATAATTCATAAATCTATACTTTTACAAAGTTTATAAGCCTTCTTAAAAATTGTGGTTATATATTTATTTTTTATTTATTTATTTCATCTACCGGGCTTTGCCCTTACAGATTACAAAATAACTTAAAACTAAATAAAATTAATAAGCGTAATTATAAACAATTTTGATTTAATCAGATCATCTGTACATAATTTCAAATATTCAGGTTTACTCCATATGGATTTTTTGTATAATATTGCAATGAATTACTTTAATCTGTATTTAGAATACCCAGAAACAATTATTACACTCTATTAATAACCTCCTTCAACTGCTTCTTGAACATATATCTATTCACCCTAAAGTCAAATATGTTAGCGACCGAGTTGCATTCCGATAGGCATCTATCGTTAAGGCCATAATTGGTTCTGTGTTGAGGTATATAAAACAATTGCGTTTCTCTGAGGAAACGAGCAGGAATGTGAAACGGGATGAGGGATAAAAGTTCCGGAGAATTTATTCTTCCATCAACAATGTCTTTAATAAATATTATATTAGCGATTTTTCGCCTTTCCTCCAGCGTCTCTAGGTTAAGCAACCGGCACCTCTCTCGGTAATCGGGCATATTAACCCACGTGTACATACGGCGTAACGCATACCGCGTGAACCGCTTTTTGATTTTTTCAGTTCTGTTGATTGAGTTTTTGTAAGCTGGTTCCCAGATTATGCTATCATATTCTAGAGTTGATCTAACTAAGCTTGAAAAGATAGTTTTAGCTGTGAATGGGTCTGAAAACTCTGGAGTTACGTTTAAGAAAACCTAGACTGGAATTTGCCTTGGATATGACGTACTCGTGCTGCGCCTCAAAACTAAACTTTGAGTCAAAGTATATTCCTAAGTCCTTAAATTGGTCTTTTCTTAAAAATGTTTCGTCATCAAACATATAATTATATTTGATGGGGGTGATTTTGCGGGAAAACGTTAAGACATAACATTTTGAAAAATTAAGCTTCAAACAGTTTATTCTACACAATTCTATTAGTGAATTAATGTCTTTTTGTAAGTTGTCTCAATGATCCTCATTTTCAATGCAGTAGAGTATGTATTAAAAAGAGAATCACAATTACAAATTTGAAATCAATATCCTAATAAAACCTTGGAACCACAACACATTAGGTCTATTTTCTTACTCACTTCAAGTTCGAGTAATTTGTTTACGTGTCTTAATATTGCCTAAATATTTCCTAAATAGTCTTACATAAGCAATCTGCATTCGCTTATAGTTTTTCTAAGCTTTAGATTGTAACGGGTTATCCATAACATGGTATACAATATCATTCAATATCCTCCACGGGAGTTTTGACAGGACTCAATCCCTTTTGAGGTAATTTTCGATGGTTTTTGTGCACAGCTCACTTGTCACTAGCTCGACCATGACTTGACGAATATTGGTTAGTAATTGCTCAAGAGTTTGAGTTTTATTCACGTAAACACAAAAAAAAAAAATAGACCAGAAGCGACAAATCCCACGATTTCGGAGGTCAATTGATATCGCCAAATCTCGCATAACCGTTTATTTATTACTTCAATTTAAGTTTCTTTTACTAGGGCTACTATTTATATTTCGGAAATAGCAAATAATAACAAGCATTTTTAAATGAAAATGGCTTTATTGTTTTTTAAAATATTGCCCTTGATGATCAATACACTTTTACATTCGTTCAAACCATTTGTCATAGCAGTTTTTCCATTCCTCTTGAGACACCTCCAAAAACATGGTTTTTGAACGCTTCAACTGAACAAGAAGAAGTCGTTGGGTGCCAAATCAGGACTGTATGGAGGATAAGTCATCAATTCGACGTTTTGACAGCTCAAAAATGCAGATGTTTGACGAGATGTGTGAGAGCTCGCATTGTCATGATGGAGAATGACGTCTTTGGCGATTGGTTTTGCGAATTTCTTCGAAGACTTCCGGCAAACAAATGGTCGTGTACCATTCAGAATTGAGCGTCCTACATTGCTCAAGCGAAACAGTGGTCACATGACACATTCGGTGGAAGAAACTGGCAACCATTTGCTTCGCAGTGCTGAAGTATAAATAGTACCCCTCGTAATTTGAAAAATTCGTTAGTACCAAGTAATGACGAGTATAACAGCTAGGGTAAAAGATTATTCCATCTAGAAATGTGGCAATATTGACCTTTAACGCACAATATATTTAATATTATGTTTGTCATTCTTATTTTATATATATGTATATATGTATATATGTCTTTTTTTAATACTAAGTGAGTTTCGCTGACTTATTGCGTGTTCCCTTTTGTACCCTTCTTTGCGATTGCACTGGTTCAATTTATTACGGGTCATCTGCTCAGCTCATCATCCACGAGGTGTGTGGTTTTTATGTCAATAAATGTCGCGAGCTTGTATATTCTTTTAATTATGTTTGGCTGCTCATCCATTTTGTTTGATTCAAAATTAAGGAAAGTCACACTTATTAAATGACAAAATATTTTATTTTGTTTTTTTAAACCAGAAATGTATAAATATAGGCATAATTTTGTATATATTATGTATATACCTACATTATATTTAATTTTAATAATATAATTTTCAGTTTATTTTGAACTGAATATCATTCAGACTTTTCTGTTATAAGAAACAAATTAGTTTAATGCACACTACACGACTTTTGCGCTAACATATAATCTCATTTCGCTCCCTTTGACGCATTCAAATTAAATCAGTGAAACATTGAATATTGAGTATTATCTATTGTAGGATTTACTTTAAAAACAAAATCTTGTTTCCTTATATAGATGCCAGTAATTCATCCAATCTGCGTAAAGTTGTGTAGATTGCGTTTATTGAAAACCACTTGTGATGATTTATTGACACCACTATCTATTTTATCTCGTGCAAATGAAAACAATTGATGTCAGTTACTTTTGCTGTTTTCTATGAATATCAACTGGTCTTTAAAACACCTCCGTAATAGCTTAAGTTATTATTTACGCCAATGAGTCACCAAAATATTTGAATAAAACTTGAAAACGAAAAAAAAAAACGCATAATTGTAGCTGAGGGAAAATTAAAAACAAAGTAAAAAACAACACGAGTGTCTCAAGCACGAATAATTAAAGTATAAGTAGCAAACCAAACTAGAACGTCATTAAACATTTAAATGTTTACTGTTGTACAGATGCGTCAATGTGTTTTTTTTTTTTTATTCGAACCGAACAAAGCAAATTCTCTGTTTTTGAAATTTAAGTCATTTTGATCTCATTCGCTCTTAGAACTCCGCCCCTTTAGATTGCTTTTAAATGCTTATGAATGTGATTGCATTTTATTTACCATCATGTTTTTGTTACATTTGAAGAATAAAATTTAGTAGACAGCTATTCATAACAGCAGCAGCTTTTACATACATTCAGTAAATTGACTAGAGAAGCGATTTTGATTTCGGAGTTGCTGGTTTCACTGACGTTGTTTAATTTTGCTACAAAAAGCTATCTTTTATTAATTTCATGTAAGCTATTTCTATTTGAATTTAATTCTTTCTTTCATTGATATTGTTTGAAATTTGTTTTGTATTGCTTTAATTAAATAAAGAAATCATAGCTTGTTTGTATAATTATCAATTAAACTTCGAATTTGTTATTAAAAAATTCACATGAATCATATTGATGTATCGTTTACTTAGAATAAAAAAAAAAAATATCAGAAATGCGTATGATTTATTTTCTTTGCGAATAACTCCGTAGTTTTTGAATATATTTCATTAAATTTTTTTCGTTGTTAAATTCAATTCAAGCCCTTAATAAAAACTATTTGAAGGCGGAGGGGTATCGTTAGCTTAGCGTATATATTTTTAATCTTTTACAAAGGTAGGTCCAAAATATTGAATTTTTACTCAAAAAATGGTACAAAAACTGTTTTTGTTGTTAAAATAATAAAAACTCAAAATGCAATGCCATAGCTTTTAATAGCAAAAGTGGTTTGAGTTTTACGAAAAACTTTATCAACTGTTTTTGGAATAAAAAACCTACCACCAGTGATTTTTTAAAGAAATGAATTCTTTCAAAAGTTGTTTTTATTCTTTGTATATAATAGTTAAGCTCCAAAACCGGGTTTATCAGCTAGTTTATATATTTTAATTTAAAGGCTATTAACATTCTTTGCATTTGCAGTAAAGGTCATTTTCAATAATTCTGATGACAATTGAAAGACCTCTTTTATCCGCAAACATTAAAAAAATATTTAAATTTGATTCTCTTAAATTTTATGTTTATATAACCTGGGTACTTGCGAGAATTTTCGGGTATTTCGAGGTAACTGACGATAACTCGAGACTATCCGGTCAGTTCGAAAGTTCAAAACTACTCGGGTATTGATAATTGAAATACCCGGGTAAAGTCCGAATACCCAGGCCTTCAAGCTACCTCGGTTTCGAGTTCCCGGGTATCCGAAAAAGCTAAAAAGAATCGAGAGCCCTAGTTTATATTGACACTGTTAACACGGTTTTGTTTTTCTGAAATAAAAAATTTTCATAAAAAGACAGTTGAAAAGAGAAAATTTTGGGAGGGGGTGATTGAAGTGTCAAAAAATTTTTTACCTGTTCATAACAAACATCCCGCCCTAGTCTTCTAGAGCATATCGCCTTTAATGATATCTTGCATCAGCCATTTATGAAACATTAAACCAAAGCTAACAAAGTGCTATATTCACATTTTTTCTCAATAAACTGATATTTGCATTAATAATGTTTGCATTACTTTCAATTTTTGTAGTTGTCCTTATTGGAGACTCCGGTGTTGGAAAAAGTAACTTGCTGTCCCGTTTTACTCGCAATGAATTCAATTTGGAGTCAAAATCAACGATTGGAGTTGAATTTGCCACTCGAAGTATAGAAGTAAGTAGAATTTATATCAGAATTACAAAAAAATAATTCTCCGGTTATATTTCCCAATTGCTGCGTTCCCACGTAGGGAAAAAACATTGACTTAAATCGTTTCTTTGTATGTACATATTTTATTTTGAATTTTCTTATAATACAGGTAGATGGAAAAACAATTAAAGCCCAAATTTGGGATACTGCCGGTCAGGAACGTTATCGCGCAATTACGTCTGCTTATTATCGGGGCGCAGTCGGTGCTCTCTTGGTCTATGACATTGCTAAACATTTGACTTATGAGAATGTTGAACGATGGTTAAGAGAACTGCGTGATCATGCCGATCAAAATATTGTTATTATGTTGGTTGGCAATAAATCCGATTTAAGACATTTACGTTCGGTGCCGACGGATGAGGCGAAACTGTTTGCTGAAAGAAATGGTCTAAGTTTCATTGAAACGTCTGCATTGGATTCGACGAACGTTGAAACTGCATTCCAAAATATACTCACAGGTAAAGTGTTATTCGAACAGAATTAATTACTTTAATATTATTATATGCATTTGGATATAACGCATACATTTTTTATTAACATTGCAGAGATTTACCGTATTGTATCCCAGAAACAAATAAGAGATCCACCCGAAGGTGATGTGATTCGTCCAACAAACGTTGAGCCAATCGATGTAAAGCCGACTGTCACAGCCGATGTGCGCAAGCAATGCTGTCAGTGACCGCCTCAAGCCCGTTATTTTTTAATTCATCTCTACATAAAGCATACATATTAAAAAATAGTTGCTTCCGAAAGAGAGAGAAAAAAAAAAGGAAATTAGAGCAACATTTGTCATATAATATTTTTTTATTTGGAAAAGTGGGTTACTCCAAAACAAAAAGCAACATTCTTTAGTTACAAAAACTATTCTATTATATATACTACATTTTTGTTTACTTTTTCCTTTCTCCACAAAATCAATTAATTTCAAAGTGTTTCATTTAATTTTATCAATTTATATGAGAAACTTTCGTTTTAAATTAATTATCAATTTATAAATTAATATTAAATTTATAAATTAAAAAAAAATATATATATATATGAGAAACTAAAAGCAAATACAACAAACAAAAAATTTTATTGTATATGTTTTAGAAGCAAAAATAAAAAAAAATCTTTGAACTAAACTTTTAGCTTTTTTTAAAAAAAATGATTTTATTTTATAATTTTAAGCAACAGCGTTTAAATTCACAGAAAACACAAAATTAAAATTTAACAAAAAAAAAAAAAAACAGCGTTAATATGGTATGATAACACATACACATATATATTGCATTAAAGCAGCGAAGACACATGCATGTAGATTTAAATTATAAAATATTATTTCATTAAAAAACAGCACATATGCCGCATCGGAAGCGTATGAAGCGCATATCGAAATCAACAGAAAAGCAGTTGTATATTACTAATTAATGAATTAACTATAACAAATATGTGTTTTGCTTTTTACTATGTTAAGTGTATCTGAATAAAGTAAACAAAATTAACGTAGAGGTTTTATTTTGTTATACACTCTATATTACTCCGGTAAATAAGATATTTTAACCCAAACCCTTATAGTCTATTTGGTCCATTCGCTTAATATTAGATTTATAAAAGTATTGATAAAGTTCTTATAGAGAAGAATTCCAAATAATTATGATAGTGATACTGTTAATTTGTTTTATATATATGCAATAATACATATGTAGAATAGGTAGGAAGACTAAAAGGAAGAATTTAGCGTCTTTTTTTTAGGAAAAGTAACAAATCGATATATATGGGGCGTTCTTTATCAGATCTCCCTCCCCCCGCCCCCCCTAAACGTCTGAATTTTTGAGAAAACGGTTCCGCGGCGGCTTAAAATTTTCCTTGAAATCTCTATTTTTTGCCGTCGTTTGGCGCTCTTGAAATTTTTATAATTTAGAGGTGTTTTGGCCACTTTTTGACAAAAATTACTACGCAAAATAAGGAAACGTTAAAAAATTTGGCTTGGGCTACTTTTTTTTTATTTAATGATAGAATCTTGTTCCTTACCCAAAAATATTTTGTAAAGTTTAAATTTTTCTAAAAAGACCTTATCAGCAAAAGTGAGTCTAAAAAATATTTAATGTTCAAACTTAAACGATTTGTTATTAAAATATAAGTAACTTTAGGGAAAATTTTTATAAAAAAAGTGTTTAAAATTTGTCAAAATATAAGTACAAATTAAAATGTACAACTTCTCTCCGAAGCTGCAAAGAAGTCTGAAAGCATATATAAAATAATAAAAATTTAGCTTTTTGGCCATTATAGAAGACATAAAGAGCGCTTACAGAAGTTATGTGCCTTCTGTAATTTCGTCCACAACAATTTGGTTTTGATTCATTTAGTTTTAGAAATTTTATACAACATGTGAATGTATGAATTGATGCAACGTAAAAACAATTTCAAAAATTTTGAAAAGGACTGGAAATTTATCTGGAGTTTTCAAATAATATCTATTAAGTTCGATTGATTTCAAAGAAGCATTTTAATTTTTTAAATATTTTATAAAAATTTTTTAATATTAATATTTGTATACGGCCTCTTATTATTTATATTGAAAACAAAGCATGTAGAACCTAAGTAGCTTGAGTGGATCACAGTGTAAAGTCATACAAAGGCTACTGATGAGTTGGTGTAGCGGCCAATGAAACAGTCTGTATAGTCAAGCTGTGTGATTTACTCTATACAGAGCCGTTGTTGTTGTTGTTGGTTGTTGCCTTCTTTGTTCTTCATGTTGTCTTGTTGTCAACATGCTTGGCCTAGAGCTCGAAAAATTTATTTTCAATATTTCATAAAAATTTCTATTGTGAACGAAAGAATTGTATACTACTTCAAAAAGGGAAATTTCCCTCCATAGTGTACATATGACAGACTTGCTGAAAGAGGGATTTATTTACAATGGCTGTGTGCTATTCGGAAACTTTTCTCTCGTGGTAGGGAAGAATTTACTGAGTTGGATACAATTTCTGTCTGTCGAGATAAAATTGTTATTTTTGCTGTGCCAAAAGAACGATGACAACTAGAAATTATGACATTTTAGATTTCGGTAGTGTATTATCGCAAAAATTTGATTTAATTCGCAGAATTGTTAATAATACTGAAAATTAGCAGAATTTTACGCAAATATTTTCCACTTCTGGTCGATATGCTGTCGAAAGCATAAAATTTTTAACTTCTTTACGACTCACGAACTCACAAGTGTTTTTTTTTTCTATTTTTGCCTGTGTCAGTAATTCTCTTACCGATGAGAAGTGTGTGAAATTAAATGTGCAGAGAGCCATTTTGTGAACACCACCTGCATATTGAACACATCTTGAAAACTTATTCGACAGTTTCCCTTTTTGTGACATTCATCAAGTTTGTTTTGTTTTTATGTACTACAACTACAACTTGTTTCCTTGTTTTAGCAGCACGCGGTTTAGTTGTTTTTATTAAAGTTGAATTAAAATTAAATAAACTATGGGTAAAGCCAAGAAATCACATCCAAAAAAACGGACAGGTGCTTTCAAGGATAAAGAGCCAACTGAGCTTGTAGATGCACCACATTCATTCATTATACATCGTGGCCTTTCGTGCCCATATATCACAGATCTGACCCTAGATTTTCGTAGAATTATGGAACCCTTTACGGCGGCTAATCTTAAAGAGAAGAAAATGAATCGTATTAAAGATTTCGTCAGCATGAGCGGATTCTTTCATGTCTCACACATGGGAATATTCAACAAGGCCTCGACACAGCTATCGTTTAAAGTTTTGAGGATGCCGCGTGGACCAACGTTGACTTTTAAGGTGTGTGCTTAAGGAATATATGTGTAAATTACTATTGTAATGTAAATTGTTACTTGATATATCTTCTAAAATTGTTCTTTAAGGTGCATCAATTCACACTCGCACGCGATATACTCTCTGCGAGTAAGAGGCAATTTGTGGACGATGAGATTTTCAAGCATTCACCACTGGTTATAATGAACAACTTCACTGGGGACGGAAAGCATTTAAAGCTGATGGCAACAACATTTCAGAACATGTTTCCCGCAATCAATTTAGCACAGGTAGGTATTGCAAAACATTTCAGTACTCTTGGTGTTATAATTTTTTTTTAAACGGTGTTAGATAAATATCGCCACTATACGACGATGCGTGCTCTTCTCATATAGCCCGCTAACAAGCCTGGTTGAAATGCGACACTATTCTATACAAGTGGTGCCCGTAGGTTTGACGAGAGGAGTAAAAAAGCTAGTAATGGGAAATATTCCCAATTTAGCCAAATGCGAAGATATTGCTGATTTTATCATGCAGTAAGTAATGATATGTATTCATATTATATTCTTCCATAAAGAAGTACATTACTTATTACTTCTACTACCTACAATTATAAAAAAAAAATGAATTTTTATTTTTTTTCATTTACAGAGAAGGTGCTGCATCCGAATCAGAAGCGGAAGACGATGAAAACTCACAATTTGTGCTGCCTCAAACAATAAAACGGCGAGGAAATATGGAGAATAATAAATCTGCTGTACAACTTCATGAAATCGGTCCACGTCTCACGATGCAGCTAATGAAAATAGAGGACGGTATGCTAACAGGCGAGGTACTTTACCATGATCATGTTGTGAAGACCGAGGAAGAAAAAGAGGTTTTACGAAAATTGGTTGAAAAGAAAAAAAAACTTAAGGAGCAACGCAAAAAGGTTCAAGCAGAGAATCGTGCTCGCAATGTACAGGAAAAAAAAGATGCTGAAAAAAAGAAAAGAAAAATTGAGCAGTTCGGCGAGGCGAGCGATCCTGAAGATGATGCAGAATACTATAAAGCAGAAGTTGGTGAAGAACCAGATGAGGGTAAGTACAGCATGCTACGTATTGATGCAAATTTGTTCACTGATTTCAATTTTTTTTTTTTTAGAATTGTTTAAATCAACGGAAAGATCAACGCGGAAGCGTCCAAGTCTTCCACATAGTCTCAAGTATAAGAATAAAAAGTTAAAAAAGGATGATGACAAAAGTAAACGCAAACAGGACGATGTCAAACCATTCAAAAAAGATGGTAAACCATTCAAGAAAGATGGACATGCCAAGAATTTCAAGAAAGATGGTCATAGTAAACATTTTAAGAAAGACGGAAATTCTAAAAGAAAACCGCGTTCCAAATAGAATTTTGTTGAAGTATATAAATAAAAAACTGTTTTACGCACCTAGTTTTTTGCACTAAATATTACGAGGTTTGATCAAAGCTCCATATTTAAGACTTGTACTGGTGAGTGCTCGAGTCGTTCTGCAATGTGGTGTAGAGATTAAAAAAATTTTAGAATTTATTTCCTTTTTTTTTCAAAAATTCGAAACTGATGTGTAATTACATATATTGAACTATATCCTGAAATTATTAAAATTTTACAATAGTTTAAAATGATTTTATTTTAATACCAAAAATTAAAAGATTTAGATCTTTGGATCTCTCGCCTTCTAAGTGATTATAAATCTCGATATTCCACCAAAATAACATCATAGCGCGAATTATGTTACTTTTCTTACCTATAAGTAACTACTTTTATGAGTAAATATAAAAATTAACAAAACCGAGAAACTTACGGGGAATACAAAAATATATGGTAACCAAAATTACATGTTGCTTGGCATTCCAATGTAGATCAGAAAATAAATACAAGAACGGAAGACACAGCAAGATCTTCGCTGGTAATGTTAAGAAGCGTCATAGGTCAAGCATCGGCTTGAGACTTAGCAAGCAAAATTGAGGATGCCTTAGATTAATTTTGGATCTTTTAGCAAGACCTCGCACAAAGATAATTTTCTTGGCGAGCGAAGACACAAGGTCCCCAGTTAAGTCATAGTGGCGCTCACTCAGCAGTTCGTTGCCTTCATAAAGAGTAAGGCCTCTTTTTAAATACTGGTTGGACTTCATGGAAATCAGTACCACAAATATAAAGATTGTAAAAAAAAAACCAAGTTCAATAAGTTTTGGGTATTGATAGTAGGTAATTTAAAAGCTTATTTGTTATTAATTTTTTAAGCAAATAAATAAAAATTGATATAAGCTTAATACACATTTATTAATGAAACATTCGTTGAACAACGTTTTTATATTGATCGTTGCTTTTTTTTCTGCTTTCGATTATGCTAGCGTGCAGCTTAGCGAAATCTTTCTTCTCCATATATTTGGGTATTTTGTCCATGATTCCTAGTGCAGCGTCAAATTCTTTAATATTATAATATGCCAACGCACGTCGGTAACAGCCCTTCTCGGATGGATCAATTGATGTGTCCACAAACTGTGTTTGATAAAGTACATGTTCGTAACGTTTCCGTTGCATCAGACAAGCTGCCAGATTAGTTTGTATATTTATAAAGAGTGCTTGCATGTCCTTTCCATCGACACCATCATTTGCGACTGTCAGATTATCGAAGGGTTTATAGGAAATCAAAAATTTAGCTGAACGTGCAAAGTATGCATGTGCAAAAATTGGATATGCCTTAAACATGGCAACACCATTCTCCTTGTACTGTTGCGCCAATTGATACATTTCTCGTACATTCAGAGTAAACAGTTCGCGCGACTCTATGATCTGCAGAAGTGTTATAATGAAGTTGATTCCTTCATCCGCACTCTTTGTTTTAATAAAGCAATGTGCTGATTCACCGGCCATCATTTGACATAGGATTTGCTCCACGTAGCAGTCGATTGGCGTAAGCGCTCTACTCATTTCTAGTTCCTGCTCCTGACCAATCTTGTCGTTGTTAAGAATTACACTCGGACGTCCATTAAGCTGATTTACCTCCTTTACTATGATCACTACTTTTGCTATTTCGGATGGTTTTTCGAGTTTTTTAAACTTTAAATCAAGTACTTTTTTACGCAATCCCTTCCGATTGGATATCCATTCACTTCCCACGTACCAATCCATATTTTATGCTGCCCTTGCTTGTTTTGACTATATGCAGAAAACCCTTGACTCGAAAAAAAACAAATAAAAACAAAGCAGAAACTCAACAAGGTTGCCATCTCAACTCTTTCATATTTAGTTTTCAAGTATTAATTTTAAATAAAACGAAAGTAATTTTTATATGTTTATTAAATACAATAAAAGAAATAATTTTATTTCTTTTATTGTAAATAAAAATAAAATTAACAATAAAAGAAGTATTAAAATAAATCCTGATGAATGTAAATTTATTTATTAGTAGAATAGATTCAATGAAAGTACTGATTCTTATATGTTTAATAGATTGCAAATTATGTGTGTCGTTTTTAATCAAAATTAATTTTTGGTTTATATCTAAAAATCAAATCAATTGAAAATTGCAATGCTATTTTTTCTTTGAAGTCCCATTTGAGGGCAATTATAATAATTATAATTCCATTAAGTCCAATCAGGTTTTTAATCAAAGTTAATTTTTGGTTTATATCTAAAAATTAAATCAATTGAAAAATGTAATGCTATTTTTTCTTTGAAGTTCCATTTGAGGGCAATTATGATACTGATAAATCCAATCAGGTAGAAGTCTCTAGTGTACGTCAGATGTGCTTTTTCTGGTGTTAATCAACAGAATTAACATAGTTGCTGTTTTAGTAAAGGGGCGAAAACGGGAGATAACATTCCACTTAAAATGTAATTTAAAATAGAAGCATATTTTAAAAATAATTGATTTATATAAAGCATGTTTGATCTTTGAGTTTCTAAATTATATATAGTCAATTATACAAATTTATTACTACATTTTGTACTTTTTGTCTCACACGTGACCTTACTAGAAATAGTCTGATCTCTGTATGACATAATCTGCAACATATTATTCTATGCGAAATCTGTTATATATAATTCACGGGCTGTAATATTTTTTTAATTCTGCTATTCTTGACCCCCAGCACTACAGCAGAGATGACAAAACCACTTAAAAATTAATAAAAAAAAATATATAAACTGTTACTTTTATTTATTTATCTATGATAAAGTACAATTTTAAACAATATAAAATTATTAGAAAGTAAAATACTATAGTATTGAATAATATATTAAGTATAACATAAAATATTTAGACAAAACAATCTACTCGAATTTATGACTAAAATATAAGTGCCCCTGCTAGTTAGCACGTTCTTCTCTATCACGAAATTCGGTTGGATCCGTAAAACGTACAGTAAGTATATAAAATATGGATGGAAATGGAACGAACGCAAGCAGCGCATAATGATGACCTAGCGCAATAATCCCATAAGCCAAAAAAAGCCAATGAACCGCTAAAATGTGTAAGCTGTAAAAAATGAATAATTCATATGATTTTTAAATAGCATTTACATATAATGACCAAGTTTTTGGTCTCCATGAAAGAAGTCTGAACCAATGATTTCATGGATTGGTCCAACTTCAGAGAATAGTGTATAGCATTTGTTATCATGGAAATGGCTACGCTCAGATAAGGAAAGGAGTAATCTAAGAAAGAAACATTAACAATAAAAGTTAATTGCTTAGGTTCACTTAAGCCTTACATACTAATCCACATGCCAAAGCATGCACAAAAGTTAGGAGCGGCAGAAAATACAATGCCGAGTAAATGGGTGCTTTGCCTCGTAGATCCATAATTGAGCTTACTATTGGACGCAATACAAACATTGTAACGAGACAAAGAAAATAAAATACCAACACAATTGTTTGCCTAAAAATGTAAAAAAAGTATCTTTAGCTTATAAATGAAATCCACTGCAAATAGTGAATTATATTTACAGTGGATAAACAGCTTCTTGCGTGCAGTGCAAACGCTCGTCATAGTTCGGTGCCGGATTATAGAATAGCGTATACCAGTCAGTGAACTTCCGCACATCACATGCATGCAGACGAAATCTCCATATGGGTTCCATTAGCAGAATAGAAAGTGTGGCCGATATGGTAACCTCCATGAATGCACATGCATTCAGCACGAGTTGCTTTTTAGAAAATCTGTAGCAGGTATTTCCAAGTACAATCTAGTCATATTGCAGTAAATTATAAATAATTGTGATACATACTTCCGGTCTTTCGCATCCAGATCAATGAAGAACCAATGTAGCATGAGCGGTAACATTGCCATGAATCCTAAATAAAGCCACGAATAGTTACTCAACTCATCTACGCAAGTAGCACAGACAAAGCTTTCATTCACCCTTGAGCCACGGGGACAGGCACCACAATCACTCCAAGATCCATTCTCAAATAGAGTGCGGCCACAATAGGTGCCTGGGCAGCGTTCCAACGTTGTCAACATTCAACAATAAAATTTATCAAATTTAAAAAATAACATTTATTTGGTTTGAGATGCTTGTGAAGTTATTGCTCCGCTATTTTGATTTACAAACAAAATATTTATAAACTAATGTACGTGTTCAGTGTTAATATCTTAAAAGAAAAATACAAATATCAGCTGTTTGCTGCATATACCATTGTTGCCAGCTCTTTTTGAAAACTTAATTGTAGACTTGATATAAAGCCGCTATAGATGGTCATAGATACTAAGGCAGTTCATGTTCTTTCGTTAGTTTGCGTGTGTCGTAAATCGTAATCTTCGTATACCATTTTTTCATGAACCAACAAGACAAGATCAAGCATTCAGCAGTGCGAGAAAAAAGTATTTTTTTCGTGCCACGTCATCGGTCACATAAAAAGCTATATTGCATACGTTTTTCATGCAAAACATGTGAAAAACTTAAATAAAAGTGGAAAATTATAAAATTAACAAGTTTAATTATCGAAAAAAGTGTTTGAATACTTTGTTTGTTAATATTTTCATGCAGTAACGAAATTTAAAGTAATTTTTTTTTGCTGTTGGAATTATTGCACGCCGCTACAGCACACTTCATTTTTATAAAAAACACAAAAAATTACTGGATTATAAACACTAATAATTCTTTAAAACTTCAAGAAATAATTGTTCACATATAATCGCTACACTTAAACAAAACAATTTGTGACCTATGACGTCAGACCTACCAGCTTTGTTTTGTTTACAATATGGCGGCTCTTTTCTTTGCTTGATCTTTATTTCTTGGTACATGCCCTTCATGAACCAAGAAATAAAGATCATGCAAACAAAATTTTAATTAACTTTTATTGTAGTTGTAAGAACTCTAATGTGAAATTACATTTAAAATGTTCTCAATATTTTATTAATATGAAATTTTCTTATAATTTTTATTAATTATAAAATTAATCTTTTATTAATTATAAAATTTATTCAAGAAATTTCCTCAACATTAAACCAATCAAAAAAAGCTTGTTGGCTAAATAGAAAACAAGGTATATAAAGATCTCTTGATCTATGGATAACTACAGATATATGATGATTGGTGATGTTATTCAGATAATAATATAAAAACATTTTTATGACATTTAATATTTACTCTATAATACATATAAAATTGAGTGGTTAAATAACATTAATTTATCAAATATCTTTAAACTCTTTTCAATATATTACAATTCCAATTCATTAAGTGCAACATTAATTATAATCGGTAATATGCCAGCTTCTTCTAGGTCTAAAATTTCTTTTCTCAATTTGTCATTTCTGCGATTACTAATTAACTGAAAAATTAAAAATATATTGAAAATTAGTTATTTGATGAAAATTTACATTGAAATTTACCTCTTTTATTTTTCTTCGCTGTTGATCGCTTTTACAGAAAGCAATCAATATTGCTGCTATATGAGGACGATCCAAACGTATACATTGCTCAGCGAACTCAAAAAGATTCAGTTTATGAACTACAGGACAACTCTAGGATATAAAAATTAGGGAATAGCAAAATATAAAATAAACACTAACAAATTAAATTTTTTTTTGTATTTATAAATTTTTAGTACAGCGGACTACAGATTTTTTTCGTTCCTTATGAATATTGTTTGTAACAGACATTTTGATTGGAAAAGGAGAAGCTTAGCTTAACCTTACCTGCAAACGAAAAATGCATTTATTTAGTTTTTCTTCTTGTTCGAAAGATCGTGTTTGATTTGCATTCTTAAATGGTGTTTTCAAAACGCATTCCCAGGCCAACGCTAGCCCATCTATATGCAACAATTGTGGTTTACATGACAGTACATCTACCAGAGCATTTAATTCTCGTACCATGTTAAACATGACCATGCGCTTCAAAATACCATTCCAGATTTTTGAGAAATGTATTTCAAAACCCAAACAAATATGCGCGAGAATTTCCAATGTATGAGGATTGTCAGCATTACGTTGCCATATTGTTTTAAGAATATCGATCTTATTGCAATCACCGAATTTGTCTAAACTTGAATTGTAGCCTAACTGCTTCAGCTCATGCACACATTTTATCGTTATATATTGGCGCTGGCTAAGAACATTACTAAATGGTGCGCTCCCATCATTGAGTTTGGAGAAACATTCGTACATCTGAAGCTGTTTACTTGTATTGACAGACCTAATTTGAAAAGAATAACGTGTTATTTTGTTATAATGTAACTACAGTTATAAGAAAAAAAAAAAAAATTGATTTAACTGTGAGTTCACATCGAAGCAAAGAGGAAACATCTTTGTTCAACTTGGACACTAATAACTATACAAAATTTAAAACTCACCCATCTGCTGGAAAAATATGAGCAATCAAGAACTGTATTGCCTTTTGTTTTGGCCAACTATTCAAAATATAGTTTGCTCTAAAAATTAGAATTTGTTTTTCATTAAATTTGTTAAACGTTGTTGATTTTAAAGTTAACCCACCTTATGACATTCTCTGCAGTATTGCTAGTATCGACACCACGATCACCTACGCAATGTTGATCTTCAAAGAAAGTCTCCTCTAAGACAGTGCCGTCAACTGTATCCAAAGTGAATGAGAGCCACTTTTGTAGCAGCTGAAATTGTAGCACATCGACATCTAAATTATGCAGCTGGGCAATTTCCATGACGACAGCATTAATATCAAGTTTACTTGATTTTAAAACAATATCATGATGATAAAGATTAAAAATAAGCTCTGCAGGATTTTCTACCAAACGCATAAGTTTCTCATCTGCGAGACCATACACGTTGAGCAAATGCTGTGTTTTAAGTATGGGATATTTGCGTTTGATTTTAGAGAGTTGCTCGTGTAGCTTTGTGTCACTTTGCAGAACTTGAGCATTGTCTATGGCGTATTTGTAACACTCATATGTCGCCTCAACTTGATCTGCACCCTCAGGTGCATAGTTCGAGGCAAAATACAATATCATGAAAGCCTTTGATGGACTCAGCACATGTTCAACTAGACGTAGCACCTATTAAAACAACGATTTAATAATAAAAAAAAAACAATAACGATTATAGGACAAACAGATTTAAGGAAGGCATTATTTGTGGGCTGCAAGTGCCACATTTCCGTATTTTTAAGTATCTTATATTCCGATATAGAATTTCGAACAGCAGACATGCAAAAATAGTCACACATTTTGGCACTTTCGGTAGAACCTTTCAGCACGGTGTGCATTTGAATAAGTGGAAACCAGCTTTCGCAATTATCGACGCTAATTTCGTTTTCTTGAAAGGAAAATAAAATTAGTTTTGAAATTGAACTTAAAATTATTTAAATTATAACTAAATTCACCCAAAATATCCTTCAATGGATGCTCGACAATGGGCAGAAAAGGTAAGCGATAACGCGTTATCTTGGGTAACACACCCATTTCTCTTTGTGACTGTAGCCAAATATCAGATTCTAGTTGTGCAGGACGAGTACGACGACGTTTAATCATTTTATGCTTAAGAAAATGTAAAATACTAGTCCACACTTGCATTTCTTTGGGCACAACGTCCATGAACGAAAGTATTTCTATGACACACAGATAAAGCTCATAAAAATAAATATTAATCTGTATGGGTAAATAATAAGATTATTTAAGAAAATAAATAAATGAATATAATAAAAATTACCTCTTTAATAAAGGGCTGTAACTTTGATATCAATAATTCTGTATTTTTTATTTCATTTAAATATGGATAACAAAGACTTTTAATGTCTTCAACATTGCTGATCATTATTAATTCCTCATCGCCAAAGGCATCAGTTTTTATGTCATACACTAGCTCTTGAGCACGTAAAATGCTTATCACCTAACGATAAAAAAAGGTACAAAATTTATATTAAAACGTTTAACATCGAAATGTCTTCCAAATAGTATAAAATCAAAATTGTAGTTAAGTAACAAAATTTGAAAGTTTTTAGTGTGCGGACAGACTCACATGTGTAACAAGCATTTGTTGATAATCTAATCCAAAATCTCTGCTCATACGTTCTAAAAGTCGTACATCTACTTTTTTACTATGAAACTCTTGCAATAGCTGCTGTATATCATCAATTTCAGCGTTAAAGCTACCTTTCATTGCAGGATCTTGCTTGCAAAATTCCATATAATAAAATTGTTTCATGCGACTGCAAATGAAAATAAAAATCAAAACTTCAATGCACTTAAATTAACAATAAGATTTTCTGACTACTGACTTAATGCGTATAGAGTTAATGCGTTCCTTTTCCTCAAAATGTACGCTATACATTTCGGACAGTGTAAGTAAATTCACCTTTTGTTGATCTGTTTTTAAGTCATTGCTTAGATTTTCCAAAAGCGTAGAAGTATGATTGTCAGCAATAAGCATAACGAAAAGATCTTTTAAGGGAAATTATTTCATTAAATAAAACCATTTAAATAAAAATTCGACTTAAGCTACCAATAAAGTTAACATCCTTTTGTGTCATAACGTTGCGGAATACACGCCGCAATTGTAGTGAAACAAAATCGCTGTTTAAAATTTTGCAATTCGAGTGCTTCTGAAAGTCCAGTAAGTATTGTGCCATCGTATACCAAACGTCATGCACTTTTGCTTTAACTAATGCTTCCAGGGAGAGGAAGAAATGCTCACGTGCTCCATCGATATCATTTTTGATTTCATCGGCTAAATAGGAACGTATTTTATTGAATAGCACATTCGTTGTTTCAGACTCCAGGAGCATAAGCAGCAGTGAGCGTGAGACAAATTCTGTAATCGCTAATTGATCGTTTGAAGTAGGCTAAAATTGTAAAAAAAAATAATGGTTATTTAATTTATTTATTTTTTCACTCAAATATTTGGCTTAATTTGTGTAAATAATTAATTTACAACACTTTTAAGGTCAGTGGACGTTTTACAGTGTAATTTTAGAGGCTAGAACTTAAAAAAATATCTCAAACCTTTAAGAACTAAATGATCAATTTAGTTAAATTTTTAAGAGAAGTCCGTGCAACTTTGAAAAATATATAGAAATTAGAATCAACAGCATGAGCTGCAAGTTTAGTTGTTTGCAATTCAACTTTTAAAAATCAATCAATTATATCTCCAAAACAATTAAAGCAAGTTAAAAAAATGGTGTTCATTATTTGAAAAAACTTCTAATTTGATAACCATCAAATAATAAAATTAGCTCTAAGGTCAGATTAAACAAGCCTTAAAAGGGTTAAACGCAGCCAAGAATCTAAAAAACAAAAGTCGATTTTCCAAGAATTTCTCTGAGAAGACATTTAATTTATTAACTTAAAAATTTATCTGATCTCTGCAGAAAAAAACGAATTGGCCATTTCAGCCCTTGAAAGGACTTTGACTTAGGTTTTTATGATAAAATTCTGTTGTGCGTGTAAAGTTTTTAGCCACTCCGAACGGCTAAAAATGTGTATGTTTTCAAACAGCTTTACATGGCATTATTTACTCTCTGAGATTTGCCATTGTCTGTAGAGCGGTGACGACCGATCAGATAGATTAATTTCAATCGAAAAGTTTTGTTATCCGTTCTTGAATTCGAATTGAGTGGTTTACGCAATTTTTAAAGCACTCGGCCACGGCCGCCACCTGATCCCCGGTAGTTCCTCTAAAAAGAAGCACCTTTCAGTGAGCACGATATCTCTGGACTGGATCATCTAAACTGAAGAAATCAAAACTAAAACGAAATAACATAAGACTAGTATTAAGTCTAATACTATGTTCACACACAGGCTGAAAATCCGCTTTTTAGCTGAAAAGCTTCTTTTCAGAAAAGGTATTCACACTTTAAAAGCAGCTTTTCATTTGACAGACTGTAGTTATATGTTTGTTATTATTGCGTTTTGTTTCATTGTTCTCAGAAAATAAGATACTCCTATTGGCTACAAGTAGATATATAAAAAAAACAGACAGTCCCAACGAAGAAGTTGGGACAGGCGGTCTTGATAGTTGAGTAGGTAGCATGCTCCAATGCTACCCCAGAGGTCCCGGGTTCGAATCCCGGCCAGGCCATGGTTCTACATTTTAACCTTCCCCATTTGTAATTTTCTTTCCTCATTTCTAATCAATTGAAATTGAAAACTACTCAATAAAACTCGAAGTCGTAGTTGGTGGTAGAGCAGTTTGTGGATGAGATTGTAAAGGCAATAACACTTGACTCACGCTTAGAACATTCTACACATGTTACATTTGATTGCCCTTTCCCTCCCACTAATCTATCACCCCGTTTCGAACCAACGCAAACTTGACTGAATAGGTATTACACCTGAAATTCTTGGTTCAAAGCTAAAAAAAAAATAGATGTTCTTTTGTGTTACTACATAGCTTCTAAAGTTACCTTTTTCACTGTGAGTTGTTGCGATTGAACTTCCACTTCATCAAACAAAGACACTGACTGTCGTTTCGAAAGAGCTGGCTTCATATCAAGTGATCCATTTATAACATCGGAAAAGCTTAAAGTTGAATCTACCAGAGCAACTTGCAATGCTTCTAATGCTTTTAGCACTAGAACATTGATTTGTTTTTCATTGCCATTATAATGATCATCAATGGAATCCTTAGAATACGAATTAACAACAATACGCACACATTTAAGCAATTCAACTATATCCTGTGGATGATTTTGTTCGAATGCCAGTGTGCGCACTAGTAATTCATATGCTAGTGGAAAAGCATTAGGATCATTATTAATGATGCAACTTCTGGAATGCGTCGCGGCTGAAATGAATATAGGAATAATAATAAATAAGGACGGAATACAAAAATAAAAACTTACAACAGTTGCTCTTAGCTTCTGATATTTGTTGAGCTAAAATAACTAAAGCAAATTCAACAAAATTGTCTTTATTCTCAAGCGTGCAGTCGACTAAATCCAGCATTGCATATGCCAAAGCGCACGAAAGCGGTAAGCAACGCATGTATTCACATATGCGTGTAGCACCAACAATTTTCTCCATGTTGAGCGCAGCGCTTAGCTCACAGATTTCGCTTACAATAAATCCTGTTATATTAACAGCAGCTTGACTACGTTCAATAATTTTTTCAATGCCTTTATCCAAAAGCTTAAGGCGACTCTGGAGTGATATCATATCGCTTAACGAATCTGTGCTTAAACCAAATTTTTGGTGGAGAACGAAGTGATTCTTTATGGCACGTAAACGTTTCTGAGCGCATTTCTCTACTGAGTGTGTAGTAATTAGTTTGTAGAATTCTATCATTTGCTGATGCTCTTCAATACTTTTGTCATCGGAAAGCGAATCTGAATTCTTAAGAATCTCCTAAGAAATGAAAATAAAAGAACTTATAAGTTTAGGGTATATAAAAAGGATTCTTTTAATAAAAGTACTCACCGAAAAAAAGTCTGCAATTTCTGAACAGAATTTTGAATTTTTATCCGCTTGCAAAATTTTATAGAATTCAAATGCCAACTCTAATTTACCGCTGCGCACCAATTGATAACAACAGTTAAAATTGGCGCTTGTGCTAATTTCAGGTGCTGCTTTTGTTAGCACTTGTAGGTCATTAAGCATATCTGGTAAATTCATTTTAACTACACGAAAGAAAAATAAGTTTAAATTTTTATCCGATGTGCTCTCGGCAGGCCAGCCGTATTTGACTTTCATGATTTTAATGACCTGAATTTCATATTCAGTATTAATTTTTAAAGCTAAAGGATGTGTGGAATAGCGCAGCTTTATAAGCGGAGCCAGTGTATCTGGCCAAGGTACAGGTGAGGCCTATTTATTGAAGAATTTTTTAGAAAATTTACAAACATGTTTCTTTGCTACTTACTTGTAAAACTAATAGAGAACTTTCCAGTCGATCATCCTCATTGTGTAGTAATTGGATGCATGCTACAGCTCTTGCTATCCAAGAACTAAATGAGCTGCGATTTGCAATTAATAGACTTATGTATTGACGCAGCGCTGCAACTGGGGTTTTGCCTTTTTCTTGATAAATCGGATAGAGAAAATCATTGACCAGACTCTTTAAATTATCCAAATGTACACGTTGCAGTATATAGAGCGCTGTTTCATCAATAGAATCCTTTAAGAAAATTGTTGCAATGCTTAAGTGATGGACAAAGGGAGTTCTTCTTATAAAAGCAAACCTGTAGGTAATTATCTAAAGTAGATATAAGATTATAGCTGGTTTTTAGCACCGATAGATCTTGTAAAGCATTCACTAGATCATGTAACTTGGCAACATTTCGTTCATGCTGTCTTCGCACATCGCTGTGGAGAGTAAGTTCTTAAATTCAATAAAAACGTACAAACCAAAAAGTGATAAAGGACATAAGTATAACGTTCATAAAGTTGTGGTCAAAATAATAGCAATGTTTGCATCTAATATATGATTAAATAGCCCTAATAGCCCTAATCAAAACTATTTACACTTTCAGAAGAAATAGATTAAAAAAAGGGCTCGCCTTTTTTGTTGTTTGCATAATTTGAAAAGAAATTTTTGGTTGTTGTATTTTTTGTAGAATGCAAAGTAAAGAAAACATGTTTTAAAAAACCTAACGGAAAATATTATAAAAAAAATTAGCAAAATATAACTATTCTCTGGCCTATACAGTTTTGGCACAATGTTTTGTGGACTGATGAGTCTTCCTATAAATTCGAGGAGTCTTTTAGAAAAAGTTCATGTATCTTCCTTAAATCCTAAAAAGTAAGGCAGTGCCGCCCTTATATTTTTAAATAATTGCGTTTAATGACTCCAAGAAAGAGTTTCTAAATACTTATGACGCCAGAGAGTAGTTATCATTTACTAGTTTATTTTGTGATATATATCGTTAAGTTTGCTAAAACTTTTTTTTTACTTTACATAACTACAGAGAATGCAACAACAAAAAATATCTTTGCAAATTATTTCCAACAACAATAAAGTGAGCTCTTTCTTACAAAAAACATTTCAAAATATTAGCGATGTGTAAATAGTTTGGACTAGGGCTGTATATGATTAAATTAAAGTTTTCTCATGGCTTTAACTATTGAAAATATTTTGCATTCAAACAAATCATTTATAAATTATAAACTCAATATAAACCTAAAAACCATTTGTTAAAACCAATCTTAAAAGTGCATTTCTTATTGCACTGTGCACTTGAAGAGATTTCCTTTTTTTTATATAGAGACGAAACTGGGAATATATTTTTCTCCACTAAGGGGTACACTTTCTTACGTATACCAGTTCATTGCAATTTGTATTTTGTTTGATCCTCCTTTTCAGGTTTTTGCTCATCGGTAAACGAAACCTATGAGCCCATTTATTTACTCTTGCCTATTACATAGAATTTTTCTGTAGCGCTTCGTGAAGTTTAATTTTGGCAGTTTTATTTAAGGCATTTTTTTTTAAATTATCACCTCTGAAGATGTATTCTTGAAGTATACTCAAGTGGCCCGTAAATTGCCTGATGTAACAAATTCCCTCCATCCTGACTGCACTGAGGCAAGCCTCATTGCCTCAATGATATTTTATACATATTTTGTTGGTTCATTAATTGTTCGAAACTGCTACTATTTTGACCACAGCAAATATTAAAAAAAATTATACAAAATAATATAATAAATATGCAAAACCAAAAATATCATATATATACAACATATTGAAAAATAAATTCATACGAGTGCAAAAATTGTAGCTCATCAAAAATATCTGCTACTTTAGTCGAAAATTCCAAACCAATTTCTGGCCAATGTTCTGAATGTTGTAATGAACGTGTGCGCTGTATGCTCCATTCCGTTATAAACGGCATAAGATTGGGATGTGTATTGCCAACAGTAGGTACAAATTGACGTAACCATTGTACAATACTAAACGCTTCTGCCTTGCTTGGTATAGAATTTAAAAGTTTGCGCAGTTCTTGTTCGTTCAAGAGAGGAACCATTGATGAAGAGTGACGCTTCCAGATAAAACAGGCGGTAAGAATATCTGTTTTGAATAAAGTTGTAATCATTTTCACTAAATTCGAATTGTAAACAAATTTTTGCCAATCTATATTGCATTCGTATGGATCAATTATGGCCAGAGTTTCTAGGCGGTGTTGTTGTTCTTGAATTTCCATTATGTCATATTCGAATATCTGAAATTTGTAACGTAAAGGAGATTTTTTAAATAATTTTTCTTAAAAAACTATATTTTTATTTCCTTACTTCATCATCTAAATGTCTTAGCATCTCTTGCAAATACGCTGCCAAGATAGAACGCGATGGCAAAGGTATCATGCGATTGTTTTTAAAGAAATCTTTACTTTCGATTTGACTCATTTGTTGGCATAGCTCTTTAAATAGTGGATTAAGATCAGCATTGTTCTGGAAATATATAAGAAACTTAAGGTTCATGTCAGCATAGGGCAGTTAAGAGTTTACTTCGCTCATTGAATACATTTCCAATATTATACGCTTAGCTTTTGCTTCGAAAATAGGTTGCAAACTTAATTCAAATTGGTTTCCAAAATCCTACAAGAAATCGAAAGAATTAATAAAAATTATAAACAAATTGTAAGTGCTCATACCTCAGCTTCCTGTAAGTGACCTTTCGCAATAAGTTTCTTAAAACGTTCACTAGGATGCGTTTCCGAAACGAGTTTCATCTCAATAGATGTTGGAATATTCTCACTGTTAATATTCTCCGCACCCAAATAGTATAAATTTACCGAACATTTTGGCTGTTGCACCAACCAGGAATGAGTGTTTAACTCTAATTCGCTGTTACATTTGAATGCTTGATTTTAAGAACAAAAATAATCTTTTTAATTTTCTACAGAGTTGACTGAAAAAACTTACAAGGATACTCAATAATGCGCATGAGTCGCTGACCACATTCTGTTGGCTTGGTTAAAATCAAAAGTTCGATGTTATCATCGCTGCATTCCATTATTATTACTTCGTCAATAAGCTGTGCTTCGTTTATTTCGGAATTTATCAGCATTTTAGTGAGAGGACAAACTTCCAAAAGATGACCAGAGTTGGTTAGAACTAGACTGAAAAAAAACTAATTTCACAAAATTTGGAATCTTATATAAACTCACATGAAATTTTCCAAATTATATATGCGTTTAATGCCTTTAAAAGATTCAGGCACAACAACCTTACTCAAATGTTCGTTTTGTTTTCCTCTAAAATGCAGGGCATCATGTGTCCCACCTATATATAGCACATTTAATTCTGTACCCATTTCACTGCGTTCTTTATATGGTATTAGAACAACTGCAGTGATCTCGCCCAGATTACGTTTTGAGCCAAAAAACTGTGTTAAAATTACATTATCCAGAATGCTTTCATTGATAGCTTCGTTATCACTGATGGATATATTGAGATTATTTATTAGCGGTGATTCGTCGATTTCGCTGAGCCTACACAAGTTATGAAAATAAATTAAAAAATATTAGAAAAAATTCAAGTGCATCATACTGATAAACGCTTCCATTGGCACATGTTAAAAAGAAACGATTGTTCAGCTGCTGTATGCCTGCAAAAGTTCTGCCGGTCAAATGTATATCTTCCACTTTAGCAGATCTATAATAAAGTTTATTTAAACGCTACGCTTATCTTAGAATTATATTTTACGCATACAAATTAAACAGAGGTATTCCTTTTATAAATATTCCATGTATCTCGCCATCGCTTAATCCACAAATTATAAGATTGCCCGAATTCGAAATTGCTATCACATCGATTTGAGCATTAAAATTAAGGAAACTGCACTTGGACACCAATTCATCCTCCAATAGAATTAAGCTTTTGTCAATGGCAATAACCATCTTTTTATTCTGCACCGATGCCTGCACTTTGGGGTAATATTGCACCTAGCATGGAGTCAGATTTAAAAATAATTCAATGGTGTATTTATAAGAACTTACAAGCTCATCACTGGATATATTAAATAAACCTCGTGAAGAAAATGCATTACTTATTGTTTCATCTTCCACTGGAGATTGTTCAAAATTGTTCCACATATTATATCGTTTAATATTTACTTAATGAAAAACAAAATTAAATTCTTTAAACTGCAATTAAAATATCGCGGCAACAATTGACAGTTTACTTTTTATAAATTGTAAAAGATTAGTGGTAGCGTAGACGGTCACAATAGATTGAATCAGGGAGTCAGTATTTATATTTTTTTTTGTGTCAGCATGCATTACTGTAAAACCTAATAGTACGTTTACATATCAGGATTAAGAGAAAGAAGATTAGCCTAATCTCCTACTGTAATCTCAACTGTTTACATTAGCGTGATTGAGATTAACTTTGATATTTCGTTGTTTTGTTTTATTTTGTGTATTTACCTTCAGCCATGTATTAATGTATTTGTCGTTGCAGCCATTTTCCTTCACCAGACAATAATTTGCCATTTCAATTTATTACTTCTTTGCAGTGTTGCATTTTTTAAGGAATTATCGCTGTTCACAGCGTTGCAAACCTTTTTTGAAGAGATTAGCAAGTAGATTAATTTTTAATCTCGTTCTGAGGGGATTAACTTTTGTATGGCTAATCTGGTAAAATTCAACAAGATTAGCAACTGGCAATGCGCCATTCAAAGGTCTTGTTTAGATTTCAGTTTCATTACTTGATTTCAGCGCTGGTTATAATAGACGGAACGGAACGTTTGAAAATGTCACTTTGCATTCTATTGCATGAATTTCCTATATGTGTGGTTAAAATAAGATGGAAAGATATTGTTTTTTGATATTTCTGTTACGATACGTGACACTTGACACCGTTCCGTTACGTCTATTATATTCAGCGCTTTACATGGGATGATGCTACACAGTGATCGTTTGATTGGCCTTCAATCCATTTTGCTGTTGATTTCAATAGGTTTGTTCACTAATGCTATGTTCACACACAGGCCGAAAAGACGCTTTTCAGCTGAAAAACTTCTTTTCAAAAAAGGTGTTCACACTTGAAAAGCAGCTTTTCATTTCATTGTTCTCAGAAAATAAGATGCTCCTATTGGCTACATGTATACACATAAAAAACAGAGAGACGAAATGTCAAATATCAGTGATAACCTCAATTTTAGTAATAGATTTTGACTATACTCACAAAAACAGACTTCAAAGCAGGGTTGTTTTCTAGCTTTTTAGAGTTTTTCGCTGAAAAGCACACAAAAAGATGCTTTTCCTTTGACAGTTTTTCTATGGCGAAAAACTTAATATCATGTAGCTTTTCAGCTGAAAAACCATTATTGTACGAAAAGCCGCTTTCCGGCCTAAGTGTGAACATGGTATAACAAAAAATTTGTACAAATTGTTACAAGTTTTTACCAGTAAAGCGTTCACGTACTCGAAAAACTTGCACCGAGAGAGGACAACGAGAGCGTAAAATAGTGAGAGAGAAAAAAGTAGCTACAAGTTTCTGCTAGCAAAATGTCTACTTGCAAGAACTTGCAACTACCGAAAAAAACTATTTGTCAAAAAAAAACAAGCTGTCAAAAGTTATTTCTTGTTGATTTCGTATTAAAATGGATGGAAAAAGAAGCATTTGTGATGCTGAGGAAAATGTAAGTATAATGTTAATGTTGGTGAGACCCAAGAAATGATTTCAATAATTTATAACCATTTATTATAGCAGAAAAAACAGCATATGATGTCAATTCGTTTGATCAGCTGTTTACTTGCAAGTTTCTACTAGTTTTCTGTTCACGTACTTTTTCTGCTATTTTTCTCTTTGTAAATATTTTTATCTCAATTCTTCTTTTATTCTCTCCCTGCAAGTTTTTACAAGTAAAGTACGTGAACAAACCTAATGTCAAAATACCAAAAACCATTCTTGCCCGCTATTTGTACAGCGTTTACCGTGCTTCTAGGTGGAAAAATTAAAGATTTGATACGTTTAAGTTGCTTAAAAGTTATTTTTTTTAGAGGAAAAGTGCTACTATTGTACTTTCATAGTTTAAAGAAAGTGAAGAAGAAAAAATAGTGGAACTAAATGAAATGTCGAAAATTGCTCACAGTTTATTTTCTACCATCGTAAAAAATGTGTAAGAGAGTAAAAAAGATTCATTGAACGCCGATAATGGTATAATAATTACAAGGTAGCATTGAAAGTTGCTTGGGAAACTACCTCCTGTCAAAAATATACTCAAAAAGAGTTTACAAACAGCTGTTTTTGATAGACTTGTTTTGACAACTATCAACAGATCCGTTTTTTTGCTCACAATTATTTGACAGAAAGAAAGAAATTCATGGTGTTGTCAAAAACTCATTAACACATTAGGTTTGTTCACTAACAAAAAATTTGTACAAATTGTTACAAGTTTTTAACAGTAAAGCGTTCACGTACTCGAAAAACTTGCAACGAGAGAGGACAACGAGAGCGTAAAATAGTGAGAGAGAAAAAAGTAGCTGCAAGTTTCTGCTAGCAAAATTTCTACTTGCAAGAACTTGCAACTACCGAAAAAAACTGTTTGTCAAAAAAAAAAACAAGCTGTCAAAAGTTATTTCTTGTTGATTTCGTATTAAAATGGATGGAAAAAGAAACATTTGTGATGCTGAGGAAAATAGAAGTATAATGTTAATGTTGGTGAAACCCAAGAAATGATTTCAATAATTTATAACCATTTATTATAGCAGAAAAAACAGCATATGATGTCAATTCGTTTGATCAGCTGTTAACTTGCAAGTTTCTACTAGTTTTTTGTTCACGTACTTTTTCTGCTATTTTTCTCTTTGTAAATATTTTTATCTCAATTCTTCTTTTACTCTCTCCCTGCAAGTTTTTACAAGTAAAGTACGTGAACAAACCTATTATTATTACACCATGACTTCTAGAAACTTTCGAGCTTGGAAGAGCGCTTTTTTATTGTTTGAGCTAGAAAAAGTACGAAAACACATTTTAGCGGATTCCAAGTTACTACAATCGAGTACGAAAACAGATATTTATATGATCATATATTTAAATCATATAAATGCTCTCGTTTATATTGTGTGATAAAAACGCTAGCAACATTGGTGTTTCCATTCCCATAAGAATTCCAACGTGGTGTGAGGAATTATACTTTTAGCGTATCCAGCCAAGGAGTTGGATTTTGAAAGTATCTACTCAGACCAAGAGAGTATTTTTAGCCGTGAGACTACCTTCTTTACTCTACCATGGTTCCTATTAGGGATGTTGCAGAGGTGAGTTTACCGGAACCGGAGCCGAAGTCGGAGTCGGTGTCAGAATCGGAGTAAAAGAAAGATGTGTTTGATTTTATCGAAATAGATCAAGAAGTAAAACGGAAAAAAGAAAACAAAAATAAGCAAACGTTAACGTTGAAGAACAGTGCTGCCAGAGAGTTTATAAGTAATCAAAATTATTTTACGGAGAACTGCGCTCGTATGTGAGATACGTCAAATAGTATGGAATCGATAGAATCAATGCATTTCGATCTTCGTTATAACTCCGATTCAAAATTCTGGGAACTCTAAAATCAATCGGAAGTTCCGACCTTTCGGAATCGAAGTCGAAGCTCCGTTACATACCTAGTTCCATGATAAAATAAATACAGGTAGATTCGCTAGATGACAGCGTACTGCCGCGAATGTCAACACGAAGTTGACAACGCATATAAAATCTCAAAGCTATGAAAAAGTTCATAGAAATTAAATGTAAGCAAACAACTTTTTTTATATGGATTTTGACAGTTATGGCAGTATTAAAAGAGAGCACAGTCAGGTCTGCATCTACCTCTATTTTTTGTATCCTATATAGAAGGAATTGACCGATAATTTGAAATATTTTGTACCATCTCTTCGATTGGTGTGCCTTGCATAGTTGCCAGTTTTGTGGGAAATTTCCCATTTGTGGGATATTTTAATTGCTGTGGGATGTGGAAACTCCCATGAGATTTTTTAATTCAATGAGGGATTTTTTAAGTCTTGTGGGATTTTTTTCCCGATGCATTTTTAATTTAAATTAAATAACAAAATTAATGTTTTTTTCCTTGAATTTACTTATTTATTTCACATTTTAATATAAATAATTTTAATTATTATGTTATATAAAAAAAAAAAATAAAAATAAATAACTGGCCATTTCAGCCCTTGAAAGGACTTTGACCTAGCTTCTTATGATCAATTGTGTTGTGCGTGTTATTAAGTTTGTACACAATTGACCGAGAAATGGACCTACAGGCTTAACGCCGACTCCGAACGGCGATGAACGGAATGTTCTTATTCTCAAGAAGCTTTACATGGCATTTTATTACTCTCTGAGGTTTGCCATTGTCTGCAGAGAGGTGGCGGCCGTACAGAAAAATTATTTTAATTCAAATAATTTTCTGTCGCTGCTGGGGTTCGAACCTGGGTCTCCAAAGTTCGTTGACATAGCGGCCACACACTTTAACCAACTACGCCACGGACGCCACCAAATTATGTTATATAATAATATTAATAATAACTTCAATAATATATGCATGTGAATTTTTGTTTTTTTAATAATCGCTGAAATTTTTTTAATGTTCATTTAAAATTTAAACGTTTAATCTCAATTTTAACAGTTAATTACTTATAAATAAAATTTTGTATATATTATTTTCTGTTTTTTATTTACTTTAATTTTTAAACAATTAATCTCCCTTAAAAACATCTTTAGAGAAGTTCTCAATATGTGTCTTATAACTTTAATCACTGATATATATTTTTCTAAAATTTCCCATTTGTGGGATTTTTTAATGGCTGTGAGATGTTTTGTGGGATATTTAATTGCTGTGGGAAAAAGAGAATTTGTATGGGAATATAGGTTGGCAACTATGGTGCCTTGATACTTTGTTGTTTTTGTAGAAATGGCAAGAAAAAGAATTAGCGAAACGAAAACAAACTAAATTTTTGTTGTATTTGTGTAAAATGATAGCATTACGTCATTGTTTAATAATTTTATGCGGTGCTATTTAGTGTATAGAACTATTTTTGCAAAAGACGCATAAAAAGGTGAGTGAGCACGAGTGAAAATATAAAATTAAATTGATAAAATTGCGATCAATGAAAATTTAAACAATTTTTTTTTTAGTAATTCAGAAAGAAAAGATGTTTTTGCGGCCTTTGGTAAGAATTGTAAACAAAAATGTGTGCAGAAAAGGGAATAGTGTCGTCCTTGGAAAACCTTGCAATACGGCGGTGTAAGTTGTATAAAATACATTTATGCCATTAAAATTGAAACATTTTATTAATAGATTTGTGCGCTGCATCGGTTTGGAGCATTCGGAGGCGGCGATTTCAGGCACCATGGCTCAAGGTTGTTCATTAAATTCATCAGTAAATTTCGATTGCGAATGTACAATATAATAATAAATCTTTAGTACACGACAAAATAATGACGCGTCTTGGCTTGGAGCATGGTTACATGCCGATACCAAAATCACGCGAACATTTACTTCAATACACACCAAAACTGGAGGACCTCCCGGCACGATCCATGCAAGATTCCTTCACATCCGCCATCATACCGCTGCTTGAAGATAAGAAATTACAAGATAAGTATGTGGCTTTTCTTGGAAATGTGCGTCTGGGTCGACTTATGGAGGATATGGACTTATTCGCAGGCATGACATGAACTGCTTTACAATTGAAGCAACCAAAAAAATTAACATTACTTTTTACTTGTAGTGTGGGTGTGTCATCAACATGTTATGGTGCCAAATCTACCTAAAGATATACATCTGCCATATACTTTTGTCACCATTCTTGTCGATAAGGTTGACTTTGCGGATCTGCGTGCTAAAGCTACTGCCGATATACGACTATCTGGGCATGTTAGTTGGGTGGGCAAAACGTCCATGGAGATTGTGGTGTGGTTAGAGCAGTTAGATAACGGCAACTATCAAAAAATAACGCGAGCTCTATTTATGATGGCAGCACGTAATGCCACAAATACCGGCTCCGCACCCGTTAATCCAATTAAACCAGCCAATGAACATGAACAGAAGATACTCGCTGGTGGTGAAGAGCGGAAGAAGCGTCGACAAATGTTGCAAGCCTCATCGCTGTTTAAAGTAGAGCCCAATGACTACGAACAAACTTTAATGTATAAAATTTTCAAGCGCACCACTTCACTGAATAGTTTAGAACTAAATCGTCGTTCACTACCGCCAAATTGCCGCTGGATGAGCGACAGTTTTATTATAAATACAATGGCCTCTTTTCCTGAGCATCGTAATGCACACAACACAGTCTTTGGTGGATTTCTTATGAAGAATGCGCTCGAAATAAGCTGGGTCAGTGCTTGCTTATACTGCAAGAGTCGTCCGAAGTTGCAAACAATCAGCGACATATCCTTCGAGAAGCCAGTCAGTGTTTCGTCCTTTGTCAAAATGACTGCATACGTTGTATTCACGGAATTGAATTATATTCAGATTATGACTGTTGCTGATGTTTTGGATGCAGTCACTGGAACGCAGGTTACTTCAAATGTTTTCTACTATACGTTCCAGGCGTCAGATCAAGTAGCAGAAGTGTTGCCACGCACCTATCACGAGGCTATGTGGTATATGCAGGGTAGGAGAAAGTTTAGGTCTGCCATGAATTTAGATTAAAACGGATAAGCTGTGCGATTTGTGGAACGATTGTTTTTTATATTAAAATCTATTTTAAAGATATTGAACGATATGTATTTAATTAGCTAAAAGTAAAAAATATTTTGTTATTAAAGAGAGTCGAAAACACTTCTTTATCCTGCAGCTTTAGTAGCAAAACAGTGCTCATTATAGAGACTTTGCGTTTAGAGGCAAGATTATCATCAAAAGAATCTCATAGTTTGTTTATCCCCTTTGTTAGATGTGTTTTTTGCATGTTTAAAAGTGAGAGTGAAAAAGTATATAATATATAATTCGAAGGATATAAAGATCAACTTCATTCATTTCTTCCCCCACAGGTTATTTAAAATGATTGATGTACTTTGTTATTTTTTCTTGTTTTTTTTTTTTAAATGAAATGAAAAAGAAATGCATAAATATAAACTAATCAATGTACATACTTCATTAAAGTTAAGTAGTTTAAAAATAAAGTGTCAATGACTAAATGTTAATGAAATTTGTTTTATTTCGAATATCGTATAGTAATGAATCGCTTCTAGTTCAATTTTCAATAAATTTATCTAGGATTAAATACATACTGGTCGGTATATACCCGGCGCTGTCCAGATTTGGTGTAGCATTCACGGTGGGGAAATGTTTGCAGCGTAGTACAATCAAGAATGCACACGGATAATGGGTCCAATTTCAACCATATATTTTCTGATAATGGAAACATCCGATTTCCAATTTAAATAGTGATGGTTCAATCTTTATAAAAAATTAGGTACTCTGGTCCCAAATATCCAAATAGTTGGGACTAGACTTTATTTTGCCACTAATAAATCAATTTCACAAAGTTCTCGGTCCAAATATTTTAACTATTCTATTTTTAAGCGTCAATACAGTTTTTTTATTTGAGAACGCATAATTTTCTAATAGCTTCCATACTTTTATTCATATGGAAAAATATGATAAGTGCTAAATAATAATACATAATGTAAACACATTCCCTCGCCTGTAGGATTGAAAGTCTACTTTATTTGACTTCTATATTTTTGTTTCCAAACGCCCATTAGGCTTTATGGCCACTTTCGAGACTGCCAAACATTTTCTTGATAGAATTTGCCCACGTTTAAAACCTAATCATTGCTACATAATTCGTAAATCATTTTCAAAATTTCTCGATATTTTCAAACTTCGTAGTTCCTGTTTATTTTTTATGATATATAAATAATTCAACTAAATCTCACATTTGTTTTTGGTATTGTAAACTTTATTTTACAACTTCTTTTTTGTTTTTTAATTTCTAAAATAAAAAAGTCAAAACAAATCAAGTTCTTAAAAACTCAATAGAGTTCACCACGAAGAACTCCACCAATCTCCACAGACGATTGCTTAGAACTTCATGCGATGAGGATATTGCGAAGAACCCAGTGCAAACATATTTTGCAAGTACTTCTTGAAGAATTTACCCTCTGGATGAGCCTTAACTGCCTTAAGAATAGCAGTATCTACCTCCTTTTGATCCTTCTTGCGCTGTTCGTTGGGCACGAAGCGTTGCTTCTTGGCAGCAAAGATATCGCCTTCACCGGATTTCTTCTCAGAACTGATCTTCATGCGGCGGAAGTACTCATCGTTTATGTGCTCGGGTACTTTGAAGTCACCCAAATCGACGCGAGATGAGCAAGCGATAGCATAACGTTGAGAAACACGACGCAGTGGACATGAGTTCAAAGCGAAGGGGCCGGTAACCAATAGGAGACCAGATTTGAGTGCCTTCAGCAATACAACGCGCTTGCCTTGATGACGTCCAGCCAAGAGAATAAGCACACGGCCGGGCTTCATGTTGGGACGCACATTGCGTTGATGACGGCTGAAGGTGTTCTTGGCAGGGCGCTTCTTCACAAAGGTCTTGGTGGGGTAGTTGGACTTGGCTTTCTTCAGGTAAACAACACGTTCACCGCCATTCTTAGGTCCTCCAATTTTCTTCACCTTCTTGAAAGGAGTTTTTTCCTTCTTGACCACTGGACGCTTGGTTCCCTTAAGGCGGTACGTAGCACGACGCTTGTACATCTAAAAATAGACAAAGGAAAACATTGGTAAGCAGAGCAGTAATCAGGGAATAAGATTTTGGTTCAACTATTTATTTGAAACTATTTGCAAAATATCTCATTGCATGTGTTGATGCCCTGCATTGTGGCTGAGTATGGAATAGCTTTTTTGTTTTTTCAAATTGCAATTTACGCTTCTATCCAGACCAAGGCGTAGAGCTTCATGGGCCAATTTTTGGGTTCAAGATCACAGCTATTTTACGTTGTAAGCCATATATTCTCATCCATTAAATTATATCTATCCAAAGTTCCTTTGAGAGCTCCCCCACCAAAATTCAACCGATAACATGACGCAAACGATTGTGTATTCAATTCACACAGCGCTGTACCCTTTGCATTTTCATTCATTGTTTTGAACACAAATTTTGTCTAATTTTTACCTGTCTTTTGGAATAACGCAAAACGCCACCATTTAAATACGTATTCAATGGATGTTTGTTAACTTTTTTGCCCGTTTTGGCGAGTTTTTTAGGTTTTTCGACGGGTGCCATCTTTAAAAACACGTGTACACCGCAGAGAAATGTAGGTAAAAAGAAATAATTAAGAGGTTAGGTTGGATACCAGCGTTACCAGATGCATATGTCAAATAGCGCTGCAGTCGTTATAGAGTTGTCACTCCGATCACTTGTCAAGTTAAGCAGCCATATTGAATTTGGCACTACTTGCAGAGTTGCCGTAAATATGTAGAATTTTCAAAAAACATTTAAATTCAGAAATTTTCTATATAAGGTCAAATACGAAACAAAAATAATAATTTATTTTAATTTTGAAAACTGTAGAAGATTTCATAGAAAAACTTCTAACGGCGCTGGGTAAAGCAAAAAACTTGCTGTTCGTGTTATAACAGGAGGTCTGTTTCCGTACTTTATACTGTGTAAGATTTGTGTAAAACGTGTGCTAGAGAGTAAAAACGAAATGTGAGAATAGTTGCAAAAGTACGGAAACAGCTTCTAGTAAGTTTCGAGCACAAAACAGCTGATTTTGACTGCAGACGGCAGCACAAAATTTAAAACACTTTCACTCAAATTATTAAAAGCCATTTTTAATGCAAAACTGAACAATTACTTCATTTTTATTTATTACTATTTATTTATTGTACGTAAATTTCTTTTTAGGCACACAATTAGTGAGTTTATTTATCGCAAAACATAAACAATTATGAAATGTAATTTGACATTTGCTTCTTCTTATTGATGCTTATTCTTCTTGATGCCTGTTCTTACTTTACTCGAAGTCTCGAGTTCTAGCACTCTCTGTGCACTTTGTGTGCTCGAGAGAGCGATTTTATGCTTGTTCTTCTTCTCCCATTTTAAGCACAGAAAGTACGGAAACAGAAAATAGCGTCCCACAAGTTACACAGTGTGCGTACGGAAACAGACCTAGCCCAGCCGGACACCTAACTGTTAGATATGCCATATATATGGCATATACCTAACGCCAAAGGCGTTAGGTTCATATAAAACTCTCCATACAAATTACGTTAGGTTTGTTCTAGCGTTGGGAAAAACCTAACGCCTTTTTGTCTATCCGTGTGACCTGGCATCTCTGTCTGCCCCATATGTTTTAAACATTGCAAAAAGCTACAGCTGCTCTGCTCACACTAACAACAAATTCCGTAAAGAATTTAATAACAAACTCAGCTGTTTACTTAAGTACACAGTTAGCGTTCCGCAAAATCTTTCCACCATAGTGTAGTGGTTAGAGCGCTGGCCTTTTAACGCAAACAAACGCGAGTTCAAACCCTTCACCAAATAAAACCAAATTTTTTTTTTTCTTATAATTTTGTTTAGAAGTGTTTTTTTTTTGTTTTTTTATTAATGGGTAGTATTTACAAAAGGTAAATTTAGGCAAAACATCTAAAGAAAATAAAAAATATCTCTCAAATATTGGCTATTATATTTTACTCTAGCAAGGAGAACTTGCGTTTATTTAGAAAGGAATTTTGGCCATTTTTAATTTTTAATAATCAATTTCTCTTAAGTGTATTTTATATTTTACATATATATATTTTAACTTATTATTATTAAATTAAATTCAATGAAAACCCTTCCTGTGTCGGACGGTATTTGAACCGCGGTCTCTGCCACATAAGCTGCGCATTCTACCCAATGCGCCACGGCCGACATCATATAAGTTGATTATTTTAGGATATTATTTATTGCGTGACTTACACCTGCACCGCTTAAAGTTTTTTTTCACACCCCCAGCTTGTTTGCTGCGTAAAAGAGCAAGCTATTTAAACACATACAACTTTCCTTGTTTAACATGACAACAAAATGTAAGAGTGTGTTAGTGAACACCAAATTTTGTTTCCTTGTGTGCGTAACTACGTCAGAGCTGTCTAGCTGGGAGGGTGATTTGGGGTAAGGGTACATCTTCATTAAATGGATATATGCAAACTTAGCACTGCCAAGCTAAAACTTTTATTTTATTCATACATGTGTCCGAATCATTAATGGTATTCATGCAAAGCGGCAAGATTATATTTTGGGCAATTAGTTATTTTTATCAGGTAGATTGTGTGAACGTCCCCTAAAACCGATTGTGCATTTTCAGAGATATGTCAGCTGTTAACTTCTGAATAGTAATTGCTGATTGCTGTTATAAGTTTGCCACCTCGTTTGCTCACCTAAATCGAAGAGCAAATATATCTGGTTTGTGCAAAAGCTTCTCAGTACAAATTTTGACAGTTCATTTTTAAGGGGGATAAAGTTATCTTGTCTATACCATTTATAAGGGCTTGTCCATTTGCATGAATACCATTATTATACAAATCTTAAGTCCTGAGTGTAAAAAAGTTTTTTTAATAAATCAACAACAAAAAATGTATAGCAATTTTTAAGATGCATGTACATGAAAGAAATGAGCTTCTGACAAGTTTCTTTTATTTCTTCTCTATGCTCGTTCTAAGTAACGAGCTGTCAAAAAACGCAAAAGAGTTGAAATATATTCTACTTGTTTTGCGAAAATTGCATTTTTTCAACATTACGCACGTAGGCATACGTTGGCATTAAACTCTTTCTCATAAGCTTTCACACATTTCTATTGCATTGCGTTCGGCGGGTAGACAGTGAAATGCAGTGAATGAATTTCCAGCTTCGTGGTGAAATAAGTAAAGTAGACTAGCGACTGTGTGCCAAATGTCAGAATTTTCAAGCAAAAAAAAAAAAAACACTAAACAACTAACAACAAAAAGAAGAGGAAATTTATTTGACAGCTTCGACTTCGAGCTATTTTCAGCCGCAAGACTACCTTCTTTATTATATCATGGATATGCTGGTATTTATCAGCTTGTTCACAAGTCAAAATAAACAACAACGAATAAGTGCGTCAATTGTCAAAATCACAACTGTTCATAGGAACGTCAAAATTTCGAAAAATCGATATCTCTGAAAATTTAAGAAAAAAAAAAAATAAAAAAGTTTTGATTATTTGCAGAGGTTATTCGATTAACGTTAAATAACTTTATATATAATTATAAAGTATTTCAAGTCCACGATATGTTCTGAGATGTAAAGATTAATAAGAGAGAAAATACGTCATTTATACTAGCATGAAGAATACTTTTAAGAAAGCAACATTTTTTACTTTTGATCATAAGGAAAAATTAAAGCTTTTACTATTACAATATATTTATATTAATATTTGGCATATTAAGTCGAATGCCAAATAATGGATTTACATTCCACAGTTCTATTTAAAAATAACAAAAATTTATTTAATAGAATCAAAGAATGATTTTATGCGAATTTCTTGTTGCTCTATGTTGCTAATGTTGCTCTATTGAATCTAATGGCGTTTTCTTTTCTCGGCAAAAAATTCTGCCCTCTGAGAGTGCAGAATATTTTACATTTTGACCTGAACTCAAAAAATCTTGACCCGTTCTGAGTCGAGAAAAGATCAGATAAAATGCAACACTTTACTTTTGAGAACAATTTTTATAAAATAATTTTTTGTCAACCGTAAAAAAGCTCAAACTTTAATGAAATGTCAATGATAAATAACGTTTAATATTTTCCCAACATGTCACTTGTTTTGTTCATTCAGTTGGTAGCATTTGAGTGCAGAATTTTAAACCGTCGATCTTGAGAGTGCAAAAATTCTAAATTTTTTCTACTTTCGAGGTCAACATTTTTGAAAAAAAAACAGAATTTAATTTACAGGTAAGAATTTTTTCGAGAAAAGAACACATAAAGGGCAGAATTCTCAAAGAGGGCAGAAAAAAATGCAGCATTTTTTTGAGAAAAGAAAATGCCATTAGTTGGTATGAAGCTTACGGGCGGTCTACACATACAATATTTGATCTCACGAAATATTTTGAGATATATTTCAAGATATGAGCCGTCATTTTTTGACACTTCTTAGTAAAATATCATATGTAAGTGTGTGCATTGTTTTTACCTATCAACTGAAGAAAACAGTAACAAAGTGTAGAACTATAAAGCTTTAAAAATTAAAAAAAAAATATTGAGCCTGAGCGCAGCGAACTATTGACACCATTTGACGTCATTTTCAAAATAAAATATCATGAGATGAAATGTCCACCAAAAAATTATAGCATGAAACCTGGATATAATGAAATTTGACAGTTCGCATGCAATCAAATATTGTAAGTGTAGCCGCCTGCAACGTACATATCAGTACACACTTGTGGCTCACATTAGCTTACCGAGCGTTTCCACTGCCCGAACGAACGAAGATTTCTTCGTTCGTTCAGGCAGTGTAAACAGTTTGGTCCGAACCAAGGTTCGGAACATTGGTTTTTTACAAAATGCTCGCGAGCGCTATTCGCGCAGTGTAAACACTTTTCCAGCACGAACGAACGAAGATTTCTTCGTTCGTTCTGATCGGCCGACGCTCGATCTTTTTGGGCCATGATACAATAAGAAGGTAGGGTAAGGAGCTTTGACAAGACCGTCTGCTTATGTCAAAAAGCCTTTTAGCGTTGCCACTTTTCTGTATTTTTCTTAAATGTGGAACAAACACTTAGAAAAAGAATTATGTGTAGGGCAAATAAGAAAAATATTAAATGAAATTATCTATAATTGAAACAATAAATTTTTTAGTAATTTTAAAGCTTTATTTTCACTAATTTACTATTGCCCATAATTTTTTGCTTAGCTTTTTGTATTCTTAATTTCTTATATAAAAATTTTATGCGAATGTGCATACGATATCTAATAAAAAATATTTTTTTATTTTGTCTGACAGTGGAACACCCAAAAAATTAGTAATTCCCCGTTTATCATAATTTTCAGCAACGCGTTTCATATGAAACGCTTACCTACTGAAACCATGAAACATGGATTTATCATGGGATTTTTTCTTTAGATATGGTAGCACTGTATTTTATGGTTTTGACATTAGCAGACGGTCTTGTCAAAGCTCCTTACACTACCTTCTTATTGTATCATGTTTTGGGCGAATCCAGTGCTTATTTGCGCATAGGTAGTAGATTTGTTGAAATTGTAGTTAATAACGTAGGAAAAACAAAAAAGAAAGAAAATATATTGAAAATTTAACGCAAAAGAACTTTGTTTTACTTTGTTATTTTATAAGCACTTTATATAAGCAAATTATTTATATAATATTCTTTATATAATAAATTCTTTACATAAATACTTACCAGAGAACTGCAACGAATACTTAAAAATAAGTAGTACTCGAGTACTATTCGTTCGCAGCTCAGTGATTCGAATCAAAAATTTTCAATGAATCACGTTATTGAGTAATGAGCCGCTCACTCAAAACTAAGTATGAATAAGTATAAGTAGTTTCCAAATCATAACTCGGATGTGATTGATTCAAAACAAAGTGAATCAAATTTTTAAATCATGAACCGCTCACTCAAAAATGAGTATGAATAAGTATAAGTAGTTTAAAAAGTAGTATTCATATTTGATTCATTCAAAATAGCTCAAAGCTCATTTACTATTCGATTTTTTTTATATTTCGATTTCGAGTATTCATAATATGTTCAAGTACTTAGAGTATTGGAATCATCGTTGAATCTAATTGATTTCGAATCTGATATCAGAATTTTAAAATTTATGCTGGTTGATAGGGTTGCCAACTAATTTTTTCTAATTTTTACGAATTTGGTGCTGGGGTGAACACTAGGAAAAATAGGTCGCTGAATCCGAATCCGTTGTCAGAATTTCGAAATTGTGAAATTTTTTAAAAAAAGAGGGTTGCCACCTAAAAATTTGTCTTTTTACGAGTTTTAAACATTGTCTTACAGTTTTGGGGGGTTGCTGATTTCGAATCTGATGTCAGAATTTTAAAATTCAAGATGGCTGATAGGGTTGCCACCTATTTTTTTTTCATTTTTACGAATTCGATGCTGGGGCGAACACTAGGTAAAAATGGGTCGCTGAATCCGAATCCGTTGTCAGAATTTCAAAATTATGAAATTTTTAATCCTATAGGGTTGCCACCTAAAAATATGCTTTTTTAAAACTTTTAATCACTATTCTACAGTTTTAGGGGGTCGCTGATTTCGAATCTGAAGTCAGAATTTTAAAATTCAAGATGGCTGATAGGGTTGCCACCTATTTTTTTTTCATTTTTACGAATTCGATGCTGGGGCGAACACTAGGTAAAAATGGGTCGCTGAATCCGAATCCGTTGTCAGAATTTCAAAATTATGAAATTTTTAATCCTATAGGGTTGCCACCTAAAAATATGCTTTTTTAAAACTTTTAATCACTATTCTACAGTTTTAGGGGGTCGCTGATTTCGAATCTGAAGTCAGAATTTTAAAATTCAAGATGGCTGATAGGGTTGCCACCTATTTTTTTTTCATTTTTACGAATTCGATGCTGGGGCGAACACTAGGTAAAAATGGGTCGCTGAATCCGAATCCGTTGTCAGAATTTCAAAATTATGAAATTTTTAATCCTATAGGGTTGCCACCTAAAAATTTTGAAATTCTGACAACGGATTCGGATTCAGCGACCCATTTTTACCTAGTGTTCGCCCCAGCATCGAATTCGTAAAAATGAAAAAAAAATAGGTGGCAACCCTATCAGCCATCTTGAATTTTAAAATTCTGACTTCAGATTCGAAATCAGCGACCCCCTAAAACTGTAGAATAGTGATTAAAAGTTTTAAAAAAGCATATTTTTAGGTGGCAACCCTATAGGATTAAAAATTTCATAATTTTGAAATTCTGACAACGGATTCGGATTCAGCGACCCATTTTTACCTAGTGTTCGCCCCAGCATCGAATTCGTAAAAATGAAAAAAAAATAGGTGGCAACCCTATCAGCCATCTTGAATTTTAAAATTCTGACTTCAGATTCGAAATCAGCGACCCCCTAAAACTGTAGAATAGTGATTAAAAGTTTTAAAAAAGCATATTTTTAGGTGGCAACCCTATAGGATTAAAAATTTCATAATTTTGAAATTCTGACAACGGATTCGGATTCAGCGACCCATTTTTACCTAGTGTTCGCCCCAGCATCGAATTCGTAAAAATGAAAAAAAAATAGGTGGCAACCCTATCAGCCATCTTGAATTTTAAAATTCTGACATCAGATTCGAAATCAGCAACCCCCCAAAACTGTAAGACAATGTTTAAAACTCGTAAAAAGACAAATTTTTAGGTGGCAACCCTCTTTTTTTAAAAAATTTCACAATTTCGAAATTCTGACAACGGATTCGGATTCAGCGACCTATTTTTCCTAGTGTTCACCCCAGCACCAAATTCGTAAAAATTAGAAAAAATTAGTTGGCAACCCTATCAACCAGCATAAATTTTAAAATTCTGATATCAGATTCGAAATCAATTAGATTCAACGATGATTCCAATACTCTAAGTACTTGAACATATTATGAATACTCGAAATCGAAATATAAAAAAAATCGAATAGTAAATGAGCTTTGAGCTATTTTGAATGAATCAAATATGAATACTACTTTTTAAACTACTTATACTTATTCATACTCATTTTTGAGTGAGCGGCTCATGATTTAAAAATTTGATTCACTTTGTTTTGAATCAATCACATCCGAGTTATGATTTGGAAACTACTTATACTTATTCATACTTAGTTTTGAGTGAGCGGCTCATGATTCAAAAATTTGATTCACTTTGTTTTGAATCAATAACATCCGAGCTCTGATTTGGAAACTACTTATACTTATTCATACTTAGTTTTGAGTGAGCGGCTCATTGATGCAAAAATGCGATTCGTTGCAGATCTCTGGTGAGTGTATACAAATTCCATTCGCCATAATATTCTTCGTTTCATCCACAAACGCCGATAGATATGATGACAAATTAAAACATTTGCTTGGTCCACAATATATACCGATAACCATGGCGGGTATGTGCGGCATTTCGGTTATATTAAACAAAATTGGCCAAAACTCTACTTTGGAACTGTTGAAAACTGGCAGCCCATCCATGTTAACATTAATCGAAATCGTTTTCGATGATTTCAACAACGACGCTGATTTCAACAACGAATTCCCCCGATTATACTTGTTTTTGCTAGCTAACGCCGTCGTCATATCCATTTATGCGTCATACAGCCTTTGCAACACTTGCTGTTGCAAGCGAATTATTAGTTTCACAAAATTGCTTCGATAAGACTTGCGGTTACTACTTCAAATTGGTTAGCCAGATAACTTCGATAAAGTGGTTCGCAAAGGTTTCCTCGAAGCAACCCACTTGAGCTCACGCCACGATATTTGTAACCTGCGTTCGCAAGTGCCATGGAAGCCTTATCGAGGAACAAAGTGTTAAACCTCCATGTACAAGTAAATTAGAAGCGATATGGAGGTTGAACCTCCATAAATTTCAAAATTTAACCTTCTGGAAGATGAAATGTTAGTTGGGTATGTGTCTATCGACTGACAAGTATGTATCTCAGAGATGTGTATGTATTTTTTGTGGTATTAGGTTTAACAATGCAACTATGTCTCGAGTGTAAAAAATGTCAAAAACTTACATCTGCTTTGAGCTAGTTGTATAGCGTCTTTAGAGGTGCCCAAACCCTATGCACTTGGTGCACATTTGTTTTTGTAAAAGCACTTAGGCATAGGCTGTGTATTCTAATATACACACACAGCACTCCGCACTAAGCAATACAAAATACACAAACAAATTTGTCTTTTTTGTTTTTGATCTTTTTTCGTTGCTTATACCGAAGTGCAAGCAACAACACTTTCGTATGCTTTGTTGTTACATTTTGGTGACAGTGATCTTCTACGTAGAATTTGTTGTTGTCTAACATAGTATGCTTTCGTTTACGAAAGGTTGCAGGATTTTATATGTATTAGTGTTTGTACTTCCATAAAAAAGTTTTGGGCACTCCTGCTCTATACTATTATTTCCTTGCTTTATTACTTGTGAACAAAATACATATACACAAAAATTGAAATTAATGCGAACAGCTGATTCATTTCAACGAAAGTGTCAAAATTTCGGTGTAATCATGCTCCAATAGAAACAGCAATTTTACACCACAGCTCAACTGAAAATGTATGTTATGCGTAATATGGCAAAAAAGTTCAGTTGAGGTGTCTTAACTCACGTCAACTTAAGTTGAGTTGTCGTACCTAATAGGGGCCTAATTTATCACACAATTAATTGCAGAGCTTCCAACATTGTTCACAGAGTGCCTTTTAGGCTCGAATAGCTGCTACACAAACTACAAACATGTGTTTTAAACATAAACCACATTGATATCTGTTTTAGGCCCCTATTAGGTACGACAACTCAACTTAAGTTGAGTGTGTAATTTGTAAATTTGTATTGTCTATTACACATTTGAGGTACATATGTGTCTATCGACTGACAAGTATGTATCTCAGAGATGTGTATGTATTTTTTGTGGTATTAGGTTTAACAATGCAACTATGTCTCGAGTGTAAAAACTGTCAAAAACTTACATCTGCTTTGAGCTAGTTGTATAGCGTCTTTAGAGGTGCCCAAGCCCTATGCACTTGGTGCACATTTGTTTTTGTAAAATCACTTAGGCATAGGCTGTGTATTCTAATATACACACACAGCACTCCGCACTAAGCAATACAAAATACACAAACAAATTTGTCTTTTTTGTTTTTGATCTTTTTTCGTTGCTTATACCGAAGTGCAAGCAACAACACTTTCGTATGCTTTGTTGGTACATTTTGGTGACAGTGATCTTCTACGTAGATTTTGTTGTTGTCTAACATAGTATGCTTTCGTTTACGAAAGGTTGCAGGTTTTTATATGTATTAGTGTTTGCACTTCCATAAGAAAGTTTTGGGCACTCCTGCTCTATACTATTATTTCCTTGCTTTATTACTTGTGAACAAAATACATATACACAAAAATTGAAATTAATGCGAACAGCTGATTCATTTCAACGAAAGTGTCAAAATTTCGGTGTAATCATGCTCCAATAGAAACAGCAATTTTACACCACAGCTCAACTGAAAATGTATGTTATGCGTAATATGGCAAAAAAGTTCAGTTGAGGTGTCTTAACTCACGTCAACTTAAGTTGAGTTGTCGTACCTAATAGGGGCCTTAAATCACGGTAAACTGAACGAAGCCACAACTTCCCTTTAATTTTATTTAGGCCCCTATTAGGTACGACAACTCAACTTTAGTTGACATGACTTAAGACACCTCAACTGAACTTTTTTGCCATATTACGTATAACATACATTTTCAGTTGAGCTGTGGTGTAAAATTTCTGTTTCTATTGGAGCATGATTACACCGAAATTTTGGCACTTTCGTTGAAATGAATCAGCTGTTCGCATTAATTTCAATTTTTGTGTATATGTATTTTGTTCACAAGTAATAAAGCAAGGAAATAATAGTATAGAGTAATAGAGTGGCAAGACATTTTGCTGTAATGCCAGCAGTCTGAGTTCAATCCTCGCATGTGACAAAGAATAAAATTTTCTCGCTTTGCTTTTATCTATTTTTTTTTTTTTTAACACAGCGCTCCTTGGACTAACACATAAAAGAGCTTTTTTAACTATTTGTTGAAGTGCTTTTTAAACGATTTTTTAGTTGCATTTAAGAAGCGCATAACAAAATGTGTATAAAAATATGAGCTCCACAACTCTGAACTCTGAAAAGCGCATTCTCAAAGTAAGCGCATAAAATGCGCTATTTCTACTAAAATAATATATACATGATATGGATAATAATATATGCATATACATAACATATGTATTAATACTTTATTTTACTTACGTATTTTTATCCATTTTCACTCAATTAACAAAAAATAATAAACAAATAAAAAGTTTGTATGAAAAAGACGCTATACAACTAGCTCAAAGCAGATGTAAGTTTTTGACAGTTTTTACACTCGACACATAGTTGCATTGTTAAACCTAATACCACAAAAAATACATACACATCTCTGAGATACATACTTGTCAGTCGATAGACACATATGTACCTCAAATGTGTAATAGACAATACAAATTTACAAATTACACACTCAACTTAAGTTGAGTTGTCGTACCTAATAGGGGCCTTAACTACAGCGCATGCTACTATTTAGTTTAGACACAAACCTGTGTAGTCTTCATGTAAAAGAAAAATAATAACCTTATTTTTTCCAACATCCAAAGTAAAAGATAACACCAAACAGCTGCTTTTGGCATACGGGGTTAACTTTGGAAATATATATAAATCTAATTTGATTATAATAATTTTGTGATTTGCAGAGATGGGTAAATCCAGATCAGAGTATATGCGAGATTACCGGCAGAAAAAAGTGAGGAAAAATTTAAAGTTAGAAAGGTAAAGCCAAAAAAAATTGAGAATAATTCAACTCAGCGTAACATGGACTTGCGGAATGTTTTTAAAGCTTTTCAAATGATTTTAATCACTATAAATGTTTTTTAACCAGGGTTATTACCAAGGCAGACAATGGCAAACCTCAGAGAGTAAAAACTGCCATGAAAAAGAAAATTCAGAACATAAGCCGTTCGGAGTCGGCATAAAGCTTGTAGATCTCGATCATTTGTGTTCAAACATTTCGCAAAAAGCACAACACAATTGATCATAAGAAGCTCGGTTTCAAGGGCTGAAACGGCCATTTCGTTTTTTTTTCTTATTACCAAGGGAGGTGTCAGATGTTACATATCATATGCGACTACTGTAAGGCTCGCTTCGTTTTCTTTTTTTTTTGTTTTTGCTAGTGCCCGTTTTATGCAATACCGGATTTGACCTTTCGTTCTGTCTGCCTCACTAGAAAACATGAACACTCCCAATTGTAAAACATAAATCAAACAAAGTATTTTACTATGCGTTAATTTTACATTTAATCAATAATTAACTAACTTGACCATATTTTCAAGTATATCATCATTACATATAATTTAAGTTATTGTTGCATATATTATTTATTATAATCATTAATTTATCATTTAGTTTTAATTATTTATTTTTGTTTCTTTAAGCTTAACTTGAAAATGATGAATTTTACTAACATTTCAGAATACCTACTCACTTTTAAAAATTTATTTTTCTTATTTGAACATTTCTAATATCGAAAAGACACTACGGTAAAATATTTTTAGGGAAAACATTAAAGATATAACTTTAGATAGTTTAGATGATTCAATTTATAAATTTTTTCAGTTTGTATGTTAGATCAACTTTTTTAAATTTTTATTTACAACAAGTGCGCTATGAATTATTTCTTAGATCATATAATGCAGTTTCGCTTATAATTCGATCTATAGTTAAAAAATTCAGCCAAAACATCAGTTAAAATTACATATAACTGTAAATTGTTCTCAGAAAGCTCTTAAAACTAATTGTCGTTCGTGTAAGTATTTAAGTTTGTTTGTTACCCTGCAAATCTTTTGCCAGTAAGATTTTAAAGATATTCATAGAACACAATCCAATAGATACCGTTAAGACTGGCAAACAGCGCGGGAAAGAGAACTCGTGATGTACGATCAATGTAGATGGCGCGCTTCAGACGTTCTTGTTGAGGCGTTAACTTTGGCTTTGGGGGCTCTGGTTCAGGTGGTGGTGGAGGCGGTGGTGGTGCAATTGTGGGTGTAAGCATTATATGACTTTCTTGACGTGGTATCCAAGGTCCATCGGCATCAAGAGGTGGCCGTACAATTCTGCGGCTGCTGTGAACCACCTTAAATGATACAGACTAGATTTTTACAATTAAAAATCATGACAAATTATTTGTTTGGTAATTCACTTCATACATGTCAAGCACTTGCACGTGAAATTAAGTCAAGTGTGGTATTTAAGTGTAGTTTTTTTATTTAATAAACATGTGTGAAGTAAACAACCTGATATAAATATTTCAATACAAGTTTTCAAAGCTCAAGTGTTCACAGTAGGTTGCTTTAAGTTCTTCCAAATGGCGTATTTAATTTATCAATATAAATATTAGAAAAATATTTAAATATTTTCAGGGGATTTATTTTCCTGGCAATAACACTGAAAATTTAATAAAATAAAATGTATTTGTTAACAATAATCTATAAAAAAGTTAATCCCAAATATAAATCAATTTCAATAAAAATAATAAATTAAAGCTCCAATCGGATTTGGATTGGAAAAAAATATTCGGAATTTGTAATTAGAAAACTGTCAAATGTGTTAAAAATCATAGTTTTCATTTTTGTGCGTGCTGAATGTTTATTTTTAGTATTTATCGTGAAGGTAAAATAACACTAAGGAAGGCACTGCTCCTGGCTGCAACTGGAGTGGACCGCAATTATTCCCCGGAGGATTTATAAAATCCGTTTTATAAAAATGCTTTTCGCAGACCCGCGCTGATTGGGAAAATGTTGTGGAACAAGCAACGTTCCAGCGATTGCGTCTTTCTTCATTAAGAGGCACAGTAAAATACGAGCCATTTTCTTTTTCAAAAGGCTTCTTACAAATTGCACAACTTCTGGGCATTAAATCGCTTAAATAATTTTCATCAACAACACAAGTCTAATTGGAAAATTTTGTTTTGCTTTTATTCGTTCAATAGCCGATTTTGACAGGTGCTGTACCCACCACAAGAGAGAATTTCAACTACTAACTCTACCTTCCTTAATATACCTTGGAATAAATAAGGTTGTCTCTGGGCTGATCGTAGTCTCTACTTAGTACCCACAATTGTCAAAATCAATGAAAAGTACCAACAACAACTTCATCGGCTTTACATGTTATCAATTTTCGTTTTCAGATTTTGTATGAGCAGTCAACTTCGATTTGACGTTTATGGGAACTCGCTCTCACCCATGCTATAACCATATTTACTCAACCATGATTGTGAGTATGTTTATGCTAAGAAATGACAAATTTTTGAATGAAACTGTCAAAATTCATCTGGCAATGCTTGCTGAGGAGCAAGACCAAAAAGGCAGTCCTCGTATACAATTTTGTTACACATTTTCCACTTGATTTCATTTTTGTCCCAATCCATCTGTTATCCAAGTAAAAAGTAAGACAGACTTGACTAAATGGGCTTAGTTTCCTTTTACATAGGTCAAGAATTGAATTAAATTTTCAAAGTTTGTAGGCAAATTGTGGTGATTTGACGTCGACAAAACGAAAAGAGAAAACTTACTACGGGTTTTATGTCTTCCTTTTACTATTTTCGCAATGTTAACAACGCTCTTTATTCCATTTTTCGTATATTATCGTGAGCTTGTTGTTCTAAAATTTTAGTCTGAGCTATTTTATGAATTTTCTGAAGATATTTTTTTGGCAAATATGAGCCAAATATGAGTTTTAAGGGAATTAAAGAACTCGTAGTCTTTTATCGCTCTTTTATCGGATCATGAGTGCCTGTAAAATGTGTCTCGTACTGATTACCTTGTATTCAATTCGAATTTAGTTCTTGAAAAATGTGAACGTTTCGTAAAGTCCAAAAGAGAACATTAAACAAAATTGAAATTATTTCTTGACCAATGTAAAAGAGGTCTTAGTACTTGAATTTTTCGCTGTCGGAATGTTAAAAATATCTAGGAAGTACCTTAACTGACAAAATTTGCCTTTTTATTCTAAAAACATTCTTCTGCTACTTTTTTGATTACGCGATGTGTTCACGTTGAAATATATTTTGAGCAGGCGAAAATCAGTCTAGAAAATTTGATTACTGTTCACATTGTCAAATCAAACGATTTGACAAACAATTGGATGAATGTTTGTGTAAAGATTTAAAATAAAAATTATAAACTATGTTTTTTATAAAAAGTATAGACTCAGAAGTTTTTTAATTAACAATGACTGAAACAAATTTTTTTTGATACAATTACAATTTAGGCTCATATTGGAGAAAAACGTGAGCAAGATGTCAAAATCAGCTGTTGATTTTGCGTTTTGCCAATTGTTGTTGTTGCTTTTGTGTTTGAAGTTTGTTACGCTCACAGCTTTGTTGTGAAATTTCACATTTGAGCAGCAATTTTAAATTGAGCCTACCTTGTTATTGCATCATCGTATAAACGATTTTTAGGTTATTTACATACGGTTTTTGAGTAGTTTCATAATAAGAGGGGGAGGTTTAGAGATTGTAAAGTAATAAACTTCTTTAAAGTATATCTCTATAGAAAACTCTTTTCGGGTCCTGCAGTATAAACAACACTATACTAAGATTTTTTACTGTGAACACCCTTTTATTCTCAGCAAATTGAAAAATTACCCGTCTTGATTTCGTCATTTCATCGAATATTTTTTCAATTTTCTCTATTTTTTCATCCGGTACAGGTTTTGCTGCTGGTATGGGCGGAGGAGGGTCTGGCTCTTTTTTGGCTGGTTCTGGTACTGGTTTGGGCGGATAAGCGATCGGCTTAGGTATTGGTGTGTCGCTAAGTACGATATTGATGAGACAGTACTCCATAAGCGCCATAAATACGAATACTGTGCAAACGGACATAAAAGCATCGACCGCCTTGAGATAGGAAACCGGCGGTAACGATGACTGTGACTTTGCGTGTTGCGTGGATAGTGTCAGCAAAGAGGTAACACCCAGTGTTACGCGTGCTGGAGCTGCTTCTGGTTTGATCCAAAATGAGACCCATGACATTATGACGATCATACATGTTGGAATATAGGTGTTAAAGACATAGTAGACCAAACGTCGTTTCAGCGTAAAGATCACTTCTAGGCAGGTAAAATTTCCGGTTGAATAGACTTGTGTACAGTCCGCAGTCTCATTCCGAATGAGAGCCACTTGAGGAAGTTCGATATTCTCGTCCACAACCAGCGGAGTTGTAGGATCCCACTGAAAGATCATGTCATCTGTGGTGTGTGATACTGTTTAGAGAGATAGTGTGAAAGATAGAAAAAGATACAGAATGCGAATAGTTTCGCCAGATGATTAATAAAAGTATATATGTTAGGAAGAAGTTATACTAATAAATATTGAAAAGGGTTTGGAAAATTTGTAGTTACCATGCAAATGTTTATAAAATATTAACTAAAACATTTGTATAAACATTATCCAGAATAGGAATTATTGAAAGAAGTTATGTGATGCAGCCAAATTCATGTAGGTAGCTTTTAATCGAAGATAAATATGTACAGTTTGTATTTGTTGAGTGTTAAAATAACGTGTATTTCTGTCCATGCTTCACAAACTTTTTCATGCAATTCTACAACATATTCGTTTGATCAACAATTTCTACTTACAACTCTCCATTTGTAATTTACACTCCTGTGTATCATGCGGATAGATGGCAAAGTTCATGATACACGACAACTTCAGAGTAAGTTTGACCATATAAAGTATCGTCTTGTCCTTGTACAACCACATGTAGTGATTTGGAATAGTCATAGTTTGAAATGTTACTGATTTGGCATTCTTGAAAAATGAATCTGGCCGCCACATATTCTTCAGCCAATCGACTTCGAGCAAGCGATATTCTTGCGTCATATTCTCCGGTAGACGCAGTCGATGATCCTTCCATGTTTGTGCAAAAAAGACATCGGCCACATACGTCATTGAATTCTCATCGATCGAATCTAGACCCATGACCGTCACATGAAAGTAGACGATTGTTGGCTGTCCCTCCTTTTTGGGCGGACGCATTTTATCATAGCGCTTGATGTCTTCGGGAAGAATATCCGTTATAGCTAAGCTTTGTCTAAGAAATTTAAATTGTTACCGATTATTTCTAGTCTAAGTGATATTTTCAAGAAACTTACTGGAACTCGCCCGCCGTAAATTTTTCGAGGCATATTGAGAGTATAACTAAGAGGAAAAGTGGTTCCATGCCTGTAAAGAAAGGAGAATACAGCTATCAAATAAATACTGGAAATAAGAAGCGAAGTTATAAAATTAAAAAATTATCGATAACAATGTTTTGTTGCTGGGTAGTTGGGGTCGTTAGTTGATTCAAGTCCAAATCCAAGATCGAAATTGTCTCATCACCTCAGGATCATCAGAGATCATTCGGGATTATATATTATATTTGAGGTTGTCTTTATATTTTGAGTCTATATTCAGGAAACATAAAATATTTGTACTCTTTTCTACCCATAACATAATTAAGTAATGCTCTTCCCATTCAGAATGAGTTTTCGAATGGGCTTCCTTGAGTTTTCCTGATGACTTTATGGCGCAGGTTTAAGAAATTTATCTTTTCTTACTAACTTATGTGGCACTTACAACCGTTGATCGGTTTTGGTCTCGTTCAAGAATTTTCACCAGCCATTTCTGTTGGCGCTAGTTTGAAACAACAAGTGTTGTCATCGCTGCGTTTCGGGCGCAGATTAGACCGAAAATCTTACGAAGGATCTTTCTCTCGATTGCATTCTAAGTCTTTTCATCAGAACTGCTTAAGGTCCAGGCTTGTGCTACATATAATAAAACGGGCATGATTAGGGACTTAGCTTGTCTGTGTTCACTGCAAGACCCATCCGACTCGACTTTTTCGCTTATCTAGAGAATGCTGCACTAACTTCGCGCGTATTACTTATATGGCCAATGATATCGATATCATCAGCATACGTCAGCAGTATAATACTCTAGTAAAATGTCGTGTCACTAAGTCTCATATAACAGCAGCTCGGATGATTTTCACATCAACGGGAAGGATGATTTGATTAGGTTGAAAAAGTTGCATTATAGGGATTCACCTTATCTGAAACCTCGTTTGGTATCGAATGAAAATCCTTCCCGATTTTAGCTGTGTTGCTCAGTGTCATCCTGTAAAGGCGGATAACCTTTGCAGGAATACCAAATTCGGACATAGTGGAGCATAGGTGATTCCTTATTGGATAAAAATATGGGGTGTGTCGATGTGTTTCTCAAGGGTCATCTCCAAGATTTGTGGTAGCGTAAATATCTAGTCGATAAAAAGTTTTCCTGGTCTTAAGTCAAACTCATAAGGACCAATCAGCTGGTTTACGATGAGCTTCAGTCTTTCACATGGTGGATAAAAGGTGATGGTGGAGTATTGGTAATTCCTTATTGGACAAAAAGATAGTGTGTGTCGATGTGTTTCTCTAGGGTCTTCTCCAAGATTTGTCTAGGCGTAAATATCTGGTCGAATGTAGATTTGTCAGGTCTCAAGTAACACCGATAAGGTCGAATCAGCTGGTTTACGATGGGTTTCAGTCGTTTACATAATACGCTTAACAGGACCTTATATGCGATATTAAGAAGGCTTATCCCACGGTGATTGGCGCAAATGGTAGAATCGACACTTGTAGATTGGGCGGAGTACACTGAGATTCCAATTGTTTGAAATTATTTCTTCCAACCATATTTTGAATCGAAGCTTATAAATGCATTTAAATAGAGCTTCGGAGAGCTCAGCATGTAGGCCATCGGCTCTTGCAGTTTTGTTGTTTTTAAGCCGAGCTATAGCTGTCATCCGCAATTGGGGTCTTCGGGATATCCTCTTCATAGGCGGGATTGTTGTCAGCGTGACTATTAAGAGTCTCAGGAATTTATCATGTAATCTTAAAATGGCCATAATAGTGCAAGAATCGTTTGATCCCAATTGTATCCCAAAAACCTTTTGGACAATATAACCTCAAATATAAATAAATCCTAACGTGGTGTGGCAATTCCAAGCTCGAACTCGGATTCTACGCAGAAAATCATGACCCAATTATTTCTAGGTCTATGTAATTGCTCAGTAGCAATAATTTAAATGTCTACTTGTGTCTGTTGAATAGTAAACAGCGCAGGTAATATTTAAATTTTGAAAAATTTATTAAATATAATTTTACTCGTATTATTTTGCCTAAACGATGCAAATTTTAATGTAACCTTCAAATGTACTCTTTTCCGATCTGAAGATTTTTGTTACGGAACTACAACTAGGTTTTGACACATTTTTTGTCAACAAAAATTTTTCCTTGACGATGGCAATGGCAATAAACCCCTTTTACGATTTTAAATTCATTGCCAATTACCAAATTACCTTGACGCTTTCTCATTTTTATCTCTATTTTGTGGCTATAAATAGCAGAGGAATAACGGCAAGAGATGAAAACACAATTTCAGTACTATTCGTATACAAAATGGCGCACACACTAGACCTCCATGTACAGCCAGCCACAATAGAGGCTTAATTCACAATTAAAACCCACTTCATTCGAGTAGCGAATGCACTTTTGTGGAATACCGCAAAATGTGTCTCATTGAAGCACATAACGAACGACAACGTCAGACAAGGACATTGCTTAAGTCTTTGAAAACAATGAGTTAAAAGAAAAATGAAATAATAAAAAAAATAACGCAAATGACTGTGAAACGGATTGGACAAGAAAAAAAAAAACATAAAAATGAATGAACAGGCGCAATGAGCGAAAGCTTTAAAATTGTTTTGATTTATAAGAAATATTTAAAAACATGTACAACAGCATCCTTCACCGTAAGAATTGGCGAATTCGTGCGAATTTTTGAATTTTGAGAAGTAAGCATAATAAATATGAAAAAGTCTTCTATGAAGATAGACCAAAATCTTCAGCCCAAAATTTTGCTCAATTCGCCGCAAAATTTCTAAATGCTGAATTCGCCGCAATTAAAGAAAATAGGTGCTTGATAAATTTTTTACAAAAGAATGGAATTTAAAACACAAATTAGACTCATCATCCCCAATTTGCTGTCAATCGTCCTTCATACCGTAAAATGCCCTAAAAGTGAAAAACTCAGGTAAAAAACTCTCATAACATTTTCATGACCTGACTTTTGCACTTCTGAATTTTCATTATGAAACTTACAAATTGAGTCAATATTAACATTTTCGAGGTTGGTTTTTTTTTTTAAATTGGGCGAAAACTGGTGGAATGAGCCATAGATATACAGTATTTTTAATTTTTCAATTGTATTTATGGTATTTAGTTGTTTTCTAACATTTTTTGTTTTATTTACGGCGAATTACATTTTTTTTTGGGTTCAGCTTACGGCGAATTCAAAATTTGGGCTGAGTTGAAAATTTGGGATCAAGACTTTGGGCTAACTCCACATCGGTTCAAATGGAATAAGCAAGACCAAAAATATATTTTTAAAATAAAAATTATTTTGCGATAGTGACCTAAGTTCCAACTTAAAAGTGTGGTAGCTGTCTCCATATAATCGATTCACAAAAGTTTTAGTAGATTTTGGATATTGATGGAATTTGCTTTACGAGGGATTTGCATTAACTTTATCTTAGCTGCATACAATTAATCCATGCAACAATAATGTATTTACTTTGCATTAGGTGGTTACCTAAGTTCCTCATGGTACTGTCAATTTTTTTTTTTATTTTGATCACTTGCCCGAAGACCTCACCTTAATTTTCGCTCCATAAAATTTATCGTTGCGCCAATAGTCATAGAGTTAAAATTCCATGCAACGTTTTTTCATTGTTGTTGCATTTTCATTGTTTAAGTGAAGTCATGACGATAAAATTTTTTTTTATATTTTCGTTGTGAGGCTTAATATCACATCTATGCTGTTGTAAAATAGAATTTACCGTAGCACATCTCCTGACTGAGTAATAATTCCGTGCAACGATACTACATTTCTGTTGCATAAGCTGCTTTCTACACGACCAGACGAAGTCAGAATTTTTTTCTTTAATTTTGTCATAAGGCCAAGTATAAATTTTTCTTTTTCGTTTTCAAACATTTATCGTAGCTCATCTACTTTTCCACTAATAGGTTATTCAATGCAACGCCTTTGCATTAATGTTACAATTACACTGGTTTACAGCCAATATGTATAATGAATGCTACTACCCTTTTCTCATGTAAAATCGGTCGCTAATTCCGAAAAAATTTTTCTTTTTTTTTCTGTCACCCCGTTTTCGATATATTGCCCACTGTAGGCTTTTCAAAAAAAAAAAGTTGGTTCCACTTAATTGCATATATCTCCAGAAGAATTTTTTGGTCGAGCTGTTAGTTTTGACGGAAAAAATTCAATTTTCGGGGAATTTTTTCTTGTTATTTAGAAAAATTTAAAAAAAAATAGTTGCAAATTTTGTTAACAATTGAAATATTTAGTTACTTTTGATATTTTTTACTAAAAGCCTGTATTTTTCTGAAAAAAATAAGCTATTGTTGAAGCAAATCTATTGAAAAATTAAAAATTTTTATTGTTCATAAGAATCAAACCAAGTCTTTTGCGAAAGAAAGGATAAGAACGAACAGGCTACTATAAAAACAGGTATGCTCACGACTGAGAGTGCAACCATCGATACCGTCACAGCAAAATACCTGATTTCGACACTTATGGCTATAAGAAAGAGAGCAGAGTCAGTCGTGAGCCTACCTGTTTTTATTATACCATGTAAACATAAGAATTTTTTTTTTTTTTACAGTTTCGGCGGTCGCGCTCTCAGTCGTGGAACTACCTACTTTTTATTGTACCATATCTTCAGCGCTTTCGAGCTGTATAAAAGCAAAAGCATTCTTGCATTATAACAAAAATCGTGGCAAACAAACGAACGCACAATTTGTAACGAACGAAAATAATGAAAATCAAGATAAACTTCAAAATAAAATGAGTAAAAGACTGCGAGAATTCCAGTGTAAAAACGACCCAAATATTTTCTGCTGCGTGTGCGGTGAATTTACTTTCGAATAGAATCGACTCAATTTTACGAATTTACTGCAAAACATCTTCATTATTTCGGTATTGCGGCTGAGAACATTGGTGAATCATGGACGCCAAGTATTTTGTGTCAATCGTGCAAATTAATATTGTCAAAATGGAGCTCGGGCAAAAAACGATACATGAAATTTAATGTTCCGATGATCTGGAGACAACCGTTTTGCCACCTAAACGATTGCTATTTTTGTCTGGCCAAAATGACTGGCGTTGGAAGACACAAACGAGTGATATACACCACTGCCCCGACTGTTTCCTTGCCAGTGTCTCGTTCTGATGATGTTCCATATCCTACTTGTCCCGATTCAACACGTGAAAACAATCGAAAACCCGTAAATTCAGTGGAGTCGGAAGGAACCACAGGTGGTAGTACTATTACAACTGAAAGCAAGACTCACGTTTTATTGCAAGCGCAACCGAATGATTGGATAAGAGATTTGGAACTGTCAAAGGAAAAATCGGAACTGCATGCTTCTCGTATGCTGACATACTACAGAAATCGTGAAAAACCGTTTGCTATACACTTTACTAAGAAGGAAAATATCTGCTATTGCGAAGACATTCCTGGCTTATTTAATACCTTCGGTCAGCCATACGTTCCCAAAGAGTGGCGTTTGCTTATTGATGGCAGCAAACTGAGCTTGAAGGCGGTATAACTGCATATAGGAAACAAAAAGCCATCGATTCCGATCGCACGTGCAGTCAACACAAAGGAAACGTACGAAACAATCGCGAAGCTATTGACATGTATTAAATATGAATAACACGACTGGAAAATATGTTCTGATCTCAAAGTCGTTGGTATACTTTGTGGTTTACAGAGTGACTACACAAAATACTGCTGTTTTCTCTGCAAGTGGGATTGTCGAGCATGTGAACACCACTATTACAAAAAGGAGTTCCACTCGTCAAAAAGGAAAACATAATTCTCCCACCGCTGCACATCAAACTTGGACTTATGAAAAACTTTGTCAAGGCGTTAGACAAAGAAAGCGAAACATTCACATCCTTCTGATGCCAAGATAAAAGAAGGTGTCTTCGTTGGACCGCAAATAAAAAAGGTGTTAAACGATCTTCAATTCGCAGAACTATTGTCACCACTTGAGGCAGCGGCGTGGGATAATTTTAGGACGACTGTTCCTAGCTTCCTCGGGGCTTCCTCGGGAACAATAAAAGTGAATCTTACGAGAAAATAATCAACGAGTTGCTTAGGAACTAAAAAAAATAAATATGTCTCTGAAAATTCACTTTCTGCACTCCCATTTGAATTTTTTTCCGAAGAATCTCGGTGACGAGAGTGACGAACATGGGGAAAGATTCCACCAACAGATTAAGGCAATTGAGAATCGGTACCAAGGATTTTGGGACGAAGGAATGATGGGCGACTATTGTTGGTTTCTCATCAGAGAAACCGATTCCGAATTGAATAAACAACAAAACAAGAGTCCTAATCATTTTGAATTTTTGAATAAAAAAAAATTATATACAATGTTAAAAACAATATAAATGATTTAAGGGAACAATAAAAACTATTACTAATAATTATGTACAATTTAAATAATGTAAAAATAATGTTAATTATTAAATGAACAATAAAAATTAAGAATAAAGGATTTTATTACAACAACCTTTAGTTCTCATTTATTTATATGACAGTAAAAAAGTCGAAAGCATAAATCACACAATTTGGGTGCTTTCGGTAAATTAAACACAACTTTTTCATTTCTCAATATATTTGCTTCAACAATAGCAAAATACAGGCTTTTAGTAAATAATATCAAAAGTAACTAAATATTTTGATTTCTTAACAAAATTTGCAACATTTTTTTTTTTTTGGAAATTTTTCAGAAAAACAAGAAAAATCCCCGAAAATTGAATTTATTTCGCCAAAACTAATAACTCGACCAAAAAATTATGTTGCGATTGTTTGTAGAAAATTTTATTAGCTTTTATTTGATATATCATTTGTTTGATTACTATTGTTGGTTCTGGAGATATATGCAATTAAGTGGAACCAACTTTTTTTTTTCGTTGAAAACCCTACAGTGGGCAATATCTCGAAAACGGAGTGACAAACAAAAAGAAGAAAAATTTTTTCGGAGTTAGCGGCCGATTTAACATGAGAAAAGGATAGTGACATTAATTGTACAAACAACTTTTCGTTATTTGTAAACCACTGTTATCGATCTTTGAGCTGCTCTCTCTGTGTTCCTATGACGTCAGAAATTTTTTATCATATTTTTTACCCTAGCACCAATACTCAGCGAGTAATAATTCCATGTTACAACTTTACAGTTACGTTGCTTAAGCAGCTCCCACCGCGACCCGATGAATTTTTTTTTAATGAAGTCAAAGAATTAACCTTTACAGTCGTACCATTACTTAAATCATGGTACCTGTACTCAGCGAGTAACAATTCAATACAACACCGATGCATTTTAAAAAAATGCATTTTTCAACTTTTTTGGAAACCTGCGCGGCAAAACGTAACGTTGTCACGTCAAAAAAAGGAATACGATGAAAATCGCAACAAAAACCAGGAGGTCAGACCAGTTACATAAGACATCAAGTACCTCTTGTAGAATTAAAAGGAAGTAAGGACCAGGGCAGTCTTGACTGAGTGGGTATTACAACTAAAATCCTTTTTTCAAAGTTAAAAAAAAAAGAAAATGCAAAGTTTAAAATAAATTAGAGACCAAGGATCAAGTTATTGCTTCGGTTGACATCTAAGAGACCTGCATATATTTTAATTTTTTTTTCAAAAAGCTTCAGAGCTATAAAAAGCTATAGAACTGTAAAAAGATGAATAAAGTAAAAAAAAAAAATTGGTAAAGATTATCCCTTTTTTCAAAGCTGAAGTCGAGAGAGTTTCGGAAAGAATAATATTTGTTCCGACGATATCTTTTGTCCATAATATAGGCATCGCAAGTAATATCTCATCCAGTTTCCCAATTTGTATCCCTTAATTTATACAAATCTAAAAAATTACGTTTATTTTATAATTAAATAAAATTTTCTTTTGGATATTAAAGCTCTCAAGACAAGCTTTCAAATAAATATGGACTTTAAAACTTTTTTATATCGAGTCTGACCATTTTATTGTCTCTTAAAAATCGAGCATGTTGAAAAATATATTCTGCTCATTTTAATTGTAATTTTGTGGAATTTAACACTTTAAGGTCTTTACTAAAAAATAAAAAAAATATTAACCTTTCATACTATACTTCTCCCATGACCTTTCTTCCATACAAAAACCTATTGCTTCTCTTGTCTGGCTTATCGATATAGATATAGAATGAAGGAGTATATTTCCTTCAACTTTCACCAACTCCAACAAATGCAAAAATGTGCACCCATACAAAAAATGTCAAGTTCGCATTTCTCCTACTTCGTCTGAATTAAAAAATTTCCAAATGGGTTTTCCTATTGAGATAATTTCGTAGATGAAAAATTTCAGCCCAAATAGAGCTCACGCTAAATTTTCGATAATGATCGATGAAAACTGAAGACTAATGGCCCAATTCTGTATTTCTAACCGAATATTCGTCTCGTGCAAAACACTGCTCGTTCGTGCTTTTGAAATTTCTAATTCGAATAGAAAACAGCTGACTAACTGGCGAGCGAGTCCGTTACCTTTTTGAAAATTATATCCCTAACGATCAACCAAATGACGAATTGGAATGATTCGCCTCTTCTTTGTGCGTTGCCAGAATTTACCTGCCAGAATTTGCCAGAGTTTCTGCGTGGAATTGTGGCAAAAAAAAAAAACTGTCGTGTACCATTTAGAATTGACCGTCCTACGTTGCTCTAACGCCTCTGTCGCCACATGACCGGTAATGTCGAAGAAACAATAAACCATTTGCTTTGATGTGCTTCTTAAGCGAATAAATTTAGTTGGACTTGGCTGGTTTTGGAAGAACCATGCAGTCGATTGTTGTTTTATTACGGGCTCATATGCATAAATCTATGTTGATTCGTCAACTGTTTAGATGATGAAGATGACCTGGTTAGATCCTTGCAACAATCGACACAAGCTCTTTTTTATCGTTTGTCAGATTATGTGGGATCCAACGCGAACAAATCTTTTTTACAGTCAAATCGTCATGCAATGTCTTATTGATGCTTTTCATACTAAAACCCAAAGATGCCTTAACGGTATGTCATAGCGATGTTTTCTGATAAAGCAACCGATTTTGAACGATCTTCACGGAATTCGTCCTGTTTCGCTACGAGTTTTTTACAGTGCTCTTGGATGATGCTTTATTGCAATATAAAGAATTAAGTTCTTGTTTTGATAATCCACGTCGAAAGTTATAAAAAATAATTACACGAAAATGTTCACGAATTGATTCCTTGCTTTGCCCGAGATGAATTTTCAACTTACTCAAAACAACATAAATAGCAAAATATTCTGAACAAGGGCATGTATATATAATGAAAAAGTCAGATGGTTAGAGTTGCCACTTACATCTGACAGCGATTGTAAAACGCTGGTTCAATAACTCAGTGTATTTGTTTTTGTGAATGCCAAAAATTTACCAGAAATATTCCGTTTATCACAAATAGTTCGAGCGCGGTCGTCGTTCTCTCCAAGATGAATTTCCTGAAGGTCGTCCAAGAACGGCTGTTGTGGCAGAAAATATCGATGTTGAGCGTGAGCTGTTAGAAGCAGACCGGCAGTATGTCACAGGCGAGATGGAGTCATCATTGGACTTTCATGGGACTAGCATACATTCTATTTTACATGAGCATTAAGACGTCAGAAAAATTTGTTCCCGTTGGATACTCCATAATTTGACTGTTGCTCACAAAAAGACTCGTGTCGATTGTTGCAAAGAAATGCTGAAAAAAATACAGCGGGAGTAGTTCGAAACACGTTTACGATATCATCACAGGTGAAGAATTATTGATCTATGCTAATGAGCCCGAAACATTCACTGTTTGGGTGGGCAAAACCTGACAAAAGTTGTCCGTGGACAGAGAAGGCCAAGCAAATGGTTGCCAGTTTTTTTCAGAAAAACCGTTCATTGTAACCACTTGGGCTACAAAACTGGGTCTGGATCCTATGGGATACAAAGGTATAGAAGAAAACGAAATTGCTGACGAATTGACAAAGAAAGGTGCTTCAACTCTCCTTGTTGGTCCGGAAACATTCTGTGGGATTATCAAAGGAATCTTCTCGGCTTCAATAAAGAAAGAGGAAGATAAACAAAAATACAAATACAGGAGAAACTTACCAGGGTTAAAGCACTCTAAACTTCTCTTAGGGGCATACGACCCAAAGAGATTCAAAGAATGCATGAAGAACAGGACTATCACCTTACAAAACTGGGAATTTTTAGTGTTGACACCTGCAGGTTTTGCATGGAGGACGAATGCACGTCCTATGACAGTGTCCTGCACTTGTTCAAAAGCGATGGAAATATCTGCGTTACCACATATCACCAGATATTGCCATATTAAAATCAAAAGATATAGAACATACTAGCATTTATTTTAGAAGTTGGACTTAGAGAGGTTCTTTAAGTCAATGAAGGGGCACAATAGATCTGAAGGTCGCAGTGTATATCCCAACAATAATAAAAATAATAAATGTACCACTTGAGTAATGGAGAACTTTTAATGCCGAATGGTACAAAACCATTTGTTTGACGGAAGTCTTCGAAGAATTGAGGAAAATCATTCACAGAAGAAGATGGAGATATTTTCATCTGTGAAAATCATTCACAGAAGAAGATGGATAATGGAGAGCATTCTCCATTATAACAATGCTAGTTCCCACACATCAGCTCATACCAGAGTTTTTGAGCGCTCAAAATGTGGAATTGATAGGTCATCTATACTTGGCACCCAATGACTTCTTCTTGTTCCCTCACATAAAGAAAAAAAAGCTTGGCGAGCGTTTTTCTACGTCCGAGTAGGAAAACTTTTCTGGTTTCGGAGGTACCACCTTTAGAGTGGCAAAACTGTTTCGAAAATATGTTCAAACTAATGTAAGTGTATATTGATCACCTTGGAGAATATTTTGAAAAACAATAAAAACATTTTCACTGATTAACCACAGTTTTTCATTGTTAGGCGCAAGACTTAAAAGGCAACCCTCGTATAGTAATTTTTTTTTTTAATTTGAAAAAGAACAAATTTGAAAAGAAAGATTTTTTCTATCTAGAAAATAGTTTTTGAAAGCATGAATACAAATTAACACATATTAAAAATCAAAAATTTCCTTCGAACAAGTTCACTGCCTTGAATAAATGTCGAGTATTTTTGATAAATATATCACACATAGGTATACTACATTGTTAATGCACCCATTATTGTATTCATTGCAAATTTTGTTGTAGTTGAAAAACAGACCACTAAGGAAAAATAGTCAGGTTGAACTTTTAAGAAGTACCTAAAAAATTATTTATTTCGTATAATACTGTTTAGCTATACAACTGGATACAGACTAATCCAGTAAAATAAGATTTTTAAACTCCACCGTTATTTTATTATCTTTTAATCTGAGAAAAAAAAACATACACCTTTTCTTAGAGGATCCAAGTGCAGTTATGAAATTCCTTTATTTGACTCACCGCTATCATTCACTTTTTACTTTCTGTTGGCTAACGGTTTTTTGTTCGCAATTTAAAAAAAAATTAATTATAATTTTATCAGCTCATAACTGAGCATTATTTATTTTTATAAACATTATTTTTAATGCATACTTTTTGATTTATTACAAAAAACCACACTGTGTTATGTAACACAATTACACATTGATTACGTAAGACGATATTTACACTTATAGACTATTTAAAAGCTTAAAAGTTGATGTACGATTTCTGTTTTAAAAGACATTAATTTGAAAATTTATTCATTTTATATTTTAGTGTAATTTATTTATATTTAGTGCTATTTATATATATTTATAGATTTTATAACTTATATTAAAAATGTTTACTGAATAACAATTTTAAGTTTTACTATTTTAAGCCACGTCTGAATGCATCGAATATCCGCTATAAACTGACGGTTTTGATGATGAATTTTGAATTTAAACCAACATAAATTTCAATTCTATGCTTTTGCCTCATCGTTGAAATGTTGTTGAAACTTATTCTTTTTCTCTTGTTGTTGTTGTTGTTATCGTTGTTGTTGTGGCATCTTTTGTGCCATCTTTTTATGGCGAAAAAGCTTTCTCAATAATGAAAGCGAAAGTAGTGCGTTAAGCCAACGTTTGTCCTTTGTCGGAAATCTCAAAAGGATCATGCGCAATGAAGAAAATTTCATGACTGTCAGTATCTTGAACGTGATCAATACAAGAATTTCGTATGACAGTATGTGTATATTATGTATCTTAACTTATGAGGGCATGTAATGTGTAAGTACATATTTATGGCAACATTTAAGAAATATGATTTGTTGCATAGTTTTAGGGTAGTTAACATTAACACACTTTCCTCTTCCGAGTGCTTTGACATTGGCTCATCCGGCGACAGTTGCAGTTGAGAGGCACTGCATTGCATTTTCCTATGAACGGTGCACAACGAAGCAGTGTGTCATCTACTAGTATATGTAAGTATGTGTTTAGGTTATTTTATTGATTCGATGCTGAAGAGGGCGCTTTTCTTTAGACTGATTTTTCGAAAACTTGTTTGAACTTGGAACTTAAAATTAACTGCTTGCCCATACGCATAAATCCATGATTCGTCACCAGTCACGATTTTAAATACATACATCTTTTGAAGCACCGCGATTCTATTTCTTCATCGTTACTTTGCACCAATTGACACGAGAGTTATTTTGAGCTATTGTTAAATTATGTGGAACCCAACGTGAACAAATCTTTTTAACAACCATGTTGTTATGTAAAATAGTATATATGCTGGTGGAAGTAATGACCAGGGATGCCAGTTAATCGATGCACTCTTGTTGAGATAATTCACGTGGAAAGTTGTAAAAAATAATAGTACGAAAATCTTCACGTGTTAATTCCATTTTTTTGCTGAAATACAATTTCAAAAGCACTATAAGCAATGTATAAGCAAAAAAATATCAAATTTTGCAATGAAAACATCAGTTTCCGGAATGACATTAGCGTTGCAATTTTCCGAAAAATAAGTGGCACAAAAAATTTCACATTAATCCAACGAATGTTTTCATAGTTACACACACTTTTGGAAAGACGTCACGGTGCGTTTTTCTAAGAAATGCGAAACTTAAAACGCGATTTTCTTAAAATGTTTTTGAAATCGGTTAAGCCTGTATGACACTTCATTTTTTTGTCCAATTTTTGGCGGCCTTGGTAGTCGAGTTGGTAGCGTGCTCGACTGCCACCCCAGAGGTCCCGGGTTCGATTCCCGGCCAGGCCATGGTCCTTCGCTTTAAACCTTTCTTAATTTTCTATCCTCATTTCTAATCAACTGAAATTAAAAATTCATCAATATTTACGACATGTAGCTGTAGTTGATGGTAGAGAAGTTTATGGATGAGATTGCCTTATAACTTGAATTGACTGAGGTAAAGGCATAACACTTGCCTCAGATTCAAATTCACATGTTTCTTTGGCTTTCCACCACGCTTAGAACATCCTACACGTGTTTCACGTGATTGCCTTTTCCTTCCTACTAATCTATCACCCCATTTCGAACCAAGGCAGACTTGACTGAATAGGTATTCCACCTGAAATCCTTGGTTCAAAGCTAAAATAAAAAATCTGAAAATAAGTGGCGAGTGGACAAAACAACAGTATACTTGTATATTGTGCGAGAATGGGATAGAAACATATTCAGTGCCAAAAGCCAATTTTTATTGTTTTGTAACGTTGCTAGTTCGCGCTGATTTTTATTTCTTGTAAGTAACTACACTTGTGGCGTCCGTGGCGTAGTTGGTTAAAGTGCGTGGCCGCTATGTCAAAGAACCTTGGAACCCAGGTTCGAACCCCAGCAGCGACAGAAAATTATTTGAATTAAAACAATTTTTCTGTACGGCCGCCACCTCTCTGCAGACAATGGCAAACCTCAGAGAGTAATCAAAATGCCATGTAAAGCTTCTTGAGAACGAGAACATTCCATTCCATTCGGAGTCGGCGTTAAGCAGTGTTGCCAGAACCCGGGATTTCGCCCATATTTTGGGTTTTTTTAACCTCAAAAGGGCGCACGGGATTTTGAGCCCAAAAATGGGATTTCCGCTTAAAGTCGGGTTTCTTAATTTTTTTTATGGCATTTTCGTTTCTCGATCAAAATGTCACCTCATTAGATGGCAACATTACGAAAATATTCCCATAGTCCCTGCAAAAATGATGCATTTTTCATATGAGAAAAGAACAAGAAAAATGCCACCCTGTCACAAATCAGCTGTTCGACTGTTTTCGTTTACTGCTGAAATTTATTTGATTGTGACGCATAAATATTAGAAGTAATAATTAGAAGCAGCAAACAGTTGAAAACATCCATTACATCTATTATAACGAAATCTGTATTTATGAATTGTAAACGATATATAAAAATCCGCTGGGCAACGCTCACTCTTATACAGTTTTCTTTTCTCATGATAATGTTGCATTCCGCACTTACGATATTACTTGGGTAGAAAATGGCGCACTTTTGCCGGATCAGAGGTTGCCAGATTGAGGTAAATTTCCCTTATTGAGGTAATTTTAGACTCATTTTTTGGGTAGAGGTAAAAAAGGTAATTTTTGAAAAAAAGTGGTAAATTTTGGGAAAATAATAATTTTTGTAGACTTGTTAATTTTAAGTTATTGGCAGTACTATTACCTCTCTGAACATACTCACAAGCAGTTTAATATTCTTGTTAATCATCCTGTGTAACAAAAACAAAAAACTGAATTATCCATCTATAGTTGCAGAACAAGTTACAATTTTTCGAGTTTGTAGGATAATTGCGGCGAATTGGCTGAGAAGAAAGGGGGAAAAAATTGACGGTACGCTTGTATTGTACCCTAAACTTTTTTGTTTCAAAAGAGAACGTCAAAAAAGTTGCTTTCAATTTTTGACCATTGTAAAAGGGATAAAAGCAACAAGTGAATTAAATTCAACAATAGCAAAACAAAATAGTCGGTAAGTCCAGGCTTAAACACGTCAAAAGTTGACGGTCTTGTTGATGAGAGATAAATATATGTATACTAACAAAAAAATTATAACGGCTGTTAATCATTTCAAAATTTTTTAATTTTTTTTTTATTTTGGGAAAAGGTTAATTTTCTCCGAAAGTGGTAAATATTTTTCAAAATAGTGGTAAATTTCAGTTCGTCTCTCTGGCAACACTGGATCAAAGTGCAAAATTTTGAAAAAAGAACACGAAACCCTATGAATATGCTGAGAAAAGAACACGAAAATTTGACAGCCCTGCCGCAGTGCAGAATAAATGCAATATTATCGCGAGAAAAGAAAACGCTATTAATTTCAAAAATATTACATTTAAAGAGAAAGAAGAAGCTGGTAGCTGCTTTACTAGGTAAAAAAGAAAATCAACCCAAAACAACTAATGAGAAAACAATTAAAAATGACGCTATGTGCAAGGCTTGTGAACGGGTTCTTTTCCGAGATTTTTTATTTTTAAAACGGGATAAACGGGGCGTTATTAAGAAGAGAACGGGATTTTTGGAGCTCGGCCTCTGGCAACACTGGTGTTAAGCATGTAGGTCCGGTTCTCGGTCAATTGTGTACAAACTTAATAACACGCACAACACAATTGATCATAAGAAGCTAGGTCAAAGTCCTTTTAATGGCTGAAATGGCCAGTTACTTATTTTTATTTTTTAAGTAACTACACAAAAAAAAAGTCTGGTACATAAAAATAACAGAACAACTTCATTCAACAGCACGATTATCCTTGTATTAAAAACAAAATTGTTACTTGTATACAAATGAATGAAAAAATTTGAGCAAAAACAATCACACAATTTTATATTAATAACATTTTCTGAAATAAATTGTTAATACTACATCCAATTTTTTTTTTGGTGTAGTTGCGTTGAAACAAGAAGTTGACAAGGAGTTTTGATCGAAACTTAACGAGGAACGAATTGAGAGAAACGTCAAAAACAATGCATTAAAAATGCAGTTCGTCGCACATTTTTTCTCCAATTCGTACTATATGCGAACTCACTCACACCAATTGAATCTATGCATAAGTACTATTTGAACTGCTCTATTTTAATTTTTAATGACAAAAAATGAGCAATTTAATGAAGTATCATACGGCCATTAGCAAGATTTCTCGAAAACAGCTGAACTGATAAGTCTCAAATTTTTACGCAAGTTTTTTGAGTATATTTTTTAGCAATTCATCGAAGGCTTTTTCTCACCGATAAATAGTTTCCATTTTATAAACAATCTAAGGCCAAACCTTATGTTCAAAACCTTCGTTTTTTGTTAAGAAGCCGCCATTTTTTAAAGAATTAATATTTCACTTGTTCTTTCAATTTGATATTTAATAGTAGACTATTAATGAAATATTTTGATTTTTATACTCCTACGTTTATAAAACGCAAAAGGGGTATTTTTATGTTGTCACTCCATTTGTAACGCCAATAAGGAGGCGTGGTAGGTATAGTAAAAATATTCATCAGCAAATTCTTCATCAGCATCATCTGTGATCACGATTACTGCCGTAATTTTCAAGCTATCATCACGAAATTCGATATTTAAACTTGCATCTAAAAAATAAAGATGAAATTCGAAAATTAGCCAAATCGGATGAAAACCACGCCTACCTCCCATAACAAGTGACTTTATCAGAAAAGTCAAATCTCTTCAAATTTCACAAAGATTATAATATGGAGTTGAAATTTTGCAAATGAGTTTTAATATTTAATATGCACTCTGAGTATGAAATTTAACGAAATCGTGTGAAAACCACGCTCACCTCCCATACAACACGTTTAATTGGGTGCTTAAGACATTGAATATACTTTGGTTTGTCCGTGGGGGTATTTTAACTCCGGACGAGTTGAAGATCATTTCTTATTAGTTTCATTTCAGGTGATCCATTCCAGAGATATCATGTTCATCACAAAATCAGATCAACGGAAAGGAGCGCTAAGAGATCGAATACAACAGCTAAGGGACAGGTTTGTGTGCGAAATAATCGGATCTGTTGTCTTGAAAGCATTAGAAAGAGCTTAGAATTTGAAAAATATAAATTGAGTTTTGATGACGTACTGTACAGGAGCATGGCCGTATGAACTGAGAGTTAAATAATCGTGCGAAAGACGTAAATAACCGAGTCTTATTCAATAAAATTTCACAATATATTTTCTATGGCCGTGTGCTATTCGGAAACTTTTCACTCGTGGTAGGAGAGAATTTACTGAGTTGAATACAATTTCTGTCTGTTGAAATAAAATTGTAATTTTTGCTGTGCCAAAAGGACGATGAAATTTTGACAACTAGAAATATGACGTTTTAGATTTTGGAAGTGCATTAGCACAAGAATTTAATTTTATTTGCGAAATTGTTGATATATATTGAAAATTAAGGATTCTGGTTGCTATGCTGTCGGAAACACAAAATTTTTAACTGCTTTACGACTCACAAACTTACAAGTGTTTTTTTTTTCATTTTTGCTTGTGTCAAAAATTCTCTTTCCGATTGTCAAAAATTATACTAGCCCCTGGGGCTACATGAATTTTTGACAATCATATTCACCTCACAAGTGCCAAATATTCTCTTTCAGACTGTCAAAATTTCATCATCCGAGTGAAAAGTTTCCGAATAGCACACGGCCTATGTAAGCTATTCTGTGCATTCAATTTCAAGTTATTTTTTATTGTAAGTTTGTTGCAGTAAAATACATATTAAGTACCAGGTGGAAATCGATGAAAAATATTGGTCTTTCTCTGTTTAAAAAATGAGGTCTATAGAAGTTATTGATGTCTCTGAAATTAAAGTTTGGGGTTGTATTGCCATGTGAATTAATTTCCTAAAATTTGAGAGTGGCTAGGAATCCATACGAGGGTTGTTCAAAGTTTTGCGCCTAACAATGAAAAAACAGCTGTGAATCAGTGAAAATACTTGCATTATTTTTCGAAGTATTCTCCAAGATGATCAATACACTTTTGAATATGTTTGAATCAATTTTCGAAACAGTTTTGCCATTCTGAGGTTGGTACCACTCCGAAACCAGGTTTTTGAATGCCTCAACGGCCTGCTCGGGCGTAGAAAAAAATCTCGCCATGCATTTTTTTCCTTAATGTGCGGGGGGGAACGAGAAGAAGTCATTGAGTGATAAGTCGGGACTGTAAGGCGTATGTCCATCAATTCCATATTTTCAATGCTGAAAAACTATTTTTTTGAGCTGATTTGTGGGAATTCGCATTGTCGTGATGGAGGATGACATTAACAGTTCTCCGTTGCTCAAGTAGTACAGTTGCCACATGATCGGGTTTTCTGAAAAAACCAGCAATCATTTGCTTGGATGCACTTTGTCCTAGGACAATTTTTGCCGGATATCGCTCACTTTGAAAGACCCAAATAGTGGATTGCTGCTTTGTTCAGGGCTCATATTCGTAGTTCTATAATACTTTCTAACCAATCGACACGAGCCTTCTTTGAGCAACAGTCAAATTATGGGTTATCCAATGGGAACAAATCTTCCTGACGTCTAAATGCTCATGAAATAGCGAATGTATGCTAGTCTTACTAATGTCCAAGAATGACTCCATCTCATGGTATGTCACATGCCGGTCTGCTTCCAACAGTTGACGCACAGTATCGTTGTTTTCTGCCACATCAGCCGTTCTTTGATGACCTTCACGATATTTGTCTTAGAAAGAACGATGACCACGCTCGAACTCATTGAACCAGCGTCTTACAGTCGCTGGGTGTGTTGCTTCATCCCCAAAAGTCGAACTTAGTTGGTCGATGCATTGTCGAACTTGTCAATCCACGTCGAAAATCGTAAGAAATAATCACCCGAAAATGTTCACATGTTAATTCCATTTTGTTGCTAAAATAAAATTTGAAACCACTGTAAACAACATTATAAGCGCACAACAACAAAACGTCGAGAGTAAGTTTATGCTAGAAAATGTAAAATTTTTGCATGGAAGTGTCAAAATTCATCTGGCAATGCTCAGAGTTGCCGAGGCGTTAGACTTAAAAGGCAGTCCTCGTATGTTTTGAGTTACATTTTAAAAACTTTACATTTTTTAATTTTTTAAATTTAAGAAAAAAATATTTATCTTCAGCAGTGTGATTCGATGATGGATCGGCATTAGTTTTAATATGTTCCTTATTAAAATAAATAGAAAACTATGTACATACATAAAACAAAACTTTTCGTTCCCCTTGCTTTCAAACTGTCCCACTACTTTAGTCGGCAATGCAGCAAAATTCTTATCCATCGAGGATGTTCAAGGATCATAATTTGCAATCAATTTGCTCGTTAGCGTTGAGTGGAAAAATTTTCAGCAGTGACTCGAGAGGTTTTGTGTCACAATATCCGCTGCAGTATACTTTGCTGTATGCTCTATTTTCTGTACAAGCATGTTTGTACGTATGTTCGTTTATGCCTTAATATGTCGATGTCATCATGAAAACATTTTCAATACATTTTTTTCTTTTTATTTTTATAATTTTTTCAATTTTGTTCAAAGTTTCTGCAACACAAGTGCTGATTTAAGACCCAATGGGAGAAATTAACATGATGAGTATGTAATACACGGGGGGACTTTGAGCTTATTAAGTTGACGACAATTTTCCGATAAATTAAAATTAACTGCTTGCGCTGTGAAACGAGACATTGACGTCATTTCTATAAAAAAAGAAAATAAATCCTTATGCATTTTTACTATGAGTGAATTTTAAACGCAGGAAATAGAAGAAGAAGAAGAATCAGCGACGGTAAGGGATGGGTTTTTTTTTCATTTTATTTTGTGAAAAGGATGTTAATCCTGAATGCAGTTGTAGGTTAAGTATTCAGCATTTTTTTAAAATGTTTATTTGACCTTGCATTTCGCAGAGAGGTTTTTAACGATTTGCATTTTAATTAATGAATTTTATTTTAGACTTCTCGCGCTTAAAGGGATTGCTTTTAAGATAAAGACGCTGTAAATAAACTACGGTAAGTATCAGTATAAATCTTGAACAAATAATTGTTTAAAAAATGCAGAGAATGTTAATTCAATGGTTCTTTTCGGAAAAATTTCTTTCAAGTACTTTTTGAAATTGTTTCAGAATTTCTTAGTAAATATTTTTCTTAATTTGTTTTTTATAACAGACTGCCATCAAATATACAATACAGCCGTATTCATTAGAATATTTTATACAAACTTATATAAACAAATTTTAATACTTATAAAAAAAATTAATGAAACTTATATCATTTGAAAGGTACTGTGACACAGATGTGCCGGATAATAAAAATAAAAAAAATATATTATATGTTTATTATATAAATATTATAGCATTTCAAAGTAATATTTATAACATAGATTATAGCATTACAAAATAAATGTATGCATCCTCATACCCATGGCTGTATATTGAATCCATCTTCCTTTCAAGTTTTGCAAACAATTGTTGCTGCTTTCTCTCTCTCTCGCATTCCACACTATTTTTCCAAACAAAAATTGAAGCTGTGTGGCATTGTTGGTGTTGTTGTTTTTTCTTAAATATTTTCTCTTGGATAGACTCACGACAAAAAAAAAAAAAACTATTCATGCAGTCATGAGAACGCGGAGAGAGCACTACAAGATCCAAAATGCATCAATCATGCAATGGATTTGCATAGAATTATTATTTGAAGTGTGTATGTGGCACGATAAATGTGCTGAGTTCTGAGAAGTGTTAAGAAAAATTTAATTTTGCAACAATAGAAATTTGTTCTATGACCTCATTAAGAAAAAAAATTTGGAGCCACGACACACAGTGCTTTGTCCCCATATAGTGAATCGGCCAAATTAGAGAAGTTATCGCAGAAAATTGAAATTTGGTGTGCTGGTTCAAAATATGTTGAAAAATTCGAAGTTTCGGAAAAATCGGTGCAAGGACATGACTACCTCCCATACATCTTTAAATTTACAAGTTTAATTTTAGCTATAATTGTATATAGAATAAATCGAAAGTTGGTAACTATCTGTTAAAATATGTCTTTTAGCTTAGTGATTAATTTTGTTTCATTCGGTGCAGGGACATGACTACCTCCCGTATATAATTTTTCTCAAAAACTAAATTGCAACTACATTAGTGATCAGAATGCACTGAAAACTTATAACAACTTATAAAACTATATTTTTGGGCTCTTTGGGAAATTTCGCTTTATTCGATACAAGGACATGACCATCTCCCATACATCCTTTTTCTCAAAAACTAAATTTAAGCTACATTTGTGATCAAAATGCACTAAACACTAATAACAACTTATAAAACTATGTTTTTGAGCTCTCTGAGAAATTTGGCTTCATTCGATACAAGGAAATGACCATCTCCAATATAGCCTTTTTCTCATAAACTAAATGTTTGCTACATTTGTGATCATAATGCAAATAATTTAATATTCTCTTTAAAAAGGGTCATAAATAAATTTGTTTCTAAATTTGCTCAACAAATAAGATAATTAATTTTAATTGTAATATATGATGTTTTCTTTCAAAATGTATTTCTCAATTTCTTTGAATTCATCATTTTTTTATGACATTAATAAGAAATGAGCCATTAAATCTCTATTTGTATTTTCTCTCGTCGTTTTTCTTGTATGGGATAATCGCAAAATGTAAATAACGAGTCATATCGTCAGCTTATTATTAGCATACACAACAACAAAGTGCAGTGTGTTCATGGAGTAAATGAGTTGAAACATAGGGAAAGCAATGAAACGAAAAACAAAACGGAAAACATGAATCAGCTGTTTACAAACAAATGTTGATTACTTGATACTTTTTACTGGATGTCGTTCGTTTACTTTTTGTGATATTTTTTACTGAGAGAGTAAAATCAGTCTTACTCTCCCAGTAAAAGTTACTTTATATTTTTACTCGAAAAGTTCTCAACACCGTTGCCAGATTGGGCGATTTATCGCCAATTGGGCGCTTTTTTTCTTGTTTTTGCGCTTAAATTTTTAGGAAATCGCCTGGCGATTTTTTGGGCGATTTTTGTAAAAACAACCTTTTTTCTTAAACTCATCTAATGTGTTTAAAATTTCAATTAAAGAAAATAACAATTGTTTTAAGTGTTTAGAACACTCTGTTAACAATGCGACTGAACACAGCTTACAAGCCCTTATCGATAATTTATTTATATCGAAATACTTATTTTTTTGAGACCGTTTCTTCAAAACATCAACTCACTTAATTCATATTTTCAACGAGAAAAAGTTGACTTTTTTCAAGCTTACGATGAAATCACAACATTTATTCAAAGACTTGTTTCAAAAATTATAAAAGAAGACATTGTCAAAAATTCCAATTTTGATAATTTAGCTACATTCAGCTTAATTATAATTCAATCAATTATAAAAGAATTAATGACCTTACATTTCATTATAAGTTCCATGAAGAAATTCACAAATTAAGTGATGATATTGTTATGATAGACATACTATCAAAATGCCAGAATTTCATTATAGTTTTAATCAAGGAAATGTTAAAACGATTACCTAGTCTGTTAGAAATTTTTGAAAATGCTTTTATTTTATGTCCTGAAAAATGTTTAAACTATATAAGACCTTCTTTCCGTGAACTCCCTCTTCGTTATCTATCTCTTGAAGAGCGACGTGCAGAAGAAATCGAATACGAATCTTTGTTGACATTTCCATGGAGCAATGTTTTCAAAAACAAAGTGCCATCTGAAAGTGAAGAATTTTGGTAATCGGCATACAAAATTAAAACAGCCGTAGGCGAAAAAATGTTTGACAATATTTGTAAGTTGGCATTCATCTTGTATAAACAAAATCAATGTATGAACTAAACAATACTTCGAGAATTGACGAATCGGAGGAAGAGTCTAATATGGCTGAAGGAGCTACGTTTTTTGAAAAAAGTTTTTTTTTTAATGTTGCATGTTGAAAAATTCTAAAAAGTTATAGTCTCTAAAAAAATGTTCTTTAACGATCAAAATTCTCGTATAAAATGAAATAGCTTTTTTATTATTTTTTATAGATCTCAAAAATATGAAAATAAGAATATCTAATACTATTAACAGATCTCAATATTATTTGAAAAAAAATGTATATAATTTGTTTTGTTTTTTCTAATATAATAAATTTCTTAGAAAAAATGGCGATTTTGGGCGATATTTTTTTTAAATCTCGCGCTTTTCTCAAAAAAGTTCTGGCAACACTGGTTCTCAAACAGACCTACAGTCAATAAAATTGCACAGATTGCAAAAATTTAATTGAACATTGAACGTCGCTGGAGCCCTTTACTTGGAAAAAATTATATAATCATATTTTTGGTCTTTGTAAAACTAAAAAATATAGATGTTTTAAAAAAATACAAAATTTCAAATTTCCGGTTAAAAACCTTAAATTTTTTTTTTACTAGTGGTTAGATTTGTTAACAAAGTATATAAATGAAAAATAAAAAATCGCCTACTTTTTATTTATATATTTTTTTAATTTTTTCAAAGTTTGCAAAACTTTAGGGTTTCCGCCAAAAAAAAAAAAAATTCTTTCAATTTTTGGTAAGTTTTTGTCAAAAATGTGCTTAAGCATTAGGTCAATGATTAGAGACAGGGATGAGAGGATGAAGGATTTGGATGAAGATTAGGACCAGGAATAAAATAAGGAGTAGGACAAAAATTTTAACAAATATTAGAGTATAGAATTGAACAAGGATTAGGACAAGAATTGGGAAGATGATTTGGGAAGACGACAAGGACTGAGACATGGGTATGGACAAAGATTGAGAAATACCTAAAAAAATATTTGAGACAAGATTGGGAAAAGTATAAGGACAAGAAATGGCTAAAGCAACAGAAAAAAGATTTGAACAAACTAACAACAAAACTAAGAACAAAGATTTAGAAAATAAGTGGGAGGAGGATTAGGAAAAAATCTGAACAAGGATAAGGTCTGGAATTTGGACATGGATTAAAGCAAGAGTTTGGACAGGTAGAAGGACAATTATTAGAACAAATATAAGAATAAGCATAACAATGAAGACAAGTTTGGGAACACATGAAAGATAGGGACGGGAATAAGAAGAGAGATAAGATACACTGTCATGTCGAAATTTACGGATATGTCCAAGTTACAGCTAACTTATTTTGAACTTTTCCCAGCGTTTTTCAATAAAAATAAAAATAAAACAAAAGAAAAATCGGTTTTGATATGGTTGAATTTCGATAACAGACAATACTATTAGTTTTAAAACGTTCAATAGTTAAAAAGCTTTTTAATGTTAAAATGTCTTTTAAAATTTTGTTATTCATAAACATGTTGTATCGTCTTCGTAGTTAAAATAGGAACAATTTCGATCCGAAGTGAGAAGAGCGTCAAAAAGCTGTTTTGGTTTTGAACCAAGGATGTCGGACGTAATACCTTTTCAGTCAAGTTTGCTTGGTTTGAAAATAGGGTAATAGATTAGTCGGAAGGAAGGGGTAATCAAGTGAAACATGTGTAGGAGGTGAATCTGACAATCGGTCAATACTAGTTATAAGGCAATCCCATCCACAATTTTCTACAACTTTTTAAGTCGGAAATGTTTATAAATTTTCCATTTCAGATGATTAAAAATGTGGAAAGAAATGCCGACACGTTAACGCGTAGGACTATGGCTTGGCCGGAATTCGTAAATATCGAAAATAAAAACAAAAATTAATTAATTTTAACTTGAGTTGCTTATTTAATTTTAATTTTTCAATGCATAGAAGTCTATAAGTATTTCATCATCACTCTTAACCTTTGAGAATCGAAACAACCGTAATTTTATTTTATTTCACACCTCTACATTTGTGCTTCTTCTTAGCCGCATCTTGCACTGCTACAACGCGTTAAATCATAATGAAATTTTTGCCACATTTTTACAACAAGTACCGCACTTAACCTCATCTCTCAATTTTTGAATTGAGAAACTAGTACTTAAAGAATGTAACGCGAATTGTAACATCCTTTAAAATTGTATTTATATACAATTTTTGCCTGTATATCTTTACTTATGCCTAAATGCTTTTGAAAAGAAATCTGTAGATATGTTTTTATTTTTTACAAGAAGATATGTATGTTTGGATATTTCACTTTCTGCTTTTTTAATGTAACTAACTTAACTTTAAGCTATGATGGTAAAAGTTTCAAGACATTTACACAAGTGTGCTGGAGGAAGGGGGGGGCGGGCAGGAAGAGGATACATGAATATATTTTTTTCTATTCCTTCAAGCCGTTAAAAGTGTGATACAATCGCTGCAAAGATAATATCATCATGATAACTATTCGGGGTGAGGCAATGGCAATGATGGTGATGTTGCAAAGTTGATGGTTGAGTGTTTTAAGCATTCAGATAAAATCTATTTTAAACTTTTTGAATTGAGGTCAATTATTCTGAGGGAAAAATTTTAGTGCATTTTTTAACTTATGGGTGAAATGCATTAGTTTTAGAATAATTCTTTGCAATGCAGTAAAAGATAAACAATTTTTTTTTTAATTTTATGTCTATTGACAGAAGAGTATACAGTAAAAACATTTATGGAACTACGTAAAATTTTTTTTGAAGCTTTTTAATATACATAGATTTGTGTCATGATCATGTCCTTATTCTAAATTTAAGGTTTCATTTTAAGAACTACTACTAACAATTTATTCTCAAAACTGTAGATTGAGCCTTATCGAAACATTTACAAGCTTTATTTTTAAGAACATTTATAAAATAAGTAGCAGTTATTTTTTTAATTCTGACTGAACACGGAGATAGCATCATATTGAAATGAAGAGATGTGGGTGAATACTTTCAAGGATCTTGTTTTTTTCAAAAATGTATAAGAGTAGAATGTTAATACTATATTTGCTTTATGACTGATAAGAATAGATAGTGGGTGTCCCATAGAATGCTTCAATTCTCATTTGAACAGTTTTTTCAAGGGCATATAACGGCATGTAACGATTTGACGTAGAATTCCGTTTAACAGCGCACATATTAATGAAATGTCAAAAGCTGCTCGCAGTTCTTTTTCTGCCGTGTAGCAGACCAGCGTGCAAAATGTGGAAGAGAGTAAAAAAGATTCATTGCACGCCGGGCAAACGGTCACCGTGTAATAGGGGCCATTGTTTGGTGTTACACGGTGACCGTTTGATCGGCGTTCAATGAATCTTTTCAATAATGTGTGCACTGTTAAACGTAATTCTACATCAAAACGTTACATGCCCTTGAAAAAATCTGTTCAAATGAGCCTATACAAAGTGCACTGTAAGACGTATTTCTACGTCAAAAACTGGCTTGTTGAAGTTATTATTTTTCTTGCAATTTATTTTAAGTTTTAATTAGAAAAATCAATTAATTTTACATTTTTAAGCTCACAGTGAACATCATACTATACAAGAATATAAAATCTAATATATAAAATTCTTCTGTCACGGGGTGCGTGATCGAACTCCTCCGAAACGGCTCGACCGATTTTCGTGATCCTTAGCGAGGATATTAGTCAGGGGTGAGAATCGAACAACATCTATTTTTCATCCCCCTAAAATAAGGGGGCGTGGCACCTCCCATACAACCCAAATCTACGGTAGCGAATAGCTCTGAAGTTATAGGTCGCATAGTATCGGAATTCGGTGTTCTATCTCAATTTACAAGAGCCGTTCCACACGTAAAATTTTATGGGCGTTGAATGTGGGGCGTGGCAATTTTTCAGCCAAATTTTCAGTATAACTTTCAAGCTATAAGTCACACATTAATGAAACTCGGTTAGAACGTTCTATTTAGTCGTGTCTTTCGACTTGCAAAATTGAGCCAGTATAGGCCAAAGGGGTGTGGCACCGCCCATACAATTAAAATTTATGATATCGAATAGCTTTGGAACTAAATGCCGTATAATAATGAAATTCAGTATGGAGTTGCCACTTGGTGATATATCTACTATAAAACTGGGATGGGTTTTGAAAAAAGGGGTGTGGCTCCGCCCATACACTTTAAATTTTTGATATCAGATAGCTTTGGAACTAAATGTCGTTTAACAACGAAATTCAGTATGGAATTAATATTGGGTGATAATCTTCTACTAGAAAACTGAGACGTCATTGAACAAGGAGGTGTGGCTCCGCCCATACAAGCCAAACTTGCGATATCGAATAACTTTGGAATTGTAAGTAGCACAGCCTCGAAATTTGGTTATCAATTTCCACGAGTCTTTCCAGTTAGAGATAGAGATAGAGATAGAGATAGAGATAGAGATAGAGATAGAGATAGAGATAGAGATAGAGATAGAGATAGAGATAGAGATAGAGATAGAGATAGAGATAGAGATAGAGATAGAGATAGAGAGATAGAGATAGAGATAGAGATAGAGATAGAGATAGAGATAGAGATAGAGATAGAGATAGAGATAGAGATAGAGATAGAGATAGAGATAGAGATAGAGATAGAAATAGAGATAGAGATAGAGATTGAAATTGAGGTTGAGGTTGAGGTTGAGATTGAGATTGAGATTGAGATTGAGATTGAGACTGAGTTTGAGATTCAGATAGATATAGAAATTATTTCCGCTACGACAGCAACGCGTCGGGTACCAGCTAGTATAATATATATTTAAAATTGCTCCTTCATACTTTGTTGGGTGTCCTTTTAGATTAATAACATCCTGTAGATCTGTTTTCCAGTGAATCTTCCTTAAGAATTTAGATAACATTAAAAACAAAAATTAGGAAAAAAATCGGGACAAGGATTGCAACTAGAAGTAGGACAAGAACTATGAAATAAAATGGATAAGAACTAAGACAAGGATTTGGACATGGATTAAAGAAAAATTTGTGCAAGGTTCAGCACAAGAGGAGCTAGACAAGTCTTAGATAAAACATAATGAAATATAAGAATAGGAACAAGTATTAAAGACAAGGGATATGAATAAAGACGAGAATAAAGATACGTTGTCTCGTCAAAATCGACGGTTTTGTCCATGGCAAAGCTAAGTGCAATATTTTTTACGGCCAATTCGGTAATTGAGTGAATTTTTAATGAGGATGGGACCAAATCATCGTATGATTTCTGTATTTGCTTTAACAAAAAAAAAAAATTTTGTAAATGTATTGACGCAGGACCTCTAAAAGTTACTAAGAAACTCAATGGACATAACGACATACTGGCTGCGCTTGTAAAAGCACATCTCGCCACAATGGGTAGTATTCTACTTTCGTTAATACTGCCCATTTGGGGGAATATAGAAAGTATCCTAGGGACTGGATGGAAGGAGTTATTGTGATGATATAATTTAAAGGTGATTATAAGAACTCTAATAAGTGGCGTGGTATTACCGTTTTGTCTGTCTTTCCTAAAGTAAATGTTATTCTCGAGTATATAGGTACGTTTTGCGATGACATTTAAAAAACATCAACAAGCTTTTGTCCGTCTTTCCTAAAGTAAATGTTATTCTCGAGTATATAGGTACGTTTTGCGATGACATTAAAAAAACATCGAACATTGCGTGTTCGTAGATTTTGAGAAGTCCTTTCAACAGCAGAATCTCGAAAGCGCATAGCTTACTCTCTCCTCAGGACAGAGTTTCCCAAACTAGTTGCTATTATGAAGAAGTCCTACAACAACGAAAGTTGTTTCGTTCTGCACAATGGACACTTGTTCTCCAACTGCTTTGAGGTGCTAAAGGGAGTGAGATAAGAAGATATTCGGTCGTCAAAACTCTTTTTACTGACGATAGACGATGTACTAACTGTAACCGTAGGTGCATCTGAAATAGTAAATAATTTTAATTATACCGATGATGTTTTTTGACAACTACCATCAGGGAGCTAAATGGTTAATGTATGTCAATCACTGCAGATGAATGAAGTCAGTATTTCTGAGATCTCGTAACGAGAAATAAATACCCAAAGGCCGCCCCTTTCTGTTTTCTGCGTTATTCTGTAGCTAATATCATTTGAGGAGGTGGAACAGTTTCACCATCTGATGGTGGAAGGGGCCTTACATAAAAAACGGACCAAGTAAAGATAGAATTGCCTGTGGTTGTGAAACCTGGAAAGGTAAAATGTGCAAAAAGAAGATTTTTTAGATTTTCTATTAATATCCATGTTCCGAAACCATACAATAATATATTTGATGGTCTTCCTTAAATTCTTTTATGATTAAAAACAATTGAGCTTGTCAACAACAATAACAAAAGCACGGCACCCAAAACTCCTATCTACTCAAATTGCGGACATTGAACTTAAATTATTAAACCCAGGAATCGAGTATAAAGCGCCAAAAAGGAAACACAACAAAAACTGAAAAAAAGAGAACCACATCAGGAACATATGATTTTTGGCTATTGAAAATAAAGCAACAGTATTACTGTTGATAGTAGAGAGGATAGACTTTCATTTTGTTGATAAACAACCCACGTAAAATAGGCAAAGGAGAAAGCATCCACCCATCTCCATATTAAATGCCACCACCAAAGCAACACGTGCGAAACCCTCGCTCTTTAGCCGGCAGAATTGGGCATGCGCTGCGAATAAGCCAAACAGCTGCCAGTTTGACAGATACCAGCGCGTAGCTACTTCGGAAGATATGCAAAAATATTGATTTTTTTATGCTTATCAGAGATAAAAAACAGTTTTGTTGTATAGTCAAACAGAGGTATTGAGACTTAAGGTAGACAATAGAAAAGAATATAAACGTTGTATGTGTATAAATTGCTTGACTGAAAAGAAAAGTAGAAAAATTTATGGCAAGATTTTAGGCGCATTACATGAGTTATTAGAAATTTTAAAAAAGTTTTAGTTGTAAAATTGAGTCAATTTTCGCCAATCTACAGCTGAGTCGTGAAATTAAATTAAAAACTTGACAGGAAACATGATAAAAATGCGACCATATGTGCCGTCGAATCGTATAGCCGTGAGGGATTCCATAGACGAGGACATTAGCGATGACGTAGAAGATGATGTTTTCATCAAGGATTCTCGTTCCGCAAAGGTGTTTAATGGTGTTGCTCATTTGTATGAGAAATATTATGCGTAATAAAATTTTGTATTTTTTTCTTATCAAAAGTTGAGTGAAGAAAAGGGTTTGAAACGCCCGCTTATGGCTCCGCGGCGTAAACATGGCAAGAATCAAAGTTCAATGCCGATTATGAAAAAACATCGTCGTTGCTGGCGCTGTTGTGAACCCTTTTGCTATGGACTGGCTGCCCTGACTATAATGGTTGCCTTGATTAGCCTTGCAGCACTTATACTGACCATGTTTCCGATACCGTTGAAAAGCATCAAGGTATGGCTGCAGCAGGACGGTTCAACAGCTGCTCTGAACAACAACGGGAATCAGGCCAATGCTCCTCGTCGCTTGTATGGCGATAGCATGGGCACCGAATTTGTTCCATGTACTCAGATAAGTGTGCAAAAGATTTGGACACGCACTTTTCCGCGCGTGAATAGCGAAAGTCCGGTGCGAAAGGCAGATTTAAATGGTGACGATGTCAAGGATATCATATTTGGTTTTGGCGTGGGTATGTCGGAGGTTTACTTTTATGATTTGAATAGATGCGATTGACGTTGACTTTCTTCAACAGATGATAACATTCAGTTTGAGGAATATCCATTGCCACGTTGCAAAACATCTCAGGGTGATGAAGTGCCATGTGAGGGTGGAGTGATTGCGTTGAATGGTGTCAGCGGTGCCCTACTTTGGCAAACTTGGACTGTTGCCAATGTTTTTTCACTGCTATGCTCACAGGATATTGATAGAGATGGCTATCCGGATTGTGTAGCTGCAGGAAAATTGGGTGTAAGTATATATAGGGTTCTTAACATCGGTATCAACCAAGAGCGATACAACTTTCAGCTTCACATAAAGTTTTCAATTCTTCGTCCATTTACCAATGGGTCTGTTGTAAACAGCTATTTTAAAGAAGCTAATTTTAAAACAAGGAAATAAGTATTTTTTTTTCTTAAATGCTTTCATACTCGTAAACTATGAGACGAATTTAAGAAAACAATATACAAATGCTGACCCTGTGGCTTGGCTCAATAAACGAGATGATTTGAAATTTTTCACATCTCTCAAAAAATTTAGCTCTGGAGCTGTCATTCATACAAAATCAACTTTTCTGTCGCATTCTCTCATCTCATCTGTCTCAAGTTTGCCAGATAAAGTTAAAATAACAATGGTCACTGCCACATCGCTTATTACACCACGCCCTGTGGTAAATTGGTAATTTTGTTTGTAAATCCTAGATAACAGTTTGCTTTTGACCATGGTGAAATAACTAAAGGTGTAAGGCTGGTTATGTTACACGGCAGATAAAAAAAGACGACCAACTTTTGACATCTAATTCCGTTCCATTACTTTTTCTCCTCTACTTTATTCCAACAAGGGTACAGGCATGGTTGAATAAATAAGGTTGTCTCGGGGCTGATCGTACACTCTTCTCAGTGCCCACAATTGTCAAAATCAATGAAAAGCAACAACAACAACTTCATCGGTTTTACATGTTATAAATTTTCGCTTTGAGATTTTGTATGAGCTGTCAACTTTGATTTGACATTTATGGGAACTCGCTCTCACCCATGCGACAACCTTTTTTGTTCAAACATGGGTACAACTATTTTCTTCATACTGTTAAAGTACAATAGTAGCACTTTTCTTCAAAAAATTTACTTTTTAGCTACCTAAACGCCCAAATCATTAATTTCACCACCCAGTAACACTGTCTTGCACGGTGAACGCTGTATGGCCCATGTTAGAGCCCGAACAGAACCAAAGCGGTTGTCGGTTGGCGGACCTCTCTCGGAGAAATCCGCTGAGAACACGTCTAGAATAGGAGCGGTTGTCGGTTGTCGGATCAGCGTTGCTTTTCGTTGTGTAAATGGTACAAATTCAACACACACACACACAAAACGAAATGTTAGCTCATGGAATGCTCATGGTAAAAACTAAGCAAATAGCACTGAACACAGCCAATTCTTAGCTAAACTATGGCAACACTTACGCCACTCAAAGAGAGATCCGCCAGCCGTCGGAGAAAGAATAGAATTGATTCTATTCTGGCGTTTTTCCGTCGCGGATATCTACGGCCATTGAAATTTTGGCGGCTGCATATATTTTCATATATTTTGTTGCACAGCGCATCCGACAACCGACAGCCGCTTTGCTCGTTTCATATCATTGCACGCCGAGCAAACGAGCACCGTGTAATATGGCCCTATCGACACCGTGCAAGAATGCACATATTTTGCACGCTCTTCCAAATGTTCATCCTCTCAAACTCTTAATGGTTTTTGACAGTTTCAGATTGAAAGCAACAACAAAATCGTTTGCATGCCGGTCAAGCGGTTACCGTGTAACGCCAGCCTATGTCAGTTCAGAAATCATTTGCTTGAGCTGTCAAATTTATGACTGAGTGAATGAGACAGATATTATAATTTTGTATGGTTTGACATCTAAAGTATTGAATTTTTTGAGAGAGGTAGAAAATTCTCGACCATCTTGCTTATGGACTGAATAAATGGTGTATTAGATTCATCAATAAATCTTTGAAAAGTCATAGTGCTCACTTTTGAAGAGATTTTCTGTCAACCTTTTTAAATATTTTTATAAAGAAACAAACGAAATCATTTTGTAATGAAACGCGGCTGAGATATAATAACTCAAAGTTCAAAAAACAGTTGATTTTGAGACAAATAAAAAAAATTATGGAACATGGACCAAATTTACGGAAAATATGGTTAGAATTAGAGCTATTAAATATTTTTTTTAAATTTACAATTTTTTAGTTAAATGTCTACCCTTTTTTGAAGAGTAAGCTATATTCGCTTTGTATCACCCTGTAGTCAAATTAAATGGCTTCTAAAAGAGGATATATCAGATTTTCTACATTGAAAACCTAAGCCATGGCCCATCATTAACATCTAAAGTAAAGTTGTTAAAATATAGGAAAAATTGTGATATTTGAGATTCTTTAATTGAATAAAGTTCCAGTTTTATTAAAGAAAGGTTATTTGTCAGGTCCAAATAAATAAAAAATTAAGATGAAATTCATTATAAAAAATTGTTAATTCAATAAGAAATTAAGATTTAGAAATGTTTTTGAAAATAATCTAAAGTAGATATGGACAAAAATACTCAAAAAATTTTTATTGGTTATCAGGTACGAAAGATTTATAGTCTGAACACATAGGAAACGACACGTCGCTTATAGAGAAATGTAGTCATATCATCGTTAAATTGATTATTTTGTAAGCAGTAACGCCACCAATATGAGCTTACCTTGTAATTTTATCATGCCTTGAACAGCAACTCACTTTTCCCCCAATATAAGCCTTCCTTGTTATTCTACGATGATGTACAGGCCATATTTTTAATTTTTCTTTTCTAATATTGCTCAATTAACATAAGTTACGTTCTCTATCATTACTCATCATCGGGTATGGGCACCACTACATTTAAAGCTTCTGTGTTGTTTCTGTGTTTGTCTTTTGTCTTTGATTTGTTGTTGCGTTTTGTGTTGCTACATAAGCCTTTGCTCTCAATTTTTACTCTCAACGCTTTCAGAGCGTTCTCTGCCCATAATTGCTCATCATCCAAACATAGATATCAATCCCATAATTAAAAAACTATAACGATTCTTTCAAGATATTTACGAATACTTATAAATATCGGGGATTTGAATTTCCTTTTTTTTTTTGTTTTATTCTTACAAAATAACGGGTCTTTTGTAAAATAGCTAAAAATACGTGCTTAAATTATAATTTGATTATTTCAACTCGACTATTATTTATACTCTCCCCTAGATGATTCTTGCCATTAATGGTCGCAATGGCAATTACATTTGGGACTTTCATGAGCTTGAGGTTGAGACTAATTCTCCCATCGTTATGGATCTTTACACTATTAACATTGTACGTGATTTGGATGGTGATGAAATTCCCGAAATATTGGCTGTTCATCTTGAAGAACGCGAGGAATCAAAGGCAGGACACATTAAAGTAATTGCCGGCAGAACGGGAAAAACTATACGCACAATACCAACGCCATTTCGTGAAGAGGTATTTGTGCCGTTGCAAGTGATAACAAAAGAAGATGGCACTGAGCTATTGCTCATCATCACGGGTGGCCAAAATACACCTGGTGGCGTCTATACAATACGTCTGCTCTCCCTCATGCAGTTTACCAGCGAAAAAGAATTCACACCACTATTTCAGACCCCAAATTCGGGTCTTATGATGCCCTCGGTGATAACAGATATCACAGGAGATGGGGTTGATGACATTGTAGTAACGTCCTTCAACTCAACTGTCTATGCATTTGATGGACGTACTTTCGTTACACTCTGGAATTATACTTTTCCGGCTAGCGAAGGTGTTAGCGCAATTGTGCCCGGGCATTTTAATCATGATAATGTGACAGATTTTATGATCAAATACAGCACGGGACCTGGTTTTCCAGTATACTACTACTCGCAGACAACAATACTAGATGGTGTGACTGGGAAACCTCTACTCGATGCCATGATGACTGATTCGGGTGGTTCGAATAGTTTGCTAGGCGGTGTTTCAATTTCGCAAACATTCGGTGGCGACTTCTTTCTACACTGGCAAATGCAGTGTCGTGGCAAATACGATGCCAAGGAAGCATATGAGTTTGTACCAGACAGCGATATTATTCTGCAAGCACGGGCCGATACCTGTCGTCTACGCTATAACAGCTCAACAGTCGTCAAGCTGTATGCCATTGCGCGACATATTCAACCACCAGGCGCTGTTATATTCAGCACAGGTCTCTGGCTGTTAAGGGGGGAGTGCGAGATAATCTTATATTAAGTATTGTTTTTAAATTTCAGATGATCTTGAAGTGCATCTGAATCGTACACAACATCAAATTGCCAAGCAGAGTCCAAAATCACCGCTGAAACATCCGAAAATGTTAAAGAAACTTCTAGAGAATCGTGAGCAACTGCTCAAGGAAGCTGCCGCCATTGAGAATTTGGAGAAGTTTGAGGAGCGAAAACTACATAAAGCTGCACATACAACACATCGTTATAAAGGAAATCCTTTGCACAATTCCGTTATAGAGTCAGATGTGGTCCAGGATGTTATGCCCAATAATGAAATACCTGTGCCATCAAATTATGAGGCTGCCAAACAAAACTATCCCTACTTTGGTGGGTCTTTAACAGGGAATCAGCAGTTGAGAGACTATGTAAGCATATTTTAAAAATTGTTTTTCTGGTTATTTAAAAAAACTTAAGATCCTATGACAAACGTTCTGAGTTTGAATCTGGATTCTTGGTCATTGCACTGAGCTAAATAATAGGAAATTAAAAATATCAGAGGTTTTCAGAGGATAGATAATTTGAAAGATGGATTGATTCAGCAATCAAACAGTGTCAGACAACTTATTATGACGCCTGGTATGTCCTCCTTATTAGGAAAACGAGATACTTTGCTTAAGACTTTTAGAGAAAATCTGGTATATTTTAAGGACTCAGTGACTTGAGTTGCTTGAGTGCTAAACATTTAGCTGTTTAGTGTTACAATCATATGTAAAGTAGGTCTGGAAGTTCTCATTATAGGCCTTCTCCATTTATATCCAAAGTGGACTTCTGTCCTGGTGACAGTTTATCTATGTATGTATATCCAAGATAATGAGTTGAATGGTTAAACTGAACTTTTTCCTCATATAGAGTAGATTGAACTAATAATTGTCTTCTTGGGGATTGTAGAGAGATCTTCGTTAAGAAATAAAATATTTTTAATCAATGCTCTTTCCAGTTAATAGTCCAATATTTAAAGTAAAATTGATTCAAAAGTTATAGTTTCCTAGGGAAATTGATTTGATGTTTTATTGGATTGGCTTGGATTCCCTAAATAGATATGTTTTTCTAGTTAAGCTAGGGAGTTCGCCTTTTTTATCCCGTCAAACTGGGTAGGAACCCAATGAAAGATATTTGCAAATTTGGGAAAACTTAGACATAGTTCAGATTTGACTGTGGGATATTTCAATATTTATAGTAACTTTGACAATCTGGGAAAATAAAGATGCTTTGCCCACCGAGTGATTTGTATATGACACAGATGTTTATTCGAAGTATTTTCTCTAAGAATCGTATATCAGCATCGTATATCGTATATTAGCACATGCTAATAGAGAAGCTTTTATTAGAGTCTTCTCCGAAATTTTTTGATTCGGTGGTTTTGTTCATTTTGGAGCCATTCCTAAATCATACACAATAATTTTGGGACATTATTAATGTTTTAAATTACCAGTTATGCCATAAAATATTTTAGGGAAATGTCGTCTAGTGATTTCCCATTCTTGTTCAAGAATATTGATTACTGACAGGCTTGGTTTCCAAATGAAAAATAGCCCCAGGTTGGCGTTGAAGGAAGCAGTTGGTGTTAACTTGATATTGCTAAATTAACTTGATCCCTGAAATTAATTGTACTCTTTCAAACCGATTGATAGTCGTTTTTGTACGCCTTCCAATGACCATATCACTAAGTCTTATGTCAGGGTGACACTAATGACTTAATTTTACAGTCTGTAGTTCATCTTAGAGTTAAACGCCCTAACTTTTGCCACAAATTCTTCTACAGGTCCATCTGAATACTGAGGTCCTTCACATATACATTATTACCTCATTTCATTTCGCCATTATTTTCCTCACTAAAATAAAAATTTCCTTGTAGCAAAAGGACTACGAAATCGATCCAGCAGCAGCACCTCCTCGTGTTCCCGAAGAATATGATCTGCAATATAATGATAACGAAGTCAATCTGGATGAAACTCCACAAAACGATCGACCCATACGCATGCGCACAAAATATCCCGGTAATCGTGATGTTCGCAGCGATGTTACCTCATTCGAAGATGAGGCAAATGCTACACAAAGTCTTCCAACTGGTGGAGTGCCACAGAATAGCCTCGATAAGCAGGAGCCACTCAGTCTGTGGGACCTGGAAATGGAAAAGGAAGAACGCGATGCTATCAAAGAATCGCAAAAGTTCCAATATGCCACAAATGAAGGCGATTCGGACAGTAGTAAACGTCGTAGACGTCGTCAAGTTGTTGCAAGCACTGAAGCCACTAATTCGGAAACGGCAAATAGCGCTAGCGATACTGAGGGCAATGATTGGTTTTTGGCGTCCATCTCCTCAACGGGTGTATTGCTCAAATCACTGAACAATACAAGAAGTTCGCTAGACTTTGCCTTTGTGCTAAATATACGCGAGTCGGAAACGTATCCGCCATTATTTTTGCCACAAGATTTGAACTGTGTCGACGAGAAAATTAGCGCTTACAAAAGTAAGTAAATAAAAAATATTGCCATTTGAATAACAACATAAAATTATTATCTTTTAAGGCTACACCATGGAGAATCTGCGCGTACTGCGAAAACAATTTCTTAAACATTGCCTCAGTGCGCGCCTTGATAACATCTCACCAAGTGCGGCTAAATATGAGTCACAGTTGGTGGTCACAAGAATTGGCATTTCTTGCACATGCCGAACGTTGCAATCAGGTGAAGTCTGTTCCGAATTGGATGATATACAGACCCAGCGTTGGACTGAATTTATGGGCAACAATGGCAATGGTGTCTATGGTAAATAGGCGGCGAGTGAGTGGGAAAGTCTGAAATGATTAGCAACGTTAGTTAAGTTATAAGAAAACTAAACAAAATAAAAATAAAATCATATTAATATTAATTTTAATTTTTATAAATACATGCATACATACATTGATCTTCAGCTCACATGATTTAAAACATAGAAATACTAAAATAAGATTGTAAAAAATTGCAGGTGTGTAGAAAAAACAGTGAGTGATTTCAATTTATTTTAAAGAAAAGAAAATTTTACTAAACTGATAATATTTTCTATGATTTTGCACAAACACATTATTTTAAAAATAAACTTCTTCCTTAATTTAAATGTTTGAAAAGTGTTCCCATTTTAATAGTCGATTTAAGATTCCTGCACTGTAGATAAGGATCTCGAAAGTAAGTAGTTTCCACAAGATGGCGCCACAAACCAAATAAGGTTTCCAATTTATTATGATAACTGGTTTCAATGGTAATGGAACTTAGCACTATTGTGCCTCTATTTTAGAAGTCTGTGAAAAATCGTGCTTATGTGGGCAAACCTGTCACTCTTGAATATTTAAAGAACAACTTTTGCAAAGTCATCCCAAATGTAACAGCGAAATGTGTCATTAAGTAATTATAAATTATTTCAAAAGTATCGGACCCAATGAACAGTTCAGTGGTGGACATTTAAATGAAACCAAATTCCAATATCTGAACATAATATACAAAAATGGGTTTAAAGGTCAAAACAATTTTTTTTCTTTGAAATAAAATATAGCTAATCTTTTATATATACATAATAATATATATATGTGTCGCATATATGTAATATAGGTATATGTCACGTTTCTCTTGTTATTCTCCTTTATAAATATTTAATTAATTTAAATGAAGATCTTATCAAGAATTTATGATGTGTCGTAAAATAGGGTAAAAAAATATTATTATTCAATTATCTAATTTCAACATGAAATTTTACTAAATTTTCACACTTAACATGGGGTTTAAGTTCATTTAAATCGATTTGTCATTTGTACTTTTCTTATTATCCCCAACTCACACGGTGATTGCCAATCAAACAATCTAGTCGTTTTGTTGTTGCTTTCAATGTGAAACTGTCAAAAACTCTGAGAGCCAGAGCGGATGAACACAGATTGCAGCAATCCATGGTATAATAATACAAGGTAGCATTGACAGTTGCTTGGGAAATCATCTCCTGTCAAAAAATATACTCAAAAAGAGAGCGCTCACAATCCGCCATTAAAAACACAAACAATGTTGAAAACGTTGAAGTAAAAAAAAAAACAACAAATTCAGCAGCTGCAGATGTATTTTCACAAACAGCTATTTTTGACAGGAGGTGTTTTCTTGTAGAAGAGAAAATAAGCAGTTGTCAATGCTACTTTGTATTATTATACCATGGCAGCAATCTAAATTTGTTCATTTTGAGATGGCTGTACATGTCGGCAATCAGCAATCTGAATAGTGTTGCTAGATTACGAAAAAAAAATTTCAAAGAAATGTCAAGTTATGATTGGCGTGTCGTGTGAGCTACCAACAATCAGAATGTGAAAGAGAATAAGAAAAGTTCATCGATTTCCAATCAAGTAATACCGTGTGAGTTGGCCATTAGTTAATATACTACATTTTTTACTTAACAAAAATTAAGTGGCATCACACTCTAGATATCAAAGAAGGTTCTATTGTGAATGCGCCATTAAATTCTTTTAAGGAATTGACATTTGATGGAGTCGCGTTTGCATATTTTCTGTCAACTGTCAAATACACCACGGCGCTTTTTGCTCGAAAGTAAAATATAGAAAATTCCACTGTTTAGAGTTGGAATTCTCATAAAATATTTTGCAAAAGTTGTAATTAAATGTGTTACTTTCATAAATAAGCTGCCTTAAATAAATACCAACATGGGCATCCTTGAAAAAATCTCGGAGATCGAAAAGGAAATAGCCCGAACGCAAAAAAACAAAGGTGAGACTCCAATCCACTGCACTGCAGCCGTTCATAGGTTAGAAGTGCACGACAGCGAAATAAAATCAATGCTTGTCCTTTATATTTGCAGCCACCGAGTATCACTTGGGTTTGCTCAAGGCTAAATTGGCCAAGTATCGTTCGCAGTTGTTGGAACCATCGAAGAAGGGTGAAAAAGGTGATGGTTTCGATGTGCTTAAAAGCGGTGATGCACGCGTGGCCCTCATCGGCTTTCCGTCGGTGGGTAAATCCACGCTTTTATCTACACTCACTAAAACTGAATCCGAAGCGGCCAATTATGAGTTCACCACGTTAACATGCATACCAGGTGTGATTGAATATAAAGGTGCTAACATACAACTGCTTGATTTGCCTGGTATCATCGAGGGTGCTGCACAGGTGCGTATGAGATGAGCTGATGTTATGTAGGATATTTGGTTAATTTTTGTTTTCATGTAGGGCAAGGGACGTGGACGTCAGGTCATTGCTGTTGCACGCACTGCCGATTTGGTCGTTATGATGCTGGACGCTACTAAACCAAATGTGCATCGCGATTTGCTAGAGCGTGAGTTAGAATCGGTGGGTATTCGTTTAAACAAACGTAAGCCCAACATCTACTTTAAACAAAAGAAGGGCGGCGGTCTAAGCTTTAATGCCACCTGCTCGCTATCGCGTTGCAATGAGAAGATGGTGCAAACCATTTTGCACTCATTTAAAATCTTCAATGCTGAAGTGCTCTTCCGCGAAGACTGCACCGAGGATGAGTTCATCGATGTAGTCACGGCAAATCGTGTCTATCTGCCTTGTCTCTATGTCTACAACAAAATCGATCAGATCTCTATCGAAGAGGTGGATCGTCTAGCTAGAGAGCCCAATTCAATTGTGGTCAGTTGTAATATGCATCTTAATTTGGACTACTTGCTCGAGGCGCTTTGGGAATCATTGCAGTTGATACGTGTCTATACAAAGAAACCCGGTGATCCGCCAGACTTTGACGATGGCTTGATTTTGCGCAAGGTTTGTGTGGTTGTCTGATTTAAGTTATGATAAAATGTTCTCTAAAACGTTTGCCGTTTTTATAGGGCGTCAGCGTGGAATATGTGTGCCATGCGATTCATCGCACTTTGGCGGCGCAGTTTAAGTACGCGCTAGTTTGGGGCACTTCGACAAAATACTCGCCACAACGTGTGGGCATTGGTCACATAATGGCCGACGAAGATGTCATTCAGATTGTGAAGAAATGATAAGAGTTGCCGCAAACATCGTTTGAGCAGAATAACTGCAGAATATTTAAGCGAAGCGTAGAACAAAAGCAGCTTTATATCGTTTTGCGTTTGTTTTGTTGTAATTTTTTTATAAAATTAAATAATCTTTTCATTTAAATTGAAACTTAATAAAAACAAAGACTTTTCACTGAGCCACAGAATATGATAATTTACCATTCATATGGGTCGCTCGTGTAAATTTTCGATAAATGTTTTCACTTCGTTACCTCTCAGGTCAACATAATTTTAATAGATTTTATACGGAAAATATTCCAGAAAAATTCAATACTTTTCTTTTCTTTAATAAGTAACACCCTTTTGGTTCAACCCTACTCTGGATCGCTTAAATTTTCTGCTAGTTATTAAAAAGCTTTCAACTGGCGTTATCTTGTTCTAATTGGCATATTAAATGCAAAAAATAATTATTAAAATACAGCTGTTAAATTTTTAATCCGCTGAAATTTCATGCTTTTATGAAATTAAATGCATTAACTAAACAAAATAAACAATATTTTTATTACGCACAAAAGCTTTTAAAACAAATCCAAGAAACAATGAAAAACATTGGCCTATTTTGCACTCTGCACAGTGGTGTTGGCACCACCCGGTCCACTTGAGTTGCCGAAAGATTTGCCAAAACTACTCATGGCGGAGATGGTGGAGAAGGGCGTTGGTCCTGATGTTATTTTCGTTACGTCCACCTTGACCTCCGGATTGTCCAGCTTGGCAAAGACATTAGACGAATCACGCAAACGATATTTGCGTAAATTGAGGAACTGTTCCTTCTGCACCTCGACCTTCTGATGGATTTCGTGCAGTCGTCCGGCTAGAGAAATGAAGCTCTCGTTGATTTGCTGAAAACCACGCTTTAAATCATCGGGTGATACATTTTGTGGGTTTGTCAGCGAACGCATGTGATTCTCTGTCAAAGCAATCTGCTTGCGGAAATTGATCAGGTCCTGTTCGTACTTGTGCACCAGATTTTGAAAGTATTGAAAAGGTGCCGTGTTTTCGAACTGTAGGCCGGCGGGGGTGTCCTGAGTGCGCTGCGCCATCTCCACTGATTGTATAGTTTTGGAGGTTTCTTTGCGTAACAGCTTTATTAAATTGTAGTTAGTTTCGACAGAGTTAGCGATTTCCTGCAAAGACCACTGCAAGTTAATGATTTCGCTAGAAACATTGGATAGCTTGCTGGTCGAAGTGCGTCCTATGTCGGAGGAGTGCGTTTTCTGTGCTTTAATGTAAGTCTTGAGAGCGTCGACAGTCTTGGCAATTTCCTCAGGCACTTGGGTTTCCTTGACCTATAGCATGAGAGAAAGATATTATACGTAAACAAATTGATTTAAGCCTACTCACCTTGATATTATCTTGCTGAGAGTCTCCTGCCTTCGGCTGCGTGCAGCTTAAGTCCACACCGCCCAGACCCACGAACGGAGTGGGCGCTATTGTAGGAGCTGCAGTTGTAGTTGTTGTTGCTGGCTTGCCGAACAAGCCGCCACTGCCAGTGCCAAATGGTGTTGCCGACGTTGTTGTTGTGCTAAAATTTAAACTAGCTGCCGTAGTTGCTGCCGGCTTACCAAAAGAAAAGGAACCTGCCGCTAAGCCAAGTGTAGGTGGTGCAGCGGTAGCATTCTGCCCACCGCCACCCAAGGAAATTCCCAGTGAGGGCAAGGGCGCTGCAGTCGATGTTGCTGTTGCAGCTGGTGTTGGCGCACCAAAATTAAATGAAGGTGCTGCTACTGCGGTATTAGCAGTTGGAGCAGCTGTTGCACCAAAACCAAAGCTTGGCGGTGCTGCTGCAGCTGTTGTCGCGGGTGTTCCGAAGTTAAAAGTGCCCGTACCGAGTGTTGGTGCCAAGGTATTCAGCGCTGTCGCTCCAAATGAAAGTCCACCAGCAACTGCTGCAGTTGCTGCCGTTCCAAATGTACTTGGAGCTGTTGTAGTTTTTGGCGCCCCAAATGAAAACCCACTGGTCGCACTTGCTGCTGTTGGTTGTGTGGGTGGCGCGCCAAACGTTAATCCAGACATATCTTCTGCTATGATTAATTTTACTTTTCTAGGAATTTTTTTTACACTTTACAATTTATATAAAATACAGTAAGGATAATTATTTAATTTTCTACATTTGCATTATTTTCTGAATGCGATAAAATTAGGCGTTCTAAAAATGACAGAACAATTGACGTTTCTGTTCAAGACCTCTATTGTGAATGGAGCATAATTACAAGCACTTTAAACTGCTCTTGGCTTTGTTCAGCAGTCTTTGGCGCTATATCAAAATTCGTTGAATTACATATATTAAATAGCGCTCAATAATATTAATATTTATAAGCGCGACAAGGGCTCGATGGGGTCATGTGCCCAGGACACCACGATCAAAGGAACACACAAGCATTTTTTAGATATAACTCACAGTCCAACCTTAATTGGTGTGAGTTGCGTTGTGTTTCCAAACACTATGCACTTCAACAAGCATCGCCTTTGTTCATATTTTTCTTTTTCGTTCTCTTTGTCGCAGTCAACTTCACAACGGAACCCACTGTCAAAATTGAAAATTCGAATCGAGTTGCATTAGTGCGTTGAGTAGTTGCGTAGGTTCATACAAAATGTTTACTGTTACCGACAACGATATCACAAAAACGCATTTGACGTTAGTATTATACAATTATATCGTGCCCTAATCTCCAAATGATTTACACAAAAACAAAAATTTTGCAAAGTAGCATTTTTCTCACTTTGTCTGCATAAAAAATATAATATTGGAGCGGGCCTAATTTCGCAACGGTTTATCTCATACATAAGATTTTTTGAATGTTGATAAGTTTTTGTTTGAATCCATTAGTGTGTGTTGCTACATCGCGTTTTCTTACAAGAAGTTATAAAACGAAAAGTGTAATTATATATTTATATTTAACATTTGCTAAAAAATACAATATTCATTAAAGAAACCGTAGAAATTATTGCAAAAATATTTGTATTGTAAAGGTCTTTATTTTATTTAATTACGATGTTTTCTATTTATTTTAATTTTTTTTTGGCATTTATGGGAATTCTCTTTAATTACATTCGTAATCATCTCTCCCCTGAGTCATAAGACTACTCCAATGACCGCTTACTGTGTAAGATAGATATCAACTGTGTTTGAGCAGCAATGCTCTAACAAATTGTAACAAAGAATTTTCTCCAGAAATTCCAATCAACAATCTTCATACTATTATAATTTCAGCAGTGATACAATTTCGGTTTCACCAAGTGCTGATTAAGCAACCTCCGGTTAAATCATTAATTGTGAATTTTTCAATTGTGAATACGCGAAAACTTCATATCCTCTGTCTTGTGTTTACGTTTTTTTTTGTGATTTTGTGCCGCGAAATGAAATAAAAGTGGATAAAAACAATGGACTGCCAAATTTTACCCCATATGAAGAAAGATTTCTTGTTTTTGAATTGGTGTGTAAAATAAGTAATTACTCAGTTGTTCTTCTGATTAGCAGCTAACCGGAACTACAACTTGCCGTTAACTTAATCAGCACTTAACCGAAAGATAAGAATTAACCGAACATTGAGAAAACGATTTTTTGTTAACAACTGGTTAAAGTTTTGGTTAGTGCCCTAAACGGCCTTAAAAAAATTTAACTTTTATCACACAATAACATCGTGGTAAGGTCTTCATATTTTATACGAGTATATATCATATAAATACTGTTCAGATATTCGATATAATGATATACTTCTCATCACAAATAAAAGATTTCAAACATTTCAAATTTGGAATATACACGTATGTTTGGAACATTCCTCAGGTATAATCACCTACTTTTGGTTAAGTTTTTTTTATAAGGTGCGAGTAAAACAATTTCCTAAAAACCCGCTTCAGCCCAATAAGGGGATTGTCTGCATTGTCTGCGTGTTAGCATGAAGGGCAAATTTTGTTTACCTTACAGGCCGTCTCCACGAGACATTACCCATGCCATCACATATATCAAGGCTTGAGCGTCAGCTGTCAAAATGTGTAACAGTATTTGATTGGTGGAGATTTAATGCCAATTATTTATTAATTTAATAACATCATTCGAATGCATTTTTTAGAATCCATTTTTAATTGTATTAAAAGAGATCTAAATTCCAATTAGATTCGCGTAAAATTGAAAATGTTTCAATTCCATTTATTTGATACTAGCTTTTTCCCGGCGCGCGTTGCTGCACCCAGCAACTACAGTGGCGAGCAAAACTGGCTAAATGTTTCCCACTTTTATGCATTTTTGACTGTTGCAAAGCCATTTTTTTATATAGCGCTACCAAATTTTCTGGTTATATACTTCATTTATTAAGAAATGCAACGTATAAGTTCAAGTTTGAATAATATATAAAAATAAAAAAATATTATCTACAAAAATAACAAAAAATTATATTTAGGCAATACATATACTACTACATATACTACAGCATATAATACAGTGTCATCTGGTGTCCAAGGTGGATCAAAGGAGATAAAAAAAAAAACTCACCGTACCTGAAAACCACTATATACCAATTTTCATTCTAATCGCATGAGCGGTTCAGGAGTTTGAGGTGGTTTTGTAAAAACAGTTATACTACAGCGCCCTCTGGAGTTCAAGATGCGTCAAAAAAGATAACAGAAAAACACTCAACTTACACAAAAACCACTATATACCAATTTTCATTCTAATCGCATGAAAGTTTTGGGAGTTTAAGGTGGTTTTGGCAAAAAATTTTGTACTACAGCGCCCTCTGGTGTTCAAGATGGCCCAAAAAAGATAACGTTAAAACACTCAACGTACATGCAAACCACTTTACATGGAAATACCTGTCTGTCCCAGTTTTTCAGTAGAAGGATATCACTAAGTTGCAACTCCATACTGAGTAACCTTGTTGTGCAACATTTATATCCAAAGATATTCTATATCACAAATTAAGCTTGTATGGGCGTAACCACACCCTCTTTTCCAAAGTCCGTCTCAGTTTTCTAGAACATAGAAGGACATCACCTAACAGTAATTCCATTCTGAGTTTTATTGTTATGCGACATGTATTTCCAAAGCTATTCGATATCATATTTTTGAATTATATGGGCGGTGTCACACCCCCTTGTCCAATGCTTGCTAAATTTCGCTAGTCGAAGGACGCGACTAAATAGTACGCTCTTACCAAGTTTGATTGATGTGTGAATTATAGCTTGACAGTTATACCGAAAATTTGGTCTGCTGAAAAAGTGCCACGCCCCACGTCCAACCCCATAAAATTTTACCTGTGGAACGGCACTTGTAAATTGAGGTAGAACACCGAATTCCGATGCTATGCGACCTATAATTTCAAAGCTATTCGCTATCGTAGATTTGGGTTGTATGGGAGGTGCCCCTCCTCCTTGTCCAATGTTCCGTGAATTTTTTTCCAAAACCTTCGCGTAACAATTACGAACAAATTCACAGAAGGAAGTATCTAATTTGGTCCAGTCGTTTTCAAGTTTTAAGCATCCGAACAAACCACTATTCATTTTTATATATTAGGATGCTGTGAAATTTATCTCAATCTATTTATTGGATTATTTAACTCAGTAGATATTGAAATAAAAAGAGTGGCACGCAAATAAATACGATATATTGTGCTTATGGCTACACTGTAGCAGGAATGAACTGAGTGCAACTGTCCACTCAAGAGACCAGCGCGGTGAGTTGTAGAATCTCACCTCTCTCTCTCAACAAAGAGCTTAAGCTATTGTTTGCTGTTATTTCGTGCTGCTTATATTTACAATGGCAGCATGGATTAAAACGCATGAATTCTTAAATAATTAAATAAAAAGATTTACCAAAAACGTAGTACCCAGTAGCAGGGTCGCTTATTATAGCAATTGAATAGTGAAAGAATTATTAAAATCGGTTCAGCATTTACCCCCCTGATTGAACGATGAAAATTCGAGAGACGCCTTTTATATAATAGTATAGATGCAGTACAGCATATGCCATGAGATAAATACCATGAAATAAATCATGGTAGGTATTTATCGCAGGGCATAAGATTTGCCATGGCGTATGCGGTCTCCACTAGATTTTTCGATGCCTTGATGTATATGTATGATGGCATGGGCTATGCTATTATGTAACTGCTCCAAGCATCTGACTGACAACATGTTATATTGTAATCAAATATTTTTAACTTACATTTATGATTAGTAGCCATCACTCCTCTGTGAACTCGTTTAGCATTATTTTATACCAAGACTCCATTTTAAGTTTTGCGCCTCGACAACACTAATAATTGTCAGATGAATTTTGACAGTTTCATTCGAAAATTTGACATTTTCTATTATAAACGTTATAAACTCTTATTGTGTTGTTTACAGTGGTCTAAAAATTGTATTTCAGCAAAAAAAAAAAAAAAAAAAATGGATCTAACACGTAAAAATTTTCGGGTGATGATTTATTACGATTTTCGAAGTGGATTAACAAGACGAACCAAACAAAAAACTCTTTTGAGCACTAAAAATGTGGAACTGGTGAGTTTTTCGTCTTACAGTTCCGACTAGACACCCAATGACTTCTTCTTGTTCCCTCACATTTAGAAAAAAATTCTTGGCAAGCGTTTTTCTAGGCCCGAACAGGCAGAAAGACAACGCTCGTTAAAAAAAAAAATTTAAAAAAATGGTTAAAAAAAGTAAAGATCTGTACGTAATACCAAAACGGTTTTTCTGTAAAAACTTAATTTAAGTTTTAAAAATTTATATATTATTACAATTTCTTCATAGTTTTTACTGATATCAAGGCGCTGGCCATGAACTTTATAGCTTGAAAAATGTCGGTTGATGAGCTTTGACAAAATTCGTGATAGTGCACCCACAAAGCCAAATTATCACTGACGCAAGGTTTGACATCATGTTGGATCGTCTGAATTCCCTTGTTTGAAGTCTTAATTTTAGAAAAATTTAAATTAATCTCTTCAATATCAAAGTGAGAACTAAGATGTTTTCTATTATTAAAAAAAAATCTAAACAAAATCTCTTGCATATCTTTGTAAATACAAAGAACGAAAAGAAGAATTTAACATAATAAAGTTTCCGTCAAATTTGAAATCCTAAGCATATCATTAAATTGTTCTCTTCAAAACTTATTTTCGTTCCACTCATTTTCATACATCGCATTACGATTATTATTTTTTTTTTCAACCATTCAATCGAATAACTCGCGAGTATGATCGCTATCGCATTAGTTGCTCATCGACGTTGTCATTCGGTTCGTTAGTAATCTTTAATAACTTTATAATCACTCCATCGCATCAATGTGTGTGTGTAGCAATGCTCCCCACCACATGTTGATAAGCAAATCCTTTGAAAAAAAAAAATAACAAAAACACTGAAACAAATCCTTTAAACCAACAACAAAACATTTTGTTGCTATTATTTGCAGTTGCTTGAGCGCGAAAAACGCCCCATTAGGGCATGAAAGGGATTATTTTTTTGTTGTCTCTATGTGTGCGTATGTGTACTAACATTACGGCAAGAGGGGGAAAAGAATCAATTTGGCATAATAATGTACTCAAAAAATAAGGTAGAATTGCAAGAAATATTTGAAATTTTTTAAGATCTTTACAGTGAAATAAAATCTCAAGTGCTAGCAAATCAATCTTCTTGGGCGCAATTTATGCGACAATGCGACTTGAAGCGGAAACGGAAGTACAGCTTTGTGGGAACGTGACATGCAAAAGAGTTTTGAGGCGAGAAGCAACTGACGCATGTACGCATGGAAATAATTTCCACTGAGTTAATTTTACGACGCTGCTACATAAAAGTTGCTGCGTATGGATGACAGCTGAAAAGCAGTAATAAAATGTTAACATGAAGCAAAATAAAGAAAAAAAAAAAACAAAAATGAGAAAGGAATGGAGTCGAAAAATACTTCAAATAAAAACAAAATTCGGAGGTGTTCCAAAGTATTCTAAAGAAAATGCGAGTGGAAGAAAAGTCATATATGAGATAAATAATGCGTCAGTCGATTTTTTTTGCATCTAATGGCACATTCTTTGCATCCAATAATTTCTTCTAACATTCAACATACAACATCTTGCGTGGACAATTTGAAAAGTCAATTAAATAAAGAATTTACTGCAATTTTGAAAGACTTTCTCATATCTATGTCAAAAGAATTGAAGTAGGTACATATCTATATCAATAATTTTAAGACCACATGTATTTCACACGAAAACTGACAAAATTAAATTTTTTTTTTTTAAATTATAATGCCTTAAAAAACGTCTATTTGAAAAAAGGTTGACTTGACATTTTGTCGAGTTTTTCTCACTTTGAAAGACCCAAATAGTGGAGTGCGGGTTTGTTTTGAACTCATATGCGTAGATCCATGATTCGTCACCTGTGTCGTAGACGTGTTTCAAAACCACCTCCACTGTATTTTTTCCGCATTTCCTTGCATCGATCGATACGAGCATTTTTTGAGCAAATGTCAAACATGGGGTATCCAACGGGAACAAATCTTCTTGACGCCTGAATGCACATGTAATATCGAATTGGAAAGAACGACGACATTGAACCAGCGTTTTACAGTAGCTGGTTGTGGTGCTTTATAGCAAAAAGTCCAATTCAGTTGATCAATGCATTCTCTTCTTATCAATCAACGTCGAAAGTTGTAAAAAATCATGACCCGAAAATGTTCATGTGTTCATTTTATTGTTTTGCTAAAATGCAATTTTCAAACCACTCTAAACAATGCAATAAGCGCTCATACATCAAAACATTGTGAGTACGATAATGCTAGAAAATGTAAAATTTTCGAATGGCACTGTCAAAATTCATCTGGCAATTCAAAGTGTTGCCGAGGCGCAAGACTTAAAAGGTAGCCTACGTACCGTAATAGCATATATATATTTTTAAAGCAAAGAATATCAACGTTACACGTTTTATCGTTTCAGTGAACGGCGAATCACGTTTTCATTAATATCCTTTACCTTTTGTGGCGGCCGTGGCCGAGTTATTTAAAACTTGCGTCGACCACTCAATGCCCAATCGAGGACAGGTTTGAACTCCAGTTTATTGAATTTTTTTTTTCGATTGAAATACATTTTTTTGATCGGCTGTCACCTTTCTGCAAACAATGGCAAGCCTCAGAGAGTAAATAAAGCTACACTAAGGGAAAAAAATATTAAATTTATCAAAAAAAAAAAAACTATAGGAAAAAACTAAATTTATCCACGACTCCAAAAAGCGAGTCATTTTTGCACCAATAACGCATTTGAATAAATCGACTACGTAAATATTTAAAATTTATTTGAATACTTTTTTAATTAAATTAAATATTTAAATATTTAAACAGAATTAATAAAAGATATATAAAAATTATGCACGAATTTTTTTAAAATATCTTTCAAATATTTACTATTTGAAAATAAACTATCGCATTTAAAGAAAATTTATATAAAAATATTGAATTTAAAAAAAACATATTAAAATTGAATATGTTATTAATGGTTTTATGGTATTATTTTCTTCATATTGCGTTCATCAAATGCCATTGTCTGTATAATTTATTCTCGTTTCACTTGTTTCGTTCTCTAATTTATACTATTTTTGACAGTTGGTGCCCTTATATTGTAAGGAAAACATTGGATTTATCCACGTAAATATTTGAATAAAATTTATACTCAGGCGTGGATAATGCTAATATGCGTTATTTCCCTTAGTGTATGTAAAGCTTCTTGAGAACGTGCACATTATACGTATCACAATCCTTATCCTTATACTTATTCTTTTCCTTATCCTTTTCCTTATCATTATCCTTATCCTTATCCTTATCCTTATCCTTATCCTTATCCTTATCCTTATCCTTATCCTTATCCTTATCCTTATCCTTATCCTTATCTTTATCCTTATCTTTATCCTTATACTTATCCTAATCCTTATCCTTATCCTTATCCTTATCCTTATCCTTATCCTTATCCTTTTCCTTATCCTTATCCTTATCCTTATCCTGATCTTTATCCTTATCCTTATCCTTATCCTTATCCTTATCCTTATCCTTATCCTTATCCTTAGCCTGTATAATTTATTCTCGTTTCACTTTTTTCGTTCTCTAATTTATACTATTTTTGACAGTTAAATAGAGAACGAAAAAGTAATGTCCAAAATATATGTAGGTAGAAGCCATGGTTTAATAATACAAGGTAGCATTGACAGCTGCTTGGGAAAACATCTTCTGTCAAAAAATATACTCAATAAGAGAGCGTTCACAATCGGCCATTGAAAACACAAACAATGTTGAAAACGATGAAGTGAAAAAAACAACAACTTCAGCAGCTGTAGATGCATTTTCACAAACAGCCGTTTTTGACAGGAGATGTTTTCTTGTAGAAGAGAAAATAAGCAGTTGTCAATGCTACCTTGTATTATTATACCATGGGTAGAAGCAAATTATGCAGGTAAATGACAACCGGTACAAGATGTTCTTGAGAAAATACCGAGTTGTCACTCCACCCTACATAATTTCATTTCTTTGCCAAACATGCATACTATATTACTCTTGCAACAATAACTAAATGAGAACTATAAGAACTACAAATGCAAGAAATTAACTGCAGGAACAGAGTGCGATGCTGTTGCTGCTTGTCGGAGTATGTGTGTACGTGTGCGATGCTGTTGCTGCTTGCTTGTATGGAATATGTGTGTACGTGTGTGGTATAAATAAAATTCAAATACGGGAAAAAACGAGTTGTAAGGAAAACATCCCAGCAGTTATTTTGGAGTCAATTGAAAAAGTGAACTAGTTCATTTCTAGCGCAGTTTGCAGTAGATCTGAAAAAAGTACAAAAGGCGTTCAGTGTAGAACAGTTATCAGTGCTTTTGTTTGCAAAAGTATTGCTGACAAAAATAAACGCGTTCTGGCTACTTTTTAAAATTTGCTGCGCACAAGCAAAAATCGTTCAATGTTAAAGGGTATTGTAGTGGGACTAGTACTGGTCCTTTTTGGAACTAGTTCAGAACTATTTCAAATTTGGTCCACTTTTCTGCTGGGATTGGATTTATCCACGTAAATATTTGAATAAAATTTATACTCAGGCGTGGATAATGCTAATATGCGTTATTTCCCTTAGTGTATGTATGTAAAGCTTCTTGAGAACGTGCACATTAGCTGTTCGGGGTCCGCATAAAACTAGTAGATCATGTTCTCGATCATTTGCTTAAAAAACATTTAATAACACGAACAAAACAATTTGAATGTTCGGACAAGGAACCAATTTGAACAAAAACCTATCCTTATCCGTATACGTATCACAATCCTTATCCTTATACTTATCCTTGTCCTTATCCTTTTCCTTATCATTATCCTTATCCTTATCCTTATCCTTATCCTTATCCTTATCCTTATCCTTATCCTTATCCTTATCCTTATCCTTATCCTTATACTTATCCTAATCCTTATCCTTATCCTTATCCTTATCCTTATCCTTATCCTTATCCTTATCCTTATCCTTATCCTTATCCTTATCCTTATCCTTATCCTTATTCTTATCCTTATCCTTATCCTTATCCTTATCCTTATCCTTATCCTTATCCTTATCCTTATCCTTATCCTTATCCTTATCCTTATCCTTATCCTTATCCTTATCTTTATCCTTATCCTTATCCTTATCCTTATCCTTATCCTTATCCTTATCCTTATCCTTATCCTTATCCTTATCCTTATCCTTATCCTTATCCTTATCCTTATCCTTATCCTTATCCTTATCCTTATCCTTATCCTTATGAACAATTTTCGTAGGGAACAATTGCATTCTATTTTTTATCCTTTTGGGTTGCTTAAGAAATCTTATCCACTAAGTCCACTTTTTGCAGGATCTTTAGATAAGACCCAATCTACTCCACTACCAAATGTTATTATCCTCGCATCATTGTGCTTCGAAATGTAGTCTTTTTCACAAACGAAATTTCTGAATTTTCCGCCTTCAAAAGGAGGGGTGCATCATAGTCACATTTATCGGAAAATTTTATTTCATAAAAGAAATGTTAACCTGACTTTTTAAACAAAGCTTATTTTGTTCAAATCAGAATATTGTATCACGATGTGTTTGAAATCTTTATACTTTTCATGACTTACCAAACAACAAATATGACCCCGTATATGAATTTATTGGACTCGCACATGTTAGATGGTCAACTTTGGGCTATAATTGAAAATATATTCAATCAGCCGATATTGAATGTTCATACAATATAACACATACATACTCGATTATTTTCTGACCTTTGTTTCATTTCGAATTTAAAAATATTCACCAAATCAAAGGTTATTGATTTTTGGCGTTTAAATATTCAGTCGCAATAATACAAGTTAATAACGGAAATAACTAAATTATTGCATTTTGAATAACTGGAGTACTTGCTGAATTCTATGTGGCTTCTTTTAAGATGAATTATCCCCACCCCCTTCCCCCCAAAATATCGATTAAGTACATCACAGAACCGCCATTGCTGAGATATGATCACAATCCGCTTGCTACGAACAATGCATATTAATGCACGTTTGCCTTTTTATCTCTTTCGTTACACTCATTGTGCTTTTTCCCACATTACCACCATAATCTTTATCTTTATTTCCGTTTCCGTCTGTAACTTATTTTTGCCAATCGAATGTACAATTTCGCACCGCATCATTTATGTGTTTTATACTGAACGCGCAAGTTATGATTTTCTTTTACTATGATAGCTTCATAATATTTGATAAATCCGGATAAATTATATAAGATAGGGCAATTAAAAATGTACACAAACACTATGAACTGTAAATAGGTTTTTTTTGTCAACACACATACATATACACACTGCTTAATTACGATGTTATATCATTGAGCAGCAGTATTAACGATGCAATTAACACCCCCTTAAACTAATGTAAGAAATTAGGAAGCTCTGCCGCTTGCTTGTTTTATCTTAATAAGTTTAAGTAAAGATAAGTTTAGCTTTAATTATTTTTTGGGCTTATTTAATTTCTGAAACAATTTTTGATACTCGTATTGGAAACCTACTCGAAGCACAGTGTAAGATTTCTTTGCTCAGCAATAATAGTCGCTTAAATCGACTTAATACCGTACTGATTTATTGATGTGGCTCCGAGTATGTATATATCCTACATATCCTACATATCCTACATATCCACACAAAATGCGGAGTCCTTAGTGTGTATCAGGCTAAAGTTATGACACAAAAACAAACAAAAAAAAACAAAAAAAAAAATACCATGAAAATATTAAAATAAGTGTAACTTAGGAAATGTTGGTGATATGAACAAACAATTTTTTATAATTTTATCAACAACTTTTCAGAGCATCATTTTGCATAGGTAAATATGGTGTATAAAATAGACATAAATATAAACATCAAAAAAGGATTTTTGCGCAAATGATGCCTTTATAAATTTTGTAGAACTAGAAGAATTTTCTCCTAATTTTTGTCATATTACAATTATTTAACTATAACAATCTTAAATCCTAACGTCAGGAAACTTCTGGTTCATCTTATTTTTGTGTGAAAAAGTTCGAAAGGTTCGTTTTTTAATATATTTTTTGATGCGAACTGTATGGATGGAATAAAAAACTGTTTCTGCGTTTTTTTTTTAATTTTTTACAAAAGAATACTAAAAACAAAAATATTTCTATTAAAATCTGCTATATTTCTTCTCAGTGTATCGACTTTGTCAAAAACAACAGATTTTTAACCACTGTGAGACGTGGGGTCTATTCATTTAGGGCCTTACCAATAGTTTGCTACTTTCATAGAAAGTGTCGACATTTTCGATTAAAGCTTAAACTTGAAAAAATTTCATACCAATAAACGAGAAATTATTGACATGTGCTCTAGTATCATACTTTAAATTAGTATCGGCTTCAGCTGATGCTAAGCATTTTAGTAGAATGTCAATTTTTATCTGTCAAATAAGGCAAAGCATATTCACAATAGATTAAAGCTTATACTTTGAAAGCAAATTCTGATTTCGTTTATTGGTACGGAGAAATAAAAAGTTGACTACTAACGAAAAGCTTATACTTATTAGTGCCAGCTTTTTCTTAGCATCAGCTCTTGACTATTGGTAAGGCCCTTAGTATACACGATTATTAAGTCAAGCTTGTTCCGCTAGATTTCCAAGCTCACTTAGGCAAGTTGGTGTTTATAATGCGTACTTGCTGCTTGTGACTGAAGTACGAGGGGTACTATTTATATTTCGGGAACTGACAACACTAATGTCAATAGCTAAAATCTGGCATCACCATTATGAAGTTTGACATTAGTTAGCACAAATGTACTCGTAACGTTTTTATTTACAAGTGCTATTTGTTTTATTTACAGTGAGTTAAGAAAATCAATTTCTTCAAAACATTAAAATTTCAAAAGAAAGTTTTCGTTGGAATATTTTTCACAACTTTCGATGTGGATTATTTCAACAAGAATGTGTCGATGAACTAAGTTCTTTGTATGACGATAAAGCACCATCAAAAACCACAGTATATCGTTGGTTTCAGTGAATTCAATCGTGGTCGTAGTTCGGTCGCTGACGAATTCCGTGAAGGTCGTCCAAAATCGGTTGTTGTGCCACAAAATATCTATGCACTACGTGAACTAATAATGCAAGATCGTCATGTGACATATTGTGAGGTAGAGGCACCCTTGCACATTAGTTCCACTTCAATATATTCGATTTTGCATGAACAATTATCTCAAAAAAAAATTGGCTCTCGTTGGATACCCCACAATTTATCAATCGTTCAAAAAAAGTCTCACGTCGATTGGTGCAAGGAAATGATTAAAAGGTTCAACCGGGGTGCTTCAAAAGACGTGTATATATGGATATATGCGTATAAGCCGGAAATAAAACAGTAATCGACCGTGTGCGTATTTTAAGACGAGGCAAATCCAACAAAAGTTGTTCGTGCACGAAGCACCGAATGGGTCATTTGGCCACCGTTCCGCTTGAGCAACGTAGGATGATCAATTCTGAATCCTACACGATCATTTGTTTGCCGGAAGTCTTCGGAGAAATTCGCAAAACCAACCGTCAGAGACGAATCATTCTCCATCATGACAATGCAAGCTCTCACACATCTTGTCAAACATGTGCGTTTTTGAACAGTCAAAACGTCGAATTGATGACTCATCCTTCATACAGTCCTCATATGCCACCCAATGACTTCTTCTTGTTCCCGAATATCAAAGGTAAGCTGCGTGGTCAACGATTTATGAGCGCGGCAGAAGCAGTTGAAGCGTTCAAAAACCCTGTTTTGGAAGTGTCTCAAGAGGAATGGAAAAACTGCTATGACAAATGGTTTGAACGAATGCAAAAGTGTATTGATCATCAAGGGGAATATTTTGAAAAACAATAAATCTATTTTTATTTAAAAATGTTTTTTAATTGCTATTCCCGAAAAATAAATAGTACCCCTCGTAAATTATTTTTATTGTTTTTTTTTGGAAAATAATTGATCGAATTTTGCGAAAAAATTTAGAATTTGCATTAATTTATTGTTGTGTGAATATTTTTTTATTGATTTATATTTAGTTTGTGTACACTTACGTTTGCCAACATCGCAATATACCAACGCAATATACCAACATCGCAACATTTTGTTTCTTATACCTTCTGTTCAAAATTGAACCGGACTGTGCGAATGAAACAACAAAAGTTGTTATATAGCTACTGAGTTTTTTTCAAAGCTGGTAACACTGTATAGGCTCGGGCGTTAATTTTTAGCGCCATCTGTCAAGTAGTTTTTTTCTTATTGCTTTGTAAACAAGTTCACCTCGATGGTCCATAGTTCACTATCCTTTCTCACTTTTAATGTCAGGTCTTTAATTAACAAAAGTCGAAAAGTTGACTTACTTTCTATTCTGAATCGGAATCGGATCGATATAGCCTTCATACAAGAAACACATATCTCTTTCAAGAATAAAATCAATATGGATAATTACAATTTTATTCACCACTGTTCACCTCCGGGACTGGGTATTTCAATTAAATCACATATGAAATATACTCCTGTTACTATTCCTGACTTAAACTTTCCAAATGTTTTTCTAGTGGTTTATTTAACTGTAGACTCGATTCCAAAAAAATTCTTAGTAGGCAGCGTATATTTTCCTTCATGTGCTCCAACTTTAAGAATGCTCCGCGCTCTTTCTTTAATAAAAAATTTCTCTCGTGAATTTGATGGCACCGTTTTTGGTGGCGATTTCAATGCCAAAAACACGGCTTGGGGAGACTTATTCGATAATATAAATGGAAAGACTCTATATAATTGGATTCAGGACTCAGTTATGGATTTTCATAGACTCTGTGACGTAAGCCCCTCATACCCAAATGGATCATCCTTTCTTGATCATTTTATTTTAAGCTCAAATCTGATTGATCTTATAAATATAAATTTTTCAATTTCGAGTTTACCTTCCTTCTCTGACCATTTTCCCTTACATCTCAAATTCTCAATTCCCAATCTTGAATTTGTAATTAATACTCCTAGAACTCTCATCTCTTATAAAAACACTAACTGGAACAATTTTCGTGAAGATTTAAATTCTATTTTAGAAAACATTACTTTCCCTTTTATCAGAAATTTGTCAAACTCTGAAATTGATCAATCAATCGATATTCTTACAACCTCAATTCTCTCTGTAACCAAAAATCACACAGAAGAATTAGTACTTAAAGATAATCATTTTCTTCTTCCAGATAATATTAAAAACCTCTACAAAATCAAGCATCAATGGCAAAAACACTTGAAAAAAATTTATCATCGAAATTTCAATCGTAAAAGTAATGAATACAATCTTATATCAACTCAAATAAAATTATTAAACGTAATGATAAAAAATCAAGTTAATGCACATCAAGCTACATTGCTCAATCATAAACTTTCCAAAATCAAACCTGGTCCGTCCGCATATAAAGAACTGTTCAAATTTCTAAAAACAAAAAATGATAAATTTTGTAACAAAATTCTCTTAAATAATATCATCATCCGTGACAGTTATCAAATTACAAATGCTTTTAAAAACAGATACACAGACATCTACAGAGAGAACATCCCCGACACAGCTAATTTCGATCTTATCGATTCCTCTATTGATAGAGTTCTATCAAATTGTTCCAACCCTATTTTTAATTTTAACAGCAACTTCACATCGATTCAAAATGACTCAAATACTCATTTTACTAGCCCTGAAAATCTCCAAAACATAGTTAAATCATCAAATTCAAAAAAGTCAGCTGGTCCAGATTTAATCTCAAATTTCATAATCAAAAAACTTCCCAGTTCAGTATTCACGGTTCTTTCAATTATTTTTAACAATTGTATTAACAATGGTTATTTTCCGCTTAAATGGAAATCTGCTAATATAATTCCCATTAAAAAAAAGCCTCATTCCTTCGAATTAAACAACTTTAGACCAATATCCTTATTATCCAATTTTGGAAAACTACTAGAAAAAGTTATTAAATTAAAAATGGATGTAAACATAAATTTTGATTTTATTCCTGACCAACAATCTGGTTTTAAGAAAGGTCACTCAACTATGAATGCTCTTCTCAAACTTCATGACGATATTGTATGTAACTTAAGAGAGCAATGCTGCACCGTCATAATTTCTCTTGATATTGAGAAAGCCTTTGATAGAGCATTTCATAAAGGTCTCATATATAAATTAATTAATATTGGTTTCGATCCTTTTATTATAAAAATTTTATTTAGTTTTCTTTCCGATAGGACTTTTCAAATTCATCTTAATGGAGTTAATTCAGAATTAGGTCTAATTAAAAGTGGAGTCCCTCAAGGAGCCATACTAGCTCCTTTCCTTTATAATATCCTTATCTATGACTTTCCACATGAGATAAATGACAGCAAAAGTATCCTTTATGCCGATGACTCCTTAATTTATGCTCATAACAAATCTCCAATTGCTGCACTGCATTCAGTCAAACATCATTTAAATATTATTAACACTTACTATCTTAGCTGGGGAATCAAAATTAACACCTCTAAATCTCAAGCCATTTGCATCAGAAATGCTTCTGGTAAATGTAACAGTAAAGTTGTTCCTGAAAGCAAATCTCTAAATCTTACTCTTAATGGAGCAAATATTCCTTTTAGTAATAGTATAAGATATTTGGGTATCACTTTTAATAAACTCTTTAAATTCAACGAACATGCCAGACTTGTCATTAAAAAAGTTAACATGATAAAAGCCATATTCTCAAGATTATTTCATAGTACATCTTTAAGTGAAAAAACAAAGCTACTGATTTATAAAGTAAGTATTCGCTCTGCCATCTTATATGCATTCCCAATCTGGTTTACAATCTCGCCAACGGTTGCCAGGGAACTAGAAATACTTGAAAGAAAGGTCCTTAGACTTTGTATCGACAGAAATTTTGAATCAAGAACAAAAAGATTTTCTAATAATTACATTTATAGGAAAGCCCTCATAACTCCTCTTTGTCATTATGCCTTGCAGCTTCAAAAAAGATTTGTTGACAGTTTACAATATCACGAAAACACCCTCATGAATGATATTTATAGGCGAGAATTAGATTTCAATTGGTCCGACTCGCGTTATTTGTCCCCTGTGGGTATTACCCACCTGGATAATTTAGCGGTGGCCTTTTCTCTGCCCGATTTTTATGCCAATACCTATCCTAATACCCATAGGGGTTAAGAGTATTCTGCATTCATAATAATTTGTTATTGTATTCTTTCAAAATTTTAATCAATCTTTAAGCTATTCATTTAAATGTTCATTACATATAGTTAAGTACCCTCTTAACGATATATATTAAAAATACCTCTCATTGTATTTTATTATCTTGTTAGTTTTTTAAGAAAATAATTGTATTTAGTTAGTTTTAAGCTAGTTTTAAGACACTGAGTGTACCTCTAAAACCAATATCGAGTATTGAGCAAAACTCATTAATCACCTCAAACAAATGTAAATTTTAAATATTAACTTTATTGAAACCTTAATCTATATATAGCACGAAGCTTGGTATCTTTTATAATCATTTCATTTTAGATAAAACATTATAGTCTAAAACACATTTCTATGTCTAACATAATACATTGTACCTTATTATACTTATGTCATTATTAAGCAAAGTCTCAATAAAATTAAATTGAATTGAAATTGAAGTTCACCTCGAGTCTGACCAACGAATTTTAAAACGGAAAAAAAAGTTGCGCAAAGTGTGTGTTTGAAATTGTGCTTTACCAACGGAATTTCTTGTCCGGATGCATTGAAAATGTTCAAGAAAACCTATGGGGAGTCTGTACGCAGGCATTTGACTGTTTCAAATTGTTTAAAGAGGGTCGTACATCAGTTGACAACTTGCCTCACCCTTCTCGACCAGCAACATTAATAAACGATGAAAACGTAAAAAAAGTAAATGAAATTGTACTCGAAAACCGTGGTGTGACTGTGAGAGATATAGCTGCTTTATATATCGACTGAATCGAAGCCCACCATTTAATATGATGTATTTGCATGCGACGGGTTGCAGCGTAAAAGAGTTTCGCAAAACTGTCGCTCAGGAGATGCTTTAAATGAACGATACTGACATGACGGATGCATCATTACTGGGGACGAGACTTGGGTGTACGAGTATGACGTCGAAGCTCAACAATCTGCAGAGTAGTATCCAGATGTGCCGAAACCCAAAAAACCACGACAAAGTTGTTCAAAAATTAAGGTGATGTTGACTGTCGATTCGGAATATTCGGCGAAAGGGGGCAAAATTATGGAAGGAAAATTCATAGTTTTTGCACCACAATAATGCACCAGCATACACATCACGCATTGTATGTGATTATTTGACCAAAAACAATGTTCAACAAGCACCCTATTTTCTTATTCCCCAAACTCAAATTATAGCTTTGTGGAAAACATTTTTAACCGATTCAAGATTATTTACCGTTTCTGTTTTATTTTCACAGTCCGGTTCTTTTTTGAACAGAAGAGAGTAATGTCCATTATATGGATTATTCCGCGTGCAGTGGACAATTTATGCTTGAAATTTGTCAAAACCAGACCTACCTTCCATACAAAGTGACGTCTTCAAAATACAAGAACCTTCATAAATTCCACAATAGGCATTTATGGTAAATTGGATAACTTTTTCAGATGGTGACGGTAAAGAAAGTTATTTTTATTATATACGAGGGTAGTCTTAGAAGTATCCGACTATCCTACCTGACATATAGATGGCGGTTGTTGCTTGAAAAGAATGACCATGGTAGAAAGTACCAACCTTATAAAGTTTGAAGTTTGACGACGCTATGTTGATCAGTATTTGTTTTGCAGCCATCAATAATGAACGCTCTCAGTGAATTTGTAAACATGGAAAAAATTGATCATCATTATGTCTTACAATAATTTAATTTGAAAGACCTCAGTCCAAGCAATATCAAACAATATCAAAGCGGAGCTAGATTCTACTTTGGGGGAGTCTACTTTTTCGTTACGCCAGAAATGGTGACAAAAATCCACAAAATGATATTTGATGACAGTAGACTGAGAGTAAGCAAGATAGCAGATATGATAGGCATTGCAAAAAGTGCTGTACACTGCATATTGACTTTAAATTTGGACATGAGAAAGCTGTCCGCTAGATGGGTGGAATAAAAACAGCCTCGCGAGGATGTTTCAATCGAGTGTTTGGCAAATATTCACATCAATAAAGCAGATTTTTTCTTGAATTCATAACCATGAATGAAAAAACATGGGTGAATCACTTTACACCTGAGACGAAGGAACAGTCAAAATTATGGACTGAAAGGGAAAAATCGCCTCCAAATAAGGCGAAGACAGTTCAATCTGCAGGCTGAGTCATAGTGTCAGTTTTTTAGGATGCGCATGGAATAATTTTCATTAATACTATCTTCAAAAAGGAAAAACAATCAACGGCGAGTATTATGCGAACTTATTGCAGCGTTTGAGTGATGACGTCAAGAGAAAACGACCTCATTAAGTGAAAAAGAAAATTAAAGAGCCAAAATCAATGAGTTCGAATTGCTTCCACACACACCCTTTTCGGCAGATTAAGCCCACTCAGATTATTTTCTGTTTCCAAACATGAAAAAAAAAAAAATGGCTCGGTGGCTAAAGATTTGCCAGCAATGAAGAGGTAAACATGAAAATAAGAGGTCTGCGGTTGATGACTATTTTGAGGAGCTCGATGGTTCTCACTATAAACTGGGTATCGAAGCTATTGAACATCGCTGGGAAAAGTATATCGAGCTAAAAGGAGACTATGTAGAGAAATAAAGATATTTTTTCACAAAATTTTTTGTTCTTTGTTAGATCGGTAAGTTCAGGGACTATCCTCGTAGTAACAAAATCTAAAAGATGAAATGTTTTTGAAAGAGGGTTTCTTGTGAAGTGAAATGCCCAACAACTTACATATGTAAGTCTCTATATAAGAAATAAAATCTCCAGGGAAAATTGTGCTCGAAATATTTTAGTGGAAAGACTGACCTTTAAAATTTTAGGATATTTTAACTTTATACCGAGCAACTACGTGTATTTTGCTAGCATATTATATAATTTGGTATTTTTTCAAGCAATTTTGGAGAAATTTTGACGATTTTTGACACGAAAATGTTATAATATTTGAGCAAACCTGAATCGACTCTCTTGCTTTTTTTGTACCGTTTCAGGTGGATTTAAATTTCGTCTTTATTGCTCATAAATGAAAAAAAAAGAAATAAATAAAAGCATTATAGAGGTAATTTATGGAATTTTCAAAATCAAAGATTGCAAAACATTGTCATATAATAAGAATGTCTTTTCTCTCTAAATGCTCAATCACTAAAAATTAAATACCAATCTGCGAAGACAAGAAAGCTAATTTATGATGATTGTCAGAGCTATCATCATTCACTGCTGCCATTGGCGTAGTGATTGACACAATAAACCCCAATTAAACCCCAATCATGAAGAATTTGTAACAATTTAATATCAAGTTTGATGCGCAAAATACATCTCAAAAGTGCTGGATGAGCAATGATGAGACGTTAGGTGAAAATGCTGGGACCAAGAACACCAATTAGCATGTGATAGGAAAGCGATGTACTGCGAGTAGATTGTAGCTGCTGCCAGTTGTCAAAGAACCATTAACACTGAAGCTGTCAAACGTAGTGAAACAGCTGTCAAGCTGATTGAGCTTAATTGTATGTTTTGATGTTTAAATATTTCGGCACTTCATTGGTTATGTTGTAAGGTCTTAGAATGGAACAACATTTATATTGAGATAGCTACAATTTTATAATTATTCATAGTGTTGACATATCTAATACTGCCACCCTCTCTCAGACACACTTTGCTTTTATCTAAGTACATGTCATCCACTTGCTTTTAAAATACGGCAGAGTAAGCTAAGAATAAAATAGAAAAAAAAACACATGACAAAGTGTTCGCTCATAATTAATGACAGCAAATGTCAGATACAAACCTTTGAGTACCAAATCAAAACCATCGACTACACAAATACAACAACTCCCAGCAGACCAATAGCCGACAGCGCCATCTACTATTTATATACATACATTCAACAAACAATAACTACAGCAACAACAACAACTACAGCAACAACAAAAATTACAGCAATAACAACTAAATTGTCAAACAATAACAAATGTCAAAAAACACGAAACAAACGTCAGCAGAACAACACAACAGATCGCCAAAGTCCGATATAAGCATGGCATAAACTTCAATTAATCACACCTCAACTTTTTATTAGGGATTCGCATGGTCCTTCCAGGCCAATGCTATGTTTGAAAATGGTGTGAGCGTTTGTTTGTTGTAGCAGCGTGAGCGTTAGCAGGTTGTAGCTTGCTGAAGCATCAACTAATGTAAAGTGGGCTGTTTGCAAACAGAAATATATCGCCCGCCGGTTAAATAGTTAACGCTGACAGCTGATGCTGCATGCCGGCGGCATGAATGCTTTCATCTTCTTCGATTTTGACGGCATCATCAGCATCCATATCAACATCATCATCATCATCACATCACCCTCACAATTTCTGTCACTTGCTTCACATAAAGCTGCTTCAATTGTCATCGGAAAATTCCGCCAATCAGCAAACGCCGCTGTTCGAGGCAATGTTATAGCTGGCGTTATTGATATTGGTGCACTTCTAAGCTATCTTTAGGGTAGCAATTCCCTACCTCCTACCATCCTTTTATACTGCTTTAGCTCAATGCCAGTAGCTTCAATATTATTGCATCGCTATTTTGAATGTTGTTCTCCAGTCAAATTCTTCAGCTCAAAATATTTCACACCCTCAACATACTCCTTCCATATTGCAAATTTATTATATTTAGCCAATATAAATCAGTACTCCATAGAATATGACTGTGACAATGATGCAGCCTTGAATTGCATCACAGTGTGAATTATATTTCAAGCTACAGTGAAGTTCAGGAATAAGGCAGCCTTTTTCTAAGAGTAAGTTTGAAGGAAGTTTGAGCGAAGTGTGAGATAAACATACATGCATGTACTTAGTATACTCATATGTTATGGTACACGGTTTTTTTATCATAAAATAAAAATAACAAAAGATTTTTATAAAATTATTTTTGTTATTTATTGAGTCATTCAATAGCTACAAGTTGTAGAACAACTTATTCGAAATGGCAATCATTTGTTTTCCAGCACGAGCGAAGTCGATCCGGCCAGTCATTGATCGCAGCACGCACGACAAGCATAGGAAATTTCGATATTTGGGTGTCTAGTAGAGTAAGCCATACCCTCTAACACGGACCACAATTTCTAATACAATGGGTTAAGGTCGGAGCTGCCCGCTGGCCACTGATCCGTGGAAATGAAGTCCGGTATATTGTTCTTGAGCCTTATGGGTCGGAGCAGAATCTTTAGCAGAATTTCGTGTTAAGAGGCTTCACAACTACTTCCAATACATCGGATTCATACACTTTTGTCGAAGTTTTGGCTCCTTTTTCGCAAAAAATGGAGCTTGGTGACCCCATCAAAGGTGACTCCCCACCAAAACATCACAGAAGCTGGATGGTGTTCTCTCTGAACTTTCAGAACAAGTTCTGCTGCATGTCGTAATGACAGAGCATTCCCTCTATCATTCTGTTTATTGATCGATTCCTCTACGGTGAAAATTTTTTCGTCACTAAACAGAATTCGTCTGTGGGCATTATCCGCGTGCTTGAGAAGTAACGCTTTCGATTTTCGCTTACGTTGTTCCTTTAACGCTACCGTGAGAAGGATGCCCGGTGTGTCTTTTGTATGCTCTGATCCCCAAGTCATATTTAAGATGGCGAGAGATCGATCTCCGATGACAATTATTATTACTCCCACGATTATTCCACCAGCATCCTCAAACAACTTCACTGTACGATGAACGAAGTGACGAGTGACTCCGAGTGACTCCGAGAGGTCCGAAAAATATCGCTTCTTTCCATGTCGCATTTTTTTAGATAAACTAAATATTACAACACGATTTTCGAGCGAGCCGAATTCCATGATTATAAACAACTGCCGCCGAAAACTTTTTTCGCGAAAAAGAGCATTAATGCAATAATATTTTTTGATATAAACAAATGTATTGCTTATTGTGTCCCACACGAACGGTAGTGTTGTTTTCGAAATACATAAAAATGCGATTAATCTAAGCCCAAAATCTAATCCCAAAATCCATGTTAAGATCGATATAGAATCAAATATATATTTAAATCTCAATCATAATGGCCTCAATATCAATGCATGTTTATAAAAGTCAAACTCCATCCTACTTTCTATCTTAATTATATTTATATTTCACCTCCATCTCCTCTCCATCCCCATCTCCATCTCCATCTCCATCTCCATCTCCATCTCCATCTCCATCTCCATCTCCATCTCCATCTCCATCTCCATCTCCATCTCCATCTCCATCTCCATCTTCATCTCCATCTCCTTCTCCGTCTCCGTCTCCATCTCCATCTCCATCTCCATCTTCAACTCCGTCTTCATCTCCATCTCCATCTCCATCTTCAACTCTATCTCCATCTCCATCTCTATCTCTATCTCTATCTCTATCTCTATCTCTATCTCTATCTCTATCTCTATCTCTATCTCTATCTCTATCTCTATCTCTATCTCTATCTCTATCTCTATCTCTATCTCTATCTCTATCTCTATCTCTATCTCTATCTCTATCTCTATCTCTATCTCTATCTCCTTCTCCATCTCCATCTCCATCTTCATCTCCATCTCCATATCGATTTCCATCTCCATCTCCATCTCCATATCCATTTCCATCTCAACCTCCATCTCAATCTCAATCTCAATCTCAATCTCAATCTCAATCTCAATCTCAATCTCAATCTCAATCTCAATCTCAATCTCAATCTCAATCTCAATCTCAATCTCAATCTCAATCTCGAACTCAATCTCAAACTCAATCTCAATCTCAATCTCAATCTCAATCTCAATCTCAATCTCAATCTCAATCTCAATCTCAATCTCAATCTCAATCTCAATCTCAATCTCAATCTCAATCTCAATCTAAATCTCAATCTCAATCTCAATCCCCATCTCCACTTATCTATCACTATCCACATCTCAATTTATGTATCCATTTTCATTTTCATATCCAGTCCTACCTCCAAATCAATTTCCATTTCCAACTACATCTAATTATTAATTAATTCTATATTAATATCCAAATTGTAATTCTATCCTTATTTATATTCATATCCTTATCCATTTTCATGTAAATAACCATATGTATACCATATCCGTATTCATATCCATATCCATCTCCATATCCATATCCATATCTATATCCATATCCATATCCATATCCATATCCATATCCATATCCATATCCATATCCATAACCATATCCATATCCATATCCATATCCATATCCATATCCAAATTCATATCCATATCCATATCCATATCCATATCCCTATCTATATCCACATCCATATCCATATTCACATCTATATTTATATCCATAAGATATGACTAATCAATTTGTTAATAGTCATATCCTATCTACGATCTTAATTTTTTTTAAGCTTTGAACCAAGAATTTCAGTTGGAATACCTATTCAGTCTGGCAAAAGACAGTCATTTTGCCAAGGGTAATTTGATTTATATATGTACACAAAAAGTCTTAATGGCCCAGGTCCCAAAAGGACTTAGAAATATCCTGCTCATGAATTACCAAATGATATATAAGAGCTTTACATAGGAACATTTAATTTTGCAATGCTAAATTTTTGGAAGTCTTCAAATCTAAATCGGTAAGAGAAGTACATCAATGAACTTATAGCATTATCAATGCTGTTACCTACATTTTGGCCAACACTTATATGAAACCTGTGGCAATACAAAATCGATGCCGATTCCATTATTTTAGAACCGATACCGATGCCTATTTTTGAATTTCTTGCCGATACTAATGTCAGTGTCGATTAATCTGTCGTACACTGCAAGATCCTATATGATCCTTGAGCTTTAACCACTATTAATCTTGTTCAACGCTTGTTCTATATATTTATTCATAATGTTGCTTTAGCTGTGCTCAATACTGTACACTTTGCAGTGAGTGTTCTATTGATGTTAACATTAACAAAAATAATAAATAAACACATACACACTTTATTATTTGGAATATAATATCACCTTTGTGTGTTGTGTTCATATGTTTGTATTTTTTTCGATGCCGCCAAATTTCTTTTTTTTATCTCGCGTTGCTTTTAACGAAATCCTTTTTGTGAATTGTTGTAATCAGAAATTCATAAAGAGAATTGCAAATAGCAGCAGCGCATCCTTTCGTGAACTTAGTTTTTTCTTCTTCCTCCCTCCCCACTATTGGGTTGGTTTCAAATATTTTTGGCTGCTTTATATTAGTTGGCAGCGACTCGTAGCCTCACATCGATTGGTATTGGCTGGATTGACTTGGCTTGTTCTCTTTTCTTACTTATGGTTGTCTTTGACTGCGCTGACTTACACTTCACTCGTTCCTAAATATCTAGATTATAGATTATTTTCGAATCCTTTCGTTTGATTTTTGTTGGCCGTGCGCCGGACCACTTTCGAGTTGCTTATCTTAAATATTTTTGTTGTTATTTTCTTTAACTATGTTGCTCAGCCGCTTTGTTCCTTGAGCATCAATGACGAGATTTATTTTTTGTTTTTGTTATTGTTTTTCGCTTGAATAGTTTTTTTGTTATATTTTTTTTTGGTTGCTTCTTTTTTGTTGCTGTTTCCTCAGCCAGCGTGAAATGATTACCATGCATGCAGCGACTGAGCGCGCAGAGAGCATAACGAGTAACACAGACGTGTACCATCATCATCAACACATTTTACTAAATTCAAAACGGTCGGTGGGCATCACTGACAAAATCCAAGCCAAAAGCGACCACAATCGTAGCCAACATTAGCGCATAAACACACACAAGCCTCTGTGTTCTGACATGGTATGGCATGGAGGACCTCAACGAAGTGGTTCTAGCTTGACGGTTCAGTGGCTCTTGGGATAGTTTGCGCTACGCTTTGGGAGTGCGGTTTACTGATGATGGTGACGATAACGATGCAATGATGAAGTGTAACCGAGAGTAAATTCAGGCGCAAAAAAAAAATACATACCAAAAGCGCAAAAGTAGTCCAAAAAAGCCATGTGCACCACATACACCAAACGTTAGCAGATGTATTTAGTTGGTACAAAGGAAAGTGCGGCCGACCGACCGATAGATAGAACGACCGGTCGACTGACTAACGAGAGTGCGCAACAAAGTGATACACGTTCTGGCAAAGGACAAACATATCATAAGGGTCGACGTAATCGTAATGGTAACGTCGACATATTCTTTTGTTGCAAAATATAAACAGCTTCAAAATGAGAACGTGGCGTAGGTTGATACCTTTGAGTACAGCGTTGTTCAGCTTAACTTCTTTGCGCACACATAAGCGGATTGAGGATGATGTGAACAATGAGAAATTCAAGATCTGCAGTTGGATAAAAAAAGTTGAAAAATGTATTTTTCCAAAATGCATCGGTGTTGCATCGAATTGTTACACGCTGAGTGTAGGTGCTATATTAACCGATTAAACGCCGGCGTTGCTTTTGGGGAATGTAACATTAAAAAAATCTCAAAAATCAAAGCATAGATCTTTTGACTAGAAAGTTGAGGGAACAAAGTAAAGGATCAAAATAAGCAACTCCAGATTCCTAATGATCAAAATATGCAATTCCTGAAAAATTATCGAAATCGGCCGACAGAATCACACCTCGGTGTTGAATGGGTTAAAGTATTGGTACAACTGCAAAGGTTGAGAGTTTACTTCATGAGACAAAAAAAAAATGAAAACTTTCGGACGTGGAGGGAGCTGCTTACAAACATAAAGCAACATAAGGGAAATTCACAATCTTGTGTATTTGAGATTGTAAATTCGTGCAATTGTAAAAATTTCCCATCACTTGTCTTTTCTGCTTACTTTGCAAGATTTCTTTTTGCCTTTATTTTTTTTCCCAAGACCATGACGCAAGACCATTTGCACAAGATTATGCATTGCCCTATAGAAATATTACTCGTTGAGTAAATGCTACGGTAAATAATACTATATGTCAGTAAAGACTTGTTCTTAGCCCTCACGACAAAGATAGACAAAAAATGTTTGACGTCATGAGACCGTGGAGAGAGTCACTCTAAGATCCAAAATGTTATAATCATGCAATGGCGTTGCATGAAACTATCAATTTGTGATTATATGCGCTTCATCTAATAGCATGAAACATAAATAAAGGATTTATACTTGTCCATAGAACATTACGTTCCGGAGGAAGCAACTTATGCAACAAAAATGCATTTTGTTGCATGAAATTATTACTTCATTAAAGGAATTACAGTTTATTTTATTTACGACATCAAGGATTGGTTTCTTGGCTCAATAATGGAAAAACAAATAATGTTCAAACCATAATTTCCTAGAGGCAACCGCTAAAAATTAAATGGATTAACATACAGGTGACATACATATTCGGTCACGTTATAAAAATTATTAATTGTGCCCTGAGGCCCCCAGGAAACCACTCAATGCATAGTAAATGTATCACCGTTACATGGATTAATTGCATGACACTAAAGCAAATGTTAATTTAACACATAAAAGCAAAAGAAAAAGCAAAAGCAAAAGCAAAAGCAAAAGCAAAAGCAAAAGCAAAAGCAAAAGCAAAAGCAAAAGCAAAAGCAAAAGCAAAAGCAAAAGCAAAAGCAAAAGCAAAAGCAAAAGCAAAAGCAAAAGCAAAAGCAAAAGCAAAAGCAAAAGCAAAAGCAAAAGCAAAAGCAAAAGCAAAAGCAAAAGCAAAAGCAAAAGCAAAAGCAAAAGCAAAAGCAAAAGCAAAAGCAAAAGCAAAAGCAAAAGCAAAAGCAAAAGCAAAGCAAAAGCAAAGCAAAAGCAAAGCAAAAGCAAAGCAAAAGCAAAGCAAAAGCAAAGCAAAAGCAAAAGCAAAGCAAAAGCAAAGCAAAAGCAAAGCAAAAGCAAAGCAAAAGCAAAGCAAAAGCAAAGCAAAGCAAAAGCAAAGCAAAAGCAAAGCAAAAGCAAAGCAAAAGCAAAGCAAAGCAAAAGCAAAGCAAAAGCAAAAGCAAAGCAAAAGCAAAGCAAAAGCAAAAGCAAAAGCAAAAGCAAAAGCAAAAGCAAAAGCAAAAGCAAAAGCAAAAGCAAAAGCAAAAGCAAAAGCAAAAGCAAAAGCAAAAGCAAAAGCAAAAGCAAAGCAAAAGCAAAGCAAAAGCAAAGCAAAAGCAAAGCAAAAGCAAAAGCAAAGCAAAAGCAAAGCAAAAGCAAAGCAAAAGCAAAGCAAAAGCAAAGCAAAAGCAAAGCAAAAGCAAAGCAAAAGCAAAGCAAAAGCAAAGCAAAAGCAAAGCAAAGCAAAAGCAAAGCAAAAGCAAAAGCTAAAGCAAAAGCAAAAGCAAAAACAAAAGGAATAGGATTAAGAAATGGGAAAGGACAATGATTATAACAAGGGTAAGGAAAATGATTTGGACAGGAATAAGGAAAAGAATTGGGACAATGATTTAAAAATGAACCAGTAGAAAGGATTAAGACAAAAATAGCGCAAAATTTTGGGAAAGGTCTTGGAGTAAAATTAAAAAATTATGAGGAAAAAGATTAGGATAAGGATAAGAATTGTATGCCAAAGATTTGGACCTTATTGGGAGAATAAGGAAAAGGCTAAAGGCAAGTATAAGATTAAGGATAAGGCATGGGACAAGGTTTCAGACAAGAGCTGAGGAAAAAATAAGGGCAAGGATTGGGTCAAGGATTGGTACAAATATTATGGCAAGGAAGTGGACAAAGCTTAGGATTGGAATTATCAAAAGGATTTCAGAATTTCATAAATAAAAGTAAGGAGAAGAAGTGTGACAAGGATTAAGACAAGAATGTGGACATGAATTGAAAGAAGCATTTGGACAAGGATTAGAATTAGGATTAAGACAAGTATTGGGGCAAATATAAGAATAAGGATAAGGATGACAACAATTCAAGGAAATGATACGGATAAGACTAAGGACATGGAAAAAATACGTGGTCACGTCAAAATACCTACGAGTGCGTAGGCATGACCCAGCTAACTGCATCCCTTTTAATATAAAATCGTAACTTTATATTATAAAGCTCCTGAAAAGTTTCAATTTTCATATTCGATGGATTACTTTTGTATCGGCCATATAGTTGCCTAAAGACGTTTTGATCAGTTCTGTGCCTGGTCTCCTAAAAGACATCTAAATCCACATAATTTGGTGGATAATTTCTTTCAAAATGTACATTATCAAGATGTAATTTGACGTTAGCAAGTTCATGAGATTTGATAGCAGATTTTAACCAGGTATTTTTATTTGGGGATCATGAAGATTTCCTTTTACTGTAAACATTTAAGGAATAACATTGATGAAGTGAAGCAGAAATTTCAGTCGAATGTACCAAAAAGTCATTGAAAATATCACCAAAAAAGACCGAGTCCTGAAAAGAGTTTTATGGCTATCTTCATAATCATAAAATATTAATTTTCTTGGGAACCACTCCTACAAGGTCCAGGGTATGAACCTTCTTTAGCATTCATAGTAAGCTGCTCATCACTGTAACTTGTTTCTTGCACATGAGTTGGCCAAAAATCTACCAGCAAGATACCAGCAGCAATAGAAGAAAAAGCAGCAGCAGCACGGACAACGCTGGAATTAGGTGGTTGTTTGGCTGGTTGATTCGTTGCTGAATGGTTGCACATTAAATTCAATTTTTTTTTCTATATCCTTTCTTTTTTATTTCTCACAAATTCGCAGTGATATTCGCGTGTATTAAAATCCGACTTGACGACGTCAACGTCAGCCGAGCAGGACGGCAACAACAAGAGCTACAACAATAACGGCTACAACGATGACAACTACAAGAATAACAAACAAATCAAGAACAATTTTATGCGTTCATAGCTGGTGGCAGCGGCAGTGCAGCAACGTCGCTGCTGACGACATATGTTGGCGATGTTATTGAAGATGATGATGATGATGATGTTGGCTGATGTTGCTGCTGCTGCTGCTTTTGCTGTTGTTGTTGTTGGCGTTGATGATGTTGGTGACGACACACAAAGCACAAAGTGAGCAACTCTGACGACACAAAAGCAATTGTTTCGCGCACGCCGTAGTATCTGTTAGATTTGATGTTGCTGTGTTTGTTGTTGTTGTAATTGTTATATTTTTCAGTTTTGTTGCTATTTTTTTGCTCCCGTTTGAACAAACAAAAATGAATGGTTGGCTGGACTTAAACCATATATCGGGCATGGACTGGGAGGCACATTAGAGAAGGCATGTTTAACGGTAAGGCATGGGATAAGGCATGGCATGGTAAGGCTGGTTGATGGCTGTCGTATGCGAATCACGGGTTCCTTTGGCCTTTCATTTGCCGCTTATGTTTCGTTTGTAGATTAACGTCGTGAAGGACGAACGCATTGTCGTTGTCGC